>CM040121.1:589213414-589813414 GCA_022559845.1 Amorphophallus konjac | reverse complement strand
CTCAGACACACTCAGTAACCAGTACCACAGAACAAGGACTAGTTGGGGTCGCGCCTGTCGGCGCCGTCCGACGCCCCCAACCTCGTGTGCACACTCAGACCATACGCCCTAGGCCTGTCCTCTAGCTGGTAATTCCCCCTAAGCCCAGACTCGGCTGTACGCGCGGGGGCCCTACGGTAACCAGCCTACTCACCGTCTCTCTTGGGTCAGCCGCTCCACCACTCCCAGGTGGGTCAGCACACGCGTGCCGTAAGAAGGCTACGACTAGTGGACGTGTCACAGAACGTGGACACTGGAAATCACGCACGCACCCATTGCGAGTAACATGGAGTAACAGGTGGCACGACGCCACTAGACTCTAGATGGTCCACTAGACCTACAAAATGCAACGGCCTTTGAGTCACAAGACTCGGGGTCAAGACCGTTGCACCCGACAGCACTGAGCCGTCAATCTGGCCTAATCCCTAGGTCCAAAACCACAATGTGATAACTCACGAGGCAGTTCACAACTGCCGAGACCCATCCCTCGAGGAGAAAACTTAAGAAACCTCCAGCCCCAGGCTGGGAGACTGGACTCACCCTCCAAGGCCACACGCTTGGCCCACTCGGAAGCCACCTTCCAGAGAAGCAACGACTTGCGAGGAAACCTCACCGCACTCACACCGATACACGGTGACTCAATCTAGCAAGAACACGGAAGCCCAGAACACCTGGGGTCACCCGGACCCACCAAGCCCATGGGCACGCTTATCGAGGTAAATGGAACCTCCAGAAACCCAAAGACACGGTCACGGAACTCCACGGGGTGTCCGGGACACACACGGCCCAAGGGGAGTACGAGACAGCAGGACAGATCGGGCTAGGATCACCTAGCGCGACAAGACAGAACGCGCTAGGATCCCATAGCGCGACTAGACAGGTCGCGCTAGGAACCCCTAGCGCGACAAGGAAGAACGCACTAGGATCCCCTAGCGCGACTAGGTAGATCGCGCTAGGAACACCTAGCGCGACAAGGCAGAACACGCTAGGACCCTATAGCGTGACAGGAACCGCCTAACTGTTCATCTTCTCCGATGAAAGCGCCCTATCGGGGCGGCGCGACCCTCAAGAACGCGCTACCTGAGACTAGCGCGTTCTCAGTCCGCGCCCGAAAATGGCATGAACTGCAGAAAAACCCATTCCACGCCCCATCCCCCCCCCAGGTGAAGAGGAAACAAAGGGGAAAACATTCCCCAACCTCTCCAGCACCGAGAGGACCCATTTAAACCCCAAAACACGATCAAAACGAAAGATTCGGCTCACACACCAAAAAATATGCATTTTCCCCAAAACGCCCAAACAAGCCCGCTCGGCTCACCACGGCCTACAAAACTTGCGGGAAATGAAATACGCGGGTTGAGGGTCCATCTCCCTACCTCCACCGAAGATTCGACGCACCGTGGACGCCGATCCACGAAGAAAACGCCGTTGAAGCCTCGCCGGTTCACGATCCCACGAATCGCCTCCACCATCGCGATCCTCGTCCAGTGCCCGTCGCTCCACATCCCACGAGCCACACCACCCCGCCCTCGCCGCCTCCGTCGGCCGCCCGGAGTGAGAGGGGGAGAGGAGAGAACGTGAGAGAAGAGAGAGGGAGGGAAGAGAGAAATGAGAGATGGGGAGAGAGAGAAAAATGAGGTTATATATAAGAAAATCTAGAAATTCTCAAAAATACCAAAAAATAGAAAATCACGTTTCCGCGATCTTCGGAATGCACCGATCGCAACGGTACCACTCGCGCCCTGGTGAACGGCCCGGTTCACCCACAACGAGGTTCCGAAAGAATTACCGAAACACACATCGGGAATCGGAAAACACACGCGGAAAGGCCGCGGGACGCTTCCGGACCTCCGAAATAACTCCGGATCACGCCGATCCGAACATGAAAGATGTCTGAAACAAAATTTCGGACACAACGGAGTCGGACACTCCGAGAAACCAAATCCGAGACCCACGAATAAGGAACCGAAAAATTTGGGGCATTACATCGCTGCTCCCGGTCTGGCTGCTACTATTGCTGGTCTGGCTGCCACTGGAGCTGCTGTTGCTGCTACTGGCCGAGCCGCAATATGTTGCATCATCTTCGGACAATCTCGAATCATGTGGCCCTTCTCACCACAATGGAGACATCTGCCGGTGGCGATCCAGCATACTTCCCCGCCATGACGCTTGCCACATTGCTTGCATTCTGGTTTGTTGCTGCCCCAAATTGGTGGCGTGGTCTTCCTTGCCACGAACGGTTGTGACGGATTGCTCATCACCTTCTTGCCCTTGTCATTCCGGTGAAATGGTGTTGATGGTCTTTTTGTTGAAGTCCTCTTCTCCTCATGATATAACTCCATGTCGCTCTCTTGACGACATGCCGCGCCAAGAGCCGCCTCCATAGTAGCCAGATCTAGTGCAACTAGGCGGGTCCGAAGCGACGGTCGTAGACCCGCCACAAATTTCTTCACCTTCCTCCTTTCATCTGTAGCAATATGTGGTGCATATTTTGACAATTTCGTGAACTTTGCTTCATACTCGAGCACGGTCTTCGACCCCTGAGTTAGGGCCAGAAAGTCTTGCTCCAGTTTATCTTGTATATGTTCTGGTATGTACTTTGCCGTAAACAGCTCCGTGAATTTTTCCCAGGTAATTTCATGCTCCAGTCTGTCTCGCTGATTCCTTAGAACAGACGCCCACCAAACGTCCGCTCTCTCTTGTAGCATGTACGCCGCCAAGCTTGTATTGTCTTCATCTGCACACCGGATGACCCGGAAGATCTTCTCGATCTCGCGGAGCCAGTTTTCAGCCATGATTGGCTGACACTCCCCCTTAAAAGAGGGTGGTGCCATCCGCAGAAACCTCTCCATCATAGTCACCCCTCCTAAAGCCTGCTCCTGGGGTGATGCTGCCTGAGTCTGGAGTTGCACCTGTAGTGCTGCCTGCGTCTGCGCCTGGGTCTGCATAGCATGAACCAGGCCTTGCATAAACATCCCATAGTCCACCAAAGGTGGTGGGGGCGGAGCTGGGGGTCCTCTCGGCTCCTCCTGAGTATCGTCATTCTGAGCTGCACGACGACCTCCTCCCGCCATGGTTTGACAATACAAATATTCGGTTAAGTTTTTATCATAACTCCCTACTAATTTAGGATTTTTAGAATGTGGATTAAGTTGATGACCATTTATGTAAATTCTCAATCTTGGGCTCTGATACCACTCTCTGTGACGTCCCGACTCGCAAACCCGGTCCAGTCGTAAAGACTCGCGTCGGATCCCGATCAGAACGTCACAGTAGGAACAACCAAAGCGATACAATTACAATTGAGAATTACACATAAACACTGAGATATCATTGCAGCGGAAATGAAAATACTCAATTCATCAGCTTACAGTCAAATGACTACATCCACATAGATAGAAATAACGATAACAATTTCACACGTCTTTTATTACATAACCAAATTTCACACACTTTTTTTTTCTTACATAAGACATAACTCATAACATAACTACCTAAGATAAAGACTGATAGTAAAATCCGAGCCGCGGTCAAACACTGCGAGATCACTCCTCGCTTCCTTCTACCGCTTCTCCTGAAATTGTTCAACGGGGTGAGTCTACGAATAGACCCAGTAAGAGACTAAGTATAGTCCCTAGTCAAAACATGTATCAACATATCCAAAGTGATTTGCGATAATTTGTTTCATAAGTCATTCTATTATCATTTGACAAAGAAAGCATGTACATTAAAATTTATCCTACCCATGACAAAGTAACTAAGGATTCATCATTTGTAAACATTAACTAATGATTCTAGTAATGAATCAATGAATAGTAAAAACAGTTTCAATATCAATTCAGTGAACAGTAATAGTCGTATTAATAACGACTCAGTGAACAGTAATAGTAGTTCAGTGTCAATTCAGTCGGCAATAACAGTTGTTCAATTTCAGTTCAATAAACAGTAACAGTGGTATAAATAGCCAGACATAGTGCCCAAACCACCACTAGAAGGATAGTCAGTCAGTACTCGATCACCTAGGTAAATAGTGATGAGTCTTGGTTACTGCGCAGAATCGGGAGATGTCCTCTCCACCTTAACCAGTGGTACTTTTTCACCTCCAGGATTTCATCCCCGTTACCCTCGGGGCCAGTACAGTGTGAACCTCTCCATAGGGGCATTTCTATAGTTTGGTTCCAATCTCCCCCTATGGTGGCAGTGTCCATTTGGCATTACTAACGGTACGGTAAAAATATAAATATGACTTATATGAAATGGACACATGTCACTCAAAATTCATGCTGTGAATATTAATATACCAATGCTGAAAATCATTTTTTCTTTTCTAAAATTTTCAAGTTATTCAAACATAATGACATATCTATATATCAAAAATTACTAAATTCGTTTACAGGTATCAGAATGCCTTGAAATTTCAGGGAATCAATATATTTACAAAAAAGATCATAACAGAAAATTTTCATTATTTTGCAGATAGTAATTATAATTTTTAGAAAATTACTTATATTCCAACATGCATCATAAATTGACTTAATTTAGCTAATAAATTTATAAGACCCTTATACTTTTACAGAAACTTACATTTGTCTGTAAAAATGCATAAAATTTTTTTTTATAATTTTACATGCAGGAATTAAAATTTTCACAGAATTATTTAAATTATCCAATATATGGAACATTAACTAAATATATCCACAACACTCTAAAAGTCACCATAATTTGTCAAACCATCACTCATAACAGAAATATCATTTTTAAAACTTTTTCTTATTTTTCACACCGCATTAATATTTTTAACACTATATTACTATTTTTTATATTAAGTAAGAAAAAGATATCTTGAATAATAAATCAACGAAATATATCCAAAATGATCAGATAATTTCTAACAATTTACAGAATGTTGTGTCAGATATAAGTAGCATATGTAAAAATTTTAATCATTTTTTATTCAGTATGTCTATTTTCTAATTTTTTTATATAAATTTCTAAATTTTATAATAATTTACAATAATAACTTTTAAATAGAGACAATTATCCAGAATACTTATAATGGCCAAAATATACTAAAAATTAATTTATAGATATCAAAACATCAGTTCTGTGATTTTGTTTAGATTTTTCACAGAATATTAGTATTTATTCAAATTTTCTAATTATTTGTTTAAACATTGATAATTATACCAGTGATGATTCTTATATCCTAATGTGATGATGTTTACATAAATTAGTTCTAACAAATATTTAACTCTTATGGTAAAGTTTCAAGATTTTTCATGTATTTTTTCTATTTTTCTCAAAATTTCATACTTCTTTTAAAATATCAAAAGTTATCTAATGTTACTTGCTGATGTCAATAATTATTGATCTTTTCAGAATACAACACACTTAATGTCTGGACCTTACTGTAAAAGTATAAGACTTTTGTGAACATGATTTCTAATTTTCATAATTTCTATATGATTATTTATATATTTTATCATGTATGAAAATTCATTAAAATAAATATCATGATCCAGAAACTGTGAAAATTTTTTTACACATGATTCTCACAGTAAGATACCTTCCTACAATTTATTGTGATTTTATATCATCCTTTGGTATTTTAGTATAATTTAAACACCTTTAGGATAATATTAAAATATCTTTAAACGTGAAAATAAATTAAATCAGACATAGAAATTTTTACAGAAAGTTCATAACATCAGGTTTCAGGATTCTGGAAACTCTCTTAATTTATCATACACCGTTGCTAATTTTAAGATATTAATCACTTAATTACACAATTAATCACATGCTTTAACTTAATGATTTAATACTAATCCGACCAAGATAAGATTACAGAATATGAAACTACGATCTATGGACTTAATTACCTATATAGATGCTAATTAAACACCATAAATCATTACAAATACGTTAATACATGCTAATCTAGGGGATAAAGTGCTAATCCCTTACCTTAAAAATACTTGAACACTCCTTAATGACCTTCACACCTCCCCCTACTGCACTCCACGAACTCAGCTACCAAGAGGAGCAAATGAGCCCCCTATACACCTCTATTTATAGGGGTTTTTGGCTTAAACAATCCTAACCATCCACTTAATCTAATGGTTGAAATTAAATCATTTAATTTAATATTATTTTATTAAAATTAGTCATTCAAACTTCATCAACCCCTCACCTAACATCTTTTGATTATCCTATATTTTTTTCTTTTTTTTATATTTATAGCATGTGTGCTTTTGACTAAATGAAGAAAGATGATTAAGTAACTAATAAAAAGGTTTAACAATTTTTTTTTTATTAATTCCTGCCGCAAAGCGACAGTAAGGGGGGGGGGGCGGGGCGGGGCGCCGCCCGCCCGCGCACCCGCCCGGCCGCAGGCGCGCGCGCGCGCACCCGGGCGGCTGCGTGGGGCGGCGCCCCCCACTTTTTTAAAATTTTTTATATTTTTTTAATTTAAACCTTCTTATTTTTTTTTGTATTTATGCCCTTTTCTTTTTGTTTAACCCCTTTCTTTCATTTTTTTTCCAAACCCTTTCAATTTTTTTTAAACAATCAATAGCATATAATTTTGTTTATGACTAAATAAACATAATAAAATAAAGAATTTAAATATTTGGACATATAAAATTTTTAAACAATTAATAAATTACTAAAAAATCGTAGGGCATTACACCCCAGCACCCGACTACCAGCTACTCCAGTCACATCGGTGCCTACAGCACCCGCCTCGTCAGTCACAACGGTGCCTCCGACACCTGACTGTCAACAACTCCAGTCACAAACGGTGCCCCCGGCACCCGACTGCCAACAACTACAGTCACAACGGTGCCCCCAGCACCCGACTGGCAGCTACCCTAGTCACAACGGTGCCCCCGGCACCCGACTGCCAGCTACTCCAATCACATCGGGGCCCGCGGCACCCGACCGCCCAACTGCTCCAGCACAACGGTCTACTGCCCCGACCTCGACACTGTCTCATGTCAGGAACACATTGCGACGCCCCTCGAGCGCCATCCTACTGAGTCACAGGTCCTCTGACGGACGCCACGTACAAATGCGGAAATACCCGCACAATAATGCAATGACCTGGGGACCATCATGAATGACGGAATTATCCCGTGGCTTGCAAGCAATTATAATCGGGCTCTCATGCCCCCATCTAAATACCTTTCATGGCATATAAGTCATGTAATCCAGTCAAGGAGCGGACCCCCCTCATCGTCGGAACCAGTCTCTCTGCCCCCAGTTATCCATGTCATGTTGCTGTTGCACGGACTAAGCCCTCCCGACGTCGCGGCTACCAAGGTCCCTGACTTTCTCTTTGGCAGAAGAAACAAAGGTATTCGGATTCAATCCGATGTAAAATAAACACCGGTTGCTTGCGACCGGTGGGGAAAGACGTCCAGTACACGAATCCCCATAATCGCATGCGCACTCGCACCCGTGGAACCCCTTCTATCCACGTGTCGCCCGATCTCTCGAGCCACGTGCCGCGTCCTGGCGACGCTTCCCCGGTCAATCCTTGGTTCCATAGGTGATTGTCGAGAAATTGACTGGCACGCCCGCATTCCACCCAGCCATCCCTGTCCAGTCTCCCAGAATGATGAATCATACGCCATCCCTTCCAGTGCGTTCCCATCGTTCTCTCTGCCTTCTTCTCAATACCACCGGAATCCCCGCGTGCCTCGTCAACCTATCTCGACCTTCCGTAAAAGGTGAGTGTACACCCCCGCCGCGAGGACAAAACGACAAGTGACTCCCCGCGGTCGCAAACAAGGATGGCACGCCCGGTGGGATGTCTCCTACCTTTCTTCTTTCTGCCGAAGAAGAGTCACACCTGTCAAGTGTATGTTGCAATGCCCTCGCCTTTTCTTATCGGAGAGGAAGAGGAGGGCCCCCGTCCAGCATGCAACGTGCGACAGGTCGTCATCGAGCGACCAACCTGCACCACCAGCAGCAACAACAGACCGGTGGCGATAGTGACCTACGGTCCAATCGTCATCGCCATCCACGCCGGGCACCTATGGTTGGCAACGCCAATCGTGTTCGGCAACGCTGCCTCGACTTTTGGCTCGCCCTGATCCTCGGGCCCCATTGCCATGGCCGACAAGCAGCCCAGTCTGACGACTGCCCATACAGGCAGCCGGCCCCTCTGCTCCTCCAGCAACAAAGACCCATGCGGTCATTGACCCCTGGGTCCCCAGCTCCACCAGCACCCGACACGGGCTTTCTGCCCCGGGTCCCCGGCTCCTCAGCACCTCACTCGGGCTCTCAACTCCGATTCCCAGCCAAGCCTACCCCCAGCACTGGTTTCCCACCCCGGGGTCAAGGCCTCCTGGCATGCTATTCGGGCCTCTCGACCCGAGTCTCCGATGAGCCGGCACTCAATACGGGCTTTCAACCCCTAGTTCGAGGCTCCCCAGCATCTGGTTCCTCATCACGGTCGGTCTCCGATGCGGACTCTCCACATTGGGCCCCTAGCCTCCTAGCTCTACGACCGGGTCTTTACCCCTACGATCTTACAATGCCAACTCCCAGCAAAGGGTTTCCTCTTTGGGACAAGGCCACCTCAACACCCAAGACGGGCGTCTAGCCCTGGGTCTCAGTTCCAGCAACACCCAAGATGGGTGTCTAGCCCTGGGTCTCAGCTCCATTAATACCCACGTGTAGCCCTGGGTCTCAGTTCCAGCAACACCCAAAACGGGCGTCTAGCCCTGGGTCTCAGTTCCAGCAATACCCAAAACGGGCATCTAGCTCTGGGTCTCAGCTCCAGCATTACCCAAGATAGGCTTTTCGCCCTGGGTCTCAGCTACATCAATACCCAAGATGGGCGCTCCACCCTGGGTCCCAATATTCCCGCATCACCAGCACCAAGACGGGCGTTCAGCCCCAGGTTCTAGCTCCAGCAATACCAAAAAAGGAAGGGGCCGTCCAGCTCTGGGATCCGGCTCCAACAACACCCAAGGCAGGCGTTCAGCCCCGGGTTCCAGCTCCATCAACACCCAGGACGGGTCGCCCGCCCTGGGATCCAGTTCCATCAATACCCAAGACGGGTGTTCTGCGCTGGAATCCAGTTCCACCAACACCTAAGATCGGGCGTTCAACCCTAGGTCCCAGTTTCAGCCACACCCAAGATGGGCGTTCAGCCTCGGGTCCCGGCTTTATCGACACCCGAGACAGGCATTCGGCCTCGGGTCCTAGCTTCATCAGCACCCGAGATGGGCCTCCAGCCCCTGGTTCAAGTTTCGATAATGCCCAAGATCGACATCCAGTCCTGGGTCCTAGCATCATCGGCACTGGAGGCGGGCTTCTAGTTCTGGAACCCAACATCGTCAAGCACTCAGTTCGAGTTTCCAGTCCCGGATCCCAGCTTCATCAACTCCCAACACAGGCTTTCAGCCTCGGGCACTAGCTTCGCCAACACCCAGTACAGGCATCAAGCTCTGGGTCACCATCCCTCTGACATCCTCAGTTCACAACATGAGTCACAAACCCCGGGTTTCGGCAACAACTCTGAGGGCCTAAGCGAATGCTAGGCTCCTGGTCGCTACTCTGTCGGCCCCAGCTTGGGTATCAAACTCCCGAGTTCCAACTACACCGACACTCACCAGAGATTCCATGCTCCAGACAGCCTCGGACCGGGTTCATCCGGTCCACCACATTGGTGCTGAGTCAACCTCGGCCCTGCAAAAAGGAAGGGGCGTCATGGCGGTTGCAAAAATGGGTGACCCATCGCTGCCACCCCTGCCTCCAGAAGACAAGGCGAGGCTCAGAGAAGCCGATGCACTAGTATCACACTGGGGGCAATCACCCCGGTCCAGTATCCAGCCTTCCAAGCCCAAACAATGAGGGCAACTCCAAGGAGGAGCGTTCATCCTCCCTCGAAGGAATATGGGTCATTAGAAAAGAGGCCCAACCCATTCGGAGGTCCCGAGTCAAGAGGTCCCTCCACTCACCAGAATGGTACCAAGCGCAAAAGCCAGCAGAGTGAAAGACGGTGAATCCCGCCGACACCTGCCCATTAGCTCCAAAGAAACTCCGCATGCGTCAGCTAACAACTCGGTGGAATCCCTGCCAACGCCAACTGATGACACCAGCAAAGCTCCATCAGGTCCCCACCGGTGGCTACCAGCAAACCCTGGCGGGAGGTCTATCCCTTCGGTATTCACCATGTCTCAAGGTGTAGCAACACCCTGGCAGACACTCAGTCCAAGTGCGGCTTCGGCCGTCATGATCATCATGGCCGAGCCACCCAGATCCCAGTCGAGGTCCTAGCCATCTACAGTAAAGACCAGCCAGCTTCCAGATTCACCCTAAAGCTCCGAGCTACTCGGTTGAGGGTCGATCCACAGTCGCTTCTACAACAGCAACAAGTCGCCAATGACGCAACTCTCGGGCAACGTCCCCCGACAGCAACAAGCTAAGGACGACAGTCGCAAGGCTCGCAGGTACCAAAAACAAAAAAAAAAACAAAAGGGGCTAAAAGTAGAGATGCCCCGACGGACTCAGCCACTCTCTCCACGAGGCGGTGACTGGGGGCAAAAAGGCCACAAACCCAACTGAGGTGAAAACCCGCTAGGGCGCCTCATGCAAAATCGGGTAACCCCTCGGTGTCAAAACTCGCAAGGGCGCACCGAAAAAAGTAAAAGGGGGCCAGCTCTGGCAAAAATCCGATAGGGCGGTGGAGCTGGTAAAGAGAAAAAAAAAATGTCTCTTCCTCTCTAGGAACAGCCAACCACCTAACCCTAAATCCCTGACCGGTCCGCCGCAATAGTGGGTCAGCATACCTTCTTTTGACCGTCACACCATGACGGTCGGCCCATACCCAGTCTTTGACCAATACACCATCATGGTTGGTCACCACCCAGCATCCAGGTCAATACACCATCACGGTCGACCTACCTGTTTCCTCCTAGTCTCACACTATCCCCGTTGGCCGCTACACCCTTGACCCATATGCCGTCATGGCTGGTCAAGCCTCCACCTTGCTCGTTCTCCTTCACAGTCGACCTACACCTACCCTTGACTAAAACACCTCCATAGTCAATCCAACACCTGATCTCTGGCCAAAATACCACAATGGTAGGCCTACACATCACCCAGTTCTTGACCGATACACCTTCTCAGTCAGTTAAATTCATAACCTTCGACCAATACACCTCTTTGGTCGGCCTACGTCAATTCTTGGCCTATACGCCACCATAACCCATAACCTCAGCATTTACATCACCAAAGTTGATCCGCTCAAGCTTCAGCTCGAGCTCCAACTGCAAGCTACACGGATCAGCCAGCCTGAAGGTCTACGTGAAGCCCCAGATTGCTTGGCAACCAGCCAAGCCCCAGCAAGCAACTCCAACATCAACACAATGGATCAGCAACAACGATCCCACCGGCAATGTCCTTCAACAGAAGCAAGCTAAGGACACCCAACGCCAGTCACCAAACAGCTAAAAGGCTCTCAGGTAAACAAAAAAAAGAGAACAACAAAAAATGGGGTTAAAAATAGAGATACCCTAGCGGACTCAGTCGCCCTCTTTCTCAAGGAAGCGGCTGGGGGAAAAAAGGCCAGTAACCCAGTTGAGGTGAAAACTCGCAAGAGCACCTCAGGCAAAATTGGGTAACCCCTCGATGTAAAAACCTGCAAGGGCACATCGAAAAAAGCAAAAGGGGGCCAACTCTGGCGAAAACCCGAAAGGGCGACAGAGCTGGTAAAGAGAACAAAAATAAAATTTCTCTTCTCCCTCAGCTGGGGGCAACCAGCTACCCACCTTCCAGCAACCATATCCCCGGCCAGTTGGCCTGTACCAGTCCCTAACCAATCCCATGTTCCAGTTTATAAATCTTGCACCTCCCTGTCGGCCATATACCATCACATTCGGCCTAAACCAACTCCCCACGCCACTCCCCTCCCTTGGTGGCCTATACCAGTCCTTGGCTAGTACATCTCTCTAGCTCATTGATCTTACACTCCCCATTTAGCCATACACCACCTCAGTTGGCTCACACTTCCTCCGACCTCACACCTCCATGGTCGGCCCATATACACCAGCAATTCATGCACTAGTTCGGTCATTCATTCCAGCAAACCTCGGCCTACACACCACCTCGGTTGGCCTTTAAACCACATCAACCTTAGATCCATCTATCATGAGGATCCATCAACCCATAATTCCCAGTCACCTGCCCGTCATGGGCAACTCACCATGAACCCAGTCATAACCTCTAGCAATACGCCACTAAGGCTCACTAGTTCCCAGACCACCAGTCAAAGCCACAGTCATGGCTACAACGGCTACAAGCCATCAACAACATAAACTCCAGGTCACGTCCCCTGATAGCAGCACGCTACAGATGATAACCACAAGGTTCCCATGTCAAAAAAAAGAGAAAAAATGGGGTTAAAAATAGAGATACCGCGGCAACCTCAGTCAAGTCCTTCCATGGGATTACTGAGGGCAAAAATTACTATTAACCCAGCTGAGGTGAAAACCCGCGAGGGCGTCTCATGTAAAATCGGGTGACCCCTCGGTGTGAAAACCCGCAAGGGCATACCGAAAAAAGTAAAAGGGGGCCAGCTCTGACGAAAACCCGCAAGGGCGGTAGAGCTGGTAAAGAGAAAATAAAAAAAAACTCTCTCCATCTCTACTCCTCACTGATGAAAGCCGTCAACTGTGACATCCCGCCGACGGCGACCTCAGCATCACTCCACAGCAATGGTGGCCACTACACCCCCAAGGGTCGGCCATCGCCAATTCTAGCTCCAGTATTTGGCTATACACCTCCGCGGTTAGCCGACCATCTCCAGTATTCCGGCTACTACACACAAGTAGTCAGTCGCCATCTCTCAGTTCCAGTCTCAGCTACAACGCCTTTACATGCCAGCAGCCATCTCCCAGCCTCAGTCCCAGCTACAACGCCTTCCCAGGCCAGCCACCTAGTCTCAAGTTCCAGTTCGGCTACAACGCCTTCGCAGGCCAGCTGCCAGCTCCCAGTCCCAGTTTCGGCTACAACGCCTTCACAGGCCAGCCGCCAGCTCCCAGTTCCAGTTCCGGCTGCAACGCCTTTACAGGCCAGCCACCAGCTCCCAGTTCCAGTTTCGGCTACAACGCCTTCATGGGCCAGCCGCCAGCTCTGAGTCCCAGTTTTGGCTACAACGCCTTCACGGGCCAGCCACCAGCTCCCAGTTCCAGTTCCGGCTACAACGCCTACTGTAACGACCCGAGAATCCGATTACCGGGAAGGCCCGATAACCCGAGACTCGCACCGCCGCCCACGAGCCGGGAGGGCTCGGAAGGGCTAGAAGGAGTGTGGAGGCACAAAGAAATAGGAAATAAAGCAGGACAACTCAACAATTAACAGAAATAAATAAACAACTACAACAGAGTCCAGTCCAACAGAAAGTACAGTCTAAAGCAGTAAAGCGTACCACATGCCAAGTGAACACTCGGCCCGGCAAGCTGGCAACTGAGAACCTCCGCTCCGCACCCTCGAACCACGAGGAAGAACCGCTACACCTGAAAAGCAGGGAATGAGTCTCCAAAACAGAGACTCAGCAGGGATCCCGCGGAACCCCGACCGGAAACAACGGCGGTAGCGGAAAGGAAGCTACAACTACAGCAGGAACAGCAAACCGGTGGCCGGTCAAAACTCGGCACTACAGCTACTCCTACTGCAAGAAGGCAGACCTCGATCACACAGTCGAAGCTACCGAACTACGCTAGTACCACCTACCGAAGTAAGAACACACGGCAACCACGCCGTAAAGGCCTGTCCCTCGGACACAGCCGACCTGGACACGCTGTCCAAGGTGCAACCCCGACCATCCGATCGCGGGTACCGCACAACAAGACCCAACCTCGGTAAAGCCACTAGCATTAGACCCTTGGCGCGAAAACCAACACACGCGCCACGGCGAAACAACCGAACTCAACGGTCAACACGACCGAAAACCCGAAGGTCGAAATCACGGAAACTGATAGTCTGTCACTCCGTACTCGACAGGAGTACCACCCACTAGAAGCACAGCCGGTAGCGTCCCCTGACGTCTTACACCGCACCGCAGGTGAACCGCCTGACGTGGTAGGTCCTACCCGAGGCGCGAACACCGTACAAGTAACCACAAACAAGTAACTAGCTGGGGTCACGCCCGTCGACGTGGGTCCAACCGCCCCCAACCACGTGTGCACACACAGACCACGCGTCCCTGGTCTGGTCCTCTGACCGGTTTTCCCCTCAGCCGGACTCTGGCTGCAAGACGTGGGGCCCGACGGCAACCGGTCCACAAACCGCCTCTAAGGGTAAGCCCGTACACCACTCCCTGGTGCGACCAGCACACGCGTACTGGTAGGCTACGACTAGTGGAGGGTCACTGAAGGAGTAGACTTTCAACTCAACGGAAAACAACGTCCGAATCCGACGACGTACGGGGACCACCCCACGTACCGGCCCCGTCGCACGGCGACCACAGTCGGAGAAGGAACAGAACTTGCAGTCCACGGTCACGCACGCAGCCTGCGCGAAAGTCAAGAAAACCCAAGTGACGCTAAGTCACTGGACTCTGGACAGTCCTCTAGACACACTACAGCCAACGGTCCTTGAGTCGCAAGACTCGGGGTCAAGACCGTTGCACGCAACAGCACAAGGCCGTCGATCTAGCCCAATCTCTAGGTCCAAAACCACGATATCACGAATACCGAGACAACACACGAGTTGCCAAGACCATTCCCTTGAGAAGGGAACGCAAGGGACAAAGGCCACTCACACGGGCCACACGGAAAACACAGAAGCACGATTCCCAAGGTAGCACACAAGCCGCCGCGACGATTTCCCATCTTGAAGCAAGCGGGAAACCTCCAGCCCCAGGCCGGGTAACTGGACTCGCAGTCCAAGACCAACCACGTGGCCCACATGGGAATCGCCTTCCAGAAAAACTCACGGCATGCGGGGGAGACCCCACCGCACCCACACCGATACACGGTGACTCGATCGAGCGTAACACGAAGGCCCAGCACGCGAGAAGTCACCCGGATTCTCAACCCTACGGGCACGCTAAACGAGATAACACGGTCCTCCAGACACCCTCAAAACACGGACACAGAAACCCACGGGTGTCAGGGACACTCACAAGACCGCAGGTCGACCACTGGGTCACAACCGGGTCGACTAGGGATCCACACATTGCGGGACAAGGCGGAGAACACAAAAACTCGCCTCGGAACAACACAGAGCCTGACGGTCTAACCCTAGACCGTCACAGGGCTGTAACGGTCTAGGCGAGACCGTCACATCCACCTGGCGGCCTAACGCAGACCGTCACACGGCCCAAAGAACGCAGGATGTAACGCGCCTGGCCCAGCGCGTTACACGAATGTAACGCGCTTGCCCTGGTCCGTTACACGCCTCACGCTCTCAGCGTGAAAGCAGGATGTAACGCGCTTGCCCCAACGCGTTACACGGATGTAACGCGTCTGGCCTGGCGCGTCACACACGCTGCCCTCCCCAACGGATAAAAACGGCTCTGACGGCCCACCCTGGGCGCGTTACAAGCATGTAACGGTCCAGAGGGCACCGTCACACCCCCAGCCCTCAGCTGGGCAACAGGGAATGTGACGCACCCACCCTGGGGCGTCACAAGGCTGTGACGCGCCAGCCCTGGTGCGTCACACGCCTGACCCGAAAACCAACGGAAGAGACTCTAACGGTCTAGCCCTGGTGCGTCACAGCACCTGGCGGTCTATCGTGGGACCGTCACACCCACAGACCACCAAAGGCCAATAGAAGGGGAATGTAACGGCCCAGCCTAGGCGCGTTACACCAAGTGACGGCCACTGGAAGGACCGTCACTTCCTTCCGAGAACGCTACGGCGGGAAACGACCCAAAACTCGTCCCACGCCCCCATACCTCCACAAGAGAGGGGGAAAACAAGGGGGAAGCTCCCCAGAAGCCCCTAGCATGCATCTACGGCCTCGGATCGGCCAAAAACGCAATGAAACAAGAGATCGGCCCACAAGCCCTAAAACATGGGTTTTGCCCAAAAACCCCGATTCCACCCGCTCGGCTCACCACGGCCAAAGAAACTCGCGGGAAAGGAAGTGCACGAGTTGGGGAACCATCACCCTACCTCCACCGAAGATTTCGCGCCCCGAGCTCGCCGATCCGCGAAGAAACGCCGTGAAACCCTCGCCGGCTCGCGACCGCGCCACGCGCCTCCACCGCCTCGATCCTCGCCCATCCTCGCCCGCGTCCTCACCCGCGCCGCCTCCGCCTCGCCCCCGCCTCGCTCCGTCGGCCGCCGGAGAAGAGAGGGGAGAAAGAGGGCGTGAGAGAAGAGAGAGAGTGAGAAAGAGAGAATGAGAGGGGGAGAGAGGAAAGGGTTAGTATATATAGGAAAACCCGAAAATTCGATAAATTCAGAAAATTACGAAAAATTACCTCCGCGATCCTCGGAAGGAACACAACGCAGTGGTACTGTCCCGGAGTCGTAGAACGCCACGGTTTGCCCTGCAAAGAGTTCCGAAGGCACATCAGGGGAAAACACGTGTAAAGCACAAAATACACTCCGAGACCCACTAAAATGATCTGAAAAATATCCGAAAAATCCGGGGCATTACAGCCCTCCCCCCTTAAAGGAATTTCGTCCTCGAAATTCAGGACCTAGAACGACGTCCTAGAGGAAGAACACTGAACCAACTGACACGCTGTCAGGGCCCCCAGCACAGAAAACCTCGATTCTCACGAAAACACGGATCCTGAGGAACACAGCCAGACTCACAATCACACACAACACCTCGCTCCTCGCGCCGAGCACACCGGCCACAGAGCAGGCATATACCAAAGGACACAGTCCGGCATCACCTCAGACAATGCGAGAATCAACCATGGCACCGCAGCCACAATCTCGCTCACCGAGGAAACACAACCCTCGCCACGAGAAACAGCTACTGATTCATCCAATGGTCAGCAGACAAATGGCACATCAGCTTTACAACCAGCTGACAGGTCACACGCCCTCCTCGAGGGAGCAACCAAAATAGAGCCTCCACCAGCTCAAGCAGTCCTCTCCGCAGACCGCAATCAGAACATCGGCTCAACACCAAGAAACACCTCACACATGGCAAGCCGAAAGCCAGACACAACACCGTGCCAACTCTTGTCAAAAGACAACCTTCGACAAAGCCCAGATCCCATCCGGAAAAGGCACATCACAGAAACGACCATCAAAGGTCTCGCTGGCACACGGCTCTCGCCACGCTCGAGCCCCAACAACCAGCATCTTCTGTCTCTGAAAAGACCATCCACTGGTCACCAACTGCTCGCCAACTCGACCCTCTCGGGAAGCACGACGAAACCAAATGACAGAACATGGCGTCTTCAGTCATCACCCTACGGGACTCAGACTTATAGGGAACCACCCCATGCTAGTCACCAAACCAGGGATAACCTTGCGACACCAATGTCCTATCAGGGACCACCAATCCGACGCCAAACTCACAAAAGGCCTCCGCCCACAGGCGTCACTCTTCCATCTGGTCTCATCAAATCCTTCGATCAATCCAAGTGGACACCTGCCAATCCCGATTCCGCCCTTACCACAGAGCCACGGGACACCACCTGAACAGTGCTCACGGGTCCCCAAGCAATAACCATCTCACCGTCACAATCCGACAAGATCGTAGAACCAACAGGAACCCACAGCCTGGCAGAGACCACATCCTCAAAGCACGATCTCATCCGAGGGCACGACTGGGAACACAAGTCGGACACCAAGCCACCGACTCCGACCATCACGTCCTCGACCTCCGTCAGGCGACATCCTCAACAACCTTTTCCAGGTCCGACACCGACGCCTGACACGGCTTCCATCACAGGAACATGGTACTCATGCGGCGTACTAACCAGCACATTCCCCAACACTCCACCCTGCCAGTGCCAACAACCACAAAACCTCGAGCAACGGCACGGCAACAACACGTTTCACACCAAGGAACCAATCCTCCGATGCTGAACGCGAACTCAGGAATCCACCCGTAGCAACCAACGTTACGATCCTGAACTAGTGGGTCGCAAGCCCACCACGCTTCCGCTGCGTACTCAGATCCGCGCACACAGCCGAGAAAGCAAACGCCGCCCAACCAGCGCTCGTCCTTTCGGAACAGCGCCAGCACCCTTACACGACAAGGGAACGGGCACAACTTCTCACAGGCAACCGCCTTGCCAAGATAAGGAGCACGTCTCGCACGGATTTCATGGCACACAAGGCTAACCAATCCGAACACACAACGCAAGACGACGATCCTTAGCCGAACGCAATCTCTCCAACCAAAGGAGAAACCAGCGCACTTCGACCAACGGAAGAACTCCACGCTCGACCTGACCTCGAACCTCGCGCACGCTGGAAACAGCACCATCCAGCACCAAGGAAAACCATTGCTTCCATCAGGTCAGCGCCTCCGACACACTCGACGAGTGTCACGTCGGACTACAATCACATCACCTCTCGATGCACCAGCGCTGCAATTCCTCGAACTGCAACACGGCGTGCCAAGAGCCGCATCACGAGCCATAACGACAACCGCCGACGCTCATCCTTGAGTCCCGAACTCACCGCGGAGCCTTCCCATCTCAAGCCAACTCCAGGGCGAACACGACCCAATCGCACAGAAGAGCGCAGGAGCAAGACTTACTGGGACACCACAGCCCAATCTTGCCTCGAAATCAGCAGAACGATCAGGACCGACACGTCATTTCTGACGCCACAGAGCGCGACAAGAACATCAGGCTCGACGAAACAGCAGCCCACCGAGAAGATCCTCCGCTCACCCGAGCACACTTCCCGATCAGAACGCCTCAGGAGCTGGACAAACCTCAAGCTGGAGTGGCCAAAATCGACAGCAGCTCCCTCGAAGCACGCTCACGGCCACTTAACCACGAACAGTCCGCACCAGACACCTGACCACGCTGCAGGTTCCTCGAATGCAGCACCGCGAGCTCACACCTGCTAGCAACCTCTGCCCAACGCAGCACAACCAGGGCCACCACCGATGAGGGAGAAGGCTCTCGACCTCGATCCTTAGACCCCATGCTGGCACAAAAGTCGCGGACAGCAACCACCTTCACAGTGCCGCACAGCGCACTCAAGCTCTCAAGCGAGAAACAAGGCGAAAAACAAGCACAAAACCCTAAGCCAGCTGCCAACTGTACTGGACCTTATGGACTCTGATCACTGCACTATCTCGAATTCCTATGTACGTCCACAACCACCGCTCTGATACCAGCTGTAACGACCCGAGAATCCGATTACCGGGAAGGCCCGATAACCCGAGACTCGCACCGCCGCCCACGAGCCGGGAGGGCTCGGAAGGGCTAGAAGGAGTGTGGAGGCACAAAGAAATAGGAAATAAAGCAGGACAACTCAACAATTAACAGAAATAAATAAACAACTACAACAGAGTCCAGTCCAACAGAAAGTACAGTCTAAAGCAGTAAAGCGTACCACATGCCAAGTGAACACTCGGCCCGGCAAGCTGGCAACTGAGAACCTCCGCTCCGCACCCTCGAACCACGAGGAAGAACCGCTACACCTGAAAAGCAGGGAATGAGTCTCCAAAACAGAGACTCAGCAGGGATCCCGCGGAACCCCGACCGGAAACAACGGCGGTAGCGGAAAGGAAGCTACAACTACAGCAGGAACAGCAAACCGGTGGCCGGTCAAAACTCGGCACTACAGCTACTCCTACTGCAAGAAGGCAGACCTCGATCACACAGTCGAAGCTACCGAACTACGCTAGTACCACCTACCGAAGTAAGAACACACGGCAACCACGCCGTAAAGGCCTGTCCCTCGGACACAGCCGACCTGGACACGCTGTCCAAGGTGCAACCCCGACCATCCGATCGCGGGTACCGCACAACAAGACCCAACCTCGGTAAAGCCACTAGCATTAGACCCTTGGCGCGAAAACCAACACACGCGCCACGGCGAAACAACCGAACTCAACGGTCAACACGACCGAAAACCCGAAGGTCGAAATCACGGAAACTGATAGTCTGTCACTCCGTACTCGACAGGAGTACCACCCACTAGAAGCACAGCCGGTAGCGTCCCCTGACGTCTTACACCGCACCGCAGGTGAACCGCCTGACGTGGTAGGTCCTACCCGAGGCGCGAACACCGTACAAGTAACCACAAACAAGTAACTAGCTGGGGTCACGCCCGTCGACGTGGGTCCAACCGCCCCCAACCACGTGTGCACACACAGACCACGCGTCCCTGGTCTGGTCCTCTGACCGGTTTTCCCCTCAGCCGGACTCTGGCTGCAAGACGTGGGGCCCGACGGCAACCGGTCCACAAACCGCCTCTAAGGGTAAGCCCGTACACCACTCCCTGGTGCGACCAGCACACGCGTACTGGTAGGCTACGACTAGTGGAGGGTCACTGAAGGAGTAGACTTTCAACTCAACGGAAAACAACGTCCGAATCCGACGACGTACGGGGACCACCCCACGTACCGGCCCCGTCGCACGGCGACCACAGTCGGAGAAGGAACAGAACTTGCAGTCCACGGTCACGCACGCAGCCTGCGCGAAAGTCAAGAAAACCCAAGTGACGCTAAGTCACTGGACTCTGGACAGTCCTCTAGACACACTACAGCCAATGGTCCTTGAGTCGCAAGACTCGGGGTCAAGACCGTTGCACGCAACAGCACAAGGCCGTCGATCTAGCCCAATCTCTAGGTCCAAAACCACGATATCACGAATACCGAGACAACACACGAGTTGCCAAGACCATTCCCTTGAGAAGGGAACGCAAGGGACAAAGGCCACTCACACGGGCCACACGGAAAACACAGAAGCACGATTCCCAAGGCAGCACACAAGCCGCCGCGACGATTTCCCATCTTGAAGCAAGCGGGAAACCTCCAGCCCCAGGCCGGGTAACTGGACTCGCAGTCCAAGACCAACCACGTGGCCCACATGGGAATCGCCTTCCAGAAAAACTCACGGCATGCGGGGGAGACCCCACCGCACCCACACCGATACACGGTGACTCGATCGAGCGTAACACGAAGGCCCAGCACGCGAGAAGTCACCCGGATTCTCAACCCTACGGGCACGCTAAACGAGATAACACGGTCCTCCAGACACCCTCAAAACACGGACACAGAAACCCACGGGTGTCAGGGACACTCACAAGACCGCAGGTCGACCACTGGGTCACAACCGGGTCGACTAGGGATCCACACATTGCGGGACAAGGCGGAGAACACAAAAACTCGCCTCGGAACAACACAGAGCCTGACGGTCTAACCCTAGACCGTCACAGGGCTGTAACGGTCTAGGCGAGACCGTCACATCCACCTGGCGGCCTAACGCAGACCGTCACACGGCCCAAAGAACGCAGGATGTAACGCGCCTGGCCCAGCGCGTTACACGAATGTAACGCGCTTGCCCTGGTCCGTTACACGCCTCACGCTCTCAGCGTGAAAGCAGGATGTAACGCGCTTGCCCCAACGCGTTACACGGATGTAACGCGTCTGGCCTGGCGCGTCACACACGCTGCCCTCCCCAACGGATAAAAACGGCTCTGACGGCCCACCCTGGGCGCGTTACAAGCATGTAACGGTCCAGAGGGCACCGTCACACCCCCAGCCCTCAGCTGGGCAACAGGGAATGTGACGCACCCACCCTGGGGCGTCACAAGGCTGTGACGCGCCAGCCCTGGTGCGTCACACGCCTGACCCGAAAACCAACGGAAGAGACTCTAACGGTCTAGCCCTGGTGCGTCACAGCACCTGGCGGTCTATCGTGGGACCGTCACACCCACAGACCACCAAAGGCCAATAGAAGGGGAATGTAACGGCCCAGCCTAGGCGCGTTACACCAAGTGACGGCCACTGGAAGGACCGTCACTTCCTTCCGAGAACGCTACGGCGGGAAACGACCCAAAACTCGTCCCACGCCCCCATACCTCCACAAGAGAGGGGGAAAACAAGGGGGAAGCTCCCCAGAAGCCCCTAGCATGCATCTACGGCCTCGGATCGGCCAAAAACGCAATGAAACAAGAGATCGGCCCACAAGCCCTAAAACATGGGTTTTGCCCAAAAACCCCGATTCCACCCGCTCGGCTCACCACGGCCAAAGAAACTCGCGGGAAAGGAAGTGCACGAGTTGGGGAACCATCACCCTACCTCCACCGAAGATTTCGCGCCCCGAGCTCGCCGATCCGCGAAGAAACGCCGTGAAACCCTCGCCGGCTCGCGACCGCGCCACGCGCCTCCACCGCCTCGATCCTCGCCCATCCTCGCCCGCGTCCTCACCCGCGCCGCCTCCGCCTCGCCCCCGCCTCGCTCCGTCGGCCGCCGGAGAAGAGAGGGGAGAAAGAGGGCGTGAGAGAAGAGAGAGAGTGAGAAAGAGAGAATGAGAGGGGGAGAGAGGAAAGGGTTAGTATATATAGGAAAACCCGAAAATTCGATAAATTCAGAAAATTACGAAAAATTACCTCCGCGATCCTCGGAAGGAACACAACGCAGTGGTACTGTCCCGGAGTCGTAGAACGCCACGGTTTGCCCTGCAAAGAGTTCCGAAGGCACATCAGGGGAAAACACGTGTAAAGCACAAAATACACTCCGAGACCCACTAAAATGATCTGAAAAATATCCGAAAAATCCGGGGCATTACACCTACGCAGGCCAGCCGCTCAGTTCCAGTTCCAGCTACCAGTCCCAGTATTCTGGCTACAACGCCTATGCAGTCCAGCCGCTCAGTTCCAGTTCCAGTCACCAGTCCCAGTATCCGGCTACAACACCTCAATGGTCAACCGGCCAGCTCCAGCTCCAGTCCCGGTCTCTGGCTACGTCACCATGGCAGCGTGCCAGCCAACCCCAACCTCAACTCCAACTCTCCAAACTAAACAATACCAGCAACATAGGCCAACACACCCTCTCGGGTCGGCCTCCAGCTTCCAGACTCCAGCAACACAGGCCAACACACCCTCTCGGGTCGGCCTCCGGCTTCCAGACTCCAGCAACATACCCTCACGGGTCGGTCTCCAGTCTCCAGTTTCTAGCAGCATAGGCTGACATACCCTCAGCGGTCGGCCTCTAGCCTTCAGTCTCCAGTAACATAGGCCAACACACTCTCGTGAGTCGGCCTCCAACTTCCAATGACACGGGCTGACACACCCTCATAAGTCGGCCTCCAGCCTTCACCCTCCAGTAACGTAGGCCAATGCACTCTCGCGAGTCGGCCTCCAGCTTCCAATTCTTAATCCTCCAGGTCAACACCGCCTTATGGATTTTCTCCAGCTTCCAGTCTCCAGCCATCCAGGTCAACATGCCTCATTCAGGCAGGCCTCCATCACCCAGCTTCCAATATGCAGCTTCCAGTACCCAATTCCCAATACCCAGTCTCCAGTCCCAGTATCCTGCCTCCAAACCCTGGTTTTCAATACCAACACCCAGCTTCTAGTCTCCAGTTCCTAGTTTCCAGCCTCAGTACTTTGTCTCCCGTATCTGGGTCACAATCTTCAGTCCCAAGATCCAATCCTTGCCTTCCAGTCTCCAGCCTATGACCTCCAATTTTCATCAATAGACCAGCATGCCTTAGCCAGGCGGGTCTCTAGTCTAAGTATCCAGGTTTTTAGCCTCTAACTCCTAGCGGCCGACAACATGCCAATACGCCTTACTCAGGCAGACCTCCAGTATCCAGTTCCCAGCCTTTGGCAATAGGCCACTACACCTCATAGGCTGATCAACAACAACATGAACAAATCCAGACACCTTATAGACTAGCATGCCTCGAAGGCCAATCTACAGCAGCCCTAGACCAACGCACCCCCGAGGTTCGGTCTATCACGCACTCCGATCATTACGCCTTAATGGTCGGCCATCGACGATCCCTTCATCGGCACCTCAGTGATCAGCTGATCATGGCTCCCAGTCAATATACCTCAGCAATCAGCCGAGTGGACTTCCAAGTTGATACACCTCGGCAGTCAACCAGCACATTAACATGTACCATCCACCATATTATGATGATTATGTGTCTAACATCATTTGTGGTCATTGTACTGTTTAAAGGGTCAGACGACCTCGACTTCAGCTATTTCACCCTGACGGTTAGCCGGCTGCATCAACATTTGGCCGCACCCCGTCAGGATCGGCCGAATACGATTCCAAGCCAACACCCCTCTCTGGGGGAAAATCCAACAACTGCAGACCAAGACGCCTTGCCGAGGCAGGTCTCCAACAACTTCAGACCAAGATGCCTCGCCGAGGTAGGTCTTCAATAACCTTAGGCCAAGACGCCTCGCTGAGGCAGGTCTCCAGCAACCTCAGACCAAGACGCCTCGCTGAGACAGGTCTCCAGCAACTCTAGACCAAGACGCCTCGTCGAGGCAGGTCTTCAACAACTCTAGACCAAGACGCCTCACCGAGGCAGGTCTCCAGCAACTCTAGACCAAGACGCCTTGTCGAGGAAGGTCTCCAGTAACTCCAGACCAAGACGCCTCGCCGAGGCAGGTCTCCAGCAACGTCAGACCAAGATGCCTCGCCGAGGCAGGTCTCCAGCAACCTCAGACCAAGACCCCTCGCCGAGGCAGGTCTCCAGCAACTCTAGACCAAGACGCCTCGTCGAGGTAGGTCTTCAACAACTCTAGACCAAGACACCTCACTGAGACAGGTCTCCAACAACTCTAGACCAAGACGTCTCGTCTAGGCAGGTCTCCAGCAACTCCAGACCAAGACGCCTCGTTGAGGCAGGTCTCCAGCAAATCAAGACCAAGACGCCTTGTCGAGGCAGGTCTTCAACAACTCTAGACCAAGACGCCTCACCGAGGCAGGTCTCCAGCAACTCCAGACCAAGATGCCTCGCCGAGGCAGGTCTCCAGCAACTCCAGATCAAGACGCCTCACCGAGGCAGGTCTCCAACGACTCCAGACCAAGACGCCTCTCCGAGGCAGGTCTTCAATAACCTCAGACCAAGACGCCTCGCCGAGGCAGGTCTCCAGCAACTCTAGGCCAAGACACCTCGCCGAGGCAGGTCTCCAATGACTTCAGACAGAGATGCCTCGCCCAGGCAGGTCTTCAACAACTCCAGACCAAAATGCCTTTTCGAGGCGGATCTACAACAACCCTAGGCCAGCATGCTTCCCTGAGGTAGGCCCTCAGCAACACCGGGTCAACGGCCCTTGTCAAGGCCGACCCCCAGCAACACCAGGTCAACATGTCTCGCCGAATCTTGCCTCCAATAGCATCAGACCAACACACCTACGATGCCGATTGTCTTCGGCAGCTTCGCCCCTATAACGACCCGAGAATCCGATTACCGGGAAGGCCCGATAACCCGAGACTCGCACCGCCACCCACGAGTCCAAAGACTCGGAAGGGTTAAAGGGATGGTGTGGAGACTACACAAGTATCACAAATAATTATAGACATTAGAGAGTTATATGATTACGCAGGAAATAAATTAATATTTTACATGATACATGGTCCACAAGATAACAATAAAATAACAACAGCATTAGTCCACAACTAGTATAGAGACAAGAAAGAAAAGTACAGCTACACAGGACATACCCCGGCTCTGACCTCTGGCACTAACGCTGGGCACCTGAACAACGCTGAGCCTCAGACGCGCTCCCCTGAGGCTACGCCTCACCTGAAACACGGTGAAAACACGCAGGGAATGAGTCTCGGAACAAGACTCAGTAGGGATCACTTGAACCCTACCTCGTAAATAGAGAAACCGCTACGCTAGCAGTAAGCGAGTACCTCGGAGAGGGAAGCCCTGCAATCTATAAAACACCGATCTCACGGCACGAAAATCGACACACGTGCCACGGTGAAACGACCGGAACACCACGGTCAACACGACAAAACCCGAAGGTCGAAGTCGCAAAGACTAACTGACAGTCAGTCACTCCCGACTCGACAGGAGTACCTCCCACTGGAAGCAAGACCGGATGCGTCCACTGACGACTTAGTCTACGTCTCAGGTGTCTCCCTCCGGCCCAACGGAAACTGAGACACCGTACAAGTAACCACAAAGCAAGTGACTAGGCGGGGTCACGCCCGTCAGCATGGGTCCAACTACCCCCAACCACGTATGCACACACAGGCCGTCCGCCCCTGGCCTGGCCTCTAACTGGTTTTCCCCTCAGCCAGACTCTCGCTACTAGACGCGGGGCCCGACGGTAACTAGTCTAAAAATCGTCCTCAGGGTAAGCCCGTACACCTACTCCCAGGTGAGACTAGCACACGCGTATTGGTGGGCTACGACTAGTGGAGGGTCACTATGGAATAGACTCTCAAGTCAATGGAAAACCACGTCTCAACCGGACAAGGTACAAGGACTGCCCCTCGTACCGACACCGTCTCACAGTGGCAAAAGCCGAGAACAACACCTCCCGGGATTACGCCGTACCACGACACCTAGCCCCGACACGATGCCCAGCATCTGTCAGACCACGGTTCAGCACGCGGACCAAGGTCCACGCCCCCGGGATTCGAATCGATAAAAAAGGAAATGCCGGCTAGACTAACCCCTTGAACGGTCCACTCTGGGCCACCCAGGGATGTACAGCTAGACAAGGGCCGCACCAGGATATGAACGGCCAGGAACAAACCGTTCTTCCCCTGGGAAAAACGGGTGAGGACACGGCTACCAACAAACCGCCCAAAGGATGAACGGCTAGACAATAACCGCACAAGGGGATGAGCGGACCCACCCTGGCCGCACGTCCACCAACGGCACCGGTGATGAGCGGCCAACCCCCGGCCGCACATTGGGATATGCGGCTAGATCCTAACCGCACGTCCCAATAACTGTGCAACAGTCACAAGCAACGGTCGAAAAATGAGGGGGGATGAGCGGACGGCCTCGGGCCGCACATGGGCTATGCGGTCGCTCGGCAGGTCGCATAACCCCACTGCGCTCCGAGGCAAAGGGTGGACAGACCAGGGCCGCACATGGGATAAACGGGCCCTGGTTCGACCGCCCAACCTTCACCGGCGCGAAAACGGCGAACCTCGCCGAAATTCGCCATTTCGGCCCCCAAACAAGCCCCACGAAGGGGGAAATGATGGGAAATGAACCCCCAAGCCCCCTAGCATGATTCTACGCTCCCGAAATGCGGAATCGTGGCTTAAAACGATGGATCGGGTGAGCTCTCCCAAAGGCATGGTTTTCCCTTTCCAGCGTGAAAATAACCCCTCTCGGCCTCGCCTCGGGCTGAAACTTGCGGGGAAGGAACGCAAGAGGCTAGGGATCGTCACCCTACCTTCGCTCCGCGTCGAGACGTGTCGGATCGACCACGAACCACGATGAAAGCTTTGAGAATTCCCCGTCCCTTCATGAAAACCCACGAGCTTTGCGCCGCCATGACCACCTCGCCGCCACGCCGTCGCCCACTGCCGTCTGCAGCCGGAGGGGGCTCGCCGCGGTCACACCGGAGGAAGAGAGGGTGTAATATCCCGGACCTTTTGGATCATTCCTCGTGGGTCCCCGATTTGGTTTCTCGGAGTGTCCGGGTCCGTTGTGTCTGAAATTCCGTTTCGGACATCTTTCGTGTTCGGATCGGCGCGATCCGGAATTGTTTTGGAGGCCCGGAAGCGTTCCGTGGCTTTTCCGCGTGTATTTTCCAATTCCCGGTGTGTGTTTCGGTAATACCTTCGGAACCTCGTTGCGGGTGAACCGGGTCGTTCACCTAGGCGAGAGTCGTACCGTTGCGATCGGTGGGTTCCGAGGATCGCGGAAATGTAATTTTTGATTTTTTGGTATTTTCCAGAATTTCCGGATTTTCTATAAATACCCTCTCTTTTCTCTCTCTCCCCCACCCTTCTTCTTCTTCCTCTTCTTCTTCCTCCCACCGTGACCGCCCCCCTCTCCCTCTCTATCTCCCATTTCGACGCGGCGGGCCTCTCTCCGGCTGCAGACGGCGGCGGGGCGACGGCGCGGCGACGTGGGCGGCGGCGAGGCGATCTCGTTGGCGCGCGGTGTTCGTGAGAAGCGTGAAGGAGCGGGGTTTCCAAAAGTATTCTTCATGATTTGAGCTCGATTCGGCGGAGCTTCTGCTCCATTAAGGTAGGGGACGAATCCCTATGCTCATCCCGTCATCCCCCGCGTTTTGTAGGCCGAATGGGAGTCGAGAGGGGTGTCTTTGAGCGGGTTTGGGCAAACGCATGATTTTGGGAGAGTTCGCCCGATCTATGTTTTTAGGCCGCGATTCGACGTTTTGATAGCTTAGAAGCATGCTAGGGGTCCCCAGGGGTCTTCCCCTTTGATTTCCCCCTCTCCTATGGAGGCATGGGGGCATGGTTGGAATTTTTAGGTGTTTCACGCTGTTTCGCCCTCGGACGGGTGTGACAGTCCTTCAAGTGACCGTCACACCATGTGACGCGCCTGGATGGGTGCGTCACAGTCCTGTTTTCATCCAACTGGAGTCTGTGAGCTGTGACGGTCCCACGATAGATCGCCACGGGTGCTGTGACGCACCTAGGTTGGACCGTCAGGGACGTTCGACCGTTGGCTTTTGACCGTTGGTTCTGACCGTTGGGGGTCAAGGCATGTGATGCACCAGGCTTGGCGCGTCACAGCCTTGTGACGCCCCTGTGTGGGTGCGTTAGAGCGGACGCATTCCCACCCTGTAATGCACCAGACTTGGTCCGTTACAGTCTGTGACACACCGAGTGGCATGCGTCACAGTTTGTTCCTTCGTGCCTTGTGACGCACCAGGCTGGGTGGGTCAGGAGCTGTGACGCACCAGGATAGGCGCGTCACAGTCGTTTTTTCACCGAGGACCTGACGCCCCTGTGTTGGGCCGTCAGATGGCTGTGACGGTCCAGCCTTAGACCGTCAAAGCCTGTGACACGCCTAGGGTAGACCGTCAGGCTCAGGGTTGCCCCGGGTGGTTTGCAACCCCGTTTCTTTTCTGATCGTGGTCACCGTGCGACGGTGCTGGTACGTGGGACGGTCCACGTACGTCGTCGGATGCAGACGTTATTTTCCGTTGACTTGAGAGTCTACTCCGTAGTGACCCTCCACTAGTCGTAGCTTGCCTGCACGCGAGTGGACCCACCTGGGAGTGGTGGAGAGGCTACCCTGAGGATGGTTTTAGACAGGTTTCCGTCGGGCCCCTCTTCGGTAGCCAGAGTCCGGCTCCAGGGGAAAACCAGTTAGAGGCCAGACCTAGGACGTACGGTCTGTGTGTGCACACGTGGTTGGGGGCGGTTGGACCCACGCCGATGGGCGTGACCCCAGCTAGTCACTTGTTTGTGGTTACTTGTTCGGTGTCCGTGCCTCTGGTAGCTACCACGTTAGGCAGTTCACCGGCGGTGCGGTGTAAGACGTCAGGGGACGCTACCGACTGTGCTTCTAGTGGGAGGTACTCCTGTCGAATCGGGAGTGACAGACTGTCAGTCGTGCGACTTCGACCTTCGGGTTTTTTCATGTTGACCGTGGTGTTTCGGTCGTTACACCGTGGCACGTGCGTCGGTTTTTGTGCCGTGAGATCGGTGTTTTATAGATTGCATGGCTTCCCTTTCCGAGGTACTCACTTACTGCTAGCGTAGCGGTTTCTCCGTTTGCGAGGTAGGGTTCGAGTGATCCCTACTGAGTCTTATTCTGAGACTCATTCTTTGCGTGTTTTCACCGTGTTTTAGGTGAGGCGCGACTTCAGGGGAGCGCATCTGAGGCTCAGCGTGGTTAAGGTGCCCAGCGTTAGTGCCAGAAGTCAGAGCCGGGGTATGTCCCGTGTAGCTGTACTTTTCTTTCTTGTCTCTGTACTAGTTGTGGACTATTATTGTTGTTTATTTAGTTATATCTTGTGGACCATGTATCATGTAAAATGTTAATTTATTTCCTGTTCAATTATATAATTGTTTAACTTCTGCAATTATTTGTGATATTTATGTAGACTCCACACCATCCTTTTAACCCTTCAGAGTCTTCGGACTCGTGGGTGGCGGTGCGAGTCTCGTGTTATCTGGCCTTCCCAGTAATCAGATTCTTGGGTCGTTACAGCTGGTATCAGAGCGGCGGTTGTGGGATTATACAAGAATTATAAGTAATTGTAGTGGTCCACTAGTCCACAGCGATGATGTACAGGTGACACTGGCATCGGGCATCGTGTGTTTTGCTTAACCTTGCTGTTTCCGTGTTTCTTGTCTTTTCCTTTAGGAGCGAGCATGGTGTCGAGGCGGGGCACTCGCTCTCGGCAGGGGCAGTCGGCTGGAGGTCAGGAGATCCAGCAGGAGGTTCAGCAGGAGCAGGAGGAGCATAGTAGAGCGCCACCTGCGGCCACCAAGGCAGCGGATTCTGCGAGGTTTCCGAGGGCCGAGGGTTTCTTCCGTGGCATGTACCAGCTTATGTCGTAGCAGTTCGACGGAGAGGCTGGTGAGGGCTCGTCGACCAGGGGTGGGCCAGGCAGAGCAGTGAGAGATTTCATGCAGTTCCATCCACCTTACTATGGCGGCCATCCAGACCCTGATATAGCTCGGAGTTGGCTCGACGAGATAGAGCGGGTGTTCAGTTCCATGCGGTGTACTGCGGAGGACAGAGTGATGTTGGCCTTCAACCAGTTGTAGGGTACGGCTCGGGAGTGGTGGTCTTCCGAGTGGAAGACGTCTTTCCAGCTTCGTCCACTTGAGCAGATTGCGTGGAGCGACTTTGTTAGTACTTTCGAGCCTACCTACTGTCCAGAGTATATTGCTACGCAGCGGATGCGTCATTTTTTAGAGCTGGTTCAGGGTGACATGTCCGCGTTGCAGTACAGGGCCCGATTTTTTGAGCTGGGTCGATATGCACCTCATATCATGGAGCATTAGAAGGTGAAGACTGCACAGTTCGTGCAGGGCTTGAGGTAGGAGTTGTGGCACCATTTGATCGCGAATGCGGCCACTGATCTAGAGACAACGTCTTGTGTTGCGGCTTCTTTGGAGATGGATATGCAGAGGACTCGAGGACCGATCAGCTAGGGGCAGTCTTTGTTGGGTCGCAGGCAGCAGTCGGCTACCCAGCAATAGGGTTCCTTTCAGCATGCGTCGGGTGGTTCAGGAGTGCCGGCACCGGCAGCGTCAGTGACATGATCTGTGTCTTTTGGCTCGAAGGTCAAGAAGTTCCTTGGGAAGAGTTTCCGGAAGAAGAAGCACAAGGATCAGGGGCAGGCACCATCGGGCAGTGTACAGTAGCCGGTCCCGTTTCAGCATCAGGGATCAGTGGATGGATCGCGAGGACCGTGTCCATGGTGTAGCGAGTTCCATCCAGGCAGGCAGTGCACAGCGCCGATAGTTTGTTTCCGGTGTGACCAGCCAGGGCATATGGCGCGTGACTGTCCTCAGAGGTAGTAGTAGCAGCAGGGATAGTATCCGCCGCTACCCAGGTCAGCTAGTGTGGGAGGTAGGCAGAGAGCACGAGGCCAGATCACACACATGACCAAGGCAGAGGCAGTGGCGTCGCAGTTCGTGGAAGGTACCGTTCGGATTTTGGGTTGCGCGGCTCGAGTTTTGTTCGATTCTGGCGCATCTCATTCGTTTGTTTCGGAGGATTTCACGCTGAGTATTGAGGAGCCGGTGACCCAGTTGTCCTGTGATTTGACAGTGGAGTTGCCTTCGGGTGATTTTATGATCACTCCGTATTGTTTCGATGAGGTTCTTCTGTGGGTGGAAGGGCGAAGTTTGCCGGCTAGGCTCTATGCATTGTCGCTTCAGGACTTTGATGTGATTTTGGGCATGGATTGGATCGGGACACATCATGCGTTGGTGGATTGCGGCTTGAAGAGGGTTTATGTAATATCCCGGACCTTTCGGATCCTTTTTCGTGGGTCTCGGATCTGGTTTCTTGGAGTATCCATCTCCGTTGTGTCCAAAATTTCGTTTCGGACATCTTTTGTGTTCGGATCAGCGCGATCCGGAGTTGTTTCGGAGGCCCGGAAGCGTTCCGCGGCTTTTCCGCATGTGTTTTCCGATTACCGGTGTGTGTTTCGGTAATTCCTTTGGAACCTCGTTGCGGGTGAACCGGGCCGTTCACCTAGGCGTGAGTGGTACCGTTGCGATCGGTTCGTTCCAAGGATCGCGGAAATATAATTTTCTATTTTTCTATATTTTTCAAAATTTTCAAAATTTCCTATAAATACCCCCCTTTTTCTCTCTCTTCCCCACCCTCTTCTTCTTCTTCTTCTTCTTCCTCCTTTCTCCCCCACCGTGCGACGCCCTCTCTCCCTCTCTTCTTCATCCGACGAGACCGCGGCGAGGCCTTCCGACTGCAGACGGCTGTTGAGGTAGGGTGACGTTCCCTAGCCTCTAGCCTTCATTTCCCGTGATTTGTAGGCCGAGGGGAGGCCGAGAGATGGGATTCCTTGCGGGTTTGGGATTTTCCATGATTTGGGGAGAGCTCGCCCGATCTATGGATTTGATGCATGATTTTGTGTTTTGATGGCCTAGAATCATGCTAGGGGTCCCCAGGGGTCTTCTCCTTTGATTTCTCCCTCTCCGGTGGAGGCATGGGGGCGTGGCCAGTTTTTTTTGGGCGTTTCCCGCCGTTTCACCCTCGGGCGGGTGTGACGGTCCTTCCAGTGATCGTCACACTATGTAACGCCCCCAGATGGGTGCGTTACAGCCCTGAGTGCAGCCAAGTGGGGTCTGTGGGCTGTGACGGTCCCACGATAGACCGCCACGGTGCTGTGACGCACCTAAGTTGGACCGTCAGGAGCGTTCGATCGTTGGCTGCCGATCGTTAGTTTTGGACCGTTGGGGGTCAAGGCATGTGACGCACCTGACTTGGCGCGTCACAGCCATGTGACGCCCCTATGTGGGTGCATTAGAGCAGACGCATTCCCACGTTGTAACGCACCAGGGTTGGTCCGTTACACACTGTGACGCACCGAGTGGCACGCGTCACAGCTGTTCTTTATTGTCTTATGACGCACCAGGGTAGGCACGTCACAGACTGTAACGCACCATGGTAGGTGCGTTACGCCCTGTTTTGTACCGAGCGTGTGACGCCCTTGCGTTGGGCCGTCAGGTGATTGTGACGGTCCTGCCTAGACCGCCAGAGCCTGTGACGCGTCTAAGGTAGACCGTCAGGCTCTGGGTTGCCCCGGGTGGTTTGCAACCCCGTTTCTATTCCGACCGTGGTCACCGTGCGACGGTACTGGTACGTGGGGCGGTCCCCGAACGTTGTCGGATGCAGACGATGTTTTTCGTTGACTTTATAGTCTACTCCGTAGTGACCCTCCACTAGTCGTAGCTTGCCTGCACGCAAGTGGACCCACCAAGGAGTGGTGGAGAGGCTACCCTGAGGACGGTTTTAGACTGGTTTCCGTCGGGCCCCTCGTCGGTAGCCAGAGTCCGGCTCTAGGGGAAAACCAGTTAGAGGCCAGACCTAGGACATACGGTCTGTGTGTGCACACGTGGTTGCTGGCGGTTGGACCCACGCCGACGGGCGTGACCCCAGCTAGTCACTCGTTTGTGGTTACTTGTTCGGTGTTCGTGCCTTTGGTAGCTGCTACCACGTCAGGGAGTTCACCTGCGGTGCGGTGTAAGACGTCGGGGGAAGCTACCGGCTGTGCTTCTAGTGGGAGGTACTCATGTCGAGTTGGTAGTGTCAGACTGTCAGTCCTTGCGACTTTGACCTTCGGGTTTCGTCGTGATGACCGTGGTGCTCCGATCGTTTCACCGTGACACGTGCGTCAGTTTTCATGCCGTGGGAGCGGTGTTTTGTAGATTACAGGGCTTCCCTTTCCGAGGTACTCGTTTACTGCTAGCGTAGCGGTTTCTCCGTTTGCGAGGTAGGGTTCGAGTGATCCCTACTGAGTCTTGTTTCGAGACTCATTCCCTGCTTATTTTCACCATGTTTCAGGTGAGTCGTGGCCTCAGGGGAGCGCGTCTGAGGCTCAGCGTGGTTCAGGTGCCCAACGTTAGTGCCAGAGGTCAGAGCCGGGGTATGCCCCGTGTAGCTGTACTTTTCTTTCTTGTCTCTGTACTAGTTGTGGACTACTGCTATTGTTATTTTATTGTTATCTTGTGGACCATGTATCATGTAAACTGTTAATATATTTTCTGCTTAATAATATAACTGTTCATTTCTGCAATTATTTGTGATACTTGTGTAGTCTCCACACCATCCCTTCAACCCTTCTGAGTCTTCGGGCTCGTAGGTGGCGGTACGAGTCTCGGGTTATCGGGCCTTCCCGGTAACCGGATTCTCGGGTCGTTACAGCTGGTATCAGAGCAGCGGTTGTGGGATTATACGAGAATCACAAGTAATTGTGGTGGTCCACTAGTCCATAGCGATGATGTACAGATAACGCTGGCATCGGGCATCGTGCGTTTTTCTTGACCTTGATGTTTCCATGTTTTCTGTCTTTTGCTTCAGGAGCGAGTATGGCACCGAGGCGGAGCACTGGCTCTCAGCAGGGGCAGTCGACTGGAGGGCAGGAGATCCAGCAGGGGGTTCAGCGGGAGCAGGAGTAGCATGCCACCGGCGGCCACCGAGGCAGTGGATACTGCGAGGTTTTCGGGGGCCGAGGATTTCTTCCGTGGCATGTACCAGCTTATGTCTCAACAGTTCGGCGGAGAGGCTGGTGAGGGCTCGTCGACCAGGGGTGGGCCAGGCCGAGTAGTGAAGGATTTCATGCAATTTCATCCACCTTACTACGGCGGTCAGCCAGACCCTGATGTGGCTCGGAGTTGGCTCGACGAGATGGAGCGGGTGTTCAGTTCCGCGCGGAGTACTGCGGAGGACAGAGTGATGTTGGCCTCCAACTAGTTGCAAGGTACGGCTCGGGAGTGGTGGTCTTCCGAGTGGAAGACATCTTTCCAGCTTCGTCCACTAGAGCAGATTGTGTGGGGCGACTTTGTCAGTGCTTTCGAGCGTACATACTATCCAGAGTTTATTGCTACGCAGCGGATGCGTCAGTTTCTGGAGCTGGTTCAGGGCGACATGTCCGTGTTGCAGTACAGGGCCCGATTTGTTGAGCTGGGTCGGTATGCACCTCATATCATGGAGCATGAGAGGGTGAAGAGCGTACAGTTCGTACAGGGCTTGTGGCAGGAGCTGAGGCACCATTTGATGGCGAATGCGGCCACTGATCTGAAGACAGCGTCTCGTGTTACGGCTTCTTTGGAGATGGATATGCAGAGGACTCGAGGACCGATTAGCCATGGGCAGTCCTTGTCGGGTCGCAGCCAGCAGTCGGCTACCCAGCAGCAGGGTTCCTTTCAGCATGCGTCGGGTGGTTCAGGAGCACCGGCACTGGCAGCTTCGGTGACATGATCTGTGTCTTTTGGCTCTAAGGTCAAGAAATTCCTCGGGAAGAGTTTCCGGAAGAAGAAGCACAAGGATCAGGGGCAGGCATCATCGGGCAGTGTACAGCAGCCGATCTCGTTTCAGCGTCAGGGATCAGTGGGTGGATCGTGAGGACCGTGTCCACGGTGTAGCGAGCATCACCCAGGCAGACAGTGCACGGCGCCGATTATTTATTTTCGGTGTGACCAGCCAGGGCACATGGCGTGTGACTGTCCTCAGAGACAGCATCAGCAGTTTCCTTAGCAGCAGTAGGTTCCCCAGCAGTAGAGGCAGCAGCAGCAGCATCAGGGACAGTATCTGCCACTACCCAGGTCAGCTAGTGTGGGAGGCAGGCAGAGAGCTCGAGGCCATATCACGCACATGACCAGAGCAGAGGCAGTGGCGTCGCAGCTCGTGGAAGGTACCGTTCAGATTTTGGGTTGTGCGGCTCGGGTTTTGTTCGATTCTGGCGCGTCTCACTCGTTTGTTTCGGAGGATTTCGCGCTGAGTATTGAGGAGCCGGTGACCCAGTTGTCTTGTGATTTGACAGTAGAGTTTCCTTCGGGTGATTTTATGATCACTCCATTTTGCTTCGATGAGGTTCCTGTATGGGTGGAAGGGCAGAGTTTACATGCTAGGCTCTATACGTTGCCGCTTCAGGACTTTGATGTGATTTTGGGCATGGATTGGCTCGAGGCACATCATGCGTTGGTGGATTGCGGCTCGAAGAGGGTTTATTTCCGGCGACTTCACGGACCCACCTTCTATTTTTAAGGTATCAGGTCTTCCTCTTCCCGCTTTCTCATTTCTGCGATTCGAGCTCGTCGTTTGCTTGATGCGGGTTGTCAGGGTTTTCTCGCCTCTGTGGTTGTGACTGACCGGATGAAGCCGGATGTCGAGGACATCCCGGTGGTGTGCGAGTTCCCCAATATTTTTCTAGAGGACTTACCTGGATTGCCTCCCCAGCGGGAGATTGATTTCGTGATCGAGGTTGTGCCGGGTATGGGACCTTTGGCGAAGACTCCCTACCATATGGCCCCCGCTGAGTTGAGGGAGTTGAGGGCGCAGTTGCAGGAGCTGCTGGCCAAGGGGTATATTCGCCCTAGCTTTTCTCCTTGGGGTGCGCCCGTGTTGTTCGTGAAGAAGAAGGACGGTAGCTTGCGGTTGTGCATTGACTACCGACAGCTCAATGAGGTGAGCATTAAGAACAAGTATCCGTTGCCGCAGATTGATGATTTCTTCGACCAACTTCAGTCTGCGCGAGTGTTCTCGCGGATTGATTTGCGGTCCGGTTACTATCAGCTGAGGATTCGCGAGTCCGATGTGGAGAAGATGGCGTTCAGTACGAGGTACGTGCATTATGAGTTCTTGGTGATCCGTTCGGGCTCACCAATGCCCCCGCAGCCTTCATGGACTTGATGCAGAGGGTGTTTCATCCGTATCTAGACTAGTTCATAGTCATATTTGTGGACGACATCCTTGTTTATTCATGGTCTGCCGAGGAGCATACGTACCATTTGGGTGTGGTATTGCAGACGTTGCGAGATCACCAGTTGTATGCGAAGCTTAGTAAGTGCGAGTTCTGACTTCGTGTGGTGCACTTTTTGGGGCACGTGATTTCTGGTGATGATATTTCTGTAGACCCCGACAAGGTCGAGGCAGTAATGCAGTGGCCGAGGCTGAGGTCGGTGATGGAGATCCGGAGTTTCTTGGGGCTTGCGGGCTATTATCGTCGATTTATCCAGGATTTTTCTCGCATTACGGCCCCGATGACTAGACTTACGTGGAAGGATGTGCCTTTCGTCAGGTCTGAGGAGTGTGAGCAGAGTTTTAGGGAACTGAAGAGATTGCCCACCTCGACTCCGGTGTTGGTTTTACCTTCTGGATCGGGAGGTTTTGTGGTGTGTACATATGCTTCCGGGGTCGGATTGGGTGCTGTGCTAATGCAGCATGGTAGAGTGGTGGCTTATGCATCTCGACAGCTGAAGCGTCACGAGGAGAACTACCCTACCCATGACCTGGAGTTGGCAACTGTGATCCTCGCGCTGAAGATCTGGAGGCATTATCTGTATGGCGAGAGGTTCGAGGTGTTCACTGACCATCAGAGTTTACGATATGTGTTCACTTAGAGGGACCTTAACCTCAGGCAGAGTCGATGGATGTAGTTTATGAAGGATTATGACTTCACCCTGTCTTATCAGCCGGGCAGGATAAACGTCGTCGCCGATGCCTTGAGTCGGAAGGTCGCGGTCAGTGCCTTGATGTTGAGGAAGTGGAGGCTCTGGGAACAAGTGCCCGAATTTTCATTCAGGCTCAAGATTCCCCAGGAGCCAGGGTTGACAGTGCTTGCTAGTCTGACTGTCACGCCTGCTATCCACCGTCAGGTGACAGAGGCTCAGCATGCGGACCCTGAGTTACCCCGGATATTAGCCTTGGCTGATGTGGAGCTCGGCGAGGACGGTGCCGTGAGGTTCCGTGGTAGGCTGTACGTCCCAGCCAAGGAGCGGGTTCATCGTGCGGTGTTGGACGAGGCTCATGGGAGCAGGTACACTATAAACCCAGGTGCGATGAAGATGTATCGGAACCTGCGGAGGCAGTTCTGGTGGCCAGGCATGAAGAGAGATGTCGCCGCGTTTGTCGCCAGGTGCCTGACCTGTCAGCAGGTGAAGGCGGAGCATCAGCGACCGGGAGGTACTCTCCAGCCCTTGGATGTTCCTGCGTGGAAGTGAGACCACATGACCACGGATTTCGTGGTGGGATTGCCGAGGACTCCGAGCGGTCAGGACAATATTTGGTTACTGGTGGATAGGCTGGCGAAGGTGACTCGGTTGTTACCGGTCAAAGTCAGCTAGAACGTGTCCAGGTTGGCTCATCTTTATGTGGAGCGGATCGTTCCATTGCATGGGATTCCCATCTCCATCGTATCAGATCGGGATCCACGTTTTACTTCTGGATTCTGGGGGAGTTTCCAGCGAGCTCTTGGCACGGATTTGGCTTTTAGCTCGGCGTATCATCCTCAGTCAGATGGTTAGTCAGAGAGGACCATTCAGACTTTGGAGGACATGCTGAGATCCTGCTGCCTGGAGTGGCAGGGGAGTTGGATTCACTACCTACCGTTGGTGGAGTTTGCCTATAACAACAGCTATCATTCGAGCATCGGCATGGCTCCTTATGAGGCTTTGTATGGGCGTCCGTGTCGTACTCCACTTGATTGGTTTGAGATCGGTGAGCGTGTTTTGATGGGATCGGAGTTGGTGCTGCAGTGTGTAGAGGTTGTGCACTTGGTTTGTCAGAACATGTTGGCGGCCCAGAGTCGGCAGAAGAGCTATGCTGACCGTAGGCGGCGGCCCCTCGAGTTCGCCGTGGGCGATCGTGTGTTCTTGAGAGTTTCTCCGATGAAGGTGTTGAGTAGTGGATAGCGGATCTAGAAGGGAGGGGTGAATAGATCTGCCCCTCTTTTCGCAATGCAACCCTCTTTAAAGCTAGATGATGATAATAGCAGTGGAATATAACTGGCTTAACGAAGGACATAAATGATTTGCTTAGCAAGATGATTATGCAATATAGATATTGAACCTAAGCATGCATCTAACACAAAGCAATCGCACAAGCAAACCACAACACACGAGATTTTAAGGTGGTTCGGACTGAATCCCCAGTCCTACGTCCACCCCTCACCAAATCCGGTGAGGCTCCACTAGTACCACGCACTGAACCGCAATTCGAAAAGACCACCGATTGCCTTCCTACTAACCACCGGTATGGACGATCTTCAGTTTCAATTATTTGAAAGAAATGAAAAGAGAACAAATATGAAATCACTCAAACAAGATATAGAATATGCTCAAAGTAGAAAGATCTTGTCTGAGTTGCAGGAGCTTGAATCTGATTCTTCGATGGTGTCTTCTTCCTTGAGAGATGATCTTCCTTGAATCTCTTCTAGTTGATGAGGAAGACTATGGATGTATCTTGGATCTTCCTTTTGATCTTCTTGAGTTGATGAAGAGGTTTGAGGATGCAGTTTAGATCACCCTTGAGATGATGAAGAGGATGAAGGATGCAGCTTTATCTTCTCTTGGCTTGGGCTTGATCTCCTCTTCAAGTAGCTTGAATCACTTGAGGATTTGATGAAGAACTTCTTCCCAGAGTACTGTTCACGGCTACAGTACTCGAACTCCTCTCACCCTTGTAGCCTCCTTTGATCTCCCTTGGATTCACAGATGATCAACTAGGGTTTCTAACCCTCTTGCATGTGTTTTATAACCTTTGAATGGTCCTTAGACATCCCCCAGACCAGATCCACAATCTATGGAAGATTGGGTGACTTTGGGGTTAAACAAATACAAGGAAAGGGGCTCTTCTCGAAGTGGAAAACAAAGTCAACAATTGATGGCTCGGGGCTGGCGGTCGACCGGAAGGCATGGGGCGGTCGACCGGAATTTTACAGTCGGTTTGATTTTTCATCACTGGCAAAATCGGTCGACCGGACGCCTAGGGGCGGTTGACCGAAACCTGTAAAAACTGGAGTTTCTCGTTTCTGGAAGAACTGGTCGACCGGCCACTACCCACTGGTCGACCGGAACCTGTAAATTCTGAAGTTCTTCGTCTCTGGAAAATCTGGTCGACCGGCCAAGGTGTGTTGGTCGACCAGAAAGACCTATACCTGCAAAAATGAAGTGTTAGCCCAAAGAAACATGTCCATAAGTTAAGATACTCATGTCCTTATCAATTCCATGCATTTTTAGGTTTGGTTTATGCATTAGATCATTTGAGCATTTCTAAATTTGGTTTCGGGGGCTCCGCCCCCGAAAACCCCCGCGACCTGACCGCGCAGGTCGATCCGCGTGCGAGGGCGCAATCATTGAGCTTTCACATTTTTCATCTCCACTCCATTCCTTGTCCATTCATTGGCTTACCTGTCATGAACAAAGCATCACGTATGTCAGTCATATGAGAGTGAAAAATAATAATGACTTATAGTGTTTAGCCATTATCAAAACCATGAATATCAAATAACTCAAATGACCACAGGGGCACAACAGAAGGGGGTGATGCGCTTTGGACGGCGTGGGAAGTTGAGTCCCCGCTATATTGGCCTTTTTGTGATTGTGGAGCGCATCGGTGAGGTTGCTTATCGGTTGCAGTTACCCCCTGAGTTGGCGTTGGTGCATGACGTGTTCCACGTCTCGATGTTGCTGAAGTATATGCCCGATGACTCTCATGTGCTCGAGGATTTTGTTTGGGCCGAGGTGACTCCAGATCTTTCTCTCCCAGAGTTTCCGATCTGCGTAGAGGATAGGCGAGAGCAGCACCTGCGGAACAAGGTCATCCCCTTGGTTAAGGTGGTGTGGCAGCAGAACTCTGGTGGTGAGGCTTCTTGGGAGCGTGAGGACGAGATGCGTCAGCAGTTCCCTTACATGTTTGAGTGAGTCTTCCTTTTCTTTCCCCTTGGGTTGTCCTCAATTTCGATGACGAAATTCCTTAAGGGGGGAGGGCTGTAATATCCCAGACCTTTCGAATCCTTTTTCATGGGTCCCGGATCTGATTTCTCGGAGTATCTGGCTCCGTTGTGTCTGAAATTTTGTTTCGGACATCTTTTGTGTTCGGATCGGCGCGATCCGGAGTTGTTTCGGAGGTCCGGAAGCGTTCCACGGCTTTTCCGCGTGTGTTTTCTGATTACCGGTGTGTGTTTCGGTAATTCCTTCGGAACCTCGTTGCCGGTGAACCGCGCCGTTCACCTAGGCGAGAGTGGTACCGTTATGATCGGTGCTTTCCGAGGATCGTGAAAATATAATTTTCTATTTTTGGTATTTTCCAGAATTTTTAGATTTTCCTATAAATACCCCCTTTTTCTCTCTCTTCCCCACCCTCTTCTTCTTCTTCTTCTTCTTCCTCCTTTCTCCCCCACCGTGCGACACCCTCTCTCCCTCTCTTCTTCGTCCGGCGAGACCGCGGCGAGCCCCTCCGGCTGCAGACGGCTGTGGGCGACAGCTTGGTGACGACAGCGACGGCGAGGTGATCGTGGAGGCGTACGTGAACTGTGGGAGCTCAAGGAAGATGAGGGTTTTCGAGCATTCTTTGCGATTCGTGGTTGATCCGGCGCGTCTCGGGACGCAATTGAGGTAGGGTGACGTTCCCTAGCCTCTAGCCTTCCTTTCCCGCGATTTGTAGGCCGAGCGGAGGCCGAGAGATGGGATTCCTTGCGGGTTTGGGGTTTTCCATGATTTGGGGAGAGCTCGCCCAATCTATGGATTTGATGCATGATTTCGTGTTTTGATGGCCTAGAATCATGCTAGGGGTCCCTAGGGGTCTTCCTCTTTGATTTCCCCCTCTCCGGTGGAGGCATGGGGGCGTGGCCAATTTTTTTGGGCGTTTCCCGCCGTTTCACCCTCGGGCGGGTGTGACGGTCCTTCCAGCGACTGTCACACTATGTAACGCCCCCAGATGGGTGTGTTACAGCCCCGAGTGCAGCCAAGTGGGGTCTGTGGGCTGTGACGGTCCCACGATAGACTGCCACGGTGCTGTGACGCACCTAGGTTGGACCGTCAGGGGCGTTCGACCGTTGGCTGCGGACCGTTGGTTTTTGACCGTTGGGGGTCAAGGCATGTGACACACCTGGCTTGGCGTGTCACAGCCATGTGACACCCCTATGTGGGTGCGTTAGAGCAGACGCATTCCCACTTTGTAACGCACCAGGGTTGGTCCGTTACACACTGTGACGCACCGAGTGGCACGCGTCACAGCTATTCTCTATTGTCTTGTGACGCACCAGGGTAGGCGCGTCACAGACTGTAACGCACCATGGTAGGTGCGTTACGCCCAGTTTTGCACCGAGCGTGTGACGCCCTTGCGTTGGGCCGTCAGGTGATTGTGACGGTCCTGCCTAGACCGTCAGAGCATGTGACGCGTCTAGGGTAGACCGCCAGGCTCTGGGTTGCCCCGGGTGGTTTGCGACCCCGTTTCTGTTCCGACCGTGGTCACCGTGCGACAGTGCTGGTACGTGGGGCGGTCCCCGTACATTGTCGAATGCGGACGATGTTTTCCGTTAACTTGATAGTCTACTCCGTAGTGACCCTCCACTAGTCGTAGCCGCCTAGTACTGGAATCATTCGTTAATGTTTAAAACTATTAGTTTTATTATATTAATTTAAGTCATAGAAAAAAAGGAGGTTTAAAAGATAAAGAAAATGAAGAAAAAAAATAAACAACAGGTTAAACAAAGTAAAAAAAAAAGAAGAATGGGTTAATTGTTAAAAGAAAGAAGTATATATGCAAATAAACAAAATAGTAGGTCAAAAGTAATAAAAAATAAAAAAAAGGATGTCGACATGGGCGGCCGCCCCTGCGCGGGCGCGCGGGAGCGGACGCCGCCCCCGCCTCCGCCCTCTTTTGACTGCCGCGACTGCGGCAGTCATGTATAATAAATTTTTTTTTTGTGTTTTAGTTGTTAAACCTTCTTAGTTTAATCTATTTCTTGCATTTAGTCAAATTTTCACATGGCATATATATTAAATAAATAAATAAAAATGTGAGATAGTCAAAAGAAGTTATGTGAATGGGTTGGTGAAGTTTGAATGTCAAAATCTAATTAAATAATATTAAAATAATTATTTAAATCTTAACTCTTGATTAAATGAATGGTTAAGATTGATTAAGCCCAAAACCCTATAAATAGAGGGGTAGAGGGGCTCATTTGCATCCTTTGGAAGCTGGCTACGTGAAGTGCTGAGGAGAAGGTCCAAGGTTAATTAAGGTGGTGATTAAGCGTTTTTAAGATAAGGGATTAGCACTTTATCCCATTGATTAACATTGATTAGCATATTTAAATTGATTTAAGGTGTGTAATTAGCATCTATATAGGTAGTTAAGTCCATAGATCGTTATTTCATGATCTGTGTCTATTAAAAGGTGTGTAATTAGCATTTAAGGGGTAGATCATTTTGGTTATATTCAGTTGATTTATCACTCATGTTGTATTTTTGTTATTCTATTAAAATATTACAAATACAGTGTGACAAATGATTAAGAGTTTTCAAAAATGAAGTTTCTATTATGAATGATTGTTTGCTGCTATGAATGATGGTTTGAATAAGTATTGTTATTTTTAGTATACTTTGGATAAATTTCATCAATTTTCCATGCATAAGAAAATTTATATAATTCTGGAAAATTTCAAATTTCTGCATGAAAATTTATGAAAAATTTTATGTGTACTTTTACATGTAAATGTGATATGCAGTAAAAATTTAATGATTTATAGAGCATGGTAGTTAAAGTTAGTCAATTTATGATACATGTTGAAATACAAGTAATTCTGGAAAAATTCGAATTTCTATATGCAAAATTATGAAAATTTTCTGTGCATTGTTACAGATAAATTTAAGTTTCTGTAAAATTTTAATGGTATTCTACATTTAATAGTTAAATTTAGTCATTTTATGATGCATGTTGGAGTATAAGTAATTTCAGAAAAATTATACTACTGTCTGTAAAACGATGAAAAATTTCTGTTCTGATCCTTTCTGTAAATATATTTATTTCTTAAAATTTCACTACATTCTGATCTCTGTAAATAGAATTTGTAATTTTTGATATATATACATGTCATTATATTTGAATAAGTTGAGAAATTCAGAAAAATAAAAAAAGAGATTTTTCAGTAATGGTATATTTCATACTTATTATTCACAGCATGATATTTGAGTGACATGTGTCCATTGAATATGAGTTATTTATAAATAATTACTGTACTGTTATTACTGCCAAATAGACACTGCCACCATAGGGGGAGATTGGAGCTAAACTATAGAAATGCCTCTATGGGGAGATTCACACTGTACTGGCCCCGAGGGTAACGGAAATTGAAATCTTGGAGGTGGACAAGTACCACTGGTTAATGTGGAGAGGACTTCTCCCGGTTCTGCGCAGTAACCAAGACTCATCACTATTTACCTAGGTGATCGAGTACCGACTGACTGTCCTTCTAGTGGTGGTTTGGGCACTGTGTCTGGCTATTTATACCACTGTTATTGTTTACTGAACTAATACTACTGTTCACTGAGTCGTTATTAATACGACTATTACTGCTCACTGAATTGAGTATTAGAACTGTTATTATTGTTCATTGAATCAATACCGAAACTAATGTTACTGCTCAATGAAATGATATTGAAGTGTTATTGCTTATTGAACTATCATTGTATTTTACTGTTATTACATTGTAAATATTTACTGTTAATGAATCTCCAGTATATCGAATGGTGATTTGGAAAATGGCAGATTATGTCTGTCTCGATCCTTTCACTATGCGTGAGACTACTCCGCCTAGTACTGGAATCATTCGTTAATGTTTGCAAACGATGAATTCTTGTTTACTTTGTCATTGATAGAATAAAGTTTTAATGTACATGTTTTCTTTGTAAAATGATAATAGCATGACTTATGATCGTACAAATTGAATTGGTGTATTAATCTCATATGTATTTAATTAAAATTATGCCTAAGAATGACTTTATGAGATGAATTACCGTAAATCACTTTGGATATGTTTATACATGTTATGACTGGGGACTATGCTTAGTCTCTTACTGAGTCTATTCGTAGACTCACCCCGTTGAACATTTTCAGGAGAAGCGGTAGAAGAAAGCGAGGAGTGATCTCGCAGTGTTCTGACCGCAGCTTGGAGTTACTTCGAGTCATTATCTTAGGTAGTTGTGTTATGAGTTATGTTAGTTATGTAGTTAGAAAAAAAATGTGTGTGAAATTTAGATTTGTAATAAAAGACTTGTGCAATTATTACCTTTATTTCGATTTTATGTGGACGAAGATATTTGAATGTAAGCTGATGATTTGAGAAATTTTATTTCCGCTGCAATAATATCTCAGTGTTTATGTAAAATTCTCAACCATAATGTACCGTTTGGGTTGTCCCACTGTGACGTCTCGACCGGATCCAATGTGAGTCTTTACGACTGGACCGGGTCTACGAGTCGGGACGTTACAGAGAATGGTATCAGAGCCCACGGTTGAGAAGTTACATAAATAGTCATCAGCTTAATCCACATTTCCTAAAAGTCTCAAACTAGTAGGCTGTTTTGACGAAAACCTAACCATATTATTTTATTGCTAGACCATGACGGGAGGAGGTCGTCGTGCAGTTCAGAATGACAATGCTCAGGAGGAGCCGAGAGGACCCCCAGCTCTGCCCTTACCACCTTTGGTGGACTATGGGATGTTCATGCAAGGCCTGGTTCAGGCTATGCAGACCCAGGCTCAGACGCAGGCAGCACTTCAGGCCCAACTCCAAACGCAGGCAGCATCACCCCAGGAGCAGGCTTTTGGAGGGGTGACCATGATGGAGAGATTTCGGCGGATGGCACCACCCTCTTTTAAGGGGGAGAGTCAGCCAATCATGGCTGAAAACTAGCTCCGCGAGATCGAGAAGATTTTTCGGGTCATCCGATGTGCGGATGAGGACAAAACAAGCTTGGCGGCGTACATGCTACAAGAGAGAGTAGACGTATGGTGGGCGTCTGTGCTAAGGAATCAACCAAACAGGCTGGAGCATGAAATTACTTGGGAAGAATTCATGGAGCTATTCATGGCAAAATACATACCAGAACATATACAAGACAAGCTGGAACAAGACTTTCTGGCCCTAACTCTGGGGTCGAAGACCGTGCTCGAGTATGAAGCAAAGTTCGCGGAATTATCAAAATATGCACCACACATTGCTACAGATGAAAGGAGGAACGTGAAGAAATTTATGGCGGGACTACGACCGTCGCTTCGGACCCGCCTAGTTACACTGGATCTTGTTACTATGGAGGCGGCTCTTGGCGCGGCATGTCGTCAAGAGAGTGACATGGAGTTATGTCAGGAGGAGAAGAGGACTTCAACAAAGAGACCATTGGTACCATTTCACCGGTATGATAAAGGTAAAAAGGTGATGAGCAATCCGTCAAGATCGTTTGTGGCAGGGAAGACTACACCACCAGCATGGGACAAGCACAAACCAGAATGTAAACAATGTGACAAGCGACATTGCGGGGAAGTATGCTGGATCGCCACCGGCAGATGTCTCCATTGTGGCGAGAAGGGCCACATGATTCGAGATTGTCCGAAGATGATGCAACCTGTAGCGGTTCGGCCAGTAGCAGCAACAACAACTCCAGTGGCAGCCAGACCAGCAGTAGTAGCAGCTAGACCAGCAGCAGCGAGACCCGCAGGGAGACCACGAGCACCAGCTCGGGTGTTTGCACTTGCTAGAGAGGATGCTGAGCAGGCGGAGGACCTCACAGAAGATACTATCTCTATCAATGTTATTCATGCTAGAGTATTGTTTGACACCGGTGCCACACATACTTTCATTTCTGAGAGATTTTCTAGTCAATTACATGAAGAATTTGGAATTGAATCAGTAGAACTAGACGTGCCCCTGTTGGTGCACACACCTGCAGGAGCAGTGTCTACCAAGAGGCATATACCCTCACTGTCAGTTAATATAGAAGTAAGAACTCTGCCCGGTTGTTTTTGTTGTTTACCTATGCAAGACTTTGATGCTATCCTAGGACTGGATTGGTTAGAAGAGCATTACGCTCTGATAGATTGTTGAAGGAAGAGAGTTATTTTTCGCATCCCTAAAGAGAAAGAGTTTTCTCATCCCTTATTGAAGCATATGGCTGGAAAGAAGTTAGTAGTTTCAGCAATGAGGACGATGCGAATGTTGAGAAAGGGCTACGATGCATTCTTGGCAAGCGTAGTCACGAAGTCTGATGCTAACCAGGCACCGACCGTAGCAGAGATCGAGATTGTTCGAGAATTCCTAGATGTGTTTCCAGAGGATTTGCTCGGGTTACCACCTGCAAGGGAGTTAGAGTTTGCCATCAACTTACTACCTGGCACTGCACCTATCTCTAAGGCACTCTACAGAATGACCCCAGCAGAATTGGCAGAATTGAAAAAGTAACTTCAAGACTTGTTAGATAAGGGGTTTATCCGTCCAAGTGTGTCATCTTGGGGAGCTCAAGTTCTATTTGTGAAGAAGATGGATGGTTCTCTTAGGTTATGCGTTGACTACCGCAAACTTAATGAGGTGACCATTAAAAATAAGTATCCTTTACCCCCGCATTGATGACCTGTTTGACCAGTTGCAAGGAGCCGCAGTGTTCTCAAATATTGATCTGCGTTCGGGATACAATCAACTGAGGATAAAGAAAGAAGACACATCCAAGATGGCGTTCTGAACGAGATATGATCATTATGAATTCTTGGTGCTACCTTTTGGTCTGAAAAATACCCCAGCAGCTTTTATGGACTTGATGAATCGGGTGTTTAGACCTTATCTTGACACCTTTGTGGTTATCTTTATTGATGATGTCCTGATATATTCCCTTGATGAAGTTTCACACCGGGAACACTTGAGAATCGTCCTTGAGACGCTAAGAGCGCATAAGCTGTATGCTAAGTTCAACAAATGTGACTTTTGGCTAACGGAGGTTCATTTCCTCAGACATGTAATCTCTGGCAGTGGTGTTGCTGTTGACCCCGCAAAGGTTCAAGCAGTTTTGGAATGGGAGACTCCTAAATCTCCCACGGAGATTCGGAATTTCTTAGGGTTAGCTGGTTACTATCGCCACTTTATCAAGGGATTCGCATCTCTAGCGGCACTAACCAAGTTGACCCGAAAGGAAGTCAAATATATATGGTCTGCGAACTGTGAGAAGAGTTTCCAAGAGCTGACCTCGGCACCAATTCTTATTTTGCCTAACAATGAGGATGACTTCGCTATCTATTCTGATGCATTGAAGGTTGGGCTAGGTAGTGTATTGATGTAAAATGGAAGAGTGATCGCTTATGCTTCTCGCCAACTAAAGGAGCACGAGCGAAACTACCCGACTCATGATTTGGAATTGGCCGCAGTGGTTCATGCATTGAAGATCTGGCGTCATTATCTTTACGGCGTCAAGTTCGAAGTATTCACTGACCACAAGAGTCTGAAGTATCTATTTTCTCAGAAAGAGTTGAATCTAAGACAAAGAAGATGGGTCGAATTCTTGAAAGATTATGACTTCGAATTGCGATACCATCCAGGAAAGGCGAATGTAGTAGTCGATGCTCTCAGCAAGAAAAGAGTTATGATGCAACAGGATTGGAAGATGATCGAAGATGCAGCGCAACTTATGGCTGTGATCGAGTCTCAGCTATGTCAGGCATTTGTGTCTCAACTGACTATAAGGTCAACAGTGCTTGACAGTATAATAGATGTGCAAAAAGATGATCCCGAGCTGCAAGGATTGATCGGGAATACCAGCTTTGCTCGTGATGAAGATAGAGTGATTCGGTTTCAGCATCGGATCTGTGTACCTGATTTGGCCGATCTTAAAAGACAGATTCTGGAGGAAGCACACCGATCAATGTTTTCTATTCATCCAAGAGGTGGTAAAATGTATCAAGACTTGAAACGGTCTTTCTGGTGGCAAGGAATGAAAAAGGATGTAGCCGACTATGTTGCTAGATGCTTGGTCTGTCAACAGGTGAAGGCAGAGCACCAAAGGCCATCAGGGCTAATGCAGAAAATGGAAATTCCTCAATGGAAATGGGAAGCAATCACTATGGACTTTGTGACCGGGTTACCCAGATCAGTAAAGGGCAATGACTCTATATGGGTGATCGTGGACCGATTTTCAAAGTATGCACATTTTCTTCCTATGAAGGAGAAGCAATCAGTGGAAAGTTTGACAAGACTATATGTGGATAACATCGTCAGACTTCACGGGATTCCGAAGTCGATCATCTCCGACAGGGACCCTCAGTTCACTTCCAGACTGTGGCAAGAGTTGCAAGAAGCTTTCGGTTCGCGGCTCAAGCTCAGTTTAGCTTTTCACCCGCAAACCGACGGTCAGTATGAAAGGACGATTCAGACACTGGAGGACATGCTTAGGGCTTGTGTTCTGGATTGGAAGGGTGATTGGGAGCGACATCTATCTCTCGTGGAATTTTCTTATAATAAGAGCTTCCACGCGAGTATAGGCATGGCTCCATTCGAGGCACTATATGGTAGACCTTGAAGGTCTCCATGTGCTGGGAGGAAACAGGAGACAGGCAGCATGTGGGGCCAGAAATTGTTCAAGAAACTACGGAAAAGATCAGGTTGATCAAGCAGAGATTGACAACAGCACAAGACAGACAAAAGAGTTATGCTGATAACCGAAGGAAGGAGCTGTCATTCGAAATTGGTGATCACGTTTTCCTCAGGGTGTCTCCGTCAAAGGGAATCGTTCGGTTCGGTAAGCGTGGGAAACTAAATCCACGGTTCATCGGACCATTCGAGATTCTAGAGAGATTAAGGAATGTGGCATATCGGTTGGCTTTACCTCCGTCTCTGGAGAGAGTACATCCGGTGTTCCACGTGTCCATGCTGAGGAGGTACGTGCATGATCTGGCACATGTGATCAGTTCTGAGCAGATGCAGTTTCAGCAGAATCTATCTTATGAGGAGCAACCTGTTCGAATTCTGGACCGCAAGGAGCAGGTGCTGAGGACTAAAGTCATCCCATTGGTAAATGTACTATGAAGGAATTTTTCCCACGAGGAGGCCACGTGGGAACCAGAGGAAGCAATGAAGAAGAAGTATCCTCATCTATTCAGTATGTGATCTAACCTCAAACTTCGAGGGCGAAGTTTTCTTTAAGGGGGAGATGGTGTAATGCCCTACGATTTTATAGCATTTTATTTGATTGTAAAAAAAAAATTGTGCATGTTTAAATGTTTAAAACTATTTGTTTTATTATATTTATTTAAGTCATAGAAAAAAAAGGAGGTTTAAAAGATAAAGAAAATGAAGAAAATAAATAAATAAGAGGTTAAACAAAGTAAAAAAAAAAGAAGAATGGGTTAATAGTTAAAAGAAAAAAGTATATATGCAAATAAAAGAAATAGAAGGTCAAAAGTAAAAAAAAAGATGTCGGCAGGGGCGCGCGCTCGCGGGAGCGGGCGTCGCCCCCGCCTCCGCCCCCTTTTGACTACTGCGACTGCGGCAGTCATGTATATTAAATTTTTTTTATGTTTTAATTGTTAAACATTCTTACTTTAATCTATTTCTTGCATTTAGTCAAATTTTCATATGCCATATATATTAAAAATAAAAATAAAAATGTGAGATTGTCAAAAGAAGTTATGTGAATGGGTTGGTGTAGTTTGAATGTCAAATTCTAATTAAATAATATGTTTTTTTACATAAATACCCTCTTAAATATTGGTTATGCCAAATATACCCTTCATATAGTCATATTATCAAAAATATCCTCTAGATACTGTAAATGATTGCAGCTATACCCTTCCCGTCACTGCCGTGATGTTGACTCGAGTTTAACTATGGTTACGGTATTAAATGACTAATCTACCCTTCGGTTTACCACCCCCGCCCACGCGATGTGGTTTCCCCCTTCGCAAACCTTTCACCAGCCTCACCCACGACCTCACGGCCCCATCGGGATCGTCTGCCATCTCTGACCTGCAACGGCCTTCACGCACCGGAAGGTTCTCCCGCTCCATCTCCGACCGACCTGCAACGGCCTTCACGCGACGGAAGGGTTATCCCGCTCCATCGCTGACCTGCAACGGCCTTCACGCGACGGAAGGGTTCTCACGCAACGGAAGGGTTCTTCTGCTCCACTGGGTAAGTCTCCCATACTCTCTCTGAACCCTCACGGCCCCATCGGTCCCCCTCTTCGTATGGTCTCCCTCTCCTCTATCTCTGTCCCTCGACATGTAAAAAACCCTATTGTTTATCTCTTGACTGTGGATGCCATCTTCTTCTATTTCTTGGTCGACGGTTAGTTAATGCGTCCGGTAGGAACATATGCTGATGAGGATGATAATATTAGGGTTTAGGGTTTGCATTATTTATTGTCTTCGTCTAAGATTGGGCGTTTTTGCGTATTTGCAGCTTCAGAACAAGACATAGCAAGTGAATGCGTAAACTCTACCCTACAGAAAATAAACTTGATGGGGTGAAGGTGATTGTGGCATGATTCCTTTGTTTGTGTATAGTTGATTTGATTTATTTATTTGGAGTAACGTTTAGTACGGTCTTCTATATGTGTAGGGGGTATTCCTATCTAGACAGCAGTGAATCAAGGTGGCCGTGCTTGTGGTCTATACCTATTAATTGAGGTTTGAATTGTATTTTTTACTAATTGTACAAGACCTATTTACTAAGACTGTTTGCACTTACTTATGTGTTATATACAAACTTATCATCCCCTTTATTTTACTTTTGTATTCTATCTTATTTTAAGCATCGAAAGCACAGTTATGGCAGACACATTTACATTGAAACTTCACTATGGAGGGCATTTTAAGACTACCGAGGAAGAAGGAAGAATGATCCCCATAGGTTTTAAACAGAAAGCCTACTCCTTTGAAAGAGATTATGCTCATTTGAGGGAGCTAAGAGTGTTAGCTTCTCAAGTCACCAAATGGGGCCATAACCAGACGATTGATTTCTATGTTTTAGTACCGAAGTCGAGTCCTAAGAAATATGTGAGAATTAGTTCAGATGAGGATGTGATTTCTCTTTTTGATAAGTATAGCCATGATTTGTGCATTGTGCTTTATGTTGCCACCCAATATATTGGAGTGCCTTTAGCTTCTTCTGATCCAAAAATAAAGACAGTAACATCTATGACTAGAAGAAAGTCTAATGCAAAAAATGCAATGCCTTCAGAAGATGATCCAGACTGGAATCCATTAGGAGATGACAGTGAGTATGTTGAGGTTGAGCCTCCAGGCAATAATGAGGCAGAGACTCTATTTAGGGAGGGTGATATATCTGATGATGAGGTTTATACTGATGACAGTCGTGATAGTTGCTTCTCCTCAGACTCTGAGTGTGATATAGAGGTGGAGGAACGGGACAGTGAGGGTACCCCTATTGTCCGAAACATTCATGATCCGGATATGTCTTTAGGAAGTAGATTTGACAATATTAATACATTCAGATTAGCACTTGCCCAGCATGCAATCAAAAATGAATTTGCAGTCCAGTATAGTAAATCAGAACCAACTAGGGTCACAGTAGTTTGTGCTGAGAAGAGATGCAAGTGGAGAATGCATGCTTCTCATTTATCTGATGGCCATACATTTCAGATAAAGAACCTTCAATCTTAACACACTTGTACGGGGGCAAATAAGGCTGGGAATCATATGGCCACTCAGAAGTGGGTGGCAAGTACATGCATTGGGTGGCTTAGGACTGAAGGAGATATTACAGTGAAAGAAATTTCAAGAAGGTTGAATGCTCAATACCATGTGGACATTCCTTACCACTGGGTTTATAGAGGCAAGCAAATGGTATTAGAGCAAATCCATGGTTCTTGGGAAGCAATGTATGGCAGAGTACCTGACCTACAACATGAACTAGTGTTAAAGAACCCTGACAGTGTGGTCAAATATCAGACAAATGACAAATACATATTTTTCAGGATGTTTATATGTTTAAAGGCTTGTATTGAGGGTTTTAAGTTGGGATGCATGCACCTAATTGGCTTGGATGGCTGTCACTTGAAAGGTATCTTTAGAGGTACCTTACTAGCTGCCACCTCGTTTGTGGTCAATTTGGACATCATGCAAAGACATGTAAGAATCCAGTCTCAACATTGGGTCAAACTTCTACTCCACAAGCAAGGTAATCATATATGGCACACTTTTGTATATGAAAGTAATTTAATTAGCACTCATACATAATTATGTCATGCAGGAGGCCTCCTGGTAGGCCTAGAAAGCAAATGGGTCCTAACCAAACATCAAGTCAAACACAGGGTCAGGTAGTCTTTTTACATGACCATTTCATCATTGTAAATGATCCATTTAAATTCCTTGTTACTATAAAATGTAATCCTTATATTTGTGCATTGTGTTCACAGGGGAGCTTGACAGGGCAAGCTAATGCGGAAGGGAGAACTAGTATTGCAGAAGAAGGCCTCCACTCAACCAATCAAATTAATTCCAGTGCTGCAGGTGGATCTAGTGCAATTTCCTCCCAGACATCTTCCTCAAGTTCTATCCCAGTGCAGAGTAGGGCTCCTACAGTTCTTGCTCGGGGTCGTGGCCGGGTGGTGAATTCTAGGTTCAGAAATGTGTAGGGTTGGGTTGAAGTTGAAGTTGGCATGTGTCCTGTATTATGTGAACAGGTTCTGTGAACAGGTTCTGTGATTAATTGCATTATGTGAACAACTTCTGTAAATGGTTTGTGAGTTTATATGTGAATGATTGTCTTGTAGGTTCTGTGAAAAGTATTATGTGAACAGGTTCTATGAACAGGTCTGTGAACCTGCTTCTGTGATTAATTTGGGAATATGTTATGTGAGTTTATATATGAATGGTTTGAGTGTTTATATGAATTGGTTAAGTGAGTTTATATAGGAATGGTTTGAGTGTTTATATGAATAGGTTAAGTGAGTTTATATAGGAATGGTTTGAGTGTTTATATGAATGGTTTGTTAGTTTATCAATCTGTGAACATGTTCTGTGATCAATTGCACCTACTTCTGTAAATGGTTTGTGAGTTTATATGTGAATGATTATCCTGTAAGTTCTATGAAAAGTATTCTGTGAACAGGTTCTATGAATTACTCTGACATGTTAATCTCAGCAGAATATATCTTGTTGTTTAAGCGGATTTATGTGTATCTTACAGATCAAAAATGAATCAATTTTGCATGCGAGATGATGAAGATAATATTTCTGCGCTATGAGGCAATTGTGAATAGGTTAGCAAGTGTTGAGGCAATTGTGAACATGTTGTATTCAATAATAACAGGTTGATATGTTATCCGGACTGGATGGCTGGGCCATGTGATCCAAGTCAGTCATATTAGCCTTTGAGACATCTTTTGATGATTTGATTAAGAAAGATTTATTACTAATATCAGACAACAACCACCTTGCTCAGATTGTGAGAGTGCCAACTGTTAGAGTGTGGAGTCAGAACTCTTCATCGTGCGCCTCTGCACGGGATCACACTCTGCCTCTGGGGAGCATTCTCAGCGTCAAGGGAGCAATCGCTACTTCAGGAGAGCATGTAGTCATGTCTTTGTGCGTTCTCGCACGGGAGCATATGAAGTCTCAGCGGAGCATCTATGGCCTCTGGACAGCATCACTGGCGTCAGGGAAGTATGCATTACGGGTTCAAGGCAAGTCGATATCACTTGCAATGCGTCGACCTTGCCTTGGCAATGCGTCGACCTTGTCTTGGCAATGCATTGATCTGATTGGTGGTAGGGGAGCATTAGCAGTCGCTGGAGGGCATACTCGGTCTCAGGAGGGCATCCTTGGAGACGGACGAGCATCCACTCAGAATGTCAATTAGATACGAAAATACACTAAAAGCCCTTCCATCAGTGTCACATTACATATTAGACATTCTTCCATAACGGGCAATACACTAAATGTCCAGTCCAACCAACTATTTTGACATTTAGACAATTTCATTAAACCATTACAAACAGTGACACATAATCCCATCCCAATCTCTTTACCCATTACAAACAGTGACACCTCTAATTCACTTGTTATAGGTCCATTTACCAAATGTAGTGAAAGACAAAGTACAGAATGCCCAGCCCCAGTAAGGGCGTTACTATCTTCTTAAATCCCATTTTCAATCGTAAGTCATTCCCTCTTCCACTAGCATCGGTTGTCATGTCTATCTTGGCTTGTATTATGTCAATTTTTCTCTCTAGCATAGTCTGTTAGAGTGTGGAGTCAGAACTCTTCATCGTGCGCCTCTGCACGGGATCACACTCTGTCTCTGGGGAGCATTCTCAGCGTCAAGGGAGCAATCGCTACTTCAGGAGAGCATGTAGTCATGTCTTTGTGCGTTCTCGCACGGGAGCATATGAAGTCTCAGGAGAGCATCTATGGCCTCTGGACAGCATCACCAGCGTCAGGGGAGCATGGGGAGCACATGCTGTCTCTGGGGAGCAATCGCTGCTCCAGGGGAGCATCTTCAATGTCAGGGGAGCATGTATTGCGGGCTCAAGGCATTTTCGATGTCACTTGGAGTGCGTCGACCTTGTCTTGGCAATGCGTCGACCCTGTCTTGGCAATGCATTGATCTGACTGGTGGTAGGGGAGCATTAGCAGTCGCTGGAGGGCATACTCGGTCTCAGGAGGGCATCCTTGGAGACAGGCGAGCATGCACGTCTAATGTATCCTGGAAGAGGATTTCTGCTCATCAGGGGTATTATTGTCCTTAATACCATGACTAATGACGCCCTAATCTCTTAGTATAAAAGGATGGGCTCTCTCCTTGTATTGTAACTTGGTGGGGGATGAATAGTGGATTCCTGCTGCGGCCGTGGACGTAGGAAGGCATCTTGCCTCCGAACCACGTAAAAATCCCTGTGTTTTTGTGTGATTCTTCTTCTTCTATTCTTTCCTTATTTCTCTGTTCTGATCTCGTGTGTGGATCGTGAGAAAGAGGGTTGCCATCTGATTTGTTTTCTCTTCCAACATAGTCAACTTCTTCTCGATCGATGATTCCATTGAAATTATTTGATGCTTCAAGTCCACGGTATTATGATGCACATCATCAACCCAAACAAAAAAGCCACAACAATCGTCCTCCTGTAAACACACACACACACACACACACACACACACACACACACACACACACACACACACACACACATATATATATATATATATATGATCTCTCAGTTAGAAATTCATGAAAGATATGTAAGAAATTACGTCGAATACGTTGTGCACTTCTTACTTTCCACCTTGCGCATCGATAAAATCTGCTACCTCTGCTTGTTTCTTGAGACGAAATGTATATCCTACATCTTTTCCTGCAATATCATTGTGGAACTTCATAACACTCCGATGTATTTAATGAACGTCTAATACTAGATTGTCCGGTGGTCGTATCACTCATTTTATTTGTCTGCCGCTGAAATCTACCGGACAGTGATCGTGGGTTAACCTCGCCGTCAGCCTGCACCTCAGGGCCAGCGCACACTGGCTGCTCAGCCCCAGACGGTCCCGAGATATGTCGCCAGATTTCTTAAGGTGGAAGGCGCCGTGAGATGGGGAGACTTCTTCGACAGAGGGTGTGCCGCCCTAATAGAGGGTGTACCAAGGTGAGATGGGGATGTTTCTTCGAAGCGTCGGCGCAATCGGGTTTGAGATGTGTCACTGTGACGTTGAGGGGGGGGGGGGTGAGATGAGGAAGCTTACACAGAGGGTGTGCCGCCGTGACGTTAAGGGGGGGTGAGATGGGGAGGCTTCCACAGAGCGTGTGTTACCATGGGCATGAGTTGGGTAGGCTTCTTCGACGGCGTCTTTCGAGTCGATTCCGGGGTGTGTCGTCGTGGGTTCGAGCCCAGCCAATCCGCCGCCTGTGATGGGGACCCTGTCAGTCGGCCGCCTGAGATGGGGAGGCTATCGTTCGCATTGTGAAGATGTCGGGAGGTGAAAGAAGACCATTCCGTATCTTTAACGGAAGTTAAACGCGGGGTATTTTAGGTATTTAGAGGATTTAACGATATTCGTTATATATCTCTAACGGAAAAGAACTACGGGGTATAACCGCAATCATTTACAGTATTTAGAGGATATTGTTGATAATATGCCTATATGAAGGGTATATTTGGCATAACCAATATTTAAGAGGGTATTTATGTAAAAAACCCTAAATAATACTAAAATAATTGTTTAAATCTCCACCCTTGATTAAATGAATGGTTAAGATTGATTAAGTCCAAAACCCTATAAATAGAGGGATAGAGAGACTCATTTGCATCCTTTGGAAGCTGGCTACGTGAAGTGCTGAGGAGAAGGTCCAAGACTAATTAAGGTGGTGATTAAGTATTTTTAAGGTAAGGGATTAGCAATTTATCCCATTGATTAGCATGAATTAGCATATTTAGATTGGTTTAAGGTGTGTAATTAGTATCTATATAGTTAGTTAAGTCCATAGATCGTTATTTCATGATATGTGATCATATCTTAGTCGGATTAGTATTAGATCATTAATATTCAGGCATGTGATTAAGGGAAAACTCAAGTAATTAATACATTATAATTAAAAAAGGTATATGATAAATTTAGAGAGCTTTCAAAATCATGAGATCTGATGTTATGAGCACTATGTAAAAATTTTCATGTCTGATTCAATTTATTTTTACGTTTATGAATATTTTAATATTATCTTAAAGGTGTTCAATTATACTAAAATATTAAAGAGATGATATTAAATCACCTTAAATTGTAGGAATGCATATTACTATGAATTCCATGTGTAGAAAATTTTTCATGATTTCTGGATCACGGTATTTATTTTAATGAATGTTCATACATGATAAAATATATAAATAATTATATAGAAATTAGAGATCATGTTCACAAAAATCTTAGAATTTCACATAAAGGTTCTTACATTGAGTTTGTTGTATTATGAAAATATCAATAATTATTGATGTCTGTAAGTAATATTACATAATTTTTGATATTTTATTAGAGGTATAAAATTATGGGATAAATAGAAATACTATATGGAAATTCTTGAAACTTTACCATAAGACTAAAATGCATGTTGGAACTAAGTGATGAAAATTTCATCTTAGTATGATAACTGAATCTTTACTGGTATAATTACTAATGTTTAAGTAAATAATTAGAAAATTAAATAAATATAAATATTTTGTGAAAAATCCTGAGAAAGTTACAGAACTGGCATATGATATTCATAAGTTAATTTTCAGTATATGTTAGTCATTGCAAGCATTCTGGATAATTTTATTAATTTAAAAGCTATCATTGTAAATTTTACAAACTGATATAAAATTTTAGAAATTAAACATACTGATTGAAAAATGATAAATTTTTTTATATATGACACTTATGTCTGGAAGAACGTTCTTTAAAATTTTAGTAATTTCTTGATCATTTTGATTATATTTAGTTGATTTATCACTCATGTTGTATTTTTGTAATTCTATTAAAATATTACAAATACAGTGTGAAAAATGATTAAGAGTTTTCAAAAATGAAAACTATGAATGATGGTTTGAATAAGTATGGTTATTTTTAGTATACTTTGGATAAATTTCATCAATTTTCCATGCATAAGAAGATTTATATAATTTTTGAAAATTTTAAATTTCTGCATGAAAATTTATGAAAATTTTTTTGTGTACTTTTACATGTAAATGTGATATGCAGTAAAAATTTAATGATTTATAGAACATGGTAGCTAAATTTAGTCAATTTATGATACATGTTGAAATACAAGTAATTCTGGGAAAATTCGAATTTCTACATGTAAAATTATGGAAAATTTTTTGTGCATTGTTACAGATAAATGTAAGTTTATGTAAAAGTTTAATGGTATTCTACATTTAATAGTTAAATTTAGTCATTTTATGATGCATGTTGGAGTATAAGTAATTTCAGAAAAATTATACTTACTATCTGTAAAATGATGAAAAATTTCTGTTATGATCCTTTCTGTAAATGTATTGATTTCCTGAAATTTCACTGCATTCTGATCTCTGTAAATAGAATTAGTAATTTTTGATATATATACATGTCATTATATTTGAATAAGTTGAGAAATTCAAAAAAAAAAAAAAAGAGATTTTTCAGTAATGATATATTTCACACTTATTATTCACAGCATGATATTTGAGTGACATGTGTCCATTGGATATGAGTTATTTATAAGTAATTACTGTACTGTTATTACTGCCAAATAGACACTGCCACCATAGGGGGAGATTGGAGCTAAACTATAGAAATGCCTCTATGGGGAGATTCACACTGTACTGGCCCCGAGGGTAACGGAAATTGAAATCTTGGAGGTGGACAAGTACCACTGGTTAGGGTGGAGAGGACTTCTCCCGGTTCTGCGCAGTAACCAAGACTCATCACTATTTACCTAGGTGATCGAGTACCGACTGACTGTCCTTCTAGTGGTGGTTTGGGCACTGTGTCTGGCTATTTATACCACTGTTATTGTTTACTGAACTAATACTACTGTTCACTGAGTCGTTATTAATACGACTATTACTGCTCACTGAATTGAGTATTAGAACTGTTATTATTGTTCATTGAATCAATACCGAAACTAATGTTACTGCTCAATGAAATGATATTGAAGTGTTATTGCTTATTGAACTATCATTGTATTTTACTGTTATTACACTGTAAATATTTACTGTTAATGAATCTCCAGTATATCGAATGGTGATTTGGAAAATGGCAGATTATGTCTGTCTCGATCCTTTCACTATGCGTGAGACTACTCCGCCTAGTACTGGAATCATTCGTTAATGTTTGCAAACGATGAATTCTTGTTTACTTTGTCATTGATAGAATAAAGTTTTAATGTACATGTTTTCTTTGTAAAATGATAATAGCATGACTTATGATCGTACAAATTGAAATTGGGTTAAATGTATTAATCCCATATGTATTTAATTAAAATTATGCCTAAGAATGACTTTATGAAATGAATTACCGTAAATCACTTTGGATATGTTTATACATGTTATGACTGAGGACTATGCTTAGTCTCTTACTGGGTCTATTCGTAGACTCACCCCGTTGAACATTTTCAGGAGAAGCGGTAGAAGAAAGCGAGGTGTGATCTCGCAGTGTTCTGAACGCAGCTTGGAGTTACTTCGAGTCATTATCTTAGGTAGTTGTGTTATGAGTTATGTTAGTTATATAGTTAGAAAAAAAATGTGTGTGAAATTTGGATTTGTAATAAAAGACTTGTGAAATTGTTACCTTTATTTCGATTTTATGTGGACGAAGACATTTGAATGTAAGCTGATGATTTGAGAAATTTTATTTCCGCTGTAATAATATCTCAGTATTTATGTAAAATTCTCAACCATAATGTACCGTTTGGGTTGTCCCACTGTGACGTCTCGACCAGATCCGACGTGAGTCTTTACGACTGGACCGGGTCAACGAGTCGGGACGTTACAGTGACCCTCCACTAGTCGTAGCCTGCATGCACGCGAGTGGACCCACTAGGGAGTGGTGGAGAGGCTACCCTGAGGACAATTTTAGACTGATTTCTGTCAGGCCCCTCGTCGGTAGCCAGAGTCTGGCTCCAGGGGAAAACCAGTTAGAGGCCAGACCTAGGACGTACGGTCTGTGTGTGCACACGTGGTTGGAGGCGGTTGGACCCACGCCGACGGGTGTGACCCCAGCTAGTCACTTGTTTGAGGTTACTTGTTCGGTGTCCGTGCCTCTGGTAGGAGCTACCACGTTAGGCAGTTCACCTGCGGTGCGGTGTAAGACGTCAGGGGACGCTACCGACTGTACTTCTTGTGGGAGGTACTCTTCTCGAGTCGGGAGTGACAGACTGTCAGTCGTGCGACTTCGACCTTCGGATTTTGTCGTGTTGACCGTGGTGTTTCGGTAGTTACACCGTGGCACGTGTGTCGGTTTTCGTGCCGTGAGATTGGTATTTTGTAGATTGCAGGGCTTCCCTTTCCGAGGTACTCGCTTACTACTAGCGTAGCGGTCTCTCCGTTTGTGAGGTAGGGTTCGAGTGATCCCTACTGAGTCTTGTTCTGAGACTCATTCCATGCGTGTTTTCACCGTGTTTCAGGCGAGGCGCGGCTTCAGGGGAGCGCGTCTGAGGCTCAGCATGGTTCAGGTGCCCATCGTTAGTGCCAGAGGTCACAGCCGGGGTATGTCCCGTGTAGCTGTACTTTTATTTCTTGTCTCTGTACTAGTTGTGGACTACTGCTGTGACGACCCGGATTTCGGATACCAGATATACCCGGTACGACTACCGAATACACATGATACCACTTGGAACCCGCGAGGCCTCCCAGGAGCGATAAAGCTCCGAAGGGAAAAAGGATTGTCGTGTAGTACATTGAACTGACAGATATAACAGTAAGTAATTAAATTTCATTAGATCGGGATGCTAAAGTAGCAGAAATAAAATTACGTTTTAATTAACAGATTTTAAACAATTATATACCAGAGTCAAGTCCAAAGCTAAAGATAGTTATCTAGCAGTACAGTCGACAGAAAGAAAAGACGTACCGAGAAGTCGGGGGAAGCCCGACGGAGGTACCGGCTAGCAGCTATGACTCGAACTCCAGGACCCACGAAAGCAGAACGAACAAGTCACCCCACCTGAAAAGCAGGGGTGAACCTCGTGTCACTGGCTTAGTAGGGGTCACGTGGATCCCCACTGAAAAACACACAGTAACACGGAAAAAGAGAAACAACAAGAACAACCGCAAGAGACAATACCAGGAAGCTGTAAAAGAAAGGGAAGCAGGAGTAGGGAACAGGTAAGGACGAGGGGAATAACCCGAACAGACAAGCAGGCACAGAAAGGGGAAGAGGAGTAGGGAGCAACAAGGAAAATGGGAAAAAGGAAAGCCGAACTAACCTCGGCCCCCAACTACTCTTAACCACAACATGCAAAAGAAAGTCTAGAAAAGACCTAGACAGGCACAGACGACATGACCGGAGCGTCGTGTACCACACCAAGCTGGTCCAGGGTCAGCCCAGAACAGACCAACTCAGAAGGGAAACACAGACTCCGAGAAAACACGAGTCACGCGTCACGTGACGAAAGCACCTCCTCATTAGAAGAACAGCCAGCTGCGTCCACTGACGCCTTATGCTGCGCCGACAAGTGTCTCGTCTACGTTGTCGTCACAACGGCCCGACAGAGACTAAGACCACCTCACAAGAAGAATGGCCAGCTGCGGCCACTGACGCCTTATGCTGCGCCGACAAGTGTCTCGTCTACGCTGTCGTCACAACGGCCCGACAGAGACTAAGACCACCTCACTAGAAGAACGGCCAGCTGCGTCCACTGACGTCTTATGCTACGCCAACAAGTGTCTCATCTACGCTGTCATCACAACTGCCCGACAGAGACTAAGACCACCTCATTAGAAGAACGGCCAGCTGCGTCCACTGACGTCTTATGCAGCGCCGACAAGTGTCTCGTCTACGCTATCGTCACAACGGCCCGATAGAGACTAAGACCACCTCACAAGATGTGTCCGCTAACGTCTTACACTGCACCACAACACACACCACAAGTGTCTCGACTACCAACCGATCGCGTCGACGCGACCGCGGCCGAGTCGCAGACCCATGCGGAACCACAGTAACAAGTACTAGTCAGGGTCACGCCCGCGGCGTCAGTCCTCAGCCCCTGACCACGTGTGCACACACTGGCTTTTACCTGAGCCAGGCCTCTAGCTAGTTTTCTCCCCCCGTAGGACGCTACGGTGCAGCCGGGAGCCGACAGAGACTAGCTTACAAACTGTATACCAGGAAGTGCCCCGCTCCGCGAGCCGTCACAAGGCGTTTGTGACGAAAGGCAACGACACGAGAAGACCACGACACCGGAAAGTGCCCCGCTCCGCGAGCTGTCACTAGGAGTCTGTGACGAAAGGCAACAACACGAGAAGACCACGAAGCACGGAGCTGAAGTATAGACAGATAATCATGCACTGTCACCCGTACCTCAAACACCAAAGGCAGCACAGGAAACTGCCGACAGACTCGGAAACGTAGTCTTAGCCTTCATAGGAATGTCAACCGACACCCATGGGGAAGCGACCAGACCACGGGAACGAGACGACGGACGCCACCACAGGCACGCCACAAACCTACTTCTAAACAGCCCCTAACATCACCTAAAACAGATCAACAAACACACACAAAACAGGACGACGGCCATCACGGCCACAAGAACTGTAACGCACCCCTACAGATGCGCTACACCAGCCTAACGCACCAAAACAGGTGCGCCAGGGCCACAGAACAACGAACCGCAACATGACCCCTGAAGGCTTAAAACACCACATGCACGCGCCGGATTGCGAGATCAGGGCGATTTTCTCAAATCAACCCAAAACGAGTCACCGGGGTTCCCGAACTTCTACCAGCCTCGAATGACGATCAATCGACACGAAACCTACGTGAATGGGATCCAAACATCCCAGCGGTCATTTTGACACTAACTACGCCGCGAATGGTTGTCGTTTTCTAGCGAACCCTGAAAACCCCAAAAACATCGATTTTTCCCATACCGGCCCGATCTAACCCGTTCTAGCGCCAAACCACGCACAGAAGTAGGGAAAACGTAGAGGGTGAAGTAGTGATCCATCTCCCTACCTTCACTGAAGAAATCGCGCGCCGAAGTGCGACTAAACCACGCCGAAAACCGCCAGGAACACGAACGACGCCTTTCTTGGAATCCACCGAGGGATCGCGCCCGCCACGCTCAAACCGACGCTCCATCCCGCGATTCGATCACTCCATCGCGTCCTCGCCTCGGCCAGCTCCGCAACGGTCTGCACCCCATGCCGAGAGACCCTGAAACGAGAGACAACGAGAGAGAGAATCATGGCATTACATCCTCCCCTCCTTTAAGAAATTTCGTCCTCGAAATTTAAGGACTAACAAAGGAAAAGCAGGGAAGAACGACCCGACAACATAACTACAAAATGACACGAACCACGAGAAACAAAGATAAGACGACAGCACCTGATCATGCGACATCTGATCGAGTCGCAAGCTAACTCTACAAGGGAAGAGAGTATAGCAAAGAGAATCGACATGAGTTGGTCCACAAAGTGCTAATGATAGACAGATAAAATCATAGAAAAACAGCACTTACAAAAACAACAACAACGGCAACACTCGCAGGATTCCGGCTCCGTACAGGACACAGAACCACGGAACACAACTACAAGCTGGGTCACATCAAGGCACAACAGCAGCTGATCGCACGACTACAAGGGACGAGTCATGCATCGAGCGGCTCACCGAGAAAAGACCCACGATAGTAATAAACGAGAATCACGAAACCTAACGCCAGCTGAAGACTGTACTGAACTTAAGGACTCTGGAGACTGTATATCTGAGATTCCCATGTACTTCACACAATAACGCTCTGATACCATCTGTGACGACCCAGATTCCAGATACCAGATATACCCGGTAGGACTACCGAATACACCTGATACCACTTGGAACCCGCGAGGCCTCCCAGGAGCGGTAAAGCTCCGAAGGGAAAAAGGATTGTCGTGTAGTACATTGAACTGACAGATATAACAGTAAGTAATTAAATTTCATTACATCGGGATGCTAAAGTAGCAGAAATAAAATTACATTTTAATTAACAGATTTTAAACAATTATATACCAGAGTCAAGTCCAAAGCTAAAGACAGTTGTCTAGCAGTACAGTCGACAGAAAGAAAAGATGTACCGAGTAGTCGGGGGAAGCCCGACGGAGGTACCCGCTGGCAGCTACGACTCAAACTCCAGGACCCGCGGAAGCAGAACGAACAAGTCACCCCACCTGAAAAGCAGGGGTGAGCCTCGTGTCATTGGCTCAGTAGGGGTCACGCGGATCCCCACTGAAAAATACACAGTAACACGGAAAAAGAGTAACAACAGGAACAACCGCAAGAGACAATACCAGGAAGCTGTAAAAGAAAGGGAAGCAGAAGTAGGGAACAGGTAAGGACGAGGGGAATAACCCGAACAGACAAGCAGGCACAGAAAGGGGAAGAGGAGTAGGGAGCAGCAAGGAAAAGGGGAAAAAGGAAAGCCGAACTAACATCGGCCCCCAACTACTCCTAACCACAGCATGCAAAAGAAAGTCTAGAAAAGACCTAGACAGGCACAGACGACATGATCGGAGCGTCGTGTACCACACCAAGCTGGTCCAGGGTCAGCCCAGAACAGACCAACTCAGAAGGGAAACACAGACTCCGAGAAAACACGAGAGTCACACGTCACGTGACGGAAGCACGTCCTCATTAGAAGAACAGACAGCTGCGTCCACTGACGCCTTATGCTGCGCCAACAAGTGTCTCGTCTACGTTGTCGTCACAACGGCCCGATAGAGACTAAGACCACCTCACAAGAAGAATGGCCAGCTGCGGCCACTGATGCCTTATGCTGCGCCGACAAGTGTCTCGTCTACGCTGTCGTCACAACGGCCCGACAGAGACTAAGACCACCTCACTAGAAGAACGGCCAGCTGCGTCCACTGACGTCTTATGCTGCGCCAACAAGTGTCTCGTCTACGCTGTCGTCACAACGGCCCGACAGAGACTAAGACCACCGCATTAGAAGAACGGACAGCTGCGTCCACTGACGTCTTATGCTGCGCCAACAAGTGTCTCGTCTACGCTGTCGTCACAACGGCCCGATAGAGACTAAGATCACCTCACAAGATGCGTCCGCTGACGTCTTACACTGCACCACAACACACACCACAAGTGTCTCGACTACCAACCGATCACGTCGACGCGAGCGCGGCCGAGTCGCAGACCCACGCGGAACCACAGTAACAAGTACTAGTCAGGGTCACGCCCGCGGCGTCAGTCCTCAGCCCCTGACCATGTGTGCACACACTGGCTTTTACCTGAGCCAGGCCTCTAGCTAGTTTTCTCCCCCCGTAGGACGCTACGGTGCAGCCGGGAGCCGACGGAGACTAGCATACAAACCGTATACCGGAAAGTGCCCCGCTCCGCGAGCCGTCACAAGGCGTCTGTGACGAAAGGCAACGACACGAGAAGACCACGACACCGGAAAGTGCCCCGCTCCGTGAGCTGTCACTAGGAGTCTGTGACGAAAGGCAACGACACGAGAAGACCACAAAGCACGGAGCTGAAGTACAGGCAGATAATCATGCACTGTCACCCGTACCTCAAACACCAAAGGCAGCACAGGAAACTGCCGACAGACTCGGAAACATAGTCTTAGCCTTCATAGGAATGTCAACCGACACCCATGGGGAAGCGTCCAGACCACGGGAACGAGACGACGGACGCCACCACAGGCACGCCACAAACCTACTTCTAAACAGCCCCTAACATCACCTAAAACAGATCAACAAACACACACAAAACAGGACGACGGCCATCACGGCCACAAGAACTGTAACGCACCCCTACAGACGCGCTACACCAGCCTAACGCACCAAAACAGGTGCGCCAGGGCCACAGAACAACGAACCGCAACATGACCCCTGGAGGCTAAAAACACCACATGCACGCGCCGGATTGCGAGATCAGGGCGATTTTCTCAAATCGACCCAAAACGAGTCACCGGGGTTCCCAGACTTCTACCGGCCCCGAATGACGATCAATCGACACAAAACCTACGTGAATGGGATCCAGACATCCCAGCGGTCATTTTGACACTAACTATGCCGCGAATGGTTGCCATTTTCTGGCGAACCCTGAAAACCCCAAAAACATCGATTTTTCCCATACCGGCCCGATCTAACCCGTTCTAGCGCCAAACCACGCACAAAAGTAGGGAAAACGTAGAGGGTGAAGTAGTGATCCATCTCCCTACCTTCACTGAAGAAATCGCGCGCCGAAGCGCGACTAAACCACGCCAAAAATCGCCAGGAACACGAACGGCGCCTTTCTTGGAATCCACCGAGGGATTGCGCCCGCCACACTCAAACCGACGCTCCATCCCGCGATTCGATCACTCCATCGCGTCCTCGCCTCGGCCAGCTCCGCAACGGTGTGCACCCCACGCCGAGAGACCCTGAAACGAGAGACAACGAGAGAGAGAATCAGGGCATTACAACTGCTGTTGTTTATTTTGTTATATCTTGTGGACCATGTATCATGTAAAATGTTAATTTATTTCCTGCTTAATTATATAATTATTTAACTTCTACAATTATTTGTGATACTTGTGTAGTCTCCACACCATCCTTTTAACCCTTCCGAGTCTTCGGACTCGTGGGTGGCGGTGCGAGTCTCGGGTTATCGGGCCGTCCCGGTAATCCGATTCTCGGGTCGTTACAGAGGGAGAGGGGAGGCGGTCATGGTGGGAGGAAGAAGAAGAGGGGGAGGAAGAAAGAAAAAAGAAGGAAAGAAAAAAAGAAAAGAAATGGGAATTTATAAAAAAATCTAAAAATACCAAAAAATAGAAAATCACGTTTCCGCGATCCTCGGAACGCACCGATCGCAACGGTACCACTCTCGCCTAGGTGAACGACCCAGTTCACCCGCAACGAGGTTCCGAAGGAATTACCAAAACACACACCGGGAATCAGAAAACACACGCGGAAAAGTCACGGAACGCTTCCGGACCTCCAAAACAACTCCGGATCGTGCCGATCCAAACATGAAAGATGTCCAAAATAGAATTTCTGACACAACGGAGTCAGACACTCCGAGAAACCAGATCCGAGACTCATGAAGAAGGATCCGAATGGTCCTGGATATTACAGCCCCAGTTGTCGGATCACCCTACTTCTTGGGTGTGGTCCCCGTGGATGCTCTGCAACTGCCCACTTCTCAGTTAACATCATCCATCCCCCTGTTACTCCAGCCTTTCCGGATTCCCTAGCACCACCAGCCAACCAACCGGTCCCTGCCACTTTGACCGTGCAATGGTGGCCCTGGTAGGAGCTGGAATCTCTCAACTTCAAAGCCCTTTTATAATCCCAGTTCCCCTATAACCCCTGACCCACCAGCTATAATCCCAGTCACATCCAGCCATGATAAAGTGGCCTCCAGCATCATAACTTGATGATTTGCAAGTGCCCTACAACACAACTCCAGCTACAATGTTTCAGAGCTGTGACCAGCCCGTCCCATAGGACGGTGGGCGCCAAGCTTGGCAAATGCGCACCCATGGGCGGTCAACAGATGATGCCAGCATCCCACAAGAAGAATCAACCACCACAGCAGTGGTAGGCTGCTAACGACCGACCACAAGCTTCGCCACAAAGCCCCGATCAGAGCGGCGGCCATCTTGTTGCCAGCCAGCAATCCCAGGGGCTGAGGGATAGGTGGCCCTCCAATTCCCAAGGTAGGGAAGTCTCGAACCCCCTTACACAACATCGTCGGCTACGGTCACAACCAAAGGGGAACATGCCAGGGAGTGAAAAATACTCAAGGCACTCCTCGACTCAGGCAAGGTGGAAAACCTGAGAAAACACAAATCTCAGTCCACGAGTCCACCTCTGGGGGCAAGACATGGCCCCCATCGATGTAACCCTAGATAATGAAAGGGGAGCCACAAGTGGTCTCCCATTGCTCGCCAGCCACCCTACAAGGCGGGATGGGCTCGACAGTCCTGGCCTCCCCCTGTCTCAGATGTCTAATGATGGAGGGTCCTTTCCACCAAGCCGCCTCTCCTCAGAAGATCCACAAAGCCCGCTGCGCAAGGCAGGCCCCAGACATAGGTAACAAAGCCAGAAGCATTGTTATGATGGGCTCCTCTGGCCTTCTAACGCCATCGACATTGGCGTCCAGCCCAGTCATATCATCAACCACCGAAGTGACCACTTGTATGGAGAGTTCGGCGTCCGGACCAGATTACTCCCGCGGCGCGGGCCCTGCACACCTCAGCCACAAGCCCAACACGTGAGACAAACGGGAACAGAATTCCCAAGTCGTGGATAGCAGGCTACAACTTCAAGCACCACACGTGTATCCAGCCACTTAGATCCCTCTGAAATCTAGCCCTACAATAGTCTTATGCAAACATACCACCGTCGCATGAAAGATCACAGTGGGAGCATCAATCCCCAGAACAAATAACTCCCACCACGCCAACAGGGCCGGAAGAAATCATGCCTGAAAGGCGCACGGGCCGCACGCCGTCGTCTTCGCCTCCGACGCACGCCCCGTGGGTGGCATTTGTTGGCACCGGCTTATTTTCTTGAATTAATCAAGGATTAAGCATAGGGAAATACTCCCTAAATAGAGCAAAACGGCACAGCACCAAAGCTACTCTACTAGTCGAGTTGGGCTCAAAAATCGAGACACTTCACTGTGTCAAGCGGCGTAACATAACAACCGGGGATCGACCCTGAGCAAATGGCGCTATGCCAGCCAGTTTCCCGACAATCGGGTCAGTTTCGGGATTCGAGACAACTTGCCGTACCTTACGGCACTCTGTGAAGATTCGGGGACCACCCCCGAATACCCTGCATACGGTATCACACCGCCGACGCTTCGACAACCAGGTTAACTCGGGACCCAGAACAGCCTGCCGCTTCATACGACTCTTCGCCAAGGAGCAATGGTCACCCCGACCACCAGACAAACAACATCATCATGTCGACGCCCCAGTCACCGGGCCCAACCAGGGGTCCTAACCAGCTAGCCGTGACCCACGGCAACATCAACGATCGATCGGGTCCACCCCCGATCACTCAGTTTGCGGGTTTGCCCGCGTTCAACATAGCTACCCGAGCCGACCCGGGGGCACCCTGACTACAAGCCACTCCACGTGGTGCCCAGAAATGAGGCCGGGGTTTATCCTCGAGTCACCTCCCTCCAGCCCCCTGAAGTCAAAGGAAGACCCGTCAAGGCCAACCGCAAGCTTTAGGAGCTCACAGCACCCTTACACGGCCCGCGCACGCGTGTCGGGAACTTCCCAGAGCACCTGGTGGGCGCGTATGATCCAGCCACTCTACAGCAAGTCGGAGCTCGACTCGGGACTCCCAGTAAACCACCGCGTCATGCACCACCATCGTTCGGCCTCGCACGCGGATCAACCCTCAGTCAATCCTAGTCTAACCCTTAGTCAAACCCCAGTCAAACCCTCGGTCAAACTCTCAGTCAAACCCTCAATCAACCCCCCAGTCAAACCCTCAATCAACTCCTAGTCAAACCCCCAGTCAACCCCAGTCAAACCCTTAGTCAAGCCCTCAGTCAACCCCCAGTCAAACCCTCAGTCAATCCCATTCTAACCCTCAGTCAAACCCCAGTCAAACCCACGGTCAAACTTGTAGTAAACCCTCAGTCAAACCCGACTAAAACCTCCCGGTCAAACCCGCCTAAACCCCCCTGGGGGGTTTTAGGCGGACCAGCCTGAACCCCCAGGCTGGTCAGCCTAAACCCCCCATGGGGGGGGGGGGGGGGGGGGGGTTACGCGGACCAGCTCACCCCCCTTAACTGGTCCGCGTAAACCCCCCATTCAATTAAAAAATTTAATTTTTTATCCAAAAAAGAGAAAAGAACCAGCCCGCCTAAATCCCCTCAGGGGGGGTTTACGCGGACCAGCCCAGGCCCCCTGGCTGGTCCGCGTAAACCCCCATCCAAGGGGGGTTTACGTGGACCAGCTCAGGCCCCCTAGCTAGTCCGCGTAAACCCCTTCCCATCTCTCTCTCTCAGCCCGTAACCCAAGCACTATTCACTTAGGTTTACGCGGACCAGCTCACCCCCCTTAGCTGGTCCGCGTAAACCCCCTGTGACCCTTCACCTTCCACTATAAAAGCCCCCCTTTGGGAGCCCAAATGGATGGATGAAGCACCAACCATCAAGCCTCAATGCAAGGAGCTCACTCCCGGACTACAAGGGCGCGCTAAGGAGATTTGTGTGTGTGTTTGCTAGGCTTACGCCGAGGGCATGTCGCATGATCATCCCTCATAGGGCGTCTAGCCCAAACACCCACCTCCGGCCCCCTGTTGTGATAAACGTATGTCATCTCAATAATCATGCACGACCCCAGATCTTGCTTGGTAAAAGCACTCTACCTGGGTCATGTCTCGATATTCGTGCACAGCCCCGATGCATCCTGATGAAAGCACTATGCCCGAGCCCTGTCGCGATAGTCATGCGCCCCCAGACGTTGTTCGACAAGGACACCCTGCTCGGCCCTACCTCGACGTTCGTGCATGACCCAGATGCCGCTTCATGAGAGCGCCCTGTCTGGCTCCCCCACCTCAATGATCATGCGCCACCTTGGCATCATCTCGATAAGCGTGCCCTCAGTGCCGTTACCCGGACAATGGGCATACTTTACAAGTCTTGTCGCAAGATGAAGTGTCAGGCCACTTCCAGTCACACCGGGCCCCGAGCACGACCATCGAGGTCTCCCGACGCCCGCCTCCTTCAGTCACAACGGTGCCTCTGGCACCCGACTGCCAGTCACATCGGGCCCTGAGCACGACTATTGAGGTCTCCTGGCGCCGGCCTCCTCTAGTCACAATGGTGCCCCCGGCACTCGACTGCCAGCTACTCCAGTCACATCGGGGCTCGCAGCACCCGACCGCTCAACAATTCCAGTCACAACGGTGTCCCCGGCACCCGACTGCCAGCTACTCCAGTCACATCGGTGCCCGCGGCGCCCGCCTCCTCAGTCACAACGGTGCCTCCGGCACTTAACTGTCAACAACTCCAGTCACAACGGTGCCCCCGACACCTGACTGCCAGCTACCCTAGTCACAACGGTGCCCCCGGCACCCGACTGCCAACAACTCCAATCACAATGGTGCCCCCGACACCCGACTGCCAATAACTCCAGTCACAGCGGTGCCCCCGGCACCCGATTGCCGACAACTCCGGTCACAACGGTGCCCCCGGCACCCAACTGCCAGCTACTCCAGTCACATCGGGGCCTGCGGCACCCGACCGCCCAACTGCTCCAGCACAACGGTGCCTATGGCACCCCTACTGCCCCGACCTCGACACTGTCTCATGTCAGGAACACATTGCGACGCCCCTCGAGCGCCATCCTACTGAATCACAGGTCCTCTAACGGACGCCACGTACAAATGCGGAAATACCCGCACAATAACACAATGACCCGTGGACCGTCATGAATGACGGAATTGTCCCGTGGCTTGCAAGCAATTGTAATCGGGCTCTCATGACCCCATCTAAATGCCTTTCATGGCATATAAGTCATGTAATCAAGTCAGGGAGCGGATCCCCCTCCTTGCCAGAACCAGTCTCTCTGCCCCCAGTTATCCCTATCATGTTGCTGTTGCCCTGTCGCTGTTGCACGGACTAAGCGCTCCCGACGTCGCGGCTACCAAGGTCCCTGACTCTCTCTTTAGCAGAAGAAACAAAGGTATTCGGATTCAATCCGATGTAAAATAAACACCGGTTGCTTGCGGCCGGTGGGAAAAGACGTCCAGTACACGAATCCCCATAATCGCCTGCGCACTCGCACCCATGGAACCCCTTCTATCCACGTGTCGACCGATCTCTCGAGTAACGTGCCGCGTCCTGGCGACGCTTCCCTGGTCAATCCTTGGTTCCATAGGTGATTGTCGAGAAATCGACTGCACGCCCGCATTCCACTCAGCCATCCATGTCCCAGTCTCCCAGAATGATGAATCATACGCCATCCCTTCTAGTGCGTTCCCATCGTTCTCTCTGCCTTCTTCTCAATACCCCCGGAATCCCTGCGTGCCCAGTCAACCTATCTCGACCTTCCGTAAAAGGTGAGTGTACACCCCCGCCGCGAGGACAAAACGACAAGTGACTCCCCGCGGTCGCAAACAATCGTTAAGCATAATTTTCATTTATAGTATCCACTTATCCTCAAAGTGCACAATTTTCATCCAAAATATATACTTTACAACTTGATATGTTATAGATTGTAATACATTTGCATAATAGACATTTTTAATCTAGGATACACAAATAGGAAGCTTAATACACATTTCGTAAGTTACAATAGATATTCTTAAATTGAATTGTATTGTTTTGATGGAATACATGGTTTTGATTTATATACTTTCTCATCAAAAATCACATATTTAAATATATTTTTATCAAAAATATATTTTAATAATTATCTAATGAACATTAATACATGATATTTTAAAATATTTTTAATAAACACCATAAAATATATTTTATTTAATTTGTTATTTTATGATTATTTATCATATTATTTTTTGCAACATATCCCTTTGTAAATTCAAATATTAGTTCACACTTTATTTTCAATCACAAATTATCACTCGAGATTTTTATCAAGTTCTCCTCTTGCCCTAGTTAGCAAACCTCATGATGTGCAAGCAGTAGGGCTCGTAACTTCAGAGTGACCATGTCACGCCCTGAATATGACAGAATTATCAAGATGTGAACAGTTAACAAGTGGATCGATCAGAAGACAAATGACAAGTGTGAACAACAAATATACAACCATGATTTTATTATAAAATTTAACATTTTCTACAAATGACCTTTCAAATCTTTCAATACTATTCAAACTCAATACATTCATTTTCTAAGTAGATAGACTGGGAAGAAAATCTTCTAAAATTATCAACACTCTTATCACTCCAGCCCATTCCCGTCATCTTCAGAATTTTCTAAAAATTATCAACAATACACAGGGTGAGCTAGAAAGCTCAATATGACTTACGTCTCTTTACTAGGTCACTTTAAGTGATTAGCATATTGGATCATCTATATGCTCACAAAATAAACAGTGTAGGTTCATGAAATAAAATAGGTAATTTAACATGTGACAAGTGTAATCAAGATTAGGAAGTCAAGAATTTCGAGAATAGATATCATAAAACTCAAGTGTAAGCATGAAGATCAAGAACATGTGGAGAATTATAAATTTGGCCATATAACAAGAATGTCATGTACAAGAAGTCAAGCATATAACAAGTGAATTGTCTAGTTCAATGTTGCATGCCAGTTGGTGCAATGCCACACTTGATTATTCAACTCCCTCGGACACAAGTACTTTCAGGCTTTACTCGCCTAGGACCATATCAGTGCTAAAAAATTATCAGGCATTGTGTAGTGCCCCAGAAATTTTAAATAATTTTCAAGAATTTATAAAGGCCTAAATAAATTTATAAATGATTTATTTAAAATTAATAAGTCATTATGAGGCCAAGTGGTATTAATCAATTAACCCAACCCACTTAATTAAAGTTCAAAAGATTTTAACTCTGGCCCATTAAGTTTGGCCCACATTCTAGAAGGTAATTAAGTTTATCCACGGATATTAAGGATAAATACTAGAATATATAAGATAAGTTGATGGATAATTATCAAAAGAGTTTTAAATTGTTTGAACTCTATCCACGACAAATATAACGGTCTATAGCCTAACCGTCACAGCCGTGTAACGCACGGTGTCTCGACCGTTACACTATGAACCAGAAAACTAAAAGAGTTTGATTTCCTTTGAACTCTAGGAACGAGTAATGTAACGGTCTATCGCGAGACCGTCACATAACCCTAACGCGTAGGTCCTAGTCCGTTACAAACCTGTTAGTTCCGTAAGCGAAGGAACTCATGAAAAGATTGGAACTTGATATTCCTATCCACTAGGGATCGACTTGGGAAGGATTGTAAAGACTCTAAGGACTCTTAGGAATTAGGATTTTATGAAACAAGGACTCTAAACTCGATCTAATCCTTAAAACCTAGTCTAAACTCTATAAATAGGGCATAGTTCTGAACTGTGCGACCCTTACTTTTTGGGCGTAAGGAAGCAAGGTAAAGATTCATTATCTCAGGTAAGTTCTTTAGAATAATTTGTTCACAATACTTTAGACTAACTCCCCTCCAAATTTCACATCTCTAGGTCAAGAGGTCGTGGAGTTAGAGCCCAAGGAAGTTGCTGGAAAAGTCACAAGAGAAGGAGGAGATCTAGGGCAAGGTTCTCTACCAAATTCAGGAACTACAGTCTAAGTAAGAGGTAGGTTATCTCATGAACGGCAAAAACAACTTGATAGGACTAAGAGCCTCTGTTTTGATTGGATTTCATGCATGCTAGATCATCAATTCCATGTTTTATTGGTTCTATGCATATCATGTTTCCCTCAGCCCTAACTAAAGATTAAAGACTTGACTATCCATCTATTCACCAATACCCATACATATAGACAACCTTTACTTTGTTAACATATCTAGGAACTCATGATGTTTTGATAAAAGACATGATGTTAGTTGATCTCTTAGTTGTTTCCTGTTAGCAGAGACTGTAACGCATCACAGAAGGACCGTCACTTCCATGTAACGGTCCCACGACAGACCGTTATACTCCCTGATTGGATTTGGGTTTCACGGTTGATTATAACGCGCTTTGACAGACGCATTACATTCATGTAACGGCTGGGTCCTGACCGTCACAATCACAGTGACGCCCCATATCCAGACCGTTATACTCTGTGTTATGTCAACCCCAAGACAGAATATATCATGCCAATATTATTATTGTTAAAGCCTAGTTACCTAAGTTTTATCCTGATCATGTGATTTTAAGGTTATTTGATCATTCATGATAGGTATTGCATGTTTTGTGGTCTCACTTTTATTGAGTTATGTTGATTTTTGAAGCCAAATTATATAGTTTTGTATTATAAAGAATGACTTTTTAACATTGTATTGACGGAGTTTTCATCATGATTTCACATTGATTATACATATCTCTCTCTGTCAATAGAGTCAATTCCATAAGTACATGGCACATATTTCGGTATGTTGTCATTAGTTCACACTTTGCACTATAGGAACACAATCTTGGACATGAGGACCTCTCTATTGGATATTCCTTCCAATGGACTAGGAAATCATTGTTTCAAGGCCTCCGTAATTCTCCGCGAGCCTGGGATTCCCACTAGGACGCCGAGTTGGTTGTACCATTAAAGCCCAATAATTAGAAATGCACTATCATGGTTTCTGATTCTTGAAATATAACGGCCTTGAACTGGACCGTCAGGATCACGTAACGGCCCAGTGCCAGACCGTCACATTCCTCTGAGTCTATTTTTATCTTTCTAGACTCTGATCATTTTAACGGCCCATTAGTGGCGCGTTACATAGTGTAACGGCCCAGTTAACGACCGTTACATAACTTATTTTTGTTAACCCAAGGTTTGACCAAGGGTTGATATTCCAAAGATTCTAGACAAACCTTGATGATCTAGAACTTGCCATATTGCTTAAATTGATCTAAATGAAATGGAAGTTAAGGAAAATACCGTTATGCTGTCGATTTATTTCTATGAGCATGACATTGTTTAAAATCTATTTCTTGACTCCTACATTCTTATGTTGAAGCATTCATTCATTGATTTTAGTTATCATGGAATTGTTGGAAGTGCTATATTCTTGGCCATACTTCTGTTATACTGAAGATGCGATCGAGCACTGATTGTGTTCAAGGGCTCTATGCTAGTCTCCTCGGCTGATTGCCGGAAACATACTATTTTATAAACCATGGGATATGATGCTACTGGCGTCGTATTGCGCTGGGAGTACTATTTCTATAAATAAGTGAAGATCCACGGCACGACATGACATTCTTGCTTGATATTCCACAGAAATTCACGAAGCACTTGCTCATAAGCATAAGATGCTAAAGTGAGGAATATGTGGCTTACTAGTACATTCTCGATATATTCTTGTTCATGAAAGGCCAATATCATGTTCTTGTCCTTTTCTTACTAGTTCATTCTTGTTCTCATTCCATCTTATATGATAGTCTTGTTACTTTGATTTAATCGCATGATCATCGCATTGCATGATTTTACCTTATTTATTTAGAGCGAAATTGATAATCACTTTAATAGTGCCTTCATGTTGATGCGAAGATACCTACTGGGCAAGTGTGCTCATTACCTATTTCCACTCTTTTTCAGGAAATGAAAGTGAGTCGGGTTCGGATTCAGATTATTCAAGTAGCGGATCCGATAGTGATTAAAGATGAGCGAAGACTTAGGAAGTCTATAATGTCTAGATTGAGTCAATGTAATTTTCTTATTTCTTGAGTCTAGTAGAATGAAAATCAAATTAGTGATTGTATCTTTGAATATTGAGCATTATGATATGAAGTTGAAGTTGATTAAATCATGTGCAATTGCATTTACTTGTGTGATTGTCTCGCGCTCTGATTGATTCTTGCTTGCAAGAGGCTTACCATGCCGGCTGTTTACGCTCCCCGAGCGAGTCTTCCGCTGTAATTAAAGGCTCGGGGCGTGACACATTGAGTGTTCAGGTGGACCCAAAGCCCCATGTAAATTCTAGAACAATTCATTTATAAATGGTCAAACGAGTTTTAATAAAAGCTTATGAAGCGTAGTATAACATACAACTAAGCATTCAGTTATGCGGGACTATAGAGGTGGCCCCTACAGGCTCAAGAGATGGCTTCTGTTATGTAAGACTTTACGCCATTCCGGGCTCAAGAGGTGACTCCCATAACGTAACACTTTACCTCACATGACACTTAACTCCTACACTTCCAAATGGTAGTTTATAGCTAAAGTACAAATCTAACAAAATTCTTCATGTTAATGACATGCGATGTGAAATACACGTGAAGTTTTCAAATGAAGTTCAGGGATGATTTAGAGCATCATGTTCAACGACATTAAGACAATAAAGACAACGAATTATTAGTCAAGGCATGATCAGCTCTCGCGAAAAATCTTGTAAAATATGTTTGGATCAAAAATTTTACAGTTGAGTGCTTAGCAGAAAATCAAAGAGATCATGACTAAGTAAGAGATGAGATAGTGGGAGGTTCTTCTCATATTCATATAGTCCTAATTAAATAACAACATATCCACTTAAGATATTTACTTGTGGACCTCTAGCCTTAGACATCGGTCTTTCTTGATAAACTTGCTAGCTACAAGATTTGTCATAGATAATCACGTAAATCAAACGAAAACCATTATTGCATATTCTAACATGTTCATGTGTGAAAGAATTCAACGAATGAAATACATTGAAAGAAGATGTTAAGCTTTCGTAACATAATATGTTCATGTGCAAAAAAAATTTGAAAGAAGATGTCAAACTTTTAGATAGAGCTTAAATAAAATAGACAGGGTCAATCATGTACATAAATTTTATGAAAATTAGAACATAGTCGTTTGAACAATTAACGATAGCTTTACGAGTTTATCTATCTAGTTATTTCTTTCTCAATAATATTTTCAAGGCAAGAACATGATTTTAAAATTTAAAATAACACATATAAAATGAGACAAATCAGACACATCGGTCCGAATACGGTTGCCGCATTTAAGTCACGGTCCATATATGATCCGCATTCTTAGACAGAAAATTGAAACTCGTTCTTACAGTGAAAATTCCATTTTTAACTTTAGATCTCAATATATGCCACAAATACATGATCATGAAAAAATTATATAGAATCGAAGTACCCATGTAAAGGAATATATATGAAGATCTAATTAAGTTTTGTCTAAGAGAAAACCTACCTATTTGAAGATCTAAATGTAAGGAGATGAAGAACGAAGAACACTCCTCCAAATTTTGATTTTTCCTTCTCTTCACGTCTAGTAATTTTTTCAATAGATTTGTGCTTCGAGTAAGGTAGGTCCCAGCCCTATTTATAGACTAAATCTCTCAATTATTCTATTACCCATTTAATTCTAAGTTAATTTCTACTTTTTTTTCTATTTCACCGGCGCATATTACTATTTCACCAACCCATATTACTATTACACTAACCCAAAAATTCAAATTTTGGTGCAGTAATTTCTGATTTCACACCTGATGACGTGTGCAATGACGTTTATGACATATCAGGATTAGATTAATTAATCATCCTTAATCTAATTACTACAATGCCACTACAGTACCGCTATAATATCGATGACTTCGCCTTCTCAAAATTACGTCGCAAATCTCACCGTTCGCGTTATCACATGAGATTAGGATTCGCATTTATAAAGAAAAATATTTTATAATTTATTTTATTTTTATCTTTCATCATTTCTTTTCATATATATAAGTATATGAAATTCCGAGTTACTTCGTACCGCACACTGAAATTGGTAGTCATGGTAGATTTCTCCCTATCATCCAAAACAATAAAACAGATTATGGCCTATAATGTCAAGGCATTTTTGCATAGTTTTACGTAATGGAGTTTTATTAATTAATACATATCTAAGAGTTACATTTTTGTAATAATGTATATAATAATTTGATCTTTTGATACTGTTTGATTTGAAAATCATATGACAAGAAAAAATAATCTAAGTTAGATACTCACAAGCTCAAAAGGACCAAACTTAAATTTGGAACTGATATTATTATTTATTTCATTTATCTAATCTCATGATCATATGACCCAGATGAGAATGACAAATAGGGGGTGAGAAAAAAGTACAGATTATAAACATTATAATTAACTAAACAGCATGAGTTGTGTCGTGACAGAATGAATTAGAGACAATAGTTGACAGATCATCATTTTCTGGTGGTGATCAAATGGAGTTAAGAGACAACAGACGATCAAGATGAGCATGATAAATGGGATGGCACAAATTTGACATTATAATATTCTATTTATCTAAACACCATGAGTTGTGGTCACAGAACGAGTTGGAGATAAATAGTTGACAGATGATCGTGTTCTGGTAGTCGTCCACCTTGATCAGTTACTCTGATCTCTCAAACACATGACACTCCTTCAAGAACGATTGGACCCAATTAAGATGAAGACCAGATCACCTTTGCATGAACACCTGATCCTATCACCACCACACTGCAACAGGGAGATGCCACTGAGACCTACAAAGACATTAAACACACCTGCATTTGTCATGGAAGGTTAAGGGATCCCAAAATCTGCTAACGTAGCTTGACTATATCTATCTAATAATTCAGATCAATGAAACAGCCAGCTTTAGCAGTTTCTCCTTTCTTCTCATCCTTCATTCTTCTTTCTTCCTTTTTAGGGGTCATTTGGCGTGTCATAAGATAATATAAAATATCAATTTCAAAATCTTTGATTTTAGTTGCCAGTAGCTCTGGGTGGATACAAAATGAGCCAACCAATTTTAAAACCTAACAATTGACGGCACTCCAAACATAAGAACAGTGTAAAACAATTTACAACGTTCCAAACATAAAAAATACACTGCTTCTACACTAGTTTACTGTGTTTTATAACATTTTACGGCACATCAAATGACCCCTATAACAAAAGAGAAAATGAAAATACTGCGCAATGCGTATAATTGCCCGTCGTGGAATGTTCCTTCAAGCCCAAAGAAACCATACGGACTCTGCTCCCCTACGTCTCCTCTCCTTCGACGATGAAGATTCATGTCGGCATACTATTTTCTTCCTCAAATTTAGAAAAACATTCTATAAGAAATGTACATGTATTAATGAGACTAGCAGGCCAAAATTGGAATCGAATGGTTAGCTTGTCCGTTCAGTCCTTACTCTTCTTCCCTTTCCCCAACGTTTCAGTCCGAATTAGACTATAATCTAGGCCCCATCTACATAGCATATTCACAGTATGCGTTAGGGGAAAGAGGGAACACCATCAAGAGGATTCTGATTCCGTCTTAAAGAGGATGACCCAGGTTCCATAAAGCAAAATTATTTCCCCATATTTTAGATTTAATAGCAAACATCTCACAGCCTAAGTGTAGTATCTGCTGCAAGAGTTTCTTTTGCCTTCGCCAACCCAGCTTTGACCTTCTGAGCAAGAAACACATCACAGTCAGCTCCTTTCACCGTAAACTCCATCAGAAGTTCCTCAAAGAGTTTCTTCAGTTTACTCTGGAATGCCGAGGATGAGCTCTTGTCACCCTCATCCACATCCTGCACACCATCCCCTGCAACACAGCCAACCTGGGCACCATCCATATAAGCTCTGCAAGCAAGTAAAATAGCAGGGCCATACTTGCGGAAATGCCCTGCAATGAAGTCCTCAAAATTCTGTAGAGAGAGAAAAAATTGGAGGCTCAGAAAAAGGTGACCAATATAAAGTGTTACATAAATGCTGCGGAGGAGCTCGAATTGTAAAATATGACGTTGAAAATATGTAGGAGTCTCAATGAACTGGGCAGCCCACGGGACACATGGACTGCTGCGACCCAGGCATAGACTGAGACAGCAGGCCCATGAACTGAAGACCAAGATTGCCGTTCTAACCCAGCAACATAAAATGTCATAATATCAATATATGCTTAATGCATTATGCAATATATTGCATCAGAAAATATCCAGGTTGTTGTCAATCCAGTTTAAAATAGAATGCCTGTGAACATTAAAAAGAAAAGAAAACAAGTTTAGCTTAGAGCACTTGCCTTTGGTGGCCTTCGAAGTGAATAGATCATTGTGTTGCAGGACAACAAAAAGGTATCTTCATTGTAAGCCAATGATTTCTTTTCCCCAGCAGAAGTTTTTGCTGCAGCTTCATATCCAGGCTCATTGAAATAGGGATTTGCATTCAAAACCAGGGCTTGGATTGAAACAAGGACCTGGAGCATTGTTGATTTTCCAGCTCTCCATTTCTCACATCCATTACCTGCCCAGGTGCCAAGTAGACTAAGACAGACCTTCCCACAGGCGTACAAGTTGGGATTCAAACGAAGGCCACCAGAATGGTAATGCACTAGCTGCAAAACAAAGCATCAAAATGACCACTCACTCATATATCTCGATGAAATTAGGCAATTAAAATGAATCGTTGTATTCACATACAGGCGGTGTGTCAGGGTAATTGGAAGGGAAAAAACAATCGAAAAAGAACAGGCCATCATGGTAGGGTGTCCCGGCAGGTCCAACAATTACAGCCCTAAGAAGGTCCATTCTCTCTTCGTATGCTCTAACAAATATTGTTTCTGCAGAAGTGCTAAAAAACAATTAATAAACTTAGGTGAAAACAATAAAAAGCAGTAACTGAGAAAAAACACCAGCAGGATAAGGAAATAAGGTTTAAGCTAAAGCACTTCAATAATTGTGCTCTTCCTTGATGAACACCAAAAATGAAATGTAATTCCACTAGGAACATGGCTTCCATAAGAATATAGACTTGGGAATGAATGTAGGCTCACATTCTAAAAAAGAAATCATCCTGGACAAGTAGACAGTTAATGGAGCACATACAATTTTGCTAGGGAAGAAACAACAATTGCCAAAAAATTGCGTCAACGAAGGACAACACAATATACCATATCTATTGAAATAGAAAAAGGGAAAAAGTAAAGAAGTTGGCACTAAAATGAATGGAACATTTATAGATACAATTTATATATGTAACACCATAGCGCTCATCTTCAAATTTTTATGCAATCTTGCAGCATTGAGGCCCATTGTAGAGAATGGCATGCTTCAAAAGGATATAATGCAATCAATAGGTATCCAACTCACCAGGCAAATCTTTCTCTAGGATTTTCCACTCATGTTGTATCCTCTTTGTCCAATCCTTTGATGGCTGGTATAAATAATATTTCAATCACTAAACATGACAATAAGAGAGAGAGAGAGAGAGAGAGAGAGAGTAATTCAGTTACCTTCTTTGCCAAAAAAGCTGCTTTGATGTTTTCTGGTTTGGAAAAGTAATGGTCTGAATAATCCTGAACAACATCAAAGTTTTTAAAATTTTTAAATTTATCATCAATTTCATCTACATTCACTGCCAACTTGCTGTTAGATGTCTTCTCAGATGACAGCTTTTGCCACCATGGGACAGTGGCCTCCACTCCAGGAGGCAGGTCCAAGTTATCAAATTTAGCAGCCAAATTGTAGTCACTCTCATTCTCAGTTACACCTTCAAACACATAGTCATCATAATCATCTTCTTCATATTCATAGCCATAATCTACTAAGACATCAGTATCATCATTGTCATTCGCTGCCTCAATGTTTTCTAAACCCTCCAAAGGTCCGTCAACTTCTGATACATGGTATGTACTGAAACCAATGAGGTCATCAACAAAGTCATCCTGAGAAATTACACATAAATAGTCACTGAGATGAAATTCACATGCTAGAAAAATGTCAAGAACAAAATTCCAATGTCTTTATCTTGCCTCTATATGTTTCTCCCAGTGTTGTTTGCCTTCCACAACCTGCTTATGCTTGTTGCTGGTACTTTCAGGCACCACAGCAGCTGGATCATCATCATCATCAATTTCAATTACCTCATGGGCTGCAACCTACACATGAACAGCAGGCCAATAAAGTATATATAGCACAGAACTTAGGTGAACAGTAGGACAAGCTTTAGTTATGAAGATCAGAGCAACTATGACATCTCAGTATCGGGCATCAACTTGCAGAACTGAGTCAATTTGTGCTGAGACCTGATAGGAACTTGTGTTGGGGTGGTCTAGGGTCTCCAGTTCTTTCCTTTTTGGGGAAAGGGGGTGATACCATAATTTATTAACTGAGAACAAAGGGAATTGGAAAGCATAAAAGGTATTTTGTTCTTTATAAAAGACTGGCCAGTGACTTACATCAGTCTACAGTCAAAAGTCGGAGACCTAAAAATCAAGTTGAATCATGCAAGTTACACTCTGACAAAGCAAAACCTCATTCAAAAAAAAATCTCAGTTATGTAACATCCACTATACAAACAATAATAAATGCCTTTCATGATTATATGATAGCAACTATATAAAACATAAATTAAGAAAGTTTGACAATACAGTATAAGCGATTTAAAAAAGTGATATGACAATCATATATCACATTCTTTATCATTATAAATGTTATAAACTTAAAAGATGTTAAAAAACTAAACAAAAAACTAATGGATTCTATCCCCCTAAAGAACTTAAGTTTTGGATTTAACAAATGATACAATCTCAAACCTCCACAATTTTGCCAATGCTACTAGTTACAAGACTCACAAGTCACAACCACTTGGCAACTTCTTGCTGGGTTCATGTTCCATGTGCATATAAACAGGACCCAAGCTGCAGCAAGTTGGCAAGTAGGTATAGAATCTTATTGGGGAAAAAAAAACCTCACACACAAAAGGACATAATTTCCATGTCACATAATTATGATGAAGGGTCTGAGAAGTTTAGGAAGAGATTTTGTAACACAAGTAGCTACCTACTTGAGGGAGTGGCTTCTCTCTCTAGCCTTTAGAATGAACCTCTGGGATTTCCAGTGGTCTGATGCGGCTGTCCTGGCCCAACCGCTTCCCGACAGGTAGCGGTGGCTCTCGCAGACCCTCGCTGGCCTTCCCGCTGCTGGCAGGGATGGTGGGTGGTGGTGGTTTGGGTGGGAGTGTGGCGGCTTGTCGGGGTCCTGAGGGAACAGCAGTGGGGCAGCAGCAGGGTGGGGCTCAGTTGGGGCCAGGGAGAGGTGACAGGGGGCCTCCGACGTGCTTCCAGTGTGGCTGGAGCCATATCAGGCACTTCTGCAGTTCGGCAGTTCCGAGAGCCGTGGCGCTGCAGAAGGTTCGTGGTAGAGGCGGTTCATTTGCCGACGTTGTCCGGGGTCTGCAGAGTAAGAGGTGTATTGAGGTAGGGGAGCTCTCAGAGGAGGTTCTTCAAGGGTGGCTTGGGTGGCTGTAGAGATGCCTATGTGCCTCCGTAGTGGAAGGGTCGGATGAGGCCTCGGACGTCCGGCGGAGGCTGACAGAGGTCTCTAGGGGAGATTGGGAGGTCTCACAGGTGTCGACCTCCTCTTTCCTAGCAGTGGGTATGGAGGACGCGGTGGCTTGCAATAGGTGGCGCTGTCCTGTGCCTCCAACAGTGGTCACGGGTGAGGGGAACCTTCCCCAACCTGCCGAGGAGGAGGTTTCAGGTGATTATCGAAGGCCTCCCCATCTTCCTATGCAATGAGGAAGGGGTGGGCTACATTGTCAACAGTTTTGGCCAGGTGGAATCGGGCTCGCTGCATTTCTTCCCGTCCGGTTCCAAAACGGCGGTGGCAGCTACTCTCTAGGTGGCATTGCTGTCGGTTATGCCGGCAGTGGCATCCGTGACCCTCGCCGGCACTGTGGTGGTCTTGCGACTATGGGTGCAGCAGGAGTTCCTTGAACTGCCACTGCCGCCGCTAGGGGAACCCTCCCCCATTTCGGAGTAGGGGATGTACGGTCGAGCGGCCTATGGGCGGGGTTTCAAATTTGAACCAGGCTGGCCCGTCTAAACCAGTTTGTGGGAGCTCCCTCCGTGGGCCTTCAGTGGGTCGAGAAGCCAGAGGAGGAGGGTCAAGTCCATCTCTTGGATTAAGGTGGGGGAGCTCTCATTCTCAACATAGGAGGACATCAGGAACCAAGCGAGATTGTTCTATTCCAAACTGTTCACAGAGGACGAGTTTTGCAGGTCGACGATTGTAGCTAATCTTCTTCTCCACCTCTCCCCGGAGGAGAGTAGTGCTATCTCCTAGCCTTTTTCTGAGGAGGAGGTCCACCAGGCGATATTCTCCCTTGCAGGTGATAGAGCCTCGGGTCCGGATGGTTTCCCACTTTCTTTCACAAGTGTTGGGAGGTCATCAAAGCTGATCTTTTGGCAACTATTAGAGAGTTTCAAGACGAAAAAGCACATTTGGGGGGTATCAACAAAACCTTCTTGGTGCTAAACCCCAAGAAGGCGGGAGCTCAAGAATTTCTGGATTTTAGACCCATCAGTTTGCTCAATGGAACTTACAAGATCATTAATAAGACACTTACAAGGAGGCTGGTCACTGTTATGGATAGGTTGGTCAGTCACTTTCAGGGTGCTTTCATTAGGGGAAGGCACATCCTGAATAACTTCTTTGTGGCGCATGAGTGTCTGTTTGCAATGAAAAGCCAAAGGAGAAAAGGGGTGTTCCTAAAGCTAGATTTTGAAAAGGCTTATGACAAAGTTAATTGACAGTGTCTCTTTGATGTACTGGACAAGATGGGCTTTGGTGACAGGTGGATCGACTGGGTTAGGGAATGCATCTCTTCAACTACCTTCGTAGTCCTCATCAATGGGAAGCCAACCTCTCCTTTTCAACAAGAGTCTTCTGGTTGGGGTTAACTTGGAAGATGGGCCTCTTCTAGGGGCGGCCAGCTTATTGGGCTATAAGATTGGTCAGTTCTCGATTTCTTACTTGGGCCTCCCTCTTCCCTCGTGCTCTATTTGCTGTGCTGGTTGACTGCCCATCATTTAGAGATATGAGTCTAGATTGGTGGGGTGGAAGACTAGAGTACTTTCTTATGGTGGCAAATTAGTCCTATGTAGATCTACGTTGGATAGTCTCCCGATTTACTTTCTCTCCATTTTTTAGATTCTGAAGACGGTGGTGAAGAAGATTAACTCTATCCAGTACAAGTTCTTTTGGCATGGCAGTGGGGGTAGATGTAGAGGATGGCATGATATAGCATGGGGCAGATGGACGAGATGCAAGGAGAAAGGGGGTGGGGATCAAGAATGTTAGGGACTTCAACTTGGCTCTGTTATGTAAGTGACTATGGAGGTTGGGGTTTGGAGAGGAGGGGTTGTGGGCTCAGATTATCAAGCTGAGGTACTTTGATAGGAGGAGAGTTTGGGACCTGACACCTACTCCCATGTATAGAACTTCTCCCCTTTGGCGAGACATCTTCTTTTGCAGGGATGTTATTGTCTCTGGTGTTCGAGTCCGTCTGGGGAGAGGTGATAGGAGCCTTTTCTGGAAGAATAGATGATGCAGAGACTTTACTTTGGAGGCTTTGTTCCCTAACCTTTTTACAGTTGGCTTTTGACTCTCTCCTGCCATGAGAGGCCTGGGCACCTCAAAAGGAACTTGAGGCTTGAAGAGATGATGCAACTTCAGTACCTTCTTTCTCTTTTCCTACCTTTTCATCCACAATCTCACAGTGAGGATGAGTGGGTTTGGAGGTGGAAAAAGAAAGGCTCCTTCTCAGTCAGTTCAGCTTATGCCGCCATTTCGGATGGAGGGGGTCGCAATAGCCTGCATGATCAGGTACGGAGTCCAAAGAACCCGTTGAAGGTCAAGCTCTTGGCATGGAGAATTTCCCATGGTAGACTACCGACTCGTGACAAGTTGTGCCAATTCCTGCCAAACATTCAGCCCACCTATTGTCTGTGTGGGGAGGATGACGAGACCCTTAATCACCTATTTGTAGGTTGTTCCTACTCTCAGGTAGTGTGGAGGGAGCTGGCAAGGGCATACACAGTGATGTTCAACACCTCTCCGTGCATCGGGGCAAGCCTTGGCCTATCAGGAGCGACAGGACGTTGTAGTGGCTCATCCTTCATGCCACTTTGTGGATGCAGAGAGGAGGAACAATCTGATTTTTAGGAGGGAGTCTCGTGCCGATAACACTCTTGTTTCTTTTGTTTATAATAGAGTAAGGGGTTAGGCTGATATTTTATGTAATGTGAATTCCCTTTGCCTCTTTTGGGCTGTCTGAGGGGATAGATTATTCCACACGGACTTTGTATGGCCTGCTCTTGTATAGGATTTTTTGGGGTTCTCATTTATTGGGTGCAACAGCCTTTACTTGTACGTTATCTTTCCTTTCTATACAATAGTGGTACTACCCACTTTCCCCAAAAAAACACAAGTAGCTACCTGTTAAACTGAGCTTTATGGAATATTCAGTTCCATTAGTACCAAGAAAAACTCTTCTTCCTATTTAAAGGCCTAAAAACCCCCAGGATGGGGGATTTATCCCCAGGATGGGGGATTTATGATATCTATGGATGAACGAACTAGTGCATCCATTTGAGTGCTTGGAGGATTAGAACATGCAAAGTTGTGCATTTTTATGCCATTTGAGTGCTCAAACACAAACATGCTTTTGTCTTTACTGATATGGAACAATCAAAACGAGGTGCTCACAAAAGAATAAGAATATGTTTTTGTAATTTTGACCTACATGTAACAACCAAAAGGAAGGATAATATGTCTCCCTTTATCTCAGGAGCAATGGAGAGTAAAATAATATACACAATGACAGGGATGAAGATGGGTCATTTGCAGTCTGCATCCAGATATAATTGATACCTTATCCAATAAGAATTATCATGATTAGTAACCCATCTGATGGTGGCAACTGCCATATCTAACTTCTAACCTAGACCAGGAAACCAGCAATACTGAATATGGTTTCAGATGGTCTAAAGCCATTTAGTTCTATCATTCCATTCATGATATTAGCTATGGGATTCTAATTCAGTAATCACCACTTTGATAACAGGTTAGGATAAGTTAACCGGGGTGAACCTGAGTTAGCTTATCCTTGGGTTGCAGCAATTATTGGTTTGATAACTTATCCTAACTAGGGTCGGGTAGGGTATTCCTATGAGAGAGTGGAATGAGTTAACCCCGAGTTAAGGGCCTTAACCCCAACCGATTATCTAAATATTATCTCATTAAATAGATTTAATATATATAATTAAATAAAATTAAAAATAACTAATAATATAAAATAATTAATAATATAAAATATAATATACTTTTTAAATATAAAATAAAATATATAATATAAAATATAAAATTTTATTGTTGTATTATATTAAATTAAATGAATTTTTGTATTTTGTATTATAATTGTATTAACCTTGCTACCAAACTAGAATAAGGGCAGGTAGACAAAATAACTCACCCTAACCGACCCTTATTCAGTTATCAAAGTGGCCAAATCATCAACGTCACTACCATCACCAGCTTAGTCCAGGGGTTCATGTACTATTACATTAAACTAATAATGTCTGATAAAGAATTGCAAAATGATTTAATCATTTGAACATTCGATACTATATCTGAACATAAAACGCTACCAAAACAGACCTTTTACTAAAACAAATAAAGAAACAATTTTGAGGGGTATGCCCTGACCAAAACATGGGGTCAAATTATTGGCCCATCATTGCATCCTTGTTGTTGACATAGGGTTGGTGAGGGTCATGACTCCAAGGATGAGGGATGATGAACCGATCATAGGAATAACTACAGACACCTAAAATTTTACATGCATATAAAAAAGAAAAGCACAGACTGGTGTTCGTCAGGATCAAAGAATGCCATATTGAATCTTGACATCGTCTCAAATGCCCAAAGAGAAGACATCTTGGAGATATAGGGAACAATGGCCAAAGATCTTCATAATCTTATACTTTCTTTTAAAAAGCTTCAAATTTTATGCATTTAGCCGTTCAATAGGATTAATTTAACGGTAAGATTTAGAACAATGCAGAAATGTATTTACACATATACAAGAATTGCTTTCTCAAATCTCAATGCCCAGCATGTTGAAGAGCTCCTATTTTATTTTCATGCTCATTTAATCCTCCTCTTCTTCCTCTTATTTTTCTTCAACTATATACTACCACTCCCCTATTTCTCCTGTCTCTCTCTCATGCTTGATCTGGCTAGAGATTCTATCTTGAGACCCTAGAGAGATAGAGATCTCAGATATATCATAAGAGATGGCAAAGCATGGTGATGATCCCTTGTTCCAATATTGAATGAGTTAATACTAACTTATTGAGTTAATACTAACCTAACACCCCTACTAGGGACCTTACTAAATCTAAAAGGTAAAAAATTGCCCATTGCCCCACCACTGTGTAATGCCCACATCTGCCCAGCATTCAGGGACTGATTGCAGGCCTATTTTTGTCTTTTTTACTATCTTCCAGTTGATCTCTTTTTCACTTTTTTCTCCTGTTTTGTTCATTTATTCTCTCTTTCTTTTTTTCCCTTGATATTAGATTACTTGGAAATTGGAATAGGGGTGACCTCAATGATTATTGAGAGATAGACTAGAAATAAGAAGAAAACATGAAGAAAAGAAAAAAGAAAGCACACATTATTAAGCACCACTTCCAAAGCTACCGCTGTAGAGCACCCTGGTCATTCTTCCTCCTCTTTCTTCTTAGGGCTGAAGAAAGCTTCAGGTTTAAGCTGGCAGATCAGGCAGGGTAAAAAGCTGAAAAGGGTTGAAATTTATAAAAGCTGTGATTATAAAATATGTGTATATTTTATAATTAAAGAATGTCTTTTAAGTTTTTATAGATATATATCAGTTTTGATGCCCATGATTAAATCAATTCCATCGCGTAGGGTAATCAAACTGATCCAATCCACTCACGATCATGAGGGAATACCTATTCTGAGTGCTTGATCCAATCCTGAAGTCCTCGAGCTCCAAAACTACTCCAACTCATTAGTTTATTTTGTATCAGATTCACATAAAAAAGTGAGAGAGATTTGGTGCAAAAGTAAAGTTGCTCAATTGTGACCTGGGGGTGATGAGTTCAAAACCAGAACTGATTCACATTATTCAAGTTGCATGCACAATGCAATTAGAAGAGGCGAGACGTATTGCCACCAAATAGAAGCCCTTGGATCTTCTTGATCCAACAGCCAGGGCGAGGGTGGGAGAAGAACACGTGCAAGGAGGAATCCAAGAGACTGGGAATCCCGGTCACACACGTCTGGAGAGAGAGAGAGAGAGAGAGAGACTGTGCTTATAAATTACGCTTGGTTGCACATGGTCTTCTCTGCTCACAACAATCGGTGAGAGATCTTATTAGATCTAAGGACATGATTTATGTTCTTTTTATCAGAAGAATATAATCATTTTGTTCAAATTCTAAACATTTGGAAGGATATACTCCCCTCCACCGCAGGCAGAAAGGGACATCATTTCCAAGCATTTGATCAGTAGAAGGAGACTCCTGGTGGAAGCTAATTGAAGAGAATTCATTGGAGCCACTTAGGCCATGGACGAGGATGAACCGGTGCCGGGCCTCCGCTCTAGGGACTCCCCATTCCCTGTCGGCCAGATACTGGTCGTCGGCAAGCCTGACCCTTGGCGAGACGACCGGTGGGCCGCCGGGTGTGCCACAGTCTACTACAGCAAGCTGGAGGCCAGAGCAAACTACGACGAGGAGTGTCACCGCAAGAAGCAGCATAGCAGCTGCTATCCGTGGCCTCCCCAGTTCTGTTTTCTGCTCTCTCTCTCTTTCCCCCTCATCTCCTTCCCTCTCTGTAAGATGCGCACAGTCACTATTTCTCATCGTAAAACTCTCTCCGTCACTCTTATCAGGACGAAGGAAAGAAGCCAGGGGGAATACTTTTCAAGTCCAGCGGGGGCGCTGGGTAGGTGGCAATGGGTGCCACCGGAAGGAGTGAGGCAAGGGCATACTACAGCAGCGAGGAGTGCCACCGCCACAGGCAGCAGAGCAGCTGCTATCCCCGGCATCCCCGACTCCATTTTCTGCTCTCTCTCTCTCTCTATCTCATCTCTTTCCCTCTCTGTAAGATGCTCACAGCCACTTTTTCCCATCGTAAAACTCTCTCCATCGCTCTTATCAGGACTGAGGAAAGAAGCCAGGGGGAATGCTTTTCAAGTCCAGCAGGGGCGGTGGGTAGGTGGCAATGGGAGCCGCTGGAAGCATAGTTGTCAAGGCGCCCGCCTAGGCGTCGCTTAAGTGGCGCCTAGGCGGGCAGGCGGTTTTTTGACAACAAGGCGCCCCCATACCTTGTTGGGCTTAAAAAAGGCGCCGCCTAGGCGCCGCTTGGGCGGCCTAGGCGCCCAAAGCGGCACCTAGACGGCCCCCTGTTAGCTTCGTCTCCCTCTTCTCCCCTGTTATAAATAGAAATTTTCTTCCGGGGGCTCCGCCCCCGGAAACACCCCCGCAAGGGGTGCTGCCCCCTTGACCCCCGCGACCTGACCGCGCAGGTCGATCCGCGTGCTAGGGCGCACGATGGCGAGTTCGGACTCCACACTCTAACATTCTCTCTCACTCTCACAGTGAGACCCACCCTCTCTCTCTCTTGCCCCTCCCTCTGTCTGTCTATCTCTTCTTTCCCCCACCCTTCCTCCTCTATCTTTCCCCCACCCTTCCTCCTCTCTCTCTCTCTCTCTCTCACACACACACACACAGTTCGCAACTATCTCTCTCAGTCCCTCTCTCTCTATCTTGCCTTCCCCCCTTTTAAATTAATAATGGGGTTAATTTGTTAATAAAATATTTTAAATTTTAATTTGAATTTTGTATGTCTTATTTTTTTTTACAGTGGTCATCTATGGTACTTCCCTAGTTATGTGTTTGTTTACTTTATTATGGATTGTATGTGATAATGGGAGATGTCTGTTTCTTTTCGTATCTACTTTATATTATATGTATGTTATTTCGAGTATGATTTGCATATTTTTGGAAGAAATTGGCAAACATCATGTTAGTATTTTATTCATTCTGAAAGTCCAATTTTTATTGTTAATTTTATCTCAAAATGAATTTTAATATTTTATTGCAATGTCATTTCTATTAATTTTTATTTCTATGTTCATACTAGTGTTGTTTCCCATATTTGTAATAATCATGATTAATTTATATATAAAAAATTACGTATATATTAATGATGATATTTTGTTTGAACTTGACGCCTAAGCGCCGCTTAGGCAGGCGCCTAAGCGCTTAGGCACTCAAGGACTCCAAGCTCGCCTTGGTCGCCTTGTCACCTTGACAACTATGGCTGGAAGGAGTGGGGCCACCTCCGAGGTGCCATGACCCCTCCTCTTACCACTGGCCTTCCTTGTGCTGTGGAGTTGATGAGGGAAAGGAAGGCCAACGGCATCGTGCGCTGTTGATGAGGGAAAGAGGTCTAGGTTTGAGAGCCATAGCCCATGCCTGGGGGTCTCAACCTCAGGAACCACCATGCTAGAGCTCACGACCTTCACCACTGCCCTTTTCTCTTGCCATCTCTCTCTCTCTCTCTCTCTCTCTCTCTCTCTCTTCACCACATACTAACATACACCATTGGATTAAGATACAATGGATGTTGTTAAAAAAACAGAAATGGTTACCTGCTGGCACAACAGCGGATGCTAAAATCGCAGCATGCGCTCATTTCTCGCATGAGTTCATGAAAAGCATGGTGCTTGCTGCATTTCCTGCAGTGTTTCATGAAGTACGGTTGCACTGATGGCCAGACGCCATCCGATCAAGTTGATGGGATGACTCCGGTTAAATTTTATCATGGGCTCCCATCAAACCTTACCCTACCTGAGAATCTCAGTGCGCTGCAGGCGCACAATGCCAGAGTGTTTTTTTCCTTTCAATTTTTTTCTTTTTTTGAACGTGGGTAGTACCACTGGTATATAAAATAAAAAAGTATACATGTAAGGGGGGGAGAGCTGCCAAAACGACTCTCAAATAAAAAAGGCGGCGACAACTCTCTACATTGGGAGCAAAATAAAAGAAGTGCACAATCACCTATCCACTAAGCACAAACCCCAACCAAGCACAAAAGGCCCCAAAAGTCCCAGCACCTAACAACCCCGGCCACCCCTCCTAGATAGCTCCAAAACAACAGAGAAATGGGAGTGAAAGTGGCCCAAAGTAAACAAAACACTCTCCTCGACCCTTCCTCCACCTACTCCTCAGCTTGCTCCAACCCTCCTTTCCTACTAGCCGCTTCAGCCTTCGCCTTCCTAGCAGTGTCCGCCAGGCATCTACGTTTGATCAAGCATAAGGTGGACCTCAAACCTTTATCCACGCCCACATCGGATACAGCAATCAGCCTAGCGATCTCACTCGCCTGAGTCTCCATATAGTTCTCCACCTTTGCTAAGATATCTTTAACCTCCTCTTTGCTAAGACTGTCGTTGTCCACCTTTGCTAAATCCTCCCCTTGATAGGCTTCCTCAACTTGCTCCAACGCTGCGCACAGATCTTCCGACTCCCTGGGCGAGAGAGGTAGGGCTAAGACCTCCTGCTAGCCTTCCGGAAGAGCGATGTCTACCTCTCCCTCCACTGCGAGATCCCCATCCACAAGACCAACGACTGGGTGGTACGACACCGATAGACAAAGCTAGGGTGCTTGCCGTAACTGCTCCTCGATCAAGGAGAGGGAGGGCAGCTACTGGAGTGCAAATCTCCTGCTCACCACTACCACAGTATCTCTTCCCACCTCTATTCCCCTCACAGTCACTACTATCGACACCTCCGCTAGACCACTCTGCTTCCACCCTCTGCGGTTCGCTAGCGTCGTGGAAGAGACTGCACAGCTGCTCCGTGGGATCTGCCAGATTCACGAAGAAAAGGACCGCTGCCAGGATGCGACGCTTAAGCCTCTTCCTCGAACAAGCCTTCTACTGGTAAGCCAGACAACGCCGCAACAATGCCTCACAGGCAAACATAGAAGGGGCTACTGATGAGGCTGGGAGATGGAGACCGTGGCTTTGGGCACAACCATGCCCTTCTCTCCCTGACTACCCGTGGCCTGAAATCATAAAGGAAGGAACTGTGAAGGCTAGATCTGACGCCAAGGGGAAGGGAGACTTCCCCCGCCCGGTGCCGGCGCCCTTAACATTTTCCACGGCTGCCTGCAGCAATCCTGGAGCCGTGGGTGGCAGGGGGCCAGCCCCCCAAAAGGACAAGACTGGCGATAGGTCCACAAGGGCCTTCCCCACAGCGCACACATCCCTGCCCTGCTCTTCTGCCTGCACGAGATCAAACGGCCGGACCCCCGCCAGTAGTGTTGCTGGCCGCAACAGAGTGGAGAGATCGCCAACAGTTGCCAGTACGGAGATCACTGTCGGTGTCGGCCTATCGAGCAGCTCCAACAGGGCCGACATTCAGGCTGGGAAGACGACTCAACTCGGGCCTACGAGATCTATTAACCCGCATCCCCCGAATCCATCGAGTAAGCCGTGGGTGGACAAATCGGGTGCTGGGTCTCTAAAACACCCGCCCACCTCAGGACTGTCCACTAGCCCAAACCCCACATTAGACAGGTCCACCTCCAGAACCCGACCAACTGGCCTCTCATCAGTCAAGAAACCGGGCCTCGACAGACCCGTTAGCCCATCCAAATCAAAAGTGGGTAGCATGTTGGTCGCCATGTCGCCTGTCGGATCCAACAGGCCGCCGCACTGCTCGGCTCAGTCAAACCAATCGGCCCTGAACCACAGACCACCACGCCGGAAGTAGGCCCAAGTCCACGAGCGGGACGATTCGAATTCAAATAGCGCCCAGGCTCCGCCTTCAACCTCCAGCCGCAAAACTAGACGCCCTAGCCCCTGCGATGCCATCTGCCGCCACTATGCCATCATCCTGCTCGAGACCCTCACAGCGAACTCTACCCCCCCTGACATCGACAACAATGATCAAGGGAATCGTTAGAGGGGACGAGGCCTCCACGAGTGCCTCCAAACAGTTCTAGTGCCCCTTCGAAACCAGTCTCAAGGACCCCAACCCCGGCCTCATCACAGAGCGAAATTGGCACCCCCATCAACTTAAGCCAAAGTTCAATCTTGCCTGGTGTAGGGTAGGTCCCTCGCTCTAACGACCATGGCTTGACTCGGAGAATAGATCCTCTGCACATGAGGACTCTGACCGCCTCCACCTCCTTCGTTGCTTTGATACAAGCTCCAATGGCCAACAAACCATCCTAATGCAGACGCTGGTCTACCAAAGGACCACACCGCGGCCATCTCTCCTACAGCAGGAATCTTACGGCCTCCACATCAATGCCCCCTAGCACAGGGGAGACCCAAAGGCACCTATAGAACCAATCTACCTAGTTGGAAGATGGGAACCTTCCGACATGTAGGAACTCCCCCATGGCCACAGGAAGCCTCGGAGCTGGTCTCGTGGGCTTCACGACCACCGCGAAGGAGACCGTCCTCTGCCCCCCTACAATCTTCTCCACTGTAACCCGGCTCCCCACCTCCGAACACGCATGATGCAGGTGCCCCCTCTTTCCACAGAGGAAGCAGACTGAGCCCAGAGAGCCCTGGCGCCCTGCTTGAGGCATCCCTGAGCTCGGAGACGCGAGACCACGGGAGAATCCCCCCCTCGGAGGAAACAAAAATCCTCGTAGCTTCTCTCTCTAGAAACGGCTTGGCCGTATTCTAGCAATCTCACCGTAGATTGTTTAGATATGGTCAAGCCGTACCAACTACCTTGGTAGCACTACTCTCTATATATATAAGATAGATAGATAGATAGATAAATAGAGAGAGAGGGGAGGAGGAGGAAAAAAAATGGATGAGGCCCCCAGAGCCCTACAAAGAAAAGGAAGGAAAAAAGGGGGACAAAAAAAGGTGTCCCGTAGGACCCCTATCAAGATGACAAGGACCACAAATCCAAATCCTTATCAATGAGACGGGGGGACGGGGGGGGGGGGGGGGGGAGGAAAAAGAAGAGAGAGAGGAGGTTAGCCTCCTCTACATATACGCCCCCCTCTGCAACACATATGCACATGCAGAAACAGAGACAAAAACAAGAACATGCAGAAAACAAAGACAATAAGAGATGGGGGCAGACTGAGAGAAGAACTCAAGGGAGCACACCAACTTAATGCAAGGGCCCAAGAACTTCAAGAGCACTTCCAAGTGTACATCTTCCTTTTTCTAATTTGAGAATTCATTAAAATATCCTTTGATCAATTGTATTTTTGCTCGTCAGTTTATGTTTGTTAATCTCTAGTAGGTCCTTAGTGGATCCAATTAATCCATTAAGAGAATGGATCCTTAACAAATCTTTAGTGGTCAGATCCAATTTAAATACATCAAGAATTTGGATCCTTAATAGGTCCTTCATGGATCCTTTTAAGTCCATGACCTTTAGTGGAGTTAACCAACACCTGAGAAATCCATAACACATAGTGGAACTAACCCAAACCCAAGAAGTTGATGACCTTTTAGGGGGACTTATCCAACACAGTTTAAGGCCACAGCCTTTTAATGGACTTAACCTACACTGCTCAGGTCATGACCTTTTAATGGACTTAACAAATGACCATTAAACCTTTTAAACCAATTCTACAGCCTTTTTTAGAAGGTACCAATTCCACAGCCTTTAGTTGACCTGATCAAATTTCACCAAGTCCATGAAGTATAACCATGGTCTATGTTCCTGTCACAAGCCTCCCAAATCATCAAAATACCATCCAAATCCTAAAAATCACCTGAAATAATCAAGCTACTCTCTAATCCTAAAACTCACTCAAAATTACCGAAATACTATCCAAACCATACAAATCAACTAAGATGACCAAAATGTGCTCCACACCCTAAAGATCACCCAAAATGACCAAAATACCCTCTAAACACTAAAAATCATCCGAAATAACCAGCACATCCTCCAAGCTCTAAAAATTACCCGAAATAACCAAAACATCCAACAACCATAAAAGTTACATAAACTTACCAAGACACCATACAAACAAAAAAACATCCAAATACATCAAAATACCTCCAACCATAAAATCATATAAAATTACGAAAAATACCCTTCCAACCTATGACACCCAAAATCTCACAAACATCGTCGAGGCACCTCCAGACCAGGGTGAAACTTCGAGACGTACATAAAGTTAACCTTGTTGTGTTCTCGGATATTAAATCTGCTCTGGTCCAGTTCAAAGTTTTTTGCGTTGCTAGGGCATCATCAAGTGGCAGCCAATCAAGGCTTGTCATCCCTTAGGATGTTATAATTAGCATTGCCTGAGGTTGATGGGAACAACAATCAAGGAACCTAGAAAACAAAATCCAATTGGTTAGTATACTAACCAAATCATCAAAAAACACAAAAAACAAACTCAAAATAACGTTCCAAGAATAAGCGTCTATGGGATGTGGCCTACCTTGTATGGTAGAGGGTTAGGAAGGAAACGATCCAGGTTCGAACATGGGTAGGCTTGATTTATGGGTTTTCTATGAACTGTCCCTGACACCGTGGGAGCCACACTCATAAAAAAAAAAACATTCCACAGAGTGTCATCATGTTTGGTTATTGCAAGATTTTGGTTCAAGCAAGACAAAGTCAACATCAGGTCAAAGTTGTCATGAAAAGTTCCTGAGAGCCATGAAAGATCACAATTGTTCCATAAAGCCAACAACAAATAAATTGGATAAGAAATGTCATGCTGTACTAAAAGCTTAGTCATAGAACAAGCCAAAAACTTTAAAATAAATAAAACCCATTGCATAAATTTCTGAGAATGTCTCAAAGTTGACAAAACATTTATGATCTGTCCAAGGGAAGGAAGAGAACCCTCCCCTCCCCACACCCAACAAACACCAACCACCTATGTTGAGGGACAGTCCAAAAAGGATCGAGCATCTGCACACTGGCTCATGACAGGATAAACTAGGCATACTGCACCTAGACCATTTTTTGAAAGAATAGTGGAGTGCACCATCAATTTTATCAAAAATAACTAGAATGGTACAATCCAGAGGAGGCTACACAGGAAGAGGGCTGCTATAGTGGCAGTCCACATCTGCAGTCCACCACAGTAATAACAAGGATGAAACAAGACCAAGAACTGCACCATATAAAGTACTAAATTACTAATAGGGGGCTGTTCTCTTTGAGATTTTTGTCAAGGGATTGTGGTTGGTCACGGATGTTCTCTGGGGCAGGGCATCATAGAAGTACACAAAAATCACGGCATCATAGAGGTACACAAAAATCACCTGTATTCTCTGTTTCTTTTTAATATATGATATGTGCCACTGACCACCTTTCAAAATTGCAACAAAGCTCCTCCTACATTTTGCAATCAACTCCTCAATTTCTTTGCACAATTCTAAAAAAGAATGAAGTAATCAATGCAAGTCTAACAATGACATTATCAAATCTGAGCAATCAAACCCAACTGCATTACAGATCTGGTCACTGATGTTCTCTGGGTCAGGACATGATAGGGGAGTACATAAAAATCACATGTATTCTCTGTTTCTTTTTGATATATGATATGTACCACTAACCACCTTTCAGAAATGCCACAAATCTCTCCCTACATTTTGCAATCAACTCTTCAATTTCCTTGCACAATTCTATATTAAAAAATGAAGTAATCCTAGTCGCCCATCAGCAATGCAAGTCTAACAATGACAGTATCAAATCTGAGCAACCAAACCCAACTGCATAACAGATCATAACCTAAATTTCCCCCTTCAAAGAGTTCTCAGTTGCAATATGGAACTTCCAGTTGCAACATAAAATCTATATGACCATTATATCAACTCCTGCAATAAAATGCATAAATCCTGGCCACAATCTACTACAACTGTCTGAAAATCAAGAAAAAGGAAACCATAAAAAAGGAAAACAATAAAAACAGTAATGAACGATGCCCAACGTCCTAAAACCCCTGTACATAGACAAACATGGATGCCCATCACGCTGATTATAATGCCCCAAGACTTTTACATAGAATCTGAAAAAAAGACCAAGTAAGAAGCCAAAGCCCACTGAACGCAGCCCTATACCCCAGATACCCTGCCTCAGTGGGGTACCTAAACGAAAAATGCGTGATTCCAACCCCATATAACGTCGAGAAGTAGACACAATAAAGATCAAAGACTCCCAATTCTATCAAATTATCACGCAACATCGAGCCAACAGAAACCAGATAACACAAGAAAAAGGATTCCTTTTTGACCGATTGGGTCAACGCCAACCTGGCACCGCTTCCGCTTCTGCTGATTACAAGCCCAGGAAGCCTCCGCCGCGGCCGATGTCAAGTCCACAACATCCGGATCACCATATGAAGCGCTCCCCCAGCTGAGACCCCTGCCCAAACAAAAGAACCATCAGACAAGACAACAACCTCACATGGAGACGATCGAACCGGAAACCCTTCGCTCCCCCCCTTCCCTTCCCCAGGAGGAGGAACACCGAAGCTCACTTGGAACTGCTTGCCGCATGGCACTTGTTCCACGTCTCCGGCTCCATGGAGCGAAGCGCAGCCCGGGAGGGGCCAATCGGGCGGCGGGCCACGGCGGCCGGGTTACTGCGATCGCTTGCTCGGCAGCGGCGCCGGCCTCGCGGGGGCGAACGAGAGGGGGAGGGACAATTGCCGAGCGGAGGGGACGAGGAAAATCCCCTGGTGCGCGAGAGGGGAGGAGAAGAAAAAAGAGGGAGGGAGAAGTGGAAATAAGATTTCCAGTTTTGAAAGGACTCTTTGGGAACTAATCATATTTTATTAATTAAAAACCATTAACAATTAATAATTAATGATATCTCCCTCCAACATTCCAACCCCCCGTATACTTCCACCCCCGCCTCCGCCGGGCACTTACTCTGTTCTCTTCTCTGAACTTAACCCTCACCCGCACCCCACCCCAACTCAAACCCAAGATCAAATCAAAGTACTCCTAAAAACTAGTTTTAGGAATTGACATCAGCCTTTCCCATCCCATGTTCATCTCAATTTCATAGTCAAACTTTTTATATTAAAAAAATCAGTAGATTTTGACTATTTACTGACTTGTAGGATTGGGTTGACTGCAATGAGTTCCCACTTGGTTCAGTAATATTTTTTAATACCACGCAGGACTACAGGAGGAGAAGAAGGATAAGATGTGGGGTGAGAATAAGATGGGAGGGGAAGGATAGCACGAGGTCATAGGGTGTCAAGTGGGATTGGATTAAGATCAGTCATTAACTAGTTAAATTATGGGCCATTTAATTTTGGGGTTATCTTTTTTTTTTGGGGTTTTGGTTGTGAACCGGATTACGCGGTGGCAAATTGCTCCTATCCGATGCAAAGCCTTCCCATACGCCGGCGGACGTCGTGATGGTGGAGGTTATTGTTTGCCCTTGCATGCCCTCAAAATTACAAGAGTACCATCAGGGAGACTTGGCCGTTAAGGCTTGGCGGCGACGATGACGTCACTCGCTGGTTACTGGTTTTCATTTTTGTTTTAATATTTTGACCTGTTCTTCTTAATAGATAGGTTTCTAAGGAAATAAAAAAAAAACTCCAACGAGTCTATCTAACCAACCACTCCCCACTCTCTCCCCCACTTCCCCTTTCAAAAAAAAATAAAAATAAAAATAAAAAAAGGAGAGAAAACAGTACGTCCATTTCTCTTATCTCGTTTTATAGAATGGCCATGAGTCGTGCACGTACACAAAGGCAGTCGTGTGGACCTGTGTGGTCAACTTACACTTGAATTTAAAAAAAAATGATTATTAGGGTGCTAATCTTTATAATTTGTGATATTTGGGAATTAGTTCGTTCGATCTTGATATTTATTTACAATTCATCTACATATACTTCTCTATATGAATGATAAGCATCTTTTTTTCTACAAACTCTCTTTCTAAAAATTTGAAAGATTTATTTCTAATTTATCGTATAATGAAGATCATCGGGAGCTCTACATAAATATCAAAATCGGAGGTTTTAAATTATAAGGGTTGAAAACTAAAAATCCTAGAGTTTTGGAAAGTTTAGAATTGTCTTCCTTCTTCTTCTTCTTTTTTCGTCGGTGAGGATGTTCCATTTGACAGTGGCTAGATTTTTAAAAAGTTTAAGATTATCCTAGATTTGCAAGATCAATCATCCGAACTGACTTTGATCATGTGATACGATACGATATGACTTAAGTTGAATTGACTCCGAGAGACGATGAAATATGTTTAGGGTTTAGGTGTGAGACACAACGATATTATACTATTGTCTTCTTTTTTTTAGTGGAAGATGTGACTTTCGGTAGTGGCCAGTAAGAGGGAAAAGGGATCGGCCAGTAAGAGGGAAAAAGGGATGATATAATGCGTCAAATGTTTTTGTTTAATTATGGGTTTCGTACAATCATTAAAATGGTATAGAGATTTTGGAAAAAAAATAGTTTCAAGAAAATGGGAGAAAAGAGATATGATATGTGCCCCTCTCTTTAGGAATCACATTATCAATTTTATCTTTGTTGGTACAAACATTGATCTGTCCTGTATGGAATCGGTAGACAAGATGTGATTACAAACGGCACTACAATGTCCTGATTTGAAAAATCGAGAAGCTATTTCTTAATTACCGTTGCTCCTAAATCCGTCCCCTACGCATGGATGTGTACTTTAATTATAAACTCAAGTTTCATTGGTCTACGTAGGGTGAAATTTGGGGAGTAAAAAGTGTTAAAATCTATAAAATCGCGACGGTGAGATATAAGGACCCATGGTCATAAACACATGAATCACAACTCATTTAATCAATATAGGATTATTACCTAGGATTATGTCCAAATTCTAACACTCTCCCTCGCAGTCAAGATGAACCGTGGACATTAATTAAGTGGAGGTGGCAAAAAGAGTTGAGTCATTTGACCTGTTCTGATACTATGTTGAATCTACAAAACTACGATTTTGAGATACAACGGCTCAGGGTCATAAACACGTGAACCACGACTCATTTAATCAATACGGGATTATTGTCCAGAGACCATGCTCAAATTCCAACAGAAAGAACGTACGAAAAAGACACGAGATTCATAACTTTGTCATGTCTCTTATGGATCTTTTTCTTGTTCTCTAATTGTCATCTATCATTATGTGAATTGATGAGATTTGGGGTTCACAAATTTACTGCCCACCTAATGTGTGCAGTCATTATTATTCGTGGATAAAACACAATCCTTATTAAGCATTACGTATGCCGCTCAGTGAGGTTCATCGGTTCCTTGAGACCTGGCGATAGACAAAGACAACTTAAAGTACGCATGTTCGAAGAAGGTCGATTCCAATCAGAAGATAACTCGACTCACATGAGATTTGTTGCACATCGGAGATTGAAACTTTAATCCAAAATGTCGTTACATTAAGGTTCAAATCGAGTCAAACATAAGAATCTATTTAAACCACATATACTATGGATCGGTTTGGAGTAACACATAATCCGCGTACAACTCATTGGCTCAATGATATACTTTTCTGCATTTTTATCGACTAAGGTAATAATAATGAGTTAAAAATAGTAATAATTTTGAAGATGGTTGGCCCTAATATATAAGGGTCACTTTGATAAATATATAAGTCCGGTGAGAATGTGTTATTCGAAGTGAGATAATTTATTCTTGTTCGACTTTTTTTTTATTAATTAGGGTCGATGAGAGATAAATAATAAAAAAATAGAATAAACCAATGGAAGTGAATTATAGATGGGACCGGTGACGTACCCTCCCTTAATTCACCCCTTTATAAAGTGACCCCAGTAGACTAACATGATCCACCTCGCAAGACTGGCCTAACCCTTTTATGAAAAAAAGACACTATATTACGTCTAAAATAGCATGTACTTCACGGTTAAAGAATAGCACCGACTTTTGTTTTTTTTCCCCTCTGATGAGGCGCCAACAGGACAACACGCTCCTTTGTTTTCTGCGCAGTGACCGAGGAAAACGCTCCTGATCGAGCGACGCGCCTTTTGGCAGGAGACGCGGTTTCTTCTGGCACTATCGTAGAGCTAGCAAACAGCCTTTTCCGAGTCTTCAAGAGAAGGGAAATTGCCAAGCAGATTACTTACAGTGGGAAAAAAAGATGCTTCAATTTAACATGGGACCATACGTGGATGCACCTGCGCCAGTTCTCAGCAGTGGCAGAGAGATATTAGGCTTTTGGATTGCACTGCCATATACCATGTGACTGCAATTAAGTAAGGTAGATATAAGATCAGAAGGGAGAAAGACTAGCTAGTGTTCTCCAGGTCTCTATGAACATTAAGAAGATGGAATGAATGCACGGTAATTCTCTTCTGCTTTGCTGCCTAAATGTGCGAGAGAAAGCTTGGGAAATAGTTAACTCCACTTATTGTTTAAAATTGATATTTACACCATAACGAATAGATATTAACATTTCATCACAAAAATTAGACCCCACCCCACCCCGATCCCTCGAACAAAAAAATCGTAGTAATATCACTCGAATGCACCGACCTTTTAATGAATATTTTTTGAAACGTGAAGAATGGGCTCAGGAAAAAAAAATTAAATTTGATCAATGATCATTATCTCTGTTGTTGGTAACTCTGGGACGACGGCGTCTTGAATTTGGCCTCCGATCCCTCCCACGCTTGGTAGGTGGCTTCTTCACCGTGATTCTCTCAGCTCCACCTGATATAATCTCTCGCAAGGGCAAGTCCCTGTGCCGCAGAATGGGTGGCAGATGGTGACTTGAGGGAGCAGCTGGAATCATCATCTGCTCTAAAAGATCTCTGTGATAAGCCTGCAATTATCCAAATATATATTATCAGTATTACATTAGAAAAATCAGACTTTCAACTTAATCAGATTATCTAGAGACCGCTTAGTATTGTCTAAGTTGGTATTTAGACCAATTTCAGTTTGGACAAGAAGCAAATGAAAGAAGAACTTTATGACTAAAGAAACAGAGAAGCCAAAATTATACCTGGACAACAAAGTTTCGTCTTTCGCAGTCCAGAAACATTTCCACACTCCAGTTCACTTTTGACATTAATTTATCCCTCACAGTGGAGAAACTGAGTTGATCCCTTGAAGTAAAGCGATCAACCTCATTGAACCAAAGACAAGTGAAAAGATTTGTGATCGGAGTATGTTCTCTAATAATGACACAGCCTTCGGGAACATCTGAAAATCCATAGATCACAAACGTAAGACTTTTAGTGCCTTTTCACGCAAGCAAGTCATTAGAACAGAAGAAAACCATGCACGCACCACTCGTTATAGGAAACTTAGCTGAAGAATAATGAGTCAATCCCTCATTCTTGTAAAACTCAATTTGGTTATCAATGGAAGCATTATCATACTTCCCAGCAGCCTTATTAGCTTCCGCTTCTTCAAAAACATCAAAACGTCTGTAGTGCCTTGAGATGGCAAAAGTGGCATTTTTCCTCCACAAAAATCTGCACTGGGTGACGGATGGTTAGCATATCCAGAAGACAAATACGTTTCACAAGATCAAAGCTTGCATGGATATGATGACTTGTAGGTGCAAAATAAATGTGGATAATTAGAATGCCAAAATTGATATAAATTAATAACTACACCATTTTCACCTTACAATAAGTTGACATAAAATGTCATTAACGCCTCAATGAAACAGATGTCGGTGTGCAAGCACCAGTGATCATAATTGGCAAGGATATGGGAGAAAATCTTGGCAGGAGATACGACCTTGACAATGTGCTGCTTTAAAAGAAATCAATGTTTATGTGATAAATCTTGGCTGAAGTTCATTTGCATACTAAGTACTTTGATAATGTAATTTGAGTCTTGAATGAGAGAAGTGTCCTGTGCAATGTGATTGTCATTGAGGAAGCCCAACCACAAAAAATCTAAACAGTAAACATCAGTGCACTGCATAGTTCAGGAACAATGACAGTTCTAAGGAGAAAACACATGCCCAGGACACTATCAAACCTTGTGAGATTTAGACAAATTTTGCAGCTAATTGAGAATGCATCCCTTGTAAAATCTAAACAAACTTAATCATATTTCTTTTTCTTGAAGGGAACGGTGGGATGTACCACCAATTTTACTAACATAAAAAGAGAGAGCACATCCTTGAAATACAAAACGGAGGTGAGAGGATAGATGGCAGTATCGGCCGAAACCGATACGTTTCAGCCGAAACGTATCGGTTTCGGCCCATACCAATACGAGTTCTGACCTGCTCACTGTAGCCGAAACGTATCGGTTTCGGCCCATACCAATAGATACGTTTCGGCCCATACCAATACGAGTTCGGACCTGCTCACTGTAGCAAGTCCGAAACTTAAAAATATATATATTTTTAATGATTTTGGGCGAAACCGATAACGGTTTCACCCGAAACTTACCCGTTTCGGCCCGAAACTGGACGGTTTCGGCCGAAATCGGACGGTTTCGGCCGAAATCGGACGTAAACTCCCCTTAAGGGGAGTTCACTTCTGTAACTCCCTCAGATTCTCAGATCTAAGAGAGAAGTGAGAATCTGAGGGAGAAGGAAGCTACTGCAGGCTGCTAGAGGCTCATCCTAGGGGAGGGTTTGCTGCCGCCGTCGCCGTTTCTTGGAGTTTGCAGCGTGTAGCCACAGCCAAAGAGTTTTCTTGGCTCCCATTCCTAATAGATCTTGTGAGTTTTTATTTTTTATTTTTGGTTTGATAGTTTTTTTTGTTGTAGGTAAGGTTCTCTTAAATATATTAATTTTCATATGTGAAATATGTTAAGGCTCCAAATTAAGCTCTAATTAGCTATTTAAATTTGGGGCTTTTGTCTAATTAAGTTTAATTAGGGTCAATGAAGCTCAATTAAACTTCATTAAAGAATTTAAGGTGAGAGCATACTGCTAATTGCATTTAATGAACGGTGATTAGGATAAAATTCTAAATTAAGCACTAATTAACTATTTAAATTTGAGACTTTTGTCTAATTAGGTTTAGTTAGGGTCAATTGAAGCTCAATTAAACTTCATTGAATAATTTATGATAGGAGCATGCCACTAATTATATTTAATGCAGGGTGATTAGGGTAAAACTCCAAATTAAGTCATAATTAGCAGTTTAAATTTGGGACTTTTATCTAATTATCTCAATTCAACATAATTTGAAGCCCAATTATGTTTCATAGTATTTTTTTCATATACTTACAACTATTGTTTTTGACTGTTTTAATGCAGCATCATGTCTAGACGTGAACAAGGTTAGGAACATCAAGGGCAGGAGGATCCGAGGTGGGCCCACCTCTCCTTAGTTGATTCTGTGAGTAAGGCTGTCAATGGGCCGGGCCGGCCTGACAGGCCCTCGGGCTTAGCCCGGCCCGTCCCGTTCTCGAGCCCGTGGGCTCTTAGTCGGGCCTAAAAGCCCGGCCCAATTAGGCCCACGGGCTGGGCTCGGGCTTTAAGTTCGGCCCGGGGGCCGGCCCGGCCCGTTCTCTTTTTTTTTCCTTCCTTCAAATTTTAAAAACTACTTAGTTAAAATTATATTATTTTACTTAATTATAAATTTTAAAACTCTATTTTCATACAAATTATGTAATTAATATCAAATTTTTAGTTAATTTAGTAAGATTATAAGTTTTATATTATTAAATGTATTAGCTTTCATTAGTTTTTATTTTTTATTTAAGTTGTCGAGCCGGGCGCTTAGTCGAGCTTTACAATTTTTCAATAGTATCGGGACCCGGCCCGACATAAGATTATAAGAATGAGTCAATATGTATTAGTATATCATGGAGAATTTATCTTTATTTACATCTTACATTTATTTGTTTATGGTTGGTGGAACAGCTGACTGGTGGATAATGGTGAACAACCGAGATGTGGGCAATAATACATTGACTTTCATTGCAATTAGGGTGCTCAGTCAAACAACATCAGCAAGCTAATGTGAAAGAAATTGGAGCACGTTCAGCCTTATACACTTAAAGGTTCGCAATCGGTTAAAGGTTGAATGGTTAGAATAATTAGTTTACTGCTACTACAATATGAGATTAAGAATAAAAAACATGAAGTTGAGACAATAACTGCGGGCTTTATTTGATGATGACAATCCCTTGCAGTCTTGCGTGGAGATACAAGAGCAGGTTGATGAGCCCGTTTTTTATGTTGATGATAGAACATGGGTAGAGGGAATACTAGATGAAGATGAGCCAAGAGATCCAAAATTCAGAAGACCAAGAAAGAGGGCCAGAGAGACTCATGCACACCAGAGAAGAGACCCAGCTTTGTTTATTCATGACACTGAGCAGCAGCCTGAGTTTGAACCAGCTAGACACTCAGAATTAGATAGCAGACCAGTCACTCTTAGAATGGTCAAGCCACCTCCATCCTTAAGAAGAAGTACATCAGTGCATGAGCTAATTGAGAGGATTAGTGCTACTGCTTGAGAGGACCCGGCAATTGAGTAGTTGAAGCAAATTTATGTGAGGCACACGCCAAGGGGAAAAGGGTCCATCTCAAAAATGAATGAAATGATCACACCAAAAGAGAAAAAAAACATCCCCAAAGGCTAAAAAGCGACTGGTTTCTTATGGTTCTGATGTGATGATGATGATGATGATGATCCCAGTGCAGTTGCAGGTGCTACTACTGGCGGTGGCATATATGCACCTACTTCCTCCTTCCACGCAGACACAGGCAGAGGATACAGTCATAGTGAAGGAGGATATGATTCACAGAGCCAATATGGGCGTCTATCAAGTTATGGAGGTGACCAACAGGAAGCAGACATGTATGGGTGAAGTCGTCAACCAAAATTTCAATTCCATCCAATTCCACCCAGTAGCAGTTATGGGTCAGCATCCTCTTCTCATCCTCAAGGTTCTGCTTCTTATGCTGATTCTGGATTCCAATCAAGCCAACAACCTTACACTCTAAGAGAGATCCAAAGAGGGATGCAGGACTTGACTACCTCATTGTTTAGTTATAGTGAATATACATAATACATGCAACCTTTTTATGGATATCAACATCAGAAGCCAGACGATGAGGGAGAAGGTTCTTCTAACTATTATCCATATTAGTGCATCATCATTTAGGTAAGGATCATTTAATTTATGTAACATTTATTGTGTCTAATTAGGTTTATTGTACTGCTTGAACCTACTTCATGCTTAATATGTACTCAAGAATATCACTTTAACATGTCCAATGTCTACTTCATTTATTGCACTTAATCCTATTTCTTTACAATCAAATACATGTCCAATGATTTTTGTTTGATTTTTATCTGATTATTTATATTTTTATGATTTTTTCTAAATTTTTTTGTATTTTTTAATTTTTTTAATGTTTTCAACCGGTTTCGGCCGAAACCGAAACCGGTACGTTTTGATTTCGGTCGTGGCCGAAACCGGTACTGCCAACCTTGGGTGAGAGTCCTCACAATATATATACATACATTGAACAAAGAATGCGTGACTTGTAAATCTGAACAGACACTTTTTCTTGAAGGGAACGGTGGGATGTACCACCAATTTTACTAACATAAAAAGAGAGAGCACATCGGAATACAGAAAGGAGGTGAGAGTCATCCTCACAAGAAGAGAGAGAGACTAAACACACACACACACACACACACACACACACACACACACACACACACACACACACACACAAAAACCGCTTAGTAAGGTCCCCAATGACTGAAAGAAAAATACATTAGAAAGCCCATCCAGAAAGTCAGCGCTTCCTCCGAGTGGCCTTTATTAGCCCAGCTCCAAACATAAACTATGAATATGACCAGATACTCCACATATGTTCTTCTTCCCTGAAAACAAGCTTCATTTCTATCTACGTATCCATCAACAAACTGACAATGAAAATACTTGAATCATATCTACACACTTTTTTTTTCTCTTTCACCATTCATAGTGGGGAGTGGGTCCTCCTGGAATTAATGACAGGCACCTAGAAGTCGCATTTAGGTATATATCTGAAAACATATTTTGATAGTATTACTTTGCTATGCTCACAGGAAGATAGAAGGCAAATCCTATTGAATCCAATGAAAAAGGTGTTTCACAGTGTTATGAGAAAGAGCAATCATCACATCAAGCCTCATATGTTTATATAATACAAAAAAAAATCCAAATACTGTGAACATCAAATAGACACATAGGAACAAAATACCCCAGAAGGATTGTGGCAACAGCCAAATTCGATATGAATTGGCATTCTGTAGCTAGCAGCAAAAAGCAAAAAAAGGTTCATGCAAGAAAAATAGTATGCAAAAATAATTATAAGAATTCTACTAAAAATCTTAAATCCACCTGCCATTGAGAAATTTTATTCCTCTTGCTGTAAATTTTCAAGAAGAGAAGCTTGAGGAAAAGAAAGGTTCATGCAAGAAAAACAGTACGCAAAAATAATTATAAGAATTCTACTAAAAATCTTAAATCCACCTGCCATTGAGAAATTTTATTCCTCTTGCTGTAAATTTTCAAGAAGAGAAGCAGCAGCCGCAAGCAGAGCAGTGTGAATTTGATGGGTCTCTTTATTTGATTCCGTAACTTCATTTCCTTCTTAAATCATGTTTTTCCTTTTTAAATCATGTTTTTTATTTGGATTTATGTACATTTGATAAGTAACAACCAGATCTGGTAGTGTTAGCATTAGCATATTCACCTCCTGGTATTGCCTGCTCATTACTATGGTTCAGACCTAGTTTATTTCCAAAAGAAAAACCTCCATACCAACTATGCTCAGGAGTAAATTCGGGGTCAACCCTTACCCGGCCCATGCTAAGAGACCCTCCCTAACCCAACCCAACTCTCAACTGGATCCTCCTCAACCCAAACCGAATCTATTCAATAACATCTCAACCCAACCAAACCCAACCCGTGCAACCCAACCTTCATAGGTTGATTAGGTTGGGTCGGGTAGGGTTATCTCGGTTTCTCTTTCCGCTATCATATTCCCTATTCAATTGATAAATGAAACTATGTATCTAACTTAATAAAATTACTAAAACAAAGACTCCAATCCCCACTGTATGATTACTTGAGAACAACTCCACAATCACATTGTAATATAACTTGTACAAAGATATAAAATTAAAATGAAGCACATTCTAGCAATCTAAATTATCTTTCATGTGGATTAATGTCAGGCTCATGTTGATTCGGGCTATCCAACCCTCCTCCAGCTCCCCCCCCCCAAAAAAAAAGAAAACAGTTTCAATAAGTAGATTCCTTTGCTCCACCATGGTTTCCCATTTATGGGGGTTTGTGTGGGTGTATTTTCCCCTCAACCGACTGAACCATCAGGTTGGCCCAACCAGTTCGGGTTGACCCACCCAGACTTTCAGTCCTACTTGTTTTTGTTAAGGCTTCCAATATCTCTGAAGTCTTTATTTGCTGAAGGCAGCGACATTTTTTTAGCTTATTAGACTCATTTGAAAATAGGTTTCTTATCTATAGATGGGGACAAGACCAAAGATGATTTTGTGTTTCTTTTTGAGAAGGTATTTGTTATCTAAGAGCTTATAGTTGCTTCTAGGAAAATTATGGTAATCCACTTCTTTAAAAACAATAAGTAAAAACCATATCATGTTAACCGTCACAATTTTGATGTCATGGGAACACACATAAGAAATATGTGACACATCTGAATTCATCAGAATCTATGGCAAGGGAACAGACATAATATTTTTGTGACAGATATCTATATCCTTCCAGAAATGGCTCCATTCAAACTATTAGTGGAACTTATGTATTGTTATGGAAGCAAAGAAAAAGGGATCATTGAATTCAGCAGAATACATCCACTTGGTCTTCTCATTACAAGACATGAAATCAAGATGTTAAACTTTCAACATTTCCTGAAAATTTTGGTTTCATCTATCAACTTACTAGAACTAATCATTGACTTCAGTGAAACATAATCTATAAGGATACACATGAATTAAATGATCAGTCATCAGAATATGCAGAAATCAGCTAGCACACAGCACAAAGAAGAAAGCCTGACAAGTGACAAGGCAAGCATGATGACTTATTCCCTCATTCATAGAATAATGTTGATGCCTAAACATGAGTCAATGAATTATTTTCAAACATAATACGAGTAAAATTTATAAAGATATGCACCTCTCAAGAATTTGATAGGGATCCACAGCAAGCTCAAGTTTTCCATCAATCCATAAAGAATATCGAGCATTGGGAAAAAGCCTGTGCAATAGAAGCTTTGGAACCTGCCCAAAAAAAGATGTAAGGAAATACAAAAGAAAGCAAGAGACAGAGAAGCAGAAATCCTCAGAGAAAATAACTGTTAGCAGACTACAAATGGCAATGAGAAACAAGCAAACAGTGATATCCTATAAAGCAATTTACTAGAGTCAAGTTTATCTGCCAATAAGCACATTAAATGGCAAAAAGAAAAGAAACAGCAGCAGCAACTTTTCAGCGAAGTTCACCAAAGAAATAAAACAGGCTGATTTGGAATGAGGCTGAACAAGATTGAGTCTGGCCAGGCCAGGAGTGATCCACTTCATACAATTTAGAGCTGGGACTGCCTAAAAAGTTAAGTAATAATACAGTTAAAAGTTTTTAGCAATTTTTTAAGGTCCGCTTTGTGTACTTAGTTTTAAGCTTCATTTTTAAAGGGATTTACAGTAATTCTAAAATGTTTCACCCACTTCAATCCTATGTGGGGAGGAGGGAGAAGAGAGGAGCTGCTGCCTGGCACCTATTTCCCCCCCTCACCCTCCCAGCAACCATCTCTAGCAACATCACTCCACAGCTCATCGGTCGCTTGACACCCTGCCATGTCATCTTATCCTTCATTTGCCACTTATAGGTACCCTGTTTCCCAGCTTCCCCCTCCACCCCGCTGCCGCCCACACAAAGTGGGGAAAATCTTCCACTTCCTTTCTGCTGGGGTAGAGTTGATAATGGCCACAGAAAAGGGTACACATACTAAGGGTGTCATCACAAACCATTCATCCAAATTCAGATATGATTCTGACAATTTGGAAAGAGATTTGGAAACTCAGATTCAATACCTGCCCTTTCTGTTATAGGCATTTACGGCATTATCAGATTGGAATTTTTTAAGAGAAAATAGGAAACAGAGATGAAACTACAAAGTTCCTGTTTCTGGTTTACAATATTTTCCAATATTAAGTAATTTTTATTCTCATGTTCTAAAATAAAATGCTTTTTATTCAAAGGCTGAACCTAGATCTGGCCTTATGACAACACCATCCTTCAATGAGCCATCCTCCTCAAGCAGCAAAAGGGCGTTTATCAGAATCAGAAACAGCAAATTACCATCTTCCCTTTCCAATAACTTTTCGTATTAAATAATTATTATTATGTTTTAAAAACGAATATGTTTACCACAAGGTTGATTCTAGCACTTTCTTTCCTACAGGGCCCTGCCTTAATGGGCCAGCCCCCATGAGCAGCAAAAGCGCCTGTTCATAAGTGAAAAAAGAAGGGGGGGTCACTTTCTAAATAGCGACTAATCAATCCCCATCCTTTCTCATTGACTAATGTGAGACAAGAGGTCTACTGGCACAGAAGAGGGGGGGTGCTGCTCAGTGCTATTGGATTGTGCAAGGCTTTTAACCCTACATTGCCAGGAAGAAATGACAGGGAATGATCAGTCGCATCTTGGTGCCTGTCCCCACCCTTTTTCATGTGTGTGGGGACCAGATGTGTCCTATTATCTGCCTGTACCTTGTTCCAATAGACCCAGTCCTAATAGGGCCCACCCTGAAAAATATACGGACCCCATCTGGGACTGCAAGTTAATAGGTTAAAAATTCTTGTATAATTTGAAAATACTGAATACAATCCAGATTTCACTAAAAATTGGAGTTTTTTTTTAAAGTGGGTAGTACCACCATCACTAAATATTGAGATTGGAAACAAAAATCAGAAACAAGTGTTATTCAACCCATTCCTAACTCCAGCTATCATCAGAATCAGCATTGGAGACACTTGTACTTGAGTATCTATGTCTTCGATCTTATGACAGCCTTAATTTGTATGCTATTTGAACCAAGTATTCACACTTTTAAGTGGGAACTCCAACCTGAAATCTGGTTTCTAAGCCCTTGAACTTCAAGTACAAAGGTTATCAATCACTAGAACCTAAAATTGTGCAGAAGGGAGAAGACATAAGAAGGTGCCACACATAAGCAGAATGCATAATCACAAGAGAAAAAATGAACATGAAGAAACTAAAACAAGAGGCTGAAAGCAAAAAACAAGGAGCCAGAGGTATCGTGATTGTCCAGTCATTTAGGTATGTATGCCCTTCTAAGAGTATCAGTTTTGTCCACTAAACATAAATGATAACAGATCTAGTAGAATTTGAAAAAAAAAATACATTCTAATGGCTTTTTTTCACTCTTTGGCTGATACTTGCCAGAGAGAAGACTACATATCCGTTTATCAAATAGCTGTTTAATTTTTTTTGAAAGTGCAAATAGCTGTTTAATTAGAGCATGGGAAAAAAGAAGCCAAACTTGGTCATGTCTAAATGTAAGAAAGTTTGCCATTCATGGAATGTTTGAGTTGATAGCGTTCATTACATTCCCTTGAAGGACATTGAAGGAACAATGTTCACAAACTGGATATCACTTAAAATTGGGAACCCCAAAGTATGACATCCAGACCCTTCTGGGTACAGTTTAGAAGGTTGAAAAAAAAATCTATGAAATTTAATCATGTCAAGCCAAGAATCATCTTCATACCACCATAATATCATCATGATAACCCATCAATCTCAGCCTTCTCGGGTCAGTTTGGGTAGAATTCAAGAATCCCAAACATTAGAACCCACATCACTGCAATCTACAAGATATAGTTAAGATGTAAAATGGACATAGCATTTCAAGCAAAACATAAAGTATCATATTATTGTCTGGGTGGGGCACAGAATAAAAATGGTGCCAAAAACCAAACCAACTCAAATGCCAGCACTCTGAAACCAAGGAATCAAACAGAATCGATAATAATGACAACAATCTGATTTTTTGAGGCTAAATGAAAACCTACAATACAACTGAAAAAATCATTTTTATAGGAGCCCAATTGAAGTCATCAAACAACTGAGAAATCAATAAACTGTAAGGTTCAACATAACAGTTAGAAACTTCTGGTTCATATAAATTACAATTAATTGGTTAAAGCAAAATTGAAGAAAGTTGAATTATCATGAATAATTAATAAGATGTTATCACACTATATTTTTTTAAAAGTGGGTGGTACCACTGTTGTATTAAATAAAAAGGAGAATACAAGTATAGCCAGAAACAAATCACTACATTTTTATTTGTGATATGATTAAAAACTGATGTTAACCAGCACCAACCATCCAGCCTTCAAATGTGAAAAGCACTGTTATATCAAGGTCATTTATATACGAGTTTTGACCATGTGGCAGCGGCGGGTGGCAGACCAGAGACACCGCCAGCGCTTGCCAAGGACCTTCTGGAAACCGGGTGACCCAGCTGCTTACCTGGATGTCCGCTCACCAGGGCCGACATGCTACCGGTGCGGTAGAAAGAGACATACGCAGTGCGTCTGCAGACTCCCAGTCTAAGAAGGTCAGGCGGAGGAAGGAGAAAGGAGCGATCAGGAGAAGATCGGGCAGACGGGAGACTTCCGGCAGTCCTTCGCTGGCGTCCTCCAGAACGGCCTATCAAGCAGGCAGGTAGAGGCTCAGGGCTGTCTAGAGGGGGGACAGATGATGGCCGACCTGATGCTTAACCGGCTGGCTTGGCTCAGGTGGTGCCTGTGGGTGTCTCCAGTGGAAGGGGAAGTGGATCTGGTGAAGGTTAAGTCTATGCTAGACAAGGGAAAGGGGGTCTGAGAAGTCACCCAACTGATGAATGCCGGCTTCCTGGCTGTTGGTCCGAACGAAAAGGAGGCCGAAAAAAGTGGTGTCGGAGGGGTACCTCTTGGCGGAGGGAGCCCTGCTCAGATTGGCCAGGTGGTTGTCAGCAGGGGGGACTTTCCCTGATCCAAGGGTACACCAGATCAGAGTTCGCCGACTCGGTGATCCGTACCGGATCGGTTCTTCCCTGATCCGGTACGGTACACTTAAAATATACTAACTTTTTTTGTGACTCGACCCGACTCGGCCCGAGTCGGCACGAGTCGACCTGACTTGTTTCTTTCCTGATCCGGTACGGTACGCCCGAGTCGGGCGAGTCAAAACCGAGTCGTCGAACCGTGCACCAGATCAGGATTAGACCTGTAGGGGTTCCCCTCATCTTCTGTGATGAGGTAGGAGCCTCTCTAATGGTTGCTCGATTTGGGATCTTTGAGGCCGGATCAGTGAGGATTGCAGGAGCTGAGAAATTATTGGGGCTCGAGATGGTCGTGTGGGTCAGCAGCCCGTGGGAGGCACCGGCTGTCATGACGGTGGAAGCCGGTGGCCAGGTTTTCCGGTGAGGATCCACCTCCAGCCGGACATGCAGGGCCGACCAGGGATGGAGGAAGAAGAAAGGTATGGATCGAGTTTGAATTTGAATTCAAACTGTTCAAGTGGGCAGGCGGGTAAAGTGCAGGCGGGTAAAGCGCAGGCAGATCGGATCGGGTCGGTCCAACCAGCCAACCCAGTGAAGGCCAATCCAACCCCTGCCAAACTGACCGACCCGGTGGTAGCCAGTACCCTGCCCGTACCTGATAAGACCCATGACTTACCCGAATCCGGGAGTCAGGGTCATATTGGGCCGAAGAGACCCGTTCCTATTCATCTTCCCCGCCCGAACTCCCCAGCCTCTTTGGAGGCAATCCTGTAGCACTGGACCAACGCCCTCCTTGGCTTGGACAGTGCCAGCGAAGCAAGCAGCGAACTCCCTGGCTTCCTTCCATCTCCAGGAGGGAGACTGACCGGAGAAACGTTGAAGCCTCTTCCAACTGGTTCAGACAGCCAAGGAGACCAGCCCTCTGGGCGGCGGAGGCTGCATGGGTGGTTCACTACAGACAGGGGAGCGGTGATCTCCCTCTCGGTCCAAGCGAGGGAGGTTGGCCGCCGACCTCTAGTGGAGGGGAAGGGAAGATCCTACACGTGATCGGGGCGGGGGCCAATAAGCAAGTGGCTGGGTCCTCGGTACAGACTGGACCAGAACGCCTCAATGAGGCACCAGGCCACAAACGGAGGTCTTCAGACTGGGAATAAGGCACTCTTCGTCTTGAGACGACACTCTCGTCTGCAGGCCACCTCTAACCAGAGTGGAGCTACGAGATGACGACATCTTTGATCTACTCGAGACAGACCAACTTGCTGAGGCAGCAGAAGTCATCCCAAGGAGTCCTGTTCACAGTGAGGGGGCTACTCTTGGGAATTGTCAGCAAGACGAAGGTGGTCAAGAGGAGGTCAAGAGACTGGGGAGGAAGGAGGTCAAAGAGCTCATCGGGGTAGTGCAAAGGCTGACAAAAATGCAGGTTAGAGAGTTGGGGGAGAAGGTGAGGGTGTCCTTCTCCAGTCTCGAGAAGGACATCAAAGGAGTGTTCAAGAAAGTCCAATGGCGGAGAAGGTGAGGGTGTCCTCTTGTCTCGAGAAGGACATCAAAGGAGTGTTCAGGAAAGTCAAGAAGAGGTGGCTCATCTACATGGCGAGGGATTTATTTTTTTTTGGGGGGGGGAGGGGGGGAGTCTAAGAAGAGTTATCAAGTCTGAGAGGGCGAAATGGAGCAGGAGGGCGCTCAGGGGGAGGGGGAGGACAGAAACAAGTCTTATCCTCAATGAGGATTGTGTCATGGAACGTGAGGGGGATCTGTGGGAGGGAGAAGAAGAGGACAGTTAAAGACCTTGTCAGAAGATGCAAAATAGATATTTTGTACTTACAAGAATCGAAATGTGAGGGGGAATGGAGAGGCCATCATGACGGATATAGGGGCTAGGAGATTGACTAGAGGGGCAGCATCCTAGGCTAAGGGAGGGGGGGGGCAGGAATCATGGTACTATGGAATAAGTTTGAGGTAGAGAAGATGGAGGAGTTCAAACGAAGGAAGGTAAACCCGAAGATCGTCCAAAATCGATCCGTCCAAAATCGATCCGGACCGATATAGAAGCGATCCTGCAGATCCCACCGAACCAAGGAATCCCCCTATCAACTTGAGGTTAGTAGTTTATGTACCTGAGGGTTTTATATCAATGTAATCTACTAATATTAACTTTTCTCTTTACCTCTCCACTTTACCTTTTCACTTTATCTTTCCAGAGAGAACAAAGGGGGAGGAGGAGGAGGTCAACGGCAGCATCGACGGTGGTGTCGACAACGGCAAAGGGTCGCGATGGTGGCATCGGCGTTGTATCTTCTTTTTCTTCTTCTTCCGAGAGCAACCAATCGCGAGGACAAGGAGGACGAGGTGCAGGTGGTGGCCGGTGGCGCAGGAGGTTACGGCGAACGAGGTGGTGACTGATTCTGCTTTCCTCTGCTAGAGACAACGACGGCAGGTGTCGATGGGGATGTTGACGGCGATCATGCACAGGTAAGGTTTTGTTTTTTGTTCGTCCCCCTTCATTTTTCCACTTCTTCTTCCTCCTCCTCCTTCATCCTTAAACTTTCTATTTTTTTTGGATTTTTTACATATAAGTCCCTAAAAACTTAGCGAATTACCGACTAGTCCTTCAAATCTGACTATTGTCTTAAAAGTCCTTACAATCTTCTAACTATTGTTAAAAAGTCCTTGTAGTTTACGACCGTCCAAAAAAAGAATATCCCATGGAATATTCGATCTAGGGGGTGACAGACTAGGGAAAAAGACTAAAATACCTCTCTCTCTCTCTCTCTCTCTCTCTCTCTCTCGAATATCCCATGGAATATTCGATCTAGGGGGTGACAGACTAGGGAAAAAGACTAAAATACCTCTCTCTCTCTCTCTCTCTCTCTCTCTCTCTCTCTCTCTCGAATAACGCCAAGAAGGGTGTAACGCCAGAGGGGAGAGGGGGGTGGGAACCGGGTGGAATAGGGAGGGGGAGGGGGCTCCCCGGAGGGGGTGGGGGAGGGGGGAGGGGCTTGCTTGTTGGAGGTGGAGGGGGACCAGAGGGGGAGGGGGGGCTGGAGGGGAGGGTGATGGAGGGGGAGTGGGCCAGAGGGGAGAGGGGGGGTCCACTAGAGGGGGAGGGGTGTAAAGGATGGAACTCTCCCCGAGTGGGAACGAGTTCAAAATTTTTTATTTTTTTCATTTTTAAAAGGAAAGTCGCTCCGAGTGAGAGAGACTTCGAAGGAAAGTCGCTCCCACTCGGAGCGACTTTCCTCTCTCTCTCTCTCTTTGTTACGTCGGATCACCCCGTCCCCTCTCTCTCTCTCTCCCTCCCTCCCTCCCTCTCCCTCCCTCTGTCACCGTCGGAGGGGGAGACACTGGTCTCTCTCACCCCGTCCCCTCCCTCTCCCTCTCCCTCTCTCTATCACCGTTGGAGGGGGGACACCTCCAACGTCCCCTCTCCCTGCACTATCTCTCTCTCTCTTACCCCGTCCCCTCCCTCCCTCCCTCCCTCTCTGTGAAACCCCCACTGCCGCCGGAGTCCCCCCTCCCCCTCTGTGAAATCCCCTCCCCACCGTCGGAGCCCCCCCTCCCCCTCTGTGAAACCCCCCTCCCCCACCACCTCCTCCTTGGCCGCCAAGCTCCAACGGCTGCTCATCTCATCGCCCCGCTCCCCACCGCGCAAGAGCCCAACAACGACCCCCACCGCTGCATCGTCAACCGACCGCCCAGGTTCAAGCACCTCTAACAACGACCCCCGCAGCCGCCTGAAGCACTACCCATCGCCATTGTAGGGCTCTCTCTCTCTCTCTCTCTCTCTCTCTCTCTGTGTGTGTGTGTGTGTGTGTGTGTGTGTGTGTGTGTGTGTGTGTGTGTGTGTGTGTGTGTGTGTACCGGCCGCCCAAGTTCAAGCACCTCTGACAACGACCCCCGCCGCCGCCTGAAGCACTACCCATCGCCATTGTAGGGCTCTATGTGTGTGTGTGTGTGTGTCGCCATTGTAGGGCTCTGTGTGTGTGTGTGTGTGTGCGGCCCAACAGTAGCTAGGATGGCACCCGACTGCTGGAGTGTGGGAAGGTGGGGAGGTTGATCAATGGGATGGAGGGGGGAAGAGAGGCCACCAGAGGTCTCTCTCTCTCTCTCTCAACTAATCAGGGGTAATTTAGTCTTTTACTCACCGTGAGTCTAGATTAACCATAGTTTGGTTAACTTTGGTCCAACAGAATGAACGACGGGGACTTATATGTATAACGATGAAGATTATAGGGACTTTTAAGAGAATAGTCAGATTTGAGAGACTAATCGGCAATTCGCTAAGTTTGTAGGAACTTATATGTAAAACATCACTTTTTTATGGGTTTAGTCAAGATAGGTTGATCTTGTATGGGGATCGGCCGATCTCTGTCTGATCCCACCGCTCCCGCCAACTCCCAAGGAAGAATCGGAATCAAAAGGCTCAGGATCGGAACAGTTTGGCCTAAAATCGATCGGATCGGTCAGGATTATTCTTCCTTCCTTGGTTCAGACACAACAACAAAGGGGACATATGCCTCACTTTCCGCAACATCAGGGATGGTTTCATACAAGACTTCACTGGAATCTATAGTCAACAGAATGGGGAGGACAAGAAAGCACTCTAGGAGGAGCTTCTTCTCTTTCACAGCAACTTTAGGCGCCCACGGTACATAAGAGGGGATTTCAATGTTGTGGTCTCTCCATTAGAGAGGTCGGGCGACTCTTACCCCCTCTGGAGAGATGGAGGATTTCAAGGAATTCATCTCGGAGGCAGCATTGATTGATGTCCACACCCAGTTCACTTGGTCTAATATGAGAGCTGACCCTACACACTCCAGGCTTGATAGGTTCCTTGTTTCAGTAGACTGGGAGGACCACTTCCCACATCTCGAGGCACTTGGCTCGGCCAGACCGATTTTAGATCACAAGCCTATCTTGCTCAGGACTACCACCAGACTGAATGGGAAACCGCAGTTCAGATTGGAAAGATACTAGCTCAAAGAAGGCAACTTCATGGATACTATTAGCAAAGTGTGGGGTATCCAGACGTAGGAGTCTGCTATGCCCAGACTAGTTGGCAAGTTGAAAGCTTAGTGAAAGAGCTGACCTTATGGGGGGCCAACAAATCCCTCTTGGGAAAGACAACTAAGAACAGGATCCCAAAATAGTTAAAGGGGCTTAAAGTGTTAGAGGAGGCAGGCCTACTGGACAAGCCAGACATAATTCAGCGAGACAAGCTTAAAACTGACTTTGTAGATGTCCTTTTAAAAGAGGAAATATATTGTAAGCAGAGATCAAGAGAGAGGTGGATTAAAGAGGGTGACACGAACACTTACTTTCATAGGGTTGTGTCATGGAGGAGGAGAGTTAACTGCATCAAGTGCATTAGCAATGGAAATTAGCTCATTACTGACACTGGAAGCTTAGAGAGGTATGTCACTCATTCTACTCTAGGCTATTAACTGAGGAAGAACTAAGTAGACCATCCATTAGTGTGAACCTCCTCCCTCGCCTCTTAGCAGTAGACACCAGGGACCTATCTCGCCCCTCTGATGAGGAAGAGGTGAAGAAGGTAGTCTTCTCACTGGCAGGGGATAAAGCTCTTGGCTTACATGGCTTTCCACTGTTATTCTACACCATTGTTTAGAAATCATCAAGAGTGATGTTCTACAAGCAATTTGGAAATTTCAGGAAGGAAGGGCGCACTTGGGAGGCATCAACAAGACACTGCTCATCCTCATTCCGAAGAAATAGGGGGCTGACAACCTAAGAGACTAGGCCCATCAGCATGCTGAATAGGACCTATAAGATAATCACAAAACATTTGGCTATGAGACTTGAAAAGGTAATGAACAAAGTGATCAGCGGGCACCAAGGAGCCTTCATTAGAGGCCGAAGCATTCAAGAGAATTTTTTGGTTGCACATGAATGTTTATTTGTCTTGAAGGAACAAAGAAAGAAAGGGTTGGTGCTAAAACTGGACTTCGAAAAAGCTTATGACTAAGTTAGTTGGCAGTGTTTGTTCGATGTTCTTACCAAGATGAGTTATGATGGTAAGTGGGTGAGCTGGGTAAGGGAATGCCTACAATCATCCACATTTGTTGTTCTCCTTAATGGGAGACCTTTTCCCTACTTTCATAGTGGAAGAGGATTAAGACAAGGCGACCCTATGTCTCCACTTCTATTTATCCTGGTAGCACACATCTTGAGCAGCATGTGGTCAAGAATAGAATCCCATGAGTGGCCCCCCGAGGACAATACGAATCATATCTTCAGTATGTTGATGACACTATCCTTTTATGGCAAAGGGTGAGGAACGATTATTTACCATCAAGCTGATGCTACAGCTTCTTCAAGAGCTCAGTGGCCTTAAGGTGAATTTTGCTAAGAGTTAGGTCATGTGTATCAGCATGGAGCAGACAACCATCTGGAGAGCGACAGTTATTCTAGGCCGCCAAGTTGGTGAACTCCCCATCACCTGTCCGGGACTTCTTTTGACTCTCAATACCTTAAGGTGCAAGGAGTGGCAGACTGTGGTGCAGAGATTTCATTCCAGACTAGGAGATGCAAAGGGAAGCTACTCTCCTATGGGGGGTGGCTGGTTTTTTGTAAATTCGTCTTAGACAGTCTCCCCATTTACTTTTTGTCCACGTTCCGGATCCCCCTCTCAGTGACTAGAAAGCTTGGGTCTATCCAATCAAGTGGAAAGCAAGGTAGTGGTTGGCACAACATTGCTTGGGATATAGTCTGCAAATGCAAGGAGGTAGGAAGATTGGATATCAAGAACATCTGGGATTTCAATTTAGTACTGTTGAGCAAATGGCTATGGAGGCTTGGCAATGAGGAATAGGGCTTATGGGCCACATCCATTTACCAGAGATATTATAGCATAGCTAGAGTATGGGACTTTTGTGGAAGATGGAATTTTCGTTTATGGATACATTCTTTTATTGAATATTTGATATTTGTTTATTATTTCATATGTGCAGACGTGCCAGTCACGAGGTGACAATTTATTCTGATTCCAATGATCGAGGGGCTTCAAGTCTCGGGTATATACGCGCCATCTGACCGACCAGACGACAGGGGATATCAAGTCAAGACCAAAAATCCGTCACACCATAAAGGCTACGTCGTTAATTACATCTTCCACGAAGGGAGAAAATCCTTGATTAATCGTCAGGAGAAAGGGTCCTGTGACCTGAAATGTATTTTTTTGAAATTGCCTGTAATAGGAAATAGAAGTTACTTATTGTGGAGTCTTTTGATTCAGTAGAGAAAATCCGCATTATTTAGAGAATTTGTGTTATTCTAAGAGAGAGGAAAATAATTTCTCTTTTTTTATTCAATTCAATTTTATTATTATTATTATTTGGTGCACTTTAACAATTCAGTCGTGAACGGCATCATGAGCGCCAATAGGTGCTTGTCCTCCAAGACAATCTCTTCTTCGTTGTTTCACCCATTCACTTGGTTTCAACCATGGGTCGAGCAGCAGAATATGTTTAAAAGAGTGAATCACGTGCATTTGTTTAAACCAAATCTATCGGAAAATCCTTTAAGCTCATAATTCTAACAAAATTTCGACAACATCTCCCCCTGGCCCGGGAGATATCAGGCAAGGATGGCAGTGTCAGTTTCGATCTCGGTTTCGGCCGGGTCCGAAACCGAAACGTATCAGTTTCGGTTTTGACTGAAACCGGCTGAAATCTGTTCAAAACATGGGAAAAAATCAAAAAAATCAAAAAAAATCAAAAATTAGAAAAAATCATTGGACTTGCTTTTGAGTGTGAATAAATTGAATTAATTGCTAGAAGTAGACATTGAACATGTTAACTAATATTCTTGAGTACATATCAAGCATGAAGTAGGTTCAAGCAATACAATAAACATTACAAACACAGTAATGTTACAGAAATTAAATGATCCCGACCCAAATAATGATGCACTACCATGGATAATAGCCGGAAGAGCCTTCTCCCTCATCGTCTGGCTTCTGCTGTTAATACCCATAAAAAGGCTGCATATATTGTGTATATTCACTGTAACCAATATGCAGCCAAATCGTGCATCCCTCTTGGAGTATAAGGTTGTTGGCTTGATTGGAATCCAGAATCCGCATAAGAAGTAGAACATTAAAGATTAGAAGAAGATGTTGACCCATAACTACTACTGGCTGGAACTGGATGAAATTGGAATCTTAATTGATGACCCCCCTCATACATGCCTGCTTCGTGTTGTCACCTCCATAACCTGTTGGATGTCTATATTGGCTTTGCGAATCATATCCTCCTCCACTATGACTATATCTTCTGCCCGTGTCAACATGGAAGGAGGAAGTAGGTGCATACATGTCACCGACAGTAGTCATAGATGACAGTATCAGCCGAAACCGATACGTTTCAGCCAAAACGTATCGATTTCGGCCTATACCGAAACTGAAACGAACCTACTCACTGTAGCAGGTCTGATACAAAAAAATAAGATTTTTTTAATGATTTCGGACCGAAACCGTCCCAAACCGGACCGAAACCGGACCTGCTCACTATAATTTTTGCCTTTTCTGACTGTTTTGAACCGGTTTCGGCCGAAACTGAAATCGATACGTTTCGGTTTCGGTCCTGACCGAAATCGATACCGAAACCGATACTGCCATCCTTGCCAGTAGTAGCGCCTGCAATTGCACTGGGATCATCACTTGGTGCATCATCATCATCATCAGAACCATAAGAAACCAATCGCTTTTAGCCTTTAGCTCTGTTTTTTTTAATTTGGTGTGACTTTATCCTTCATCTTTGAAAGCAATCATTTTCCTTGTGGCGTGTGTTTCACATAAACTTGCTTCAACTGCCAAGGATGGCAGTGTCGGTTTCGGACTCGGTTTCGGCCGGGTCCGAAACCGATACGACTCGGTATCGGTTTCGGTTTCGGTTTCGGCCGAAACCGGTTCAAAACAGTTAGAAAAGGGGGCAATCTATGAAAATGTTAGGTTTCGGCCCGAAAACAAGTTAGGTTTCGGCGAAAACAGGTTAGGTTTCGGTCGGTTTCGGTCCGAAATCATTAAAAAATATATTATTTTTGGTATCGGCCCTGCTACAGTGCAAATGCCCGTTTCGGTGTCGGTATAGGCTGAAACCGATACGTTTCGGCCGAAACGTATCGATTTCGGCCGATACTGCCAATAATGTCAACTGCTCAATTGTCGGGTCCTCTCGAGCAACAGTAGTAGTCCTCTCAATCATCCCATACACTAATGTACTTCTTCTTAAGGATAGAGGCGGCTTGACCATTCTAGGAATGACTAGCTTGCTATCTAATTCTGAGTATCTACCTGGCTCAATCTCAGGCTGCTGCACAGTGTTGTCAACAAATAAAGCTAGGTCCTCTCTCTAGTGCGCATGAGTCACTCTTGGCCTCTTGGTTGATCCTCTGAATTTTGGATCCCTTGGCTCATCTTCATCCAATATACCCTCTGCCCATGTTCTGTCATAAGGATCAATACGGACTCATTAACCTGCGCTCGTAACTCAGCCCAAGACTGCAAGGGATTGTCATCATCAAATAATGCGTCCACCTCAATTTCTGGAGTCGTATCGTCTGCGACGCGTTTGTCCCTCAGTTGTTATCACAGCTTCATGTTCTTTATTCTCAACCTCATGTTGTAGTGGCAGTAAACCAATTTTTCTAGCAGTTCAGCCTTTAGCCGATTGCGAACCTTTGAGTGTATAAGGCTGAACGTGCTCCAATTCCTTTCACATTGACTTGCTGATGTTGTTTAACTCAGCACCTTAATTGCAATGTAAGTCAATGTATTACTGTCCAAATTCCTATTGTTCATCATTATCCACCGGTCAACTGTTCCACCAACCATAAACAAATAAATGTAAGATGTAAATGGAGATCAATTCTTCACGACGTACTAATACATATTGACTCAATTTAAGTACAAAGATTTAGTATACCTGAGCTCACTCTTCCCATAGCGTATTACAATTGTGATTCAGAATATGTCCCAGTCCTCAATCTATAACTGTCCATCTATAAGGATAAAGTAACAATTAACACAAGTAAATTCTTTTCCTCTTATTGATAAAATCAATAAAGGCCAACCTATAGCTCGACCTGAAGTCTCTTTTCTAATGTCCTTGATAAATACCAATGACTATTAAGGTGCCTTGAAGCACCTCGCGATCAACGTTTGCATTGGCATTGTACATAAATCGAGTGTTGAGGAAATAACCTGCATTTGTGTATAATTAAGTACATATAAGATGTAAATTAACCTAAACAATAATAAACTTTATATCAGTACAATTAATCACTCACCAGCTGCATGCAATTCATGGTGTAATGTGTTGTCCCATCTATTGTCAACAATTTTCCACCACTCTGCATACTCTTTGGGAAGGGATTTTTGCAACTCTAACTTAGCACGGTCCATGGCCTCGTACAGATATCTTATATCATTCTTCTCATCGCCATCTACCATTCTTAGGACTTTCACGAGAGGTGACTATTTTCATACAACGTGAGACCATGTTCCAAAATTTGTTGTCCTCCACGATGTGGCACACATCCAAATAATCCATTTGAGCATCAACATTGGATTTGTCTATATAATCCCGCATGGAATTGTGGAACATGAAAGACTTGAGCACATTTTTATACATGTGCAAGGACTCCAAAGAAATGAAATTCGAAGCAAATTTTGTTAGCCCTTCACGAATGATATCTCGGCCCCCACTTGCATGCTCTCTGAACATGTTCAAGATCCTAAGATGGCCATAAATGTACTGAGTGATTTTTTGTGCCCTCTCAATTGTCTTCTTCACATTTTTTTTCCTTCCCAATGTCTTCAAGTATCAAGTCCAGACAATGTGCTGCACATGGGAGCCAATATAAATGCTTATGTTTCTACATTAACTTCCTCCTTGCAGTCTTGTAACCGACTTCATTATCGGTGACAACATATTCCTCTCCAATTTGTTCTACCATGTCATCCATCAAATGAAACAAATAATTTGCATTATTTTCATAATTTGATGCATCAACTGATTTCACAAATATTATACCTTTGATGCAATAAACCAAAAAGTTGATCATGGACTTCTTCGTGGTACTAGTCCAGCCATCACACATAATGGTGCATCCTCTCTTCATCCAGATATGCTTGAAGCTTGCAACCCACTGATGAAGCTCCTCAACCTCTTCCTCAAAGCCACGCCCATATATGTCTCGACGTGACAAGGCCTTCAAGTCAAGGCCAGTATCTACTTAGGCTGCCAGTATTCAGATTCATCTACATGTGTAGGCACACCTGCATGTTAAAACCATTTGCAAATACTTTTAAATGCATGCCCTACAGCTTCAGTTGCTTTTTTGACTCTCAATGCTTGCTTGATTTTTGGTTGTGTAGCACTTTGCCTTCTGTGCAAATAGCTGTCTATGGGGCCTACTCTCTGTGGGATTGCATCAGTGTCAGGACGTTGTGCTACACCAGCTGTACTAGAGTAGGTCCCTGAACCTATCAGTGCTTTTCCCTTCCGTCGAGCCGCTTGTTCATGCTCTACTATTGCGGTCAACTCTGGATTTGAATCCTCAGTACCTTCATCGTCATCATCATCCCTCCTTCCCCTTCTGCTTACTCTGCCTGAAATCTCTTCAACAATTTCAGCCTAATCTTCAGCCCTTCGTTGCATCCTGTCTTTTTTGCCCAGAAAGCACTCGTGCATTTCCTCTGCCATCTGTTGAGGACATCTGTCGCATTGCTTGACCTCTCCTCTTATCCCTACCAAATGCTACTTTCCTCTAGTAATTCTGCCATGTATCTCCTTACCACAATAATTACATTTCACTTTTCTTCTTCCAACATCAAGTAACGTAAGGTGGGCCCACCTCGGATCATCTTGCCCTTAATGCTTCCTGACTTTATTCACATCTAGCCATGATGCTGCATTAAGACAGTCAAAGACAAATAGTTGTAAGTACAATGAAAAAATGCAATGAAGCATAATTGAGTTTCAAATTACGCTGAATTGAGGTAATTAGACAAAAGCCCCAATTTTTAACCGCAAATTAGAGTCACATTTGGGGATTTTGCCTAATTACCCTTCATTAAATGCAATTATCAGTATACTTCCACCCTAAAGCATTCAATGAAACTTAATTAAACTTCAATTGACACTAAATTTATCTTATTACATAAAACCCCTAAATTTAAATCGCTAATTAGACCTTAATTTGAGAATTTACCCTAATTACTCGACGTGTAATGCAACTAACAGCATGCTCCCGTCCAAAAGCATTTAATAAAACTTAATTAAGCTTCAATTGACGCTAAACTTACCTAATTAGACAAAAGTCCCAAATTTAAATTGTTAATTAGGTCCTAATTTCGATATTTACCCTAATTACCAGGCGTGTAATACAATTCGCATTATGCTCCCACACTAAAGCATTCAATGAAGCTTAATTAAGCTTCAATCAAAGCTAAACTTAATTAAACAAAAGTCCCAAATTTAAATCGCTAATTACACCCTAATTTGGAGATTTACCATAATTTACGTATAAAAATTAATAGAATCTAATATAACCTTACCTACAACAAGAAAACTATCAAAGAAAAAAAATACAAAAACTTACATCCTCCTTGAGAAATCTTTACACGAATGATGTGAACGACGGCGGCGGCGGCAGCTACGCACTCTAAACAGCAAGAAACGATGGCAACGGCGACGGCAATCTCCTCCCAACAGCAAAAGCCCCACCCAAGCTCCCCCTACCCCTCCTCCACCTCCCCTGGCGGCAGCACCCCTCAGATCTGAGATCTGAGGGGTGTGGCAGAACTGAACTCCCCTTAAGAGGGGAATTCGCGTCCGACTTCGCCCGGTTTCGGATCTGCTATAGTGAGCAAGTCCTGTTTCGTATTGGTTTAAGTCTGAAACTGCTAACATTGATATCAGGGGTGATGTAGCGGGTGCTCATCTACAGAAATCTGAGACAGTCCCTTAATCATTCAAGTGTACATGAAACATCAACACTCGTAATTGCCCGTGACGTCGCATCCTCGAGGAATAGCTTACTAGAGGATCCGAGATGTCCGGGAACTCTGAACAGAACTAAAACCATGTCGGTGTGCTTTCAAGTACACCTCTGCTGTTTGACCCGCCAATTTTACTATAGACCACGTGTCAGAATCCAAGAACGGACTAGAGCCATCGAGGTCATGGACTGGAGAGGGAGTTTTAAGCGAAAGAATTCGATGGCGGTCAGCAACAACTTCATTTTGGGACCAACATGTACCCAGAGCGTAGCATTGGCATTAGCGGCTCTTGGGTATGAACCTAATAGGGACTTAGGCCCATTTAATGTTCTTGGAAACTAGTTTACAAGGGGGATTAGGGCAGGGCAGCGGCTGGATGTCGGAGAGCACGGCGAAAAACTCGGTGAAGAAATTGCCATAACCTAAGCGGATATTGGGCTTATTTGGAGTCCGGACCTCAGCCATAGCATGGGCAAGCCCGAACAACGTGATCTTGCTCGCGACAGATCACGTTTCTGGCCCTAAAATCACCGTATAGGTTGTGCCGGAACAAGGTGCGCCTCAAGATAATATCCCCGAACGAAATTCGATAGGAAATGGGCTCAGATTCGGCCAAATATTGGGCTATCATGAGCTCTATACATGGCCACGATATTGGCTCACCAGAGCATGATTTTTACCTGCAGGATGACAAGAATCGAGCATTCTAAACTTGGCTCAATAGGGGGCCGGAATAGGGAATCCGGAAAAAGGCGCAAAACCCATGCATCAGAGAAGAGAACGAGATGTGTAGGCCCACAGACCTGATTTCCAAGTGAGATAAGACCATACCAACATCAAATTCTCATTGGGTCATGTTTCTTTAGGGGATGGTTCAAAGAGAAATGGAGGAAGACGATACCGGCACAATCGGTCGAGAATCTCACGAGCAAATCTCAGGGGGCCTTTGACTTAGAATCATGCCCATGGTTCATGACAGATTCCAAGTGCAGGTCTGTGAGGAATGATTTCCTTGATCCGACAGATTGAACCCCTGTTCAGGAGGATCAAACCATCCCTCAACACGCGATTCCGACAACACGAGACGAGAGGAAGCGAGAAAGAAAAAAAAGATTTCAGAAATCAGGATGGGGATAGGAAGAAAGCAATAAATAAACAATATGCAAAGAATATAATTGTGCAGTGATCTTGGATCATCTATACATATTTTCAAACAGAAAATCTAGATACAAAGGATAACCCTCTAAGTATGGCTCAAGAACGAGCCGTACCTACAACGGGCGTTCTTCTTTCGTTGTCTCTCTCTTCTCCCTTTTTCTTTTTGGACCTCTGTTCTTCCCTAGCTTCTTGTTCTTCCTCTCTTTCTTTTTTTGTTCTCTCTTTTTCCTTTCCTCTCTTTTTTTAATACGTCTCTCTGTCTATCTTGGACAGCCGCAGACTAGGTCCTTTTATAGGCGCCCAGCCATGTGATTCGGCATTGTTCAATGATCCGGCACTGGGGTTCACACAAGAGGCGTGAGTGTGTCAAGTTTTCACCATTGAGTCTTTTTTTTTTGTCAAGTCCTCATGGTTGAGTCCTCAGCAATACCTTTTCAGGAATACTTAGGCTTCCTACAATTTGGGTCTATTTCATTCCTCCGGGATGCAATTTTGAATCGATTCAGTACCGTATCACAGTTTTAAACTGATCCGACACCGTATTAAATTGTTGCCCATTCCACTGATTTCATATGGTCTTGGCTTTAATAATTTTGAGGATTCAGCCCCTAGAGGACCCTTTCAAGTTGGATCTGACGGAGCCGCTTCACTGCATCATGGTGTCGATTTTAGACGCCAACAAATGTCCCCCACCCATAGGTGGCGCAAATGAGAAATGAATGACGCGGGGCATGTAGGTGTGTGCTCTTGCCTGATGAATTGGCACGAGTGCTTCAGTAGCTCGAAGTGGCGTGAGCGCTTAAGCTCTGGGGAGGTGGTGCCAGTTCAGGGACAACTAGCGTCCCCTTTAAAAAGTGGGTGCCCTTTTGGGTTCTTCTTTTCCCTCCCGAGCTTCTAAAGGAACTTTCCCATTCCTTGCCCTCTCCTCTCGCGGCGGCGCTTCTCCCTTCCTTCCGGCCACCGACGGTCTCCTTTTGCTCCTCATCACCGGCATCACCTTGGGTCGGCGCCCCCATCGTCTTCCAATTTTCTTTTTTTCCCCTTTGCTTCTTGCTCGTCGACGGTCCCTCTGAACTTGGACGCACCCTTTTCTTCCTTTTCCTCTTCAGGCCGTCGGCGATCCCCTTCGGACCTGGACGGGTCCCTTTCTTCTTCCTTCCTCTTCTGTGAAGCCCTAGCACCGAACGCCATCGTCTTCCCCAAGGACGTCGGCGTCGGTACCCTACTTCTTCAACTGGTCCCTATTTGGCGCGACCAATCACGGCTACAAGTAGCGTTTTACTCCTCTTTCACGGCACTGGGGTCCCCTCCTCTAGTAGGCCAGACCTCGAGGTTTGGGACTCCCCGGAGAGCCCAAATAGCATTGCCGCTTGTGTGCGCGCTTGAATATTTAGGGACGGTCTCGCTTTGGGCGTGGACGAGTACTCCTATAACTATCCCTATGCCCTAGGCACAGGGGAGACTCTGTCGAAATTTCGACAGGGATGTCAAACAACTACCCTTTTATTTTTTTCTCTTTTTTTTCTTCTTCTTTTTTTTCTTTCTTTTCTTCCCCCCTTTTTTTGTATACATATCCTTTGGCTAATGTAGCCGCTTGTGCTTTCCACAAGAAATGGCTTCTCAAGAGGCTTCCCCTTCTGGCCCCGCCAATTCTCGAGCCACGGCATTTGTTGATCCCCCCATTGTGACTTGGGCCAATTTTGCCAGTTTGGACAGAGGACACAAGGAAATTGCCAGTCTAGCTGAATCTTTTGATTCTGAAACTGACACAGTAGACGTGGAAAGAGTGTCATTAATTGATGAAGAATTTCAGTTTGATCGGGATAGAGATTATCGTGATGACCAACCAAAGCACCGCCACTTAATTCACTCCCTGAAAAGCTTCAGCGGATGGGAAACATGGCTTTATTGTGGCTAGGCAGCTAGAGCGTGCCATTCTGTAGCACAGAAACAGTTTAGTAAACAGCACACAGAGAACAGAGTTGGTGTATACCCTGGCTGAGTCTCGCAAATGGGAGGCAGTGTTTGGCCTGCAAGAGCTGACCATGGAAGAGAACCGGCTGACAAGGGCACCAGAATTTACTCCCGCCCGTTGGGATAATGCCGTAGGTCAGATATATAGGGAGAAACCCTGCTTTAGACTGTTCTTGACTCCATTAAAATGGGGCTTCAAAGAGGAACCCTTTCTGCTAGATTGTTTGGCTGTTAAATTCAAATACCAGCTGGCAATAGACTGGTTTGCTGACTTAAAAGCTTCAGACTCCCAATCCTTTCGCGAAAATGCTATAGAATTCACGAATTACGTGTTGTATCACTATGCTCCGATCTTGCTCACTGTCGGGATCTATCACAGTTTGTATGCCTCCCATTTCAAGTATCTGATTTCCAAAGGACTGTGTTGCGGCATGATGGAAGTGTTCAATACGGAGTTTAATACATTCTACACCGCAGAAGGAGAGACTTCTTTGGATCTTTGGAGTTTGTTCCAGCTGACTGGTTTGCCCATCGACGGTGAGCCGTATGAGGAAGTATGTTTGCCAGACCTATCCAAGGATGAGACGGACGGAGAGGGCACATACACATTGGGCTTTTCTTATCGTTACTTGATGAAGGTCTATAGAGACCCGTTTTTGTCTTATCATGAGGGTGCCGACACCACCTCTCTGTCCAAGTCCCAGAAGAAAGTCGTGCAGAAAAGAGTCCGAATGGGCATGAGGATCAGATAATTTTTCCGTGGCGAGAAGAGGTATGACGATTTCCCCTCCATTGGAGTTGTTGCTGCCAAACTGAAGAAGCGGGCCAGGCGCAAGATTGATCTTCCTGATTCAATGTTCAAGGGTCGTAGAAGTGGACCCAATCATGCCAGCATTGATCCTTTGATACATTGTGCCGCCTATTTGACTTACTGGTTATGTGTTTTCGCTTTGCCCTACGGTGACGAGAGCGTCATCAGACCTGAGGCTATTTACCCCGCATGCCAAATGGCTTGGGGTGTGAGATTATCCTTACGCCCAGCAAACTTGTGCCTGATATATCGGACCCTCGAAGATATTAGTCGGAGCAAAATTCTGAGGAATTTAAGAACAGTGGGTCCGTTGCATTTCTTTAATGCTTGGGTTTGTACTTTGTTTCCGAGTTCGCATGAAGGTCAGTACAAGCTCCGATGTTGTTTCCAAGGATGATATAATTTGCTAGTGCTACGCCTGGTCCCACCTCAGCCCAACTCTACTCCATCAGAGAGAGGCTAACCACCATCCCGACATATTTGCCGGGTAGCATTCATTTTTGGAGTCTAGAAGCTCATTCCAGCCCTCTAGTCAGCCAGTTTAGAGAATGCCGAGATTATCAAGTTGAAGAATATATTCACCCCATTAGTGGCAGGTTGGTTACACGACCAGTTTTGGAAACAAAACTGAGAGAGTGGTCCTTATCTATTCAGCCCAGTGTGTTGGTGTTCAGAAAGGGGAGCATTGTATGCTTGGAGCCGTGTTACCCATTCCGCTTTGGCCGAAATTTCGGCTATGATCAGCATATACACCCATCCTCAGCTCGGTTCCCTTTGCTAAGTAGGACGTTATCAGGGGTGTCAGCAGCCGAGCAAGCTCGTGTTTGGTGGGACTTCTTCCACCGTCAAGACACTTCATCCTTCAGGGTTCTAGCCCCTGGGCATTTCCCAAGAGTTGCAGCACAATATATCAAATGGTAGAACGCCCGCACTGGATTTTACCGGGCCAGTAAACTTGATTGTTGGGATGCCGCCAAGAGAAAATTCATGAGTCAGTAGGCTCAACCCGTATTTGACATAGATGAAGTTCATTTGCAGAGGCTGCAGTTCTGCAAAGCCAAAGAAGTTCAGGAATACCTCCAGGCCCGGAAGTCCATCAAGAAGCAAGGGCCAAAACCCACCCTTACATTGCTGGAGGTGGCTACGAATGACTTTATGAAGACTCTTCAACATCTTAGTGCGGTGGGATCCACCCGGCCGGAGTTGACTAATTATCCTCTGCCAGTTGAGGAGGGCATTTCTTCCGCCAACACATGGCATCCGAAGTTAGACAGAGCCCATCCTTTTAGGTCTTTTGTGAAGAAAGAACACCGAAGTCCTGAATTTTATAGCCAGACCACTTGGCTATTTGTTTTACTTCAAGTTTAAAGGCTGACAATTGAGGCGCCGGACGAGGCAATTTTGGGGCAGAATTTACACGTCTCGTTCAGATATGTCGATGGTTGGGGCATCAACCATCTGAGCCTATTTCACTGTTTGGCTTCCCATAACCATCTGGACTTGGCAGCCCTTTCAGAATTGTGTCAGACAATCAGTGATGTGTGTTGGCTTATTAGGGAAGCTGCCTGTAGAGACAATAAGGTGTCTTTGATGTATTAGCCTCTCTCTAGACCTTAGAATGGTCCGGCAGGTATATCATTTCTCTCTTTCGGCTAATTTGTTGAGCTTTCAGCATTAACCTGGCAATGAACGTTGCCATGTTTTCTTTTACAGATAGGCCCACCGGTCAAAAGATGAACAGCTACTGGCGGTTAATGTCATTAACAAAGAAGCCAGGGTATTTCAACCCTCCAGAGCCGGCCTCTACAACGACACCATTGCCAGTCACCCGGAAATATAGTCATGCACGGTCACCTGTGAAAGAGGCTCTCCATCAAGCCACGGAAGTGGCAAAGAACAGATGGCTAGAATATGGTAGTTCAGCCCTAACCGAAGTTGTAGCCCCAGTTATTCCATCATTCGAGGAATTTGAGGCCCGAAAATTCGAGCAGCTCATTCCCCCCAGTAAGTTTCGTAATTTCCTCTTCTTGGCTTGGTTGCGGGCATATATGAGGCCCCTATCCCAGAATCAGTGACTTCTGACTTTTCGAATGTCATTCAAACATCTCCCGGTAGGCATTCTCGGGGAAGAGACTTCGACAGGTCTTGCAGCGAGCATTCTCCAGGGGAGCATTTCAAAGACTCCTTCAGTGGCCACAGCTGAAGAAAGACCCTTAGTACCTATTTCTGGCAGCAGTGGCGAGAAAGCCATTTCCTCTGTTGTTCTATCATCTGGTCAGTCTGTAACCTAGCCCCTTTGATTGTATGCTTTATGGGATTTGTTTGTTCACTAAATTCATGTCCCCATATCAAAAATGTGCTTTGTTATGATTAAATTAGGCTCTATTCCGGCCAAAGCAACAATATCGGCGCCAAGGAGGAGAATCCCGCCCGCCACCAGCACAGGATCTTGAAAAGGAAAGCGGCTAGCCATGAAGCTTCAGAAGTATTTGGCTCTTCGTTCCTCGGGGCGCTTGGCAGCCATGAGCTTCAAGAAGAGTTTGGCTGAACCGTCCCTAGGGAAAATAGCTCCCGGGCACATCATTGGCGTTCCCTTAGGGGGACTCTTCAACCACAGAGAGTGAGTACTCTGAGAGCCCACCCGACATGGATTCCTCTGATGACGAAGAGCCTTGAATGGAGATGCCCGTTGCTTCTTCTGTGGGCGGAATAATTTCTGGAGGAGTTGATCCGGCACCGGGATCACCCAACATCAAGGACACCCTTCGTGTGGCAGGCTTGTTTAGTGACGATGCGCCCATATCTGTGCCGTTAAGCACTATTTACCATTCCTGACATGAGTTCTTTGGAACTAGATGTAAATGCCTGCTTATTATTTGTTAATCTCTTTTTTTTTGTATTCAGAATGCTATCTGATCACTGGTCTTTTGTCTGTCTGGTCAGGTGCCAATTATTTCTGGAGATGACTCCGCTCTTCCTCTTGCTGCTACTAATGTCAATACTTTAGTTACCATTGACCCTCCATTGGAGTTAGGGCCATTGCCTATGGTACGCCAGGGGAGGGCCAAATATTCATGCCGCGGCCTCTTGTCTTTGGCCTGACTTCTGTTTTCTATCCATTGCCCCGACATTTGGACACGCCGCTGGATGCTCAGGTCCTTGGGGGCATACTTGAGCAAGTTCTTCCATCAACCCACTTACAAGATACAAAATTTGATGCAGGTCAATTGTGGGAGGCATCAATTTCTATATTGGTTGTTGTCTCTAGCTCTGCCCTATTTCTGCCTCGAGACGTCAACTTGCTGCTTCAGTGCCGGAAGCTAGCCCTGCAGCTCCTAACATGATTGTGCCCGTTACCCCTGTTGGAAGTGAGATGACGAGTACATCTCTTCGAGCATTAGCACCTTCATCTTCAGCCGGGGGGGCCGACATATGGGCTGCAATTGACAACATTGTTGAATTCAATCTTCCCCCCGTGCCGTCATTAAGCCTTGTGTCCTCTAAAGTTCCAGTGAAGCAAAACCTGGAACTACTCCGGTTGATGGTGTCATCCAACTTGCGGCTCACGTACAAGGACTTGAAAGCAATTGTAGACAAGATGACTAAGCTACTTCAAGTTATGGGCAGCCCTCTGAAGGAATGGTCCCGACGTGTACTTTTGCTGCTGAAATATGTGAATCGTCGTGACTTTCTCAGCACCCAGCTGCTCAGCCAACTTGTAGCCTTGAAGATGCAGAGATCAGAGCACTAGCAGGCGTTACAGCCTCTTGAGGAGGATGTGAACCGGCGCCGTGACGCTATTGCTGATTCTGATCGCCGCATCACTTTCTTGAAAAGCAGGGTTGAACAACTAGAGGCCGAGCCTACCTCCACCAAGCAGGAGCTTCAAGAAGTTGAAAAGGCCCAGACTGACGACACAGAGGAGGCCTCCTTGGCTGAGGGGAAGGTAGCATCCCTGCGGTCCGAGCTAGCCACGCTCCAGGCATAGGAAGAGCAGTTGACGGAAATGATGAGCTTCTCATTTGTCAGCATACACCCTTTTGACGAAATATTCAGAGGAATATGATAACTTTGGCTGTGCGTTTCTCTTCTTCTATCAAATGATGTATGGCAAGAGTATGCCCCGAAGTTCATGTAATACAAGTTTTGGAGAATGAAAACAGGCTAACTTCCTTGAGGTATGCCACAGGATTGTGTGAGAACGACCCCAATGTTGTTGTTGTTGTTCTCTTTTCTCTTTTTTTTCTCTTCTTTTTTTTATTCACCTTATCGGATCAAGCGTCCTTTCGTGTTTTCGCCGAATCCGACCCCCTCTTACTTTTGCCTATACGCCCTTTCGGGTTTTCCTGTAGCGGTGTACCCGATTTTGCTCATAGCGCCCTTGCAGGTTTTCACCATGACTGGGTTTCGGCCCTTATTACCTTTGCTCGGTGAAGAATCAGAACAAGTCTAACGGGGCACCTCAATTTCAAGCCCCATTTTTATTTTTTTTTATTCATTTATTCATACATACAAAAACAGAGTTGAGAGAGACCCATGATGAAAAGAAAGATTTGTTGCTCATTTCTCTGCTCATCGAAGGAGAATTAGTTTTGTTTATCGGCATCGACGTAAGGTTCAATGCCAAAGGGGTTTCTTAGGTTAGTTTATTGGCATAAATAGGATGTCAATGCCAAAGGGGGTTGGTTCGTTGGCATAGACGAAAGGTCAATGCCAATGTCAAAGGGTAGTTTGTTCATTCGCATGGATAGTGTGCTCGATGCCAAAGGAGTTTGTTCATTGCGTGAGTTGGAGGCTGGTACCAAAGGGGGTTTGTTCATTGGCATGGACAGAAGGTCCAATACCAGAGGTTTCTTTATCGACATAGAAAGAATGTCATATGCCAAAAGGGGGGTTTGTTCATTGGAATAACCTGGAGACTAGTACCAAAGGAGATTTGTTCATCGGTATGGACGGAAGGTCCAATGCCAGAGGGTTTTTATCGGCACAGACAGAATGTCAGATGCCAAAAGAGGATTCCTTTTTTTTTGGCATAAACTGGAGGCTAGTGCCAAAGGAGATTTGTTCATTGGCATGGACGAAAGGTCCAATGCCAGAGGGGTTCGTTCATTGGCATAGACATAACGTCAAATGCCCAAAAGAGGTTTCTTCATTCGAATAACCTAGAGGTTAGTACCAAAGGAGGTTTGTTCATTGGCTCAGACAGAACGTCAAATGTCAAAGCGGTTTGTTTTCATCGGCATAGACAGAATGTCAGATGTCAAAAGAGGATTCATTTTTTTATTGACATAAACTGAAGGGTAGTGCCAAAGGATATTTGTTCATTGGCATGGACGAAAGGTCCAATGTCAGAGGGGTTTGTTCATTGGCATAGACAGAACGTCAAATGCCCAAAAGAGATTTCTTCATTGGCATAACCTGGAGACTAATACCAAAGGAGGTTTGTTCATTGGCATGGACGGAAGGTCCAATGCCTGAGGCTTTTTATCAGCATAGACAAAATGTCAAATGCCCAAAAGAGGTTTCTTCATTGGATGCCAAAAGGGTTTGTTGTTTTGTTATTATTATTGGCATAGACTGAAGGCTATTGCCAAATAAGGTTTGTTCATTGGTATGCACGGAAGGTCCAATACCAAGGGAGTTTTTTATTGGCATGGACGGAAGGTCCAATACCAAATGGGTCTGTTGCAAGGAATTTTGGCTGTTGTAGGAAGTTTCTTCAAAGGAAGGGGTTTCCAATGAAAGGGTTTCCGTGATCAATGGGATAACTTCAAGGTTGTAAGTGTTGTCCAATTTTTTTCTTCTTTTTTTTAACCACATTACTGACTCAAGTGCCCTTTCGGATTTTCACAGGAGCCAGCCCCTTTTTGCTTTTGTCCACGCGCCTTTTCAAGTTTTCACGTGACAGGGTACCCAATTTTACTCGCAGCGCCCTTGCGAGTTTTTGCCACGACTGGGTTTTAAGCCATTTTTGCACTTGCTTAGTATAAAACCTAAGCAAGTCCAGCGAGGCACCTCAATTTTAAGTCATTTTTTATTTATTTATTCATAGGTCCAAAAATAAGGCTGAGAGAGACCCATAATGAAAAGAAGGATTCACTACAGATTTCTCAGCTCATCAAAGGAAAAATGGGTTTCATTTATCGGTTGCAACGTAAGGTTGACAATCGGGAAGGCAAGATTCTGGTGCTTGACATGGACTCAAGTGTAGTATCTGAGCCCATGTCCTTGGGTCTCTTGACTTTGCAATGACCAGACAGCAAGTCTGAATCAATGTCAAAGGGTTTCCTGGGTTTGTTCATTGGCTCAGACGGAAGGTCAGTGCCAAAGCAATTTGTTTATTGGCATATACGGAAGGTCAGTGCCAAAAGGGTTTGTTCGTTGGCATAGACTTAAGGTCCAATGCCAAAGGGGGTTTGTTCATTGGCTCAGACAAAATGTCAGATGCCAAAAGGGTTTTTTTTTATATTGGCATGGACGGGATGTCCGATGTTGAAAGGAGGTCATTCATTGGTGTAAACTGAAGGCTAGTGCCAAAAGGGTTTATTCATTGGTATAGACGGAAGGTCAGTGCCAAAAGAGTTTGCTCATTTTTTTTGCAAGGAATAACCAGAGTGGGAGTACAGGAGAGCACTCACCCCTTCAGTGAAGGGATGAGAGGGTCGCTCTACCGCACCAACCACAAAGGTCAATCTTTATTTATTGACGAAATCAAACAATACAAGATTACGAACTAGAGCCGAAGGGAGGGGCACCCAAAAGGGTTTGTTCGTTGGCATAGACGGAAGGTTAGATGCCAAAGTAATTTTTGTTCATTAGCTCAGACAGAATGTCAGACGCCTAAAGGGATTGTTCATTGGCATAAACGGAAGGTCAGATGCCAAAGGGGGTTTGTTCATTGGCATGGACAGAGTGCCCACTGCCAAAGGGGTTTGTTCATTGACATAGACGGGAGGTACGTGCCAAAAGAGTTTGTTCATTGCCATAGACGGGAGGTCAATGCCAAAGGGGGTTTGTTCATTGACATAGAGGGAAGGTCCACTGCCAAAGGGGTTTGTTCATTGGCATAGAGGGGAGGTTAGTGCCAAAGGGGGTTTGTTCATTGGCATAGGTGGAAGGTCCACTGCCAAAGGGGTTTGTTCGTTCATGGGATTCCTGTTGTTGTGGGAGGTTTCTTCAAAGGAAAGGGTTTCCAATGAAAGGGTTTCCATAATCAACGGAGTAGCTTCAAAACCGTGGGTGTTGTCCCACCTCTCTTTTTTTTATCATTCATTTTTTTACCACATTACTGACTCACGCGTCTTTTCGGGTTTTCGCCGGAGCCAACCCCTTCTTGCTTTTGCCCATGGGCGTTTTCAGACTTTCACGTGGCAAGGTACCCAATTTTGCTCACAGCTCCCTTGCGGGTTTTCGCCACGACTGGGTTTCAAGTCATTTTTGCACTTGCTTAGTATAGAATCTAAATAAATCTGGTGGGCATCTCTATTTTGAGCCCTTTTTTTTATAAGCATCCCGGGATTGTTAACCGTGACGCAACATTTCACAGGGAATTCAAATTAGGGAATTGTCCATCGCCACGCAAAAGATCCGGTTGATCGTCGAAACCAGGCAATGGCACGTGATATAACTTCATATGCTTTCCACTAAGGGGTGGGAATTGAACTTCCCCTTTGTGGTCGACGATGACATATGCGCCTCCCTCGTATGCTTTCGGACCACATAAGGTCCTACCCAATTTTCAGTTAATTTGCCTTTGGGGTTAGAGGCCATGACTTCTCTTCTTTTGACCATGATTAGGTCTCCTTTCTTGAATTCTCGTCCCTTGACAAGCTTGTCAAAGGTACGAGCCATGCGGGCTTGATAAACTTATATGTTCTGTTGAGCCCGAAGTTGCTTCCCTTCCAGATCAGAGAGCTCCTCTAGCCTCCTTTCTATATTTGTTAGGCTGCCTTCTATCAGCCCATGTTAAATTCCCACTCTTAATGAGGGCACCTCTAGCTCTATTGGGACGACTACCTCTGAGCCATACACCAGAGAGAATGGTGAACATCCTGTCTGAGTTTTATATACTGTGCGATATGCCCACAATGCCTCATACATCTTCTCTTCCTAGTCTCTTTTGCTGGAGTTGACTATTTTAGCCAACAGAATGCATAAGGTTTTGTTAAAAGCTTCTGCCAACCCATTAGCCTGCGGGTTGTAGGAGATAGAAGTCCTCCAATCAATTTTGTACTTTTCGGCCAATCTATAAACCTTTTGGTTCTTGAAGTGAGTTCCATTGTCTGATACGATCCGGTCAGGGACACCGAATCAAAAGATAATATTCTAACGGACAAATCTAGTCACGATTTCTCCTGTCACTTCTCTCAACGCCACAGCCTCTGCCCATCTGGAAAAATAGTCTATAGCTGCTAGGATATATTTACAGGTACCGTCGAGTGTAGTTGTATGGGAGGTCTCCTTCGTATTGTTGCATGCTCTTGACATTTTTGACAAGATTTGACATATTTACAGTAATCATTAAACATAGTTGGCCAATAATAGCCCAACTTTTTAATTTCAATTTTTATTTTCGGCCCAACCTGATGTGCACCAGTTGATCAGACGTGCACTTCTTTCGTGACTTTCCAAGCCTCCTCCATTGACAGGCATCTGAGCAGGATTTTCTTTCTGACAGCTACCATAATTCTAAACAGGGTTCCATTTCTGATCTCATAGGAATCTTTGGTTCTAATTAACATGATCTTCTCCTCTTTCTTTGAGCAACTGTTGGTATTTGAACCATTACATCAGCAATTCTCTCCAGTCTGATTACTAAATTTCTTCTATTATCAGGGCTTCACATTCCTCTTCGCGGGACTTTTCTTCTAGCATGCTAGGCACCTGTCGTCGATTTAGCACAACAAAAGTGTTTCGTCCGGAGGGACTACCAGTGAACTTGCCAATTTTGCAAGCGCATCAGCTTGAGCATTCTGACTTCGACTAATGTGACTAATCTCAATAAAGTAGAATTGTTCCATGAGTTGCATTACTTTCTGATGGTAGGGAAGTAATTCAGGTTTCCGGACATCAAACTGACCTAGGACTTGTCTGATGATTAGCATTGAATCCCCAAACACCTGTAGAATTCGGATTTCCATATTAAGGGCAATTTGAAGACTGATGATTAGGGCTTCATATTCTGCTTCATTATGTGTGCAGGCTTTATTAATTGAGTATGAGGTGTGTAAGACCTCTTCATCTGGAGACCTAAGGACAAAGCCTGCCCCAGCCCTAATCTTCGCTTGTCCTGACAGAGACATTTCCATTCTTGAGGCTCCATCAAAATACAATTGCCAAATGGCCCTTTGGACTTGGTCTATCTCTAGGGTTTCATTCTCGGACAGCTCTGTAACCAAAAGAGAGTTTTCGGGCACCGGGTGTGCCGCAAAGAAATCTGCAATAGTCAGACCTTTAATAGCCTTTTGAGGCACATATGTGATGTCAAATTCCATCAGTATCACAGCCCATTTACCCAACAGACCCTTGAGTGCCCGGCTGAGAAAGTATGTACTTGATGGGATCTGCCTGACATATCAGCTTGATCTCATGTGACAACATATAATGTCTCATTTTCTTCACTGCAAAGACTAAAGCTAAGCAGACTTTCTCAATTGGGGTGTATTTCTCTTCTGTTCTCACCAATCTTCTCCTGAGATAGTAGAGTGCATGTTCTTTTCCTTCATCATTATTTTGAGCTAGCATTGTCCCCAGAGAGGATTCAGTGACAGCTACATATAGAATCAGCGGCCACCCCTTCACCGATGCCCCCAACACCAGCGGGGTCTTCAGGTACTCTTTCAAATGATCGAGAGTTTCTTGACATTCTTGGCTCCAGTAAAATGGTGCATTCTTTGTCATTAATTTGTGAAAGGAGTGGCATCGTCCGGACAAATTTGAGATGAACCCACGGATGTAGGCTAATCGGCCTTGTCGTGACCGCAATTCGGTTAAACTCCTTGGAGGAGACATCTCCTGGATAGCTTTTATCTTGACAGGGTCGATTTTAATCCCCCTGTATCTAACAATGAATCCCAGAAATTTGTCACTGGAGACCCCGAAGGCAAATTTCATTAGGTTCATTTTTAATTTATATTGTTCAGTCTTTCAAATATGACCGTGAGATCCTTCAAATGATTTTTTCTTTTTTTGATCTTGACTACCAAATCATCAATGTAGCATTCGACCTTTTCATAGAGCAACTCATCAGATATTTTAAACATCGCCCTTTGATAAGTGGCACCTGCATTTTTGAGACCGAAGATCATTCTCTTGTAATAGAATATTCCTTTTGGCGACTTGAATGTTGTGTGGACCCTTTCATGTTCAGCTATTCATATCTGGTTGTAACAGGATAACCCATCCATAAATGACAACGGTTCATGGTTGATAGTGGCATCAATTATGAGTTCAGTGATAGGCACTGGGAAATCATCCTTCGGACATACTTTATTCAGGTCACGAAAATCCACACATATTCAGATCTGCCCATTTTTCTTTTTAATAGGCACAATATTTACTAGCCATGTAGTGTACTAGTTTTCTACCACAAAATCAACATCTATCAGCTTGTCAACTTCCTTGCATATCTGGCTTATTAATTCTGATCTCATTCGCCAGGGTGGTTGTTTCACCGACTCAACTTTGAGATCTATTGCCAATATGTGATAGGCCACTGCAGGGCTGAGACCTGGCATTTCTTTATAATTCCAAGTAAAATAATCTCGGAACTTCTAGAGCAGCTGTATATATTGTTCCCTTTCTGCTGGAGAGAGGAGGGCATTGAGGAAAGTCGACCTTGAGTCATCTTCTGTGTTGAGGTTCACTTCTATTAGCTCATCCACCATGGCTTGCCCACTGTCTTCCATTTCTGGGGGTGTTGGTTGCAGATCTATGAAGTTTTCATCATCTTCCTCTCCTTCAAACACACCATACAAATCTTGTGATACTTCATCTGCTGACAGATTTTTAGGCTCCTCTTTTCATGGACTCCTGGGCTCTTGAACCTCCTCGGCTACCGGGTTTTGCAAATCATCGCCAGTGGTTGTGGTGGCTTTAGGAGTGACTTGCGAAGCCGCAGTCTCTTCTACAAAAATAGACTCCCAGCATCTACACAGAGTGCTGGCCTCTTGACTTTCATGTATTTGCAATTGAACTTGGAGGGCCTCTTCTGGTTTTGTGGATAACCCAATCACTTCACATTCCCCTAGGTATTCATCATACACTACCCTTAGGGAATCTTCACCTATAAAAGTGGAGGCAGAAACCATAACTATCTTATAAAATTCTTCCACAGAGAAACCCAAGCCTAGGTACTGAGTGATATGTAGTAATTCCTTGTCCATATTGGGTGGATACCAAAGCTTTCTGAACATTTCTTTCTGGCTTACAGTCTGGAAGAAAGGGATCTGTTGTTTCCTTGCCATTTTGACTACCTTGCCAGTTATATCAGGAAGCCCCATGATTGGGACAACCGGGTCACATATCTTTTCAGGGAATCTGCAATCATCATCCCTTTTCACTGGTTGCTCTTTTGCTACATGAACACGATGGATTGACCTTTGGGGCGAGGAACCTCCAGTCTTCAATCGTTCGACTGTCTGGCAGTCAACATCTATGACAGGCTTCGTAATCCCTGGCGGAATCTTAATGTGAAGTAGACTTTCGACTTCACATGCCCCTGAGTCGGGGTGAATGGTAGGAGGGGATACCCTGGAGCACACTGTCGGTAGGGCTGTCAATGGGCCGGGCCGGCCCGACAGGCCCGCGGGCCTGGCTCGATTTCGGGCAGGGCCGCAAGGTCTTTTTCAGCCCACAGGCTTTTAGTCGGGCCTAAAAACCCGGCACGCGGGTCTAGTCGGGCCGGACTCAGGCTTTGAGTTCGGCCCGCGGGCCGGCCCGACCCGTTCTCTTTTTTTATTCTCACTTCAAATTTTAAAAACTATTTAGTTAAAATTATGTTATTTTACACAATTAGAAATTTTACAACTCCCTTTTAACACAAATTATGTAATTAATATCAAAATTTTAATTAATTCAGTGAGATTATAAGTTTTATATTATTAAATCTATTAATTTTATTATTTTATTTAAGTTATCGGGTCGAGTCGAACCTTAGTCGGGCTTTGTATTTTTTACATAATGTCGGGCCCGGCCCAACATAGGTCGGGCCCGACCCGGGCTCGGGCCTTAATCTTGATAAGTCGGGCCCGGGCCGGGCCGACCTAAGCCCGGCCCGGGCTCGACCCATTGACAGCCCTAACTGTCGGCCTCAGAGAGCACTGTTCTATCATGTGAGGCTACATAGTCAGGTGACGGTGGAGAAAACCAATCGTTAGATTCCACCAACTTCTTTCCTTTATCCCCAATTTTCTTGACAGGACTCTCTTTTGCCTTTTCCAAGTACAGAGAAGCATCTAACAGATGACACTCAAATGCCTCAAAAACCGGCAAATATTCTCTTCTCTCTTCCATCTTGAGAGTATTTGATCCATTGGTGGAGGGTAGAAGGCACCACCAAATTCTGATGTAGCCATGGTCGACCCAGTAGAGCCTTATATGAGGTGTTGGAGTTGATCATATGGAATTGCACCTTGGTAACAAAGTTGCCAAGTGAGAGGTCAAATTCTGCTATGCCCAGAGGAACTTCAAACTTCTGATTGAAGCCGACTATTCTCATATCCTAGACCTCCGTCAGCTGCACATCTAAATAATATTTCTGATAAATCCAGTAAGGGAGTATATTAACCGCCGCTCCCGGATCACTAAAATATTGCTCAATGGCCCATCATGTAACTGCCCCCTCATATATAGAGGCATGTTATGGTTAGTGGAAGGCAGAGGCATGTCTTCTTCGGAGAAGTAATTGCCGCCAATGACTGCATCTCTGCGAAGCAGCTTTCATAGTATCCTAGGATTTGCAGAGTTGTAATTATAGCTTGTCGGGTCACTTCACTCAAGGAAAGAATTTCCCATATGCTAAATCTTGTAGGAATCTTTTCAACAGTTTCATGATTCTCCCCCCTGCCCTGACATTGGCCAACTTCATTTCTTCAACCTAGCCTTGCCTGAGACTATCCCGCATCGTCGGAGCTGATTCACAAGGCAACTTGGTCCCATTCTCTTGCACTATGTGAGTCTGTTGTGTCTGTCCAGCTAGCTCTCTTGCCCGTAGAAATTTAGCGAACAAAGGGATGCCCCCAATGTTCTCACTTTCTGGGTAGAGACCAGATAGAGGTGGGATTTAGGCACCCTTGACTTCAAGGTCAGGGATCTGATATGGCTGTTCGCCTCTAAATATTATGTTATTGTTGGATGGCGGAGGGCGGCCCCATTTCCTTTCAGATCTTGTAACATGATTGGAAGTTGAAGCTTCAACTTGATTTGCCTCTGCTGGTACAAAACATATTTCTTCCTCTTCTTCTTCACTGAGGTGAGCTAGATTGAATAGTGCTAATAATGTATTGTAACGCAGGGTTCTGACCCCCTTTCCGTTTTTGGGCTTTTTTTTCTTCTTTTCCTTTTCAGCTGTTGTCTGCCGTCAGGACAGATCATCCTGTGCATCCTGCATTTCTGGTTCAACCTTTTGTTCCAGTTGAAGGAGTTCAAAATGCTCCCAAGGCACGTAATCTCTTAACTACACAGGCTGCAATTCGAGTTGTTCATATTCATCTAACCCATTTATGAGGACTTGCAGTCGTTCTACTGTTGGATTTGATTCTTTGTGTATTGGCAACGGAGTTTGTCTTTTCTTGTTCCCAGTGGTTCTTCTTATGACTACCTGAGAGTCTACTCTGAACCAGACGGGAGTCACAGCCTGTAGAGGTGGTCGTGGCGTGATGCCACGAATATGGACTCCTAGGGTGGAGCCAAATGCTGGCTTTCTTCTGGCTTTTCTTGGCACTGACTGCCAGTTCTCTTATTCTCTTGTGGGTGTCAAAATATAAGCTTCATAGATATGTCGAGTGATAGCCTCTGATATCTCTTCAGGCAGCCGTTGGTACAAAGAGATCATGTTAGTTGTTTGCAGAACGGGGATCTCATGAGGACGCGGCGGGTCGACCCTCTACTCACCCATTTGGAGTTCACCTTTCTTGATTAAGAACTCAACTATATCTTTAAACACATAGTAGTTCTCGATAGAATGTCCCAGCATTTGATGGTACGGGCAAAATCGAGGATCATCCTTCCTCTTGATATCATTCGGCATTTTAAGATCTGGGAGGACAATCTTATTGTATTTAACAGCCCATTCAAAAAGAACCCAGGTCTTGTCTCTTAGGAAGGAATAAAGCTTCCTCATTTTATCCCGCAACGAGGCACTTTCCTTTTATTCAGCAGGCTTAGTAGGAGGGGAAACAGCTGCCCTCTTATCGTTGTCCCTCTGTTGTTCAAAGGCTTTGAGGTCTACAGTGTGAATTTCCTTGTGTGCTGGTCTTTTATATGTTGGCTTACTTTTCTGGCTTGAGGTAGCAATAGAATAATATTTAGAGAGTAAAGCCTCGATCTCGGCTACAACATTATTCAGCCAATTGAAGGATTTGATTTCAATGCCAATCATCCTCTCCAGCACTTCTCTTCTGAGATTCTGTTTGCAAATTTGAATAGCATCCTCCTGGTATGGCAGACGCCTACAACTCATACTGAGATTCCTCCATCTTCGATGTAATCTAGGGCTGACTCATCATTCCTTTGCTTGGTCGCATACAATTCAGCCACTGTCACTTCTCTTTCAGTAATATGAAATCTTTCTTCGAATTTTCTCTACATGTCTAGCCAGTCGGCGATAGACCCAGCTGGAAGACTTGAATACCATTCAAATGTGAGCCCCGTTTATGAGGACTCGAAAAAATTTCGCGAGTATGACTCATCAATAGCCAAGTCGCCCATCACATTGATATAGTAGGCAATATGCTCATTTGGCAACCCTTGCCCATTGAACTTGCCAAATTTGGGTGGTTTGGTAATGCCGAGAGACGGCCTTTTAGCAGCATGGTGCACTGGATATGGCACCCTGTACACATCGAATGAAGCATGGTCACCATTGCTCCTTTCCGCCAACTTCATTTCGATCATTTGTTCCAATATCAGTCTATTCATCGCCGTCGAATCAACCGGACTTGGATAGAAATGAGCATGCTACATGTGCGGTGTGGTTAGCACTGTAGCTTAAGGTGTTGTGGCGGACCCTTGAGGTGTTGCTTGGTGCACTGGAGGCCGTATGGGAACTGCCTGGTGTTGTTGGTGATGTAGCATGCCCCTGATGTGGCCTGGTAATGGTTGAAGCATGGCCGGATGTAGTGAGGCTCCGAGTGAATCAGCACCACCCTGTGATATTTCAGCCGGAGACTCTACTTCCTTAGATGCGAATATATGAACATTTCTTTCATTAAATTGTCTCTTTAGCATTTCAATTTCTTGCTGGTATTTCTGTAGCAATGTTTACATAGTAGGATCATGGGCAGAAGTGCAAGGGATGTTGTCCCCTGCGTCAGCAGAGACCTCTTCTGGTGAAATAGGTGGTATCCCACCGTCATCCTCAGTTGTTATCACATTTGTAGTTACACCGGTCATGACCGACTCGGAGATAGCTTCTTTGATGGGTGCAACCATGAGAGCCTCGTTTGCAGCCCTCCTTCTAGTGAGAGGACCTGGTCTCTTAGCAAGCTTGGACAGTTCTTCATGTTCAGTAGCCAAAGCCCCATATTGGCTGGCCACTCCGGCCATATGACATGTGTATATGCGTAGAACACCATCCTCTCGCCTTACTATTCTTGATGGCTTGTGAGGAAAGGTCAACCTTTCAAAGACCGAAACTCTTAGCTTTGTCTCTTCCTGTGATGAAGACCCATAATAATCTACTTCTTCGCAATTTGCTTCACTGTTCAGTGATACTCTTGATTTTCCTGAGCAGTTTCCATGGCTGTCAGTAGCCTACGTTGTCCCAGAGAAGCACTTCCAAGACTGCGGAAATAACTACGCACGGTCTGATTTATCTCCTCCTGTGCTTGTGAAGGAGAAACCACAGGTGACGGAGTCCTTTTCTCCACAAGGGGTATATAAGCGAGGCGCCCTAGATTGGCTGCTTTGTTGTGGTGTTTGGAATAACAAACTACATTCCCTTGCCGAGCATGTGTCCTAAATGCCGAGGGAGAGGACAATGGGGCTGGTAAATCAACCCGTGACTCTTTTCTTGGCTTCTTCTCATTGGATCTCTCAAATTTTTGTTGAGCTGACGGGAGAGCTTGGGCCCTCTTAGGCACCCAAACTTGCTTAAATTTGATCGACTTTGGAACCAAATTGTTGCTTGGTCCCCGACCTGTCGTAGCATATTCCTTCTTGTCCCCAGTCAACACTTGGAAGGAGTTACGCACCGAAACTGTTGGTATGACATGGTCTGGCATGACTTCAGCTTTCCTAGTATTCAGATGAATTCTTACATCCCCAATCAGCACAGATTTGTCGATAGTAGAGACCCGACCTCTGAGGGAAATAGCAGCAGCATTTCCTAGCACTCTTCTTTTGTGAGAAGCCGGTTTCCTGTTAGTTGAGTTGGCACTGTGACAGACATGATGTACATAGCAGCTAGCCGTCTCACTCATTGCACAGTTGGCGAGACTTAATGCAGTTCCAGCCATAGCAGACATGGCCTTAATAGCAGCAGAGTTGACAGCTCCTTGAGAGGTCGAGCCACTAACCTCGATAGGCTTAGTTGCTTCCATGTTCAGTAGATTCATGAAGGCTACCCTCAAAAAGTTGGGGAAGCCAACCACCGGAGGAAAGTCCCTGAATCTGGTTGGAACGGCCAGATAGCCGTACCTAGCATGATCGTAGATGACTCCCAGTCCGAATCGAACTCCAGCCATAGAAGTTAGGAGAATACCACCTACCGTCATTAAAATAGTGATCGGTATTTTACGAGAAGGCCACAGGGTCCTTAGTTCTAGCAAAGAGATGAAGAGAGGTTTGGTCCCACCGGGCGTGCCAAGTTGTGGGAGATGGGATTTTCTTTTATGGATACATTCTTTTATTAGATATTTGATATTTGTTTATTATTCCATATGTGCAGGTGTGTCAGTCACGAGGTGACAATTTATTCTGACTCCAATGATCGAGAGGCTTGAAGTCTCGAGTATATGCGCACCATCTGACCGACCAGACGACAGGGGATATCAAGTCGGAACCAAAAATTCGCCCCACCATAAAGGCTGCGGCGTTAATTACATCTCCCCGAAGGGAGAAAACATTTAATTAATCACCAGGAGAAAGGGTCATGTGCCCTAAAATGTACTTTTTTGAAATTGCTTGTAATAGGAAACAGAAGTTACTTCTTACAGGGTCTTTTGATTTAGCAGAGAAAATGCGCATTATTTAGAGAATTTGTGTTATTCTAAGAAAGGGGAAAACAATTTCTCTTTGTTTTATTCAGTTCAATTTTATTATTATTATTATTTGGTATGCCTTAACAAATTCAGTCGTGAACGACATCATGAGAGCCAATATACGCTTGTCCTCCGAGACAATCTCTTCTTCATTGTTTCACCCATTCACTTGGTTTCAGCCATGGTTCGAGCAGCAAAACATGTTTAAAAGAGTGAATCATGTGCATTTGTTTAAACCAAAACTATCAAAAAATCCTTTAAGCTCATAATTCTAACAGAATTTCAACAACATCTCTCCCTGGTCCGGGGCATATCAGGGGTGATTTAGCATGTGCTCATCTATAGAAATCCGAGATGGTCCCTTAATCATTCAAGTGGGCATGAAACAGCAACACTCGTAATCGCCCGTGACGTCGCATCCTCGAGGACTAGCCTACTAGAGGATTTGAGATGTCCGGGAACTCTGAGCAAAACTAAAACCATGTCGATGTGCTTTCAAGTACACCTATGTTGTTCGACCCACAAACTTTACTATAGATCGCGTGTCAGAATCCAAGAACGAACTAGAGCCGTTTGGGTCGCGGACTGGAGGGGGAGTTTTAAGCGAAAAAATCCGATGGCGATCAGCAACAACTTCATTCTGGGACCAACATGTACCCAGAGCGTAGCATTGGCATTAGCGGCTCTTGGGTATGAACCCAATAGGGACTTAGGCCCATTTAATGTTCTTGGAAACTAGTTTCCAAGGGGGATTAGCGTAGGGCAGCGGCTGGATGTCGGAGAGCGCGGCAAAAAACCCGGTGAAGAAATGGCCATAGCCTGAGCAGATATAGGGCTTATCTAGAGTCTGGACCTCAGGCATAGCATGGGCAAGCCCGGACACCGTGATCTTGCCCGCGACAGATCACGTTTCTGGCCCTGAAATCACCATATAGGCTGTGCCGGAACAGGGTGCGCCCCGAGATAATATCCCCGAACAAAATTCGATAGGAAATGGGCTCAAATTCAGCCAAATATTAGGCTATCATGAGCTCTGTATATGGCCACGATATTGGCTCATCAGAGCATGATCTTTACCATGAGGATGATGAGAATCGAACATTCTAAACTTGGCTCGATAAGGGGCCGAAACAGGGGATCCAGGAATCAGCGTAAAACCCACGCATCAAAGAAGAGAACGGGATGTGTAGGCCCACGATCTGATTTCCTGATGAGATAAGACCATACCAACATCAGATTCTCATTGGGCCATGTTTCTTTAGGGGATGGTTCAAAGAGAAATGGAGGAAGATGATACCGGCACAATCGGTCGGGAATCTCACGAGCAAATCTCAGTGGGCCTTCGACTTAGAATCATGCTCATAGTTTGGGACAAATTCCAAGCGCAGAGCTCTACAGGGAATGATGTCCTTGATTCGACAGATCGAACCCCTGTTCAGGCGAATCAAACCATCCCTCAACGCGCGATTCCGACAACACGAGACGAGAGGAAGCGAGAAAGAAAAAAAAAGATTTCAAAAATCAGGATGGGAATGGGAAGAAAGCAATAAATAAACAATATGCAAATAATATAATTGTGCAGTGATCTTGGATCATATAGACATATTTTCAAACAGAAAATCTTGATACAAAGGATAGCCCTTTGAGTATGGCTCAAGAACGAGCCGTACCTACAACGGGCGTTCTTCTTTCTTTGTCTCTCTCTTCTCTCTTTTTCTTTTTGGCCCTCTTTTCTTCCCTGGCTTCTTCTTCCTCCTCTCTTTCTTTTTTTGCCTCTTCTCTTTTTTTATCTCTGTCTCTCTATCTGTCTTGGATAGCCGCAGACTAAGTCCTTTTATAGGCGCCCAACCATGTGATTCGGCACTGTTCAATGATCCGGCACTGGGGTTCACACAAGAGGCGTGAGTGGCTGATCCGGTGCCAAATTTGGCTTATCCTGGCGCCGCTTCACTTCTTTTAAAGCGTTTGCAGGTTAAAGATATTCCGGCGGCATATATGTGGTGCCAGTTCATACAAGTTTGTTGTCTTTTCAGTGTCAAGTCTTCACCGTTGAGTCTTTTTTTTTTTTTTTTTGCTGCCAAGTCGTCATGGTTGAGTCCTCAGCAATACCTTTTCAGGAATACTTAGGCTTCCTACAATTTGGGTCTATTCTCTGGGATGCAATTTTGAATCGATTCGGCACCGTATCACAATTTTAAACTGATCCGGCACTGTATTAAATTGTTGCCCATTCCACTGATTTCACCTGGTCTTGGCTTTAATAATTTTGAGGATTCAACCCCTACAGGACCCTTTCAAGTTGGATCTGACGGAGCCGCTTCATTGCATCGTGGTGTCGATTTTAGACGCCAACAACTTCCCAACACACCCCCCTCCCCAGCCCATTATGGAGGGGTATCTGGGACATTATCAGGGCAGGGACTAGAGTGAACCTGGGTAATGGTCAGAAATGTTGGTTTTGGGAAGATAGATTTTTTTTAAAGTGGATGGCACCACTAATTGTATAAAATGTAAAAAGGGATGTCCTAGTGTAGCCAAAAAGATCCCCAAAAACCATATACATCAGAAATGGCCTACACCAAGATGGTGTGAACCCTCGACCAAAAGAGCCCCAAAAAACTCCCTATACAAAAGCCATTGTGACCCAGACTAACTCCCCAACAAAACAAACAAGGGTGAGTTGTGTGAGTTCACATTATAAAGAATGTTTTCCCATTCTCTTACTCTAGCACAAATAAATAAGATCACACTCTCCACCTCTCTAGCTTCTCCCCTAAAGGTCATGTTGTTCCTTTCCCCCCATAAAGCCCACAGCGTGGAATGGAGAATCAGCAACCATACAACTCTGTCACCTCTAAGGGACCAAGATCTGCCCCAGCTCTGGATAAGGTGAAACACCTCTCTTCGGTGGCCAAGAGTACAGTGTGTCCTCCTAGCGAGCTCCTCCCACACTTGTGAATTACTGTAGCCTACAAACAAGTGGTCCAATGACTCATCCTCGTGTCCGCGCAGACAACAAGTAGAGGACATGCCAGGAAGGAAGTGAGACAGCCCATCCCGAGTGCGAAGTCTCCCAAACATGATCCTCCAAGTAAGGAGCTTCACCTTCAGCGGGCTCCTGAGCCGCCAAACGTGAGGGGCCAGACAATGCCATACCCCTCTATCAGAGATGAAGGTGTAAGCTGGCCTTACTGAGAAGGTACCCTCCTTCTCCCACCTCCATGTCCACCCGTCTTGTCTGTGTGGCTATGGAGCATAATCCAGAAGGAAGTGAAGGAGGTCTTTAAGTTCTTCCATCTCCTCAAGCTTGAGATTCCTTCAGAATGTCAGAGCCCAAGTGACTCCTGGTATGTGGGAGTCAAAAAATTGAGAGGCCAATCCCATATGTGCAATTGAAATAGCAAAGAGCCTCGGGAAGAAGGCTTCCAAGGTGAAGTCGCCACACCACCTGTCCTTCCTGAAGAGGCACTTGTCGCCTCTTCCTAGACAGACCCGAACATTGGAAGTGATAATATCCCTGCAAGTCAGGATGTCCCGTCATATCTAGGTTGGCAGTATCGGCCGAAACGTATCGGTTTCGGCCGGTACCGATCGAAATCGAACCAAATCACTGTAGCAGGTCCGAAACCATTAAAAAATACTTTTTTAATGGTTTCGGACAAAACCATTAAGGGTTTCGGCCGAAACTGACCTATTTCGGTGCGAAACCGGACGGTTTCGGCCGAAACAAGACCTTGACATTATTTTTTTTAGTTTTTTAAATGGTTTCAACCGGTTTCGGCCGAAACCGAAACCGGTACCGAAACCGGTACGTATCGGTTTCGAAACCGGCCGAAACCGGTACCGAAACCGATACTGCCTTCCTTGCGTCATATGGGAGAAATGTGGTGATGTGTTACAGGTGTCAAGTCCCAGTTTCTCCTATTGCCATAGTACTTTTGCCTGATGATTTGTACCCACAAGCCCTCCTCTCCCGCCCCCAAATTTCAAACCCACTTGCACAGCAAGGTTAGATTGAAGTCTCTGATGTTTTGGAGTCTCACACCTCCATTTTCCTTGCTAGTGGCCACTCTCCCCTATGAAATGTCACTCCAGCCCCTACACCTTCCTCCACTACCATGCCAGAAGAATCTCCCCTGAATGGACTCTATCTTCTTCGTGATTGTCTTCAAGATCCGGAACATGGACAAAAAGTAAATAAGTTATCCAACACTGACTTGCAAAGCACGAGTCTACCCCCATAAGAAAGTAGCCTCACCTTCCACCCTGCCAGTCGAGCCTCATATCTCTGCGTTCTAGGAAGATAGATGGTCCATTGTAGACCTGTAAACGGATCGGATACAGAGCGAATAGTGTAATATTTGAATTCGTATCCGATTAATAATCGAATTATCCGATATCCGATTAAATTATCCGTCGGATACTTTATTCGGATAAGTATCCGATTAATATGAATTCGAATTCGGTTCGAATTTTAAACGGATAATTGCCTGGCTTACTTAAAGATGAGTCGTGTAAGCCGTGCAGGAGCATCGTAGGTTGTTTTCTCAAAAAAGGAAAGTGAAAATTATTTTTATTTTAGGAGAGATTATCAAAAGATTGGACTTCATCTTAAAAAATAGGAGAAGACTTACCAAATGAATGTAAGTAGAGTTCTTGATTTTAAATTATATTTTGAGACAAAAAAGAAGTAAAAAAAACAACCAAACAACATATTAAGATTTGAGTTAATTATATATAGAATATGTGTATCCTTAGATATTCATCTAAGGGTTCATATTCGGTCCGATAATATCCAACACGGATACCCCAATATCCGAATTCGTATCCAATTAATAATCGAATTATCCGATATCCGATTAAATTATCCATCAGATACTTTATTCGGATAATTATCCGATCAAACGAATACGAATTTGAATTCGGTTCGAATTTTAAATGGAGTCATTGGCAGTGGTGGCTCAGGTCTTCGACGGTCAGCCGAGGAGGAGAAGTTGGACCCCCAAGTTTAGAAGATACCTGCAGGATAAGGAAATTGATGTGCTCAAGAAATTGCACTCTCTACTACAAGATCATACCATAGATGCAAGCAAGGCAGATGGGTGGACCTGAAGATGGGGCAAAGATGGTTGCTTCTCAGTTAGATCGACTTACAAAGTCATTGCATATGGGGGTGTGTGGCATCCTTTGGCCAAGCAAATATGGAAACCTAAGAGCCCTCTTAAAGTTAAGGTGCTGATGTGGAGGATTTCTCATGGAAGGCTGCCAACATATGATAGACTCGTCTCCACAAAGCTTTTGTTGTCTGTGTGGGGAGGAGGAAATATTGACCACTTGTTCGCTAGTTGTCAATTTGCTAAAGAGCTGTGGCTCCATGTTTTGAACAAAATTCAGTGAAGCTACCAACCTGTTGAGACTATTCACCAGCTGTTGTGGCTGAGGAAATGGCCCTTCAAGGGAGACAGGCATGTTTGGTAGCTAATCTTTCATGCCACGTTGTGGGCCATCTGGGGGAGAGAAAAACAATAGAACTTTTAGGAACATGCCAACGGTCCCTGAGAGGATAGGGGAGTTTGTGATAAAAAAATGTCAGAGAGTGGGCTAAAATTGTCTATAATGTAGATGCACACAGCTCTTTTTTTTGGTTTTGATGGGGAGATAGTATGTGACACATCTTCTTGATATGACCTTTTGTACAGGGATGTTTTGTAAGCAAAAAATATACACTTGTAAATCCCTTTTTATCTTTAATATAATCAGTGGTACCACCCACTTTCAAAAAAATTCAAGGTCATTTATAAGCCATATTGATTTACTGTTTAATATGTGAGAGGAACCATACGAATTGATGGGAGATGCGAAGGAAAGTATATACCTTCCCTGTACGCCTTGCGTCAACATAAGGAAGGTTCCTGACAACCACCACTCTCCACAGCCCAACTCTGTTTGTGCTGTCCAAGGTACTAGAGTTTTTTATGTACGCTTCAGTCTCTTCATCCACAAACATGTAAAAGCATACAGTCCTCTTTGCAACTTCACTTATGTTTCTGGGCTGCTGCATTATATCATAGTTCCCTAATCAAAAGGAAAAAAGACAAATGAAAGGCATGTCAGTAAGTCAATTTGTGCTTCTACCAGACCATGACACGTGAAAAAACAATGAGGAGCTCATAATCACCAAATATGGCAGATGCAACAACTACACCATGGCATTGCTCCATCTCGAGAAGATCATCACTATCTATGTCAAACCCACTACCACTGCCAGGTCTTTTTCCTCTAGCAAATCTGGAAAAAAAAAAGAAAAAAAGGATGAGATCATATTTGACCAGCTAGGATCTCTTTTTATTTCCATAAACAAAACGGGTAAAACATAGATTATAAACATCACGTTCATCAAACCAATTTTCTAGAAATTACATTTGTGCTTAATAAAACCCTGGAGTTGTTTAAAAACTGGTGCTTCCATTCTTAGAGGAAAGATGATGTTTAGAATAAAGGAACACATTCAGTGTCACATGGAACCCACATGGCAGCTAGAGTGTACACATTTGCAGATGCATATCAGTTACTGGCTGATGTATTGCACTAGAATCACACCTTTTCTTTTCTAAGACAGAGCTTAACAAAGACACCTACCCAAAAGGAGAAAGGAAATAATTATTAGTGTGCTCCATCCCAATGTTCTTTCCATGTGTTCATTTTTTCTAGGCTAGTACAATCCACCGTCTGTTGCATTCATACAAGATATTACATTACTTAGAATAATAGAAGAGTTTAATGGAGCACATACATACCCACAGTGCACAGTCATTGATTCTTTTATATTGAAGGAATCGTTCCTCTGCTCCAAAGATGGATGCCCACCAAACAATGAACCTCCGTTTGTCTCATTTACGATGGAATCTTCTTCAGAAACATATGTCAGATGTTGCAGTATGGGAGACTCTGAAGGTGCAGCTGGCATAAGGGCTATAGCATGCTCCACAGAAACGTAACAGACGGGACATGCTAACAAATTGGAAATTAGGCATCAGCATCATCATAAATGCTGACAAGCAATAGTAAGCATTGATAGTTTTAAAGAGCTTACGACGAGGGCCGGTTCGTTTTCTATCAGCTGGTGGTGGTGGAATTGAGAAGTCTTCACAAGGATGTTTTGAAGAAAAAGGTCTCTTGTAAATAATAGGCAAACGAAATTGGGTGTCATTATCGCCACCAAATCTACGATTCCTTGGTGGCGTGAGTTCTTTCATATTCCTTTGATCTCTCCTAGATGCAAACAACGAATCTGGAGGTATGTCAGCAACAAATGGCCGTCTACCTTGAAGAAATGGAGAAACCCCACTTGCCCCGGGGATATCTGATACATCTCCACCTGAAATATGCATGCTACAGTTATTTTCTAATACATAAAATGAAATAACTGACAACAAGTTGAGTCACATGATGTTAAAAGCAATTAAATCACAGCAAAACCTACTATGGCTATTAGAAAGCAGGTGCTACAACATTCCCCCAAAAATTTATATTACTAGTCACATAAAGTACATTGTTAGCAAGATTTTGGTTCTCATGTAGGCTTAACTATGATGCCGGTATCGACAATCAAGCCTTAACCATCTGACTAATGAAAGAATTGCAGTTAATCTGATAAAATCATCCACCGAATATCTCTTTAGCACCATCAACACTAGTTGAAATAAGGCAGTCTAGCTCATGCCATAATGTGGGGAAGATATGGTCAAAGGTACCCATTTTTGAGACTATAGAATGATAACTTTTGGAATCTAAACAGAATGGCAACAGTTCATTTAAATAAGAGAAGCAATTAAGTGTGTCCTGGAAACAAGGTTAGTATTCTACAGAGACATACATTAAATGCGTGGTTTCATATAACTCACAATCCTGGTTATATCATCTTTATGATGGAACGAAAACCATGTATCGTACTGAGACTTTCAACATAAGAAAGGCCCTGGTACTTCTGCAACTCCATTCTCTGACTAGTCACTAGCTAGTCTGCTAAAAGTCTCATGGACACCACAAAATCTTGAAATTGGATGAAATTCATTTTTGAATCTTCTGCTGCCATACTCTTTGCACGAATCCATGTAACATTGCCGCAAGAAGATTATAGAGCAGCATGTTACAACTGAAACTTTGCCAATGCTCTAGTAGGGATGAGCAGTCTTCAGGTTCCAAATCCCATTTTATGTGAGTGCATTCTGCACACTACATTTCACCCTACAGTGTACAAAGAGGCGCTTCATATAGTCCACTTCCACTCCGTAGAAAGCATAGCTACCACTGACTGACTTACACCTTTTAAATCAGTCACATGTCTGATCATGAAAATCATCTTGACTGACTTACATCTTTTAAATCAGTCAAAGGTCTGATCATGAAAATCATCTTTTAAAAAATCTCTTTCTCCAAAAGTCAAAATTCAGTAAAACTTCATGGTCGAGCAGCTCCATGTGATCCATCCCAAAGTCCAAACCCAGTCAAATACATATATCAGTTTTTAATGGAAACCAGCATCGTCCAATAGAATTGTTAGAATAATCATTCCCACAGAAACTGAGCAGTTCAATTATAAACTCATACCAAGTCCATGTCAAGCAATCACCCTTTGAGAACTTAGAATGTAAAGAGAGGACTCACAACTGGGTTTGGCCAAAGCCCACGCCATTTTATTAGAAGATTGAGTGCACAAAATCCCACATTACTTTAGGAGAATGAAGATGAGGAGTTGAATCTGACACAGATAAACTCGATGAAAATAAGGAGGATACAAACAAAGATAAACTCTTTCTGTCCAGTCTTCCCTAACAGTTCCATTACATTTCACAGAAAGACATAGTTTGTAGACATAATCTATTCCTTTCTTCACCTTCTTTTCTTCAGAAAATGTGCATATATCAGTACCAAAATAGATGGAAGAACAAGCTCCAGGGTAAATTCAAAGATGAAGTTGCAACTCTGAGTTACCAAAGTCAATGGCAAAGTCTCAGTGATTGCACTGGCTTTCACAATCACATATCATATATAAATTTTCAATTTCCTGATTTACCATTTCATAGCCTTTTCGTGAATTCCTTTAGGTTGTTACACAATTTTCCTTTCCTTGAAAATTAAGCTCTTGTATGTTGTTGCGAATTTCTCTGAGATGACAATAAAAAGGTTCTGGTTCCATCAGTTTCCCGGGCCATATTTTCTTGTTTACTTTTGGAAAAAGATGTTAAGATTGGACAGTTCCTGTGTGAATGCTTAACCTTGGTCCGATAAGCCTCCTATACGTAACATTTTCATTGCTCCTAATAGATCTTTAGTACACCAAATGTCTAAATGTTGGCATAGATTAAGTTAGCTATTACCCATGCTAGTCGAAATGCAATCTGGATAATGTATCTGTTGACTCTGTTGACTCCAAGTTGCACCCGACTGAAACAAAGAGCAGGAACTTGATGAGAGAGGCCACTTTCTCTTTTCCTTTTGGGAAGGAGGGCACATGTATGAGAAAAAGAATCCTCCGGAAAAAAGTTCCAAACAAGACTATAACTCTATCACAATTTCCACACTTTTTTTTTGGTACTTGACAAGGAAAACCCATCCAATCCTGACAATGAGGTACAAGTGAACTAAGATGCACTCCAAAGTCTAAACCATGAGTACTTCGTTCGCTTAACGAATTCTGCTCCCATCCACTTCACAAAAACTTTCACTAACTAAAGAAGACAATTCATTAATAAACGTAAACCACACTGTAATATCCTGCATTCTGAACCCCAAAGCATTTTACCGCACCATGAAACTTAACCACGCCAAAACCACATTGGAGAATTGCCCACGGCGATAATCCAAATCACAAATGTTGACGCACTTACCAAATAAGGAAAAAGGAAGAGGGGATGAAGGGGAGAAAGAATGCACAAAGGCCAGACCTCTTCTGAGAAGGAACAGCCCCGTCATGACGATCACGAGAACTCCAAACGATGCCATAACGACAAGGAACATGCCCACTCGGATGGGGAGGCACGGCCGCCAGATCCGGGGCAGGCCACCACCCTTCTCCTTCGCACCCGGGAGGGACATCTTGGGGGCCTTACGGCCGCCGCTGCCCGGCGTCGTCTGGATCGGGACTCTGACATCGCTCTGCAGATGCTGTTGCAGCGATCCATAGCTCCCCGAGCGAAGACCCAATGACCCTCCAGTCATCGTCCCTCCGGCGCGGCCAGTTCCCCACTCATCTCCCTGGTCCTTCCCGGACACCTCTGCGGACAGAATTCCGACCAATGCGCGGAGGCAAATCCTCCCCGGAGATCTGCTCTCCGGCTCCAATGGGGAGGGGGTAGCGGCGGAAAACGGAAACCTGCACAGATCTGCGGCTTCTTCTTCTTATTCTTCTCTTCTCAGTTCCGAACTGGAGCAGCCAACGCTGCCGAAAACAGAAATCTGAGATGATATGTCGAGGTACCACGGTTCGACCATCTGTGATTCTGTAGAGGGTTACTTACGTGAATGCCCTTCTTGATAATGAAATTGTAAAATGTCTTGTAAGAAATTAAATTGTGCACGTGCATTACTTCTATGCCCTTTCGTCAGGTCAATTTTTCTGAATTAGAGTAATATTTGAGGCAGACCATGGCATGCAAGTAGGTCTTGTCATCTTGTAAGTTGTAACCTGTATGGAACTAGTATACTAGGTGTGACAAGGCAGTGGGAGAAAATCAATGGTGTCAAGCCCCGAGCGCGGAAGATTACTCGGAGGCGTGACACGTCTATATAGATCGTGTCAATCATGTAAATATCAGAGTGCGCAAATAACTAAGATTTAACTCGAAATTAATATAAATAGTACGAGCTGACAATTGTCACAACTAATCAAAGGACAAATACATATATTCCCATAGTCCAACGACTAGACTTCAAATCTTAAGCAGTTCTAATCAAGTTGACTAATACAAATGACATAGATGAATTGATACAACTGACATAAGTGAACTAATACAATAACACAAATGACATGACAATTTGATAACTTCACTCTAACACTCATCACTCAGTCTCGTTCCCTTCCGAGTGTTGGTTGACATCCAAATTACCTGAAAATATTAGAAAATAACTAGATGAGCGAATCGCTCAGTAGGAATTACATCTCAAGATTTAACATGCTTTAAGTGGTTTACAAGTTCAATTAATGTCAGTAAAGCTATGCGTGTAGATGAGTAGATATCAATGATTGTAAAAATCGACAAGAGCAGTGAATGAATAACAAGTGAGAGTATAAGGATTCCAACTTCAATGCAGCAATAGCAAGAGATTCAAGCAACTGGAATTAACAAAATCTTTCTAATAGAGTAAGAACTCATGTCTAGCAAGTAATAGAAAGTAATATAAATTCAAGCATGTAAAACTGGAATTGGCTATTTATCAATTTCATTCAAGCAAAAACTTTACCCTTCTGCGGGTCTCAAGTCAAATCAATCAAGTAATATCACGAGAATGAGTGGAATGTCTAAAGCCAGAAAGCAAGTACTCCGGTGCAATGCCAAATACCGTGGTCAATAAACTCCCATGGGCACAAGTACCTTCGGGTGCTCCTCCCAGGACCAGATCGGGCCCTATATGCACAGCATTAATCATGTTTGTTGACATCCACTCTCATTTATAGTCAATATGAAATTTCAAGGTTTGACCAGTATGATATATAAGGTGGAATTATGGAATAGAATCCAAGGGCGCATTGATGTGTAGGGACGAACTGAGAGTGGAAACCAGTAACGTTTGATACACGAGAAAAAAAAAACTAGATAAGAGAGATGCCGTATGGGCCACCTGACAAGTTTAGAAATGACACCCTTACTGTGGGATGCCCTTTCTGGGAACTATACAAGGTTTAGAGGACCCTGTCAGGAGTTAAATGGCACCTCTTAGGCTGCCATCTATCAGTGGAGATGGCAAAAGTGAAAGTCTAACGTAATGAGCTAGCTGTGTCGACTCAATAGTTCATCGCGTCAACCCTGCAGTTCATCGCGTCAACGCGGTGAATAGGCTGGGTCGATCCTGTGAACAGACAGGGTCGACTCTGCAGTTCATCGCGTCAACGCGGTGAACTGGCTGGGTCGACTCTGCAGCTCATATCTGCCCAAAATGACTTAAGGTATTAATCTTTGATTAAGTTATGGTTAACTGGACGATTAGTTTAACATTATGCAGTTAGAAGGTGTCCATAGGGCTGCCATCTCTTAGAAGAAGGCGCCCTTGGGTCTGCCACCTTCTATTAAATTTTAATAGATTAGTTAAATGATAAAACTTGCGTTATACGGATATATCGTATGGATATGAAGCTAATTCATACCAATTACCATAGATTGAAGCTAATACCTGCTAATCATCTTGGATATAAGACTAATACATGAGAAACATGCCGTATATACTTTATATCTATTTGCTAAACATGCAATTGAGAGGGGTCTTGGGTTTGTATGTTTATGTTGTTATTCATGTAAGTTCTTGTGATTTTAGTCTTTCTTAGTCCTTTTCATACTTTTCGGATCTTCCTTTCAATTTCATGTCTTCTACAAACTTGTTCATCCTTAAGTGCTTTACATTTTCTTCTTCAACCTCTTTCTCTAATTCTTCCCCGTTTTCAAGTTATTGCATGTTTTTCCACTTGCTGTCCTGGCACATTACTGTTCATCCGAGTTGATACTTTCTTTTGTTCCCCAGTTTTCATACCCTTCCAGTCCTCTTTTCTCTCCGAGTTCTTCACAAAAGTTCTTCTTCTCTTGTAGATATAGATTTTCTTCTTCTACTACTTCCTTAAATTCTTCTTAATTTTTAAGTTATAATTATTTTTCTACGGTTCTGTTTCCTACACAGTCACTGTTCACCTGCGCCTATAGATCTCGATTTTTCACATTTTTCACCTTCTTCCTCTCATTTTCTCTCTCTGAACTCTTCATAAAATTTCTTCCTAACCCTCCAATCTACAACTTTCTCTTATTTCACATATTCTCATTCTCTCTAGATTTTTCGTTATTCTCCTTCTTAGAACCCCCTATTTTCAATATAATTTCATTGTGCTTTCAACTTGGTCTTTTTCAACTTGGTCTTTTTTCACGTTTTTCATCCTCTTGACTACAATTTCTTCTTTCACTATTTTTAGGTTTTAGTTTCTCTAATATAACATTTTTAACATGGTGATTTCAGTTTCACAGAAATTGACATAATGACAGGCTCTTTACTAAAGCATGAACTATATCAAATATAGATATTAGCTAATACATGCTAATCGTCCTAGATTTAAGCTAACACATGCTAATTATTCTAGGTATGAGACTAATACTTACTAATACTTGCTAATACTTACTAATTATTCTGGGTATAAGGCTAATACATGCTAATTATCTCAGGTATGAAGCTAATACATGCTAATCGTCCTAGATTTAAGCTGACATATGCTAATCATTCTAGGTATGAGACTAATACTTGCTAATACTGACTAATACTTGCTAATTATTCTGGGTATAAGGCTAATACATGCTAATTATCTTAGGTATGAAGCTAATACATGCTAATCGTCCTAGATTTAAGCTAGCACATGCTAATTATTCTAGGTATGAGACTAATACTTGCTAATACTTGCTAATAGTTGTTAATTATTCTGGGTATAAGGCTAATACATGCTAATTATCTTAGGTATGAAGCTAATGCATGCTAATCGTCATAGATTTAAGCTAACACATGCTAATTATTCTAGGTATGAGACTAATACTTGCTAATACTTGCTAATTATTCTGGGTATAAGGATAATACATACTAATTATCTTGGATATGAAGCTAATATATGCTAATCGTCCTAGATTTAAGCTAACACATGCTAATTATTCTAGGTATGAGACTAATACTTGCTAATACTGACTAATACTTGCTAATTATTATGGGTATAAGGCTAATACGTGCTAATTATCTTAGGTATGAAGCTAATACATGCTAATCGTCCTAGATTTAAGCTAACACATGCTAATTATTCTAAGTATGAGACTAATACTTGCTAATACTTGCTAATTATTCTGGGTATATGGCTAATACATGCTAATTATCTTAGGTATGAAGCTAATACATGCTAATCGTCATAGATTTAAGCTAACACATGTTAATTATTATAGGTATGAGACTAATACTGGCTAATACTTGCTAATTATTCTGGGTATAAGGCTAATACATGCTAATTATCTTAGGTATGAAGCTAATACATGCTAATCGTCCTAGATTTAAGCTAACACATGCTAATTATTCTAGGTATGAGACTAATACTTGCTAATACTGACTAATACTTGCTAATTATTCTGGGTATAAGGCTAATACATGCTAATTATCTTAGGTATGAAACTAATACATGCTAATCGTCCTAGATTTAAGCTAACACATGTCAATTATTCTAGGTATGAGACTAATACTTGCTAATACTTGCTAATTATTCTCGGTACAAGGCTAATACATGCTAATTATCTTAGATATGAAGCTAATACATGCTAATCGTCCTAGATTTAAGCTAACACATGCTAATTATTCTAGGTATGAGACTAATACTTGCTAATACTGGCTAATACTTGTTAATTATTCTGGGTATAAGGCTAATACATGCTAATTATCTTAGGTATGAAACTAATACATGCTAATCGTCCTAGATTTAAGCTAACACATGCCAATTATTCTAGGTATGAGACTAATACTTGCTAATACTTGCTAATTATTCTGGGTACAAGGCTAATACATGCTAATTATCTTAGATATGAAGCTAATACATGCTAATCGTCCTAGATTTAAGCTAACACATGCTAATTATTCTAGGTATGAGACTAATACTTGCTAATACTTGCTAAGTATTCTGGGTATAAGGCTAATACATGCTAATTATCTTAGGTATGAAGCTAATACATGCTAATCATCCTAGATTTAAGCTAACACATGTTAATTATTCTAGGTATGAGACTAATACTTGCTAATACTTGCTAATTATTCTGGGTATAAGGCTAATACATGCTAATTATCTTAGGTATGAAGCTAATACATGCTAATCGTCATAGATTTAAGCTAACACATGCTTTATAAACACTAAATATCGCATGGAAATGAACCTAAGACTAAATGCCTAGACTAATCATCCTAGATTAGCTACTAGTTTAGTTAAAAGTTGAGAACACCTACCTCTGTGAAGTGGCAGTAGTTGTAACAAATGGAAGAAGCAACTCTTCCCTTCTCTGCAACCCTTCAGAAGTGTCTCCCTTTCTCAACAGCAAGCCTTTTAACCAACGAAGGTTTGATTCGTTAGGAGTATAATATAAGGTTTGAGTTGGCAAGAGGGGGAAACAAGATCCGTGAAAATCGGATCTCAGTGGGATGCCAGCTTATACAGGCTATTGGAGATAAGGAAATCGAAAAGTTTGTGGGGTGGATTGTAGCTCCTATGAGAGGGTGGTTTATTTATTGTAAACTTCCCACTTAACTTTCATGATTTTTATCTTTACGATTTGATGGAGTTAGTTAATGAAATTTCATGGAAAATATCCTTATATTTTTCTTTATTTTTACATATAATTTTTTTGGAAAAATTCTTTTTAAATAAAAAGTGGTACTATTCATGGCACTATTCACGTTAGGAAATAATGACTTATGAATAACGACCACGTGAATCACTTGGAGTATTTTCCTACCACCCTATAAGGACCAAAATTGTACATATGTCCTTTCAAACCTTGTGTATTTACTTTACTTGCATAATGACATCTTACATGTCGTTATTTCTTAAGTAATGACTTAACAACGGTTGTTATTTTGAACGGAGATTTTTGTATTCACCCTATACTTAACCAAAATTATATATATACCCTTTCTCACTTCCTAAATTAGGTTTATCCTTTAATTCTTCATCTATATATCCGTATTTCTTTCAAGCAATGATATAAATGAAAATATGATTGTAATTTATGAAAATATGATTTGGCATCTTCTAAAGTATCCATTGATTTTTTGAAATATTAATTAAATGGTCGAAATGGTTAAAAAATTTTTTTTATGCATTTCTATTTTAAATTTCTCGAGTGTTACAGATGGGGTAACATGATGTATCATACGCTACAAAGTGACCCATATTCATTTAATAGAAGAAAGATATATTAATTTGGAACAATAAATAGATGTTGACAATGACATACATAATTAGAATAAAATATATATAGAATGACATATAGCCATCGAGAAATATACGTATTGGAATAACCTATAATTATTTGAGGACTGTTAATTATGTGTATACCTTTCTTAACAATTAAATTGCAAACTAGTCTTGTAAAAAATCGAATCTAATATGTAAATTTCTTACACGTCCTTCTTCAAATGCCTTCTTTTCTCACACCCATGATTTGCCAAACCGTTTCGACACGGGCGAACCGCCCATACCGGACTGGACCACGTGGATGGCGGGATGCCCGGGCCCTGGTACGTGGCCGGGACGTGTTGGCCGCCAGGGGACCGTGCGTCCCGCTATATACCAGACCGATTCGCAGGCCGAACTGCCCATACCGGACTGGGCCACGTGGATGGCGGGACGCCCGGGCCGTGGAACGCAGCCGAGACACGTTGGCCGCCACGGGATCGTGCGTCCCGCTACGTACCAGACCGGTTCGCAGCATGACCGGCCTGGTACGTGCGGGATGCCTAGCTCGTGCCGATCCGGCATTATAAGCCGGTTGTGGGTGGGCGAACAAGCATCGAACCCACCGGTGGGTGGCCGGCGAGGTGCGGTGTGTAACGGCCCAAGATCCGGATACTGAGGAGAGCCTAACACCATTCGAATCCTGACCCGCCGCTCACGAGCCGGGAGGACTCGGAAGGGTTAAAAGGAGTGTGGAGGTACAAAGAAATAGGAAATAAGGCAGGATAATTTAACAATTAACAGAAATAAATAAACAACTACTACAACAAAGTCCAGTCCAATAGAAAGTACAGTCTAAAATAGTAAAGCGTACCACATGCCAAGTGAACACTCGGCCCGGCGAGCTGGCAACTAAGAACCTCCGAACATCACCCTCAAACCTCGAGGAAGAACCGTCGTATCTGAAAAGTAGGGGTGAGCCTCCTGTCACTTGCTCAGTAGGGATCCCGCGGAATCCAAACCGAGAACAATGGCGGTAACGGAAAGGAAAAATAGTTACAACTACAGCAGGAACAGCGAACCGGTGGCCGGTCAAAACTCGGCACTACAGCTACTCCTACGGTACCGGCCAAGCAGAAAGAGAAATCCCGATCTCACAATCGGGAACCGGACCACTCTGACACCAGACCTACCGAGGAAACACTCATGGCAGCTCCGCCATGAAGGCCTGTCCTCCCAGATAATGCCAACCTAGACCACGCTGTCCAAGGTAGGGTCACGACCACACTGTCGTGAACACAACTCTAACAAGACGCAATCTCGGTGAAGCCACTAGCACCCTAGTCACTACCTCGGAAACACCGGTCGGTCCAGAAAATCACGTCTCACAGACAGGAAATGAAACAAGAATAGGAGAGTCACGTCTCACGTGACAGGAGTACCTGTCCACTAGAAGAAGGCTGGATGCGTCCACTAACGACTTAGATCGCGTCTCAGGTGTCCCCCTCGACCCCTGGTGGAACGGGGACACCGTACTAGTAACCACATAACAAGAACTAGCTGGGGTCACGCTCGTTAGCATGGATCCAACTGCCCCCAACCACGTGTGCACACTCAGACCATGCGTCCTTGGTCTAGCTCTCTGACTGGTTTTTCCCTCAACCGGACTCTGGCTGTAAGACGTGGGGCCCGACAGTAACCAGCCTAAAATCGTCTCTCTGGGGTAGCCTCGTCACCACTCCCTGGTGGGACCACTCGCGTGTCGGAAGGCTACGGCTAGTGGGGAGTCACTGATGTGACCACTTTCCAAGGAGAAACTCCGAGAACCACGCACCCACCCTGCGCGAACGTCACGAGAAACCAAGTGGCGTCGAGCCACTGGACTCTGGACAGTCCTCTAGACTCACTAAATCCAATGGTCCTTGAGTCACAAGACTCGGGGTCAAGACCGTCGTACGTAACGGCACAATGCCATTAATCTAGCCTAATCCCTAGGTCTAAAATCATTGTAGCACGAATACCGAGGCAACTCACAAGCCGCCGAGACCATCCCCTCGGAAAGGGAACCGAGAAGCCCTCCAACCCCAGGCCGGACAACTGGACTCACAGTCCAAGGCCACACACACGGCCCACGTGGAAAGCACAAAAGCACGATTCCCAAGGCAGCTCACAAGTCGCCACGCCAATTCCCCATCCCAGGGAAAAGTGGGAAACCTCCAGCCTCAGGCTGGGCAACTGGACTCGCAGTCCAAGGCCACGCACACGGCCCAGTCGGGAATCATCTTCCGCAGAAACCCACGACATGGGGGGGAACCCCACCGCACTCTCACCGATACACGGTGACTCGATCGAGCATAACACGATAGTCCAGAACACGTGGGGTCACCCGGACCCACCACACCTATGGGCACGCTAATCGAGGTAACATGATACCTCCAGACACCCCAGAAATAAGGACACGGAACTCACGAGGTGTCTGAGACACTCACGAGGCCGAAGGTCGACCACTGGGTCACAACCGGGTCGACCGGAGACCAACACGACGGTAAACGGCACGACGAGCATGAAGAATCGCCTAGCGGTCCTCTCTGGACCGTTAGGGAGCCTAGCGGTCTACCCCTAGACCGCTAACGTCAGCCTAGCGGTCTAGCCAGGACTGCTACGTTCCAAGAACTCACGAACCCCTAGCGTTCGCTCCCGGACCGCCAAGGAAGGTGGCGGTCGTCCACCGACCTAGCGCCTAGCGGTCAGTAGAGAGACCGCTACCCAACCGACCTCAACTGACCAAAACGAGGAAAAAGGGTCATAAGACAACTGCTAACCCAAGGGTAGCGGTCTATCGCGTGACCGCCACCCTGACCCTAGCGGTCTCAAGAAGACCGCTAAGGGCAACCAACGTTTCAAATCACCTAGCGGTCTCCCTGAGACTGCCAAGGGAGTGTAACGGTCACTAGAACGACCGCTAGCACGTCCCGAGCACGAAATCGATGGGAAATCCCAAAAACGCCCATCCACGCCCCGATCATCACCCGATGATGGGAAAAAAAGGAGAATCCATCCCGAAGCCTCCTAGCATGCATCTAAACCCCTGAATCGGCCAAAAACGTTGTAAAACGGAAGATTCATATCTCACCCCAAAATCATGGTTTTTCCCCAAAATGCCCAAATAAATCCGCTCAGCTCACCACGGCCTACAAAACTCGCGGGAAACAAAGTACACGAGCTGAGGGTCCATCTCCCTACCTCCACCGAAGATTCGACGCGACGTCGACCCCGATCCACGAAGAAAATGCCGTGAAAACCCCGCCGATGCCCCGCGCTCACGAACCGGCTTCACCGAGCCCTCGTGTAACGACCCGAGAATCCGATTACCGGGAAGGCCCTATAATCCGAGACTCGCACTGCCACCCACGAGTTCGAAGACTCGGAAGGGTTAGAAGGATGGTGTGGAAACTACACAAGTATCACAAGTAATTACAAAATTTAAACAGTTATAATATTAAGCAGAAAATAAATTAACAATTTACATGGTCCACAATAGAAAATAACAACAACAATAGTCCACAACTAGTACAGAGACAAGAAAGAAAAGTACAACTACATGGGGCATACCCCGGCTCTGACCTCTGGTGTAGACACGCCATTCCTGACGTCTCCTGAGAAAGTCTCATATTACTATACGACGCCCCGCGACGGCTTACGCATTTTGAATCGCTCGAGTACTTCCTTTTCTTGAGTCTTCTTCAGCCCTTGTCAGCATCCGGAACTATCTCGTCGCGGCATTCGGACGTCATCAACACTAGTCGGACGCATCAGAGGTTCCGAAACCAGGAAGGGTGTCTGCCGGGCGGCCGCCAACGCCTGAACTAAGGACCCGAGTGGGTCTTAATGGGGGCGTCCAGGCCCCTGGACGCCCCCATTCTTTTAATTTATTTTTCAAAAGCCTAAAACAAAATAAAAAATAATATATTAATGGAGGCGTCCAGGCCCCTGGACGCCTCCATAAAAATAAAAATAAATAAATATATATATATATATATGCCAGCTTTGGCATAAAAGACAAAACAAAAAAATAATAAAAGAATATATTTATGGAGGCGTCCAGGACCCTGGACGCCTCCATCAACTCCCTCACGGGCGCCGCCCACCGAACGACGGTTTGTCGTGTGTGAAAAAATCCAAATTATGGAGACGTCCCGCCAGCTGGACGCGTCCATTTCTGAATCACGAGTCGCCGCTCATAAAATCATGCGTCGTGCCAAACCGCGTGCGGCCGTCGGCAGGGTTCGGTGGACCTGTTGGAGGCGTCCGGAGCCCTGGACGCCTCCACAAAAATATTTCAAAAAAATAAATAAAAATAGAATAAAATATTAGTTCGGCCCTGATGGAGGTGTCCAGGGTCCTGGACGCCTCCACCCTCCGGAGCCCTATAAATAGAGGCCCACCCCCTCAGTTCTGGAGGAGCTTCAAAGAGGTCCGATAGGCTGCCGGAGCCCAGAGGCTGCCGGAGTCATTTCTAACCCGTGGGGTCTTTTGTAGGTGGAGGTTTTGTCGGCTTCTCGGGTGCCCACGCTCGCGAGAGGAAGGTCGTCTTCATCCACCGCGCTTCCACGTCATCCCCACGCTGCCGGAGCTCCGCCGAATTTCACCCTCGGCTCCTCCAATAAGCCTTTTCTTCCCCTTTTTCTCCATAGTTCTTTACATTCATCATACTGCATCCTCTATCTCCCTACATAAGGGCGCCGTCCCTTGCATACTCCCTGCATTCATCATCACATTTTCCTCCTACTCGAGTCCGAGAGGGGTTTAAAACCACACCAACCAGGTGTGTGTCAGGTCACGATCTCGTTACTTTTATTGTAAGGAATTGTTACTACACTGCCATTTTCTAATTATGTTCGTTTATTGTCTACTGTTTTGCAAGGGTAACCAAGGAAAGCCCTCTCCGTCGGCCGACCGAAGGGGGAGGAAAAAGCAACCCGCCATCTCCCGCTCTTGAGGTAGGCGCGATCATTTTCTTTATTTTGTGGTCTTTTGGCCCCTGGCGATCACATCTTGTTCTCGAGGCCGCGGCGAGTCACTTCCCCAATGGCCGTTTAAATTCCCATTCTTATATGTTATATTCTTATCTATTCGTGTTCTCGAGGCCGCGGCGAGTCACTTCCCCAATGGCCGTTTAAATTCCCGCTCTTATATTCTCCTTATATTCTGTTATATTCTTATCTATTCATATTCTCGAGGCCGCGGCGAGTCACTTCCCCAATGGCCGTTTAAATTCCCGCTTTTTATATTCTCTTTATATTCTGTTATCTTCTTATCTGCTCATGTTCTCGAGGCCGCGGCGAGTCACTTCCCCAATGGCCATTTCAATTCTTGCTATTTAATTTCTGCACCATTCCCGTCCCCCCGAGGTCGCGGCGAGTCACTTCCCGCTATGGCCGTTTAACCCCTATATCTTGCTATATTACATTTATCCCGCTCGCCCCGCCGGAGCAATCTCCCGTGGTGGCCCCTTCTCTTTTCTCTTATTTCTGTGTTGCATCAAACAAAAAGGAGCCCGCGCGCTCCGCGTCTCCTCCGCTCCCCGAACCGCGTGACGTCGCTCACAGATTGGCGATCACGGTGGGACCACTACTGCTTCCTTTTGGCTACCCTTGCAAGTTCGGCACCGTCCGTGCCTCTCCACCTTGGCGCTCTCGCGCGCCCCCATTGTGCTCACGGCAACACTGTCAGTTGTGATTGGTTGGGTGTTCATTATATGTTTGTTATTTCTGTTGTTTTCTTACTCTATATCTCTGTCAGCATTCCATTGCATACATCCATCTCTCTTTTATCTCTTTTTTTCATTTTTTCTAAGGATCACCTTTTCCCGGTGAAGGAAGGACTCTCCGTTTGAGAATTCCTCTCAACGGACTAGAATCTCCTCCACTGGGACCTCCGTAAGTCCCCGACATCGAAGAATCTCCTCTTCGTTCACTAGGCCGGTTGTACCATTGGAGTTCCCCGGAGTTAGTCATCCCATTCGTGGTGAGACGAGAGACCCTAGTTGACACGGCGGTGAAACAAAAATAAACTAGGGTCCTTATTTTGTGTGAACTTTAGATCTCGCTAAAAACACAAAAAAAAATCATCAAAATCAAAACACAAAAAAAAGGGCGTAAGGGCATCCACTTGTTTGATAATCTCTGCTACCTGCTTGCTAGTGTATGTTTTTGCGTTCTGGGAAAACTGTGAGCATGGCTCACGAGTCTTTTGAGGAGAACCACCCTAGTCGTGGTTTGTCAGCCGACCCGCGAGTCTATGCTATGGACTCGGGTCCTTCTCATGAGCCCTCGCATGAGGTGCAGGTTATTGCCGGGGACACATCCCCACCACAGGATATCTCTTCCTTACTGGGCGTCCTCGCCAACACGGAGCTTACCTCTGAACAGCTCCGGGCCTTCCAGGCCATTCTGAAGGGGAAATATGTTTCCCCCACGCCCCAGGAATCAACTCCGGCCATCGCACCTCTCCAAGAGTCCGTGCAGGCCATTCCATCTCCTTCATTGGCGCAAGCCATCCAGTCTCCCTCACTTCAAGGACAAGCGAGCCAACAACCACCCTCATTCCAGTTCCCGTCACAATCTCAAACTCCCGTTGTTCCCCAGATACCGCTTCAACCGGGGCCAACTGTCGGCGGTCCGACAGCTCCCTCTCATTCGGGGTTTCCCCCCAAGTCTCCGGGAGACAGTTTCTCCCCCAGTGACAAGTGCCACCTTCACTTCTAGAGGAGCGCGCCCAATCGCTCCTCAATAGGTTCAATCGCATGGACGAGCAGTTTCAAAATCTGAGAAGAATGGTGGACGTGAAAGCCACCCCGGAGGTTACTTTGCCAATCCTTCCCGTCATTCATCTTCCTCCCTCCGAAATGCCCACGTACCGCAGATACAATGGTACCGACAACCCCTTCATTCACCTCAAGGATTTCATGTAGGAGTCCTCCTATTGGCAAAACGATCAGAGGTCCCTGGCATACCTCTTTCGGAGATCATTGGATGGTCCCGCGCTAGAGTGGTTCTATTCTTTGGAGCCCCGCGAGGCCGAGAATTTTGAAATAGTCCAGAGAAGGTTCTTGCAGAAATATAGGGATAGGGTCGGTCCCTCACTCTCCATTACCGACCTAGTGGCCGAAAAGATGAAGCCCGACGAGGATTTTATCCGCTATGCTGATAGATGGAGGTCTCTGGCGGAAAGAATAAGGGATACCCTCTCCGAGCCCGAACAAGTGAAGATGATTGTGTCTAATGCAACCCCACAGTTCAGACACGTCCTGGCCATGAATAAACTTAGTACAATGGAGGAACTCTATGAAAGGGCCCGGTACATCCAAACCCAGTTAAAAGACTCCCCCATTATGAACATGTTTGAGTCGCCGAAGCCCAAAGTGGTCAGAAAGACAAGCGCTGGTGTCCCGGGCGGAGCCACAAAAGGGGTCGTGACAAATGAACAAGTGGGTGCGGTCAACAATGCCAACTATGCAGTCAACCCAAGGCCTCCACAAATGCCCCGACTTCCCCCCCAACCAGGTCCTTTCCCTCTTTGTCCTCCACCCCAAAATAATCCACCCCAGGATAATATGCCTCCATTACGTCAACCCCAGCAACAACAACCACAACCTCAGCAACAACCACCGCTTCAGTACAACCAAGTTCCACCCCCGGGGAACTATGGTCCCCAACAGCAACAAAGGAGGCCGGTCGGTCCCAAGAGAGCCTACTATCCACCATTGCCAGAAACCTTAGCAGACATTTTTAATGCCCTCATGGCATCAAATCAACTTGCCCTACCCAGAGAAAGGCCCGTGTGGCCCCCGAATGTTGATACCTCCAAATACTGCGTCTACCACAGGCAGCCAGGACACACAGTAGATTGCTGCTTCCATTTCAAAGATTACATCCACGATATGAATGATGAACATCAAATAGATTGGGATGAAATGAGACGATATGTCGCTGCTCTCAAGGCTAGGAGACCTCCTCATAGGCCACAACAGCAGTTATAACAGTAGCAGCAGCAGCAACCACAACAACAACAACAGCCTCAGCAGGCCCCACAACAACAGCCCAACATGGGCATAATCCAGAATCCATTACCGGAGCACCAACAACCCAATCATCAGGTTAACCCCATCTCCTCCTTCCCGGAAGTCGGGAGAGAGCAGGTGTGGCACCAGGAAAGTACCTCCATTCTTTCTACCGCCAATCCTATCATCACGCAACACCCTCACCTTGCCCGGGTAGCACCTCTCTCTCATCAACCCGCGTCAGTATCGCCTTCACCATTTCCACTACCATTACGCCCTCTCATCCGAACCCCGATCCCCTATCAACCGACACCCTCCACTACGCCTTCACACCCTCTCATCTTCTCCCACTCCCCCACTTTACCATCTGTAGACACGCCATTCCTGACGTCTGCTGAGAAAGTCTCATATTACTATACAACGTCCCGCGACGGCTTACGCGTTTTGAATCACTTGAGTGCTTCCTTTTCTTGAGTCTTCTTCCGCCCTTTTCGGCATCCGGAATCGTCTCGTCACGGCATTCGGACGGCATCAACACCAGTCGAACGCATCAGGAGGTTCCGGAACCAAGAAGGATATCTGCCGGGCGGCCGCCGACGCCCGATCTAAGGACCCGGGTGGGTCTTAATGGGGGCGTCCAGGACCCTGGACGCCCCCATGATTTTAATTTGTTTTATTCTTTTCTCAGGGCCCAAAACCAAATATAAAAATATAAAAAAAATATATATTTATGGAGGCGTCCAGGACCATGGACGCCTCCATAAAAATAAAAATAAAAAATAAGTGTAAAATGCCAGTTGGCATACAAAAACAAAAAAATAAATAAAATTATATATATATTAATGGAGGCGTCCAGGCCCCTGGACGCCTCCATAAAAACAAATAAAAAAATAATAAAAATGCCAGCCCTTGTATAAAAGACAAAAGAAAAATAAAAAAATAATAAACTTTTGGAGGCGTCCAGGCCCCTGGACGCCTCCATGAACTCACTCACGGGCGCCGGCCACCGAACGATGGTTTGTCGTGTGTGAAAAAAGCCAAATTTAGAGACGTCCAGCTGACTGGACGCGCCCATTTTTGAATCACGAGGCGCCGCTCACAAAACCACGCGTTGTGCCAAACCGCGTGCGGCCGTCGTCGGTTTTCGGTGGACCTGTTAGAGGCGTCCGGGACCCTGGACGCCCCCATAAAAGTATTCTAAAAAAATCAATAAAAATAGAATAAAATATTATTTCGGCCCTGATGGAGGTGTCCAGGGTCCTGGACGCCTCCACCTTCCGGAGCTCTATAAATAGAGGCCCACCCCCTCAGTTCTAGGGGAGCTAAGCAGTGATCCGATAGGCTGCCGGAGCCCAGAGGCTACGGAGTCATTTTTCTAACCCGTTGGGTCTTTTGTAGGTGGAGGTTCTGCCGGTTTCTCGGGTGCCTACGCTCGCGAGAGGAAGGTCGTCTTCATCCACCGCGCTTCCCCGTCGTCCCCACGCTGCCGGAGCTCCGCCGGATTTCACCCTCGGCTCATCCAATAAGCTTTTTCTTCCCCTTTTTCTCCATAGTTCTTTACATTCATCATATTGCATCCTCTATCCCCCTTCACAAGGGCGCCTCTTCTCTTATACTTCTTGCATCCATCATCTCATTTTCCTCCTACTCGAGTCCGAGAGGGGTTTAAAAGATAACACCAACCAGGTGTGTGTCTTGCCATCATTTCGTTATTTTTACCGCGGGGATTTGAATACTACACCTCCATCTTTCTAATCCACTTGTCGTTTATTTGTCGTTGTTTTGCAAGGGTACCCGAGGAAAGCCCTCTCCGTCGGCCGGCCGGAAGGAGAGGAAGAAGCAACCCGCCATGTCCCGCTCTTGAGGTAGGCGCGATCACTTTCTTATTTTGGGGTCTTTCGGCCCCTGGCGATCACATCTTTTCATCGAGGCCGCGGCGAGTCACTTCCCCAATGGCCGTTTAAATTTCTGTTTCCTATATTCTCTTTATATTTTGTTAAATTCTGCTTATATCATCGAGGCCGCGGCGAGTCACTTCCCCAATGGCCGTTTAAATTTTCATTCCTATATTCTTTCTATATTATATTATATTTTGCTCATATCATCGAGGCCGCGGCGAGTCACTTCCCCAATGGCCGTTTAAATTTCCGTTCTTATATTCTCTCTATAATCTGTTATATTCTGCTCATATCATCGAGGCCGCGGCGAGTCACTTACCCAATGGCCGTTTAAATCTCTGTTCTTATATTTTCTTTTATATTCTGCTATATTCTGCTCATATTCTCGAGGCCGCGGCGAGTCACTTCCCCAATGGCCGTTTCAATTCTTGTTATTTAATTTCTGCACCATTCCCGTCCCCCCGAGGCCGCGGCGAGTCACTTCCCGCTATGGCCGTTTGAACCCCATATCTTGCTATATTATACTTGTCCCGCTCGCCCCGCCGGAGCAATCTCCCGTGGTGGCCCCTTCTCTCTCTTCTCTCATCTCTGTGTTGCAGCAAACAGCAAAACAAACAAAAAGAGGAGCCCGCGCGCTCTCCGCATCCTCTTCCCCGCACCACCGCTCTTCTCCGAACCGCGTGACGTCGCTCACAGATTGGCGATCACGGTGGGACATCTACTGCTTCCTTTCGGCTACCCTTGCAAGTTCGGCACCACCCGTGCCTCTCCACCTTCGCGCCCCCGCGCGCCCCCGTTGTGCTCACGGCAGCACCGTCAGTTTTGATTGGTTCTTTGTTTATTATATGTCTGTTATTTCTGTTGTTTTCCCACTCCATATATTTGTCAGCATTCCATTGCATACATCCATTCCTCTTTTCTATCCTTTTTTTCATTTTTTGAGGATCACCCTTTCCCGGTGAAGGAAGGACTCTCCGTTTGGGAATTCCTCTCAACGGACTAGAATCTCCTACACTGGGACCTCCGTAAGTCCCCGACATCGAAGAATCTCCTCTTCGTTCACTGGGCTGGTTGTACCATTGAAGTTCCCCGGAGTTAGTCATTTCATTCGTGGTGAGACGAGAGACCCTAGCTGACACGGCGGTAAAACAAAAACAAACTAGGGTCCCCATTTTGTGTGAACTTCGGATCTCGCTAAAAATACAAAAAAAATCATCAAAATCAAAACACAAAACAAGACGTAAGGCATTCACTTGTGTGTTAATCTCTGCTGATCATTTGTTGGTGTATGCTATTATGCTCTCGAGAAACATGATGGATGGCTGAATATAATTACAATTGTTTCGTGGCCGATGCCTTCCGTTATGGGTCTCAAATGCGTGACCCAGGTCACGACTCTTACGGGGTCTATAACTCAGACTGGGGCTATCAGCCTGACCCACAGGTTCATCCCATGGACATTGGCCCATCCTATAAGTCCTCATATGGAATACAGGCCACTGTTAGTGGAGCTTCCCCCTCCACTAGTGTTCCCTATGCCTGGGATTTCATGGCTTCTCATGTCGACTCTCTCAGCTCTCAACTTGGAGCCTTACAGGCTGTTATTGAGAGGAAATTTCTTCCTCCTTCCCCTCCTCAAGCCAACCCCCTTCACGCTTTCATGAATAATATTACCAAAATGGAGAAGGATTGGAAGGAGAGAAGAGATGAGTATGGCATCTGGGATATAAGTGAGCAAGAAGTTCTCCCAAGTTTTAACGATCAAGTGGATGCTGTCCACCCACCATTCATTCATTACGCTCATTCATATGGCCCTCCGCCTCCGCATTCATATCCACAAAACCCTTCATGTCAATATACACCATCTCCACTCATCAACGTGCCTCCACCACGGCGTCCATTTGAATTTGATGATCATAAAGAATTGGAAATGGCACATGATGAAATTTATGAAGATTTTGAATATACACCTACTTCGAGTTTTCTTCGTTTCCCTCTTCCTCTGCTCCCACAAGAACCCCCTGCTCAGGATGAAGCCACTAGTTCTACCCCTGCTTATGAGTCATCATGGTGTCACGATGACGGGTTTACACCCCAACAACCCGCATCAATGCACCATGAATCACCTTCTACCCTTAACCCCCCACGTACCACCAAAATTCGACGTTTCCTATGTACCAAGCCTTCTACTGTCACCCCTCCAATTGTACAAATAACCCCCACACCATTGGCTTCCACTAAGCATTCCACTAACTCTTGTTCCCAACTAAGTAATCCTCCATCATCTCCACCTAAAACCTCCACTAGCCTTGTAACCCCGAATCCAACCATTCCTATTCCTCCACTCCCCTTACCTAAACCCGTGATTAACCCGGAGCCGGGCCCATTGATTGTTGCACACGAGCCAACCTCGTCTCCTCTCGAGAACAAGGAGAAGCCCGTCGTGTCTCAACCCCCCCTTACCCTTCCTATAGCCCCCATCATTAAATCTCCATTACCCGTTGAGCCTGTTGTCTCAATCTCACTTCCTTCCACCACCTCTCGGAGTGGGTGTCTTTCTACAAATACATGTGTCAAAGATGATGTTCAAGAATCGGACAAGAAGAATTGGGCCACGGCAATGCAATTCAAGATCCAAGATTTTATGTGCCGAATGTCGATTCGGGTTCTTGTGCCGGTCACCTTTGAGAAGGCCGAATTTCCATCTGCACCAATGCCCATCAAGAATGACTCTCAGGAATTGGTGCTGACCAAATCAGGGGCCAAAATAACCACGATCACGTTACTCATTGGCCAACATGCTTTCAAGGCTCTTATTACCCCTTGTTCGGTCATAGTCCAACTGACTAATCAAGAGAGGAGTTTCTCCTCCAGCATGGTGATGACACATTCCACTGCAAAGGGGATACTGAACTCTGTACTCGAGGGCGAGTCAGGGCAGTTCTTGCTGGAAGCTTTTGACATCATGTCTACTTCCCACCAACTCCCATGCGAGGGACGAACGCCTATGCTACCCAGCATGACCACGTGTGATATTCCAACAGCCTTGAGCAGTGCCCCAAAAATGAAGCTCCTTATGCCAAGCATCCAACTTCCAATGATAGACACCGTTCATCTGCCACGGGAGTTATTTCCAAGGGAGCCATTTCATGTCAAGATCCCTACTTCACAAGCGGAGCTCTTAAATCTTTGTTTTGATATTTTGCCAAGAGAGTTACCGTTCATGTATGAATGTCTAAAGGGCCTTATTAGAAGTCCGTCAAATGAGAGCCTGTGGGCCCTGACCATACTAATGGACCCGATTGGTCAGAGAAAGAAGAGGCCTTCTGCCTGGGCACATCATTGGGATCGGCCTGCAAACCCAAAAGGCCAAGAAGCCATGTTGAAGGTTGAGAGGCCGCACTATGAGAGAGTATTTACCAAGAAGAGGGAAAAGCATACAGTGAAGCTTAAGGATAATAAATCCCTTGTTGAAGGAGCCCACATCAGTTCATCCACTTCCTATCCCAGTTCATCGCTGCTCATGCTGCTATTCAGCTTCTTTTTATGGGCAGTCCATTGGTTAAGGAGACGCCTTTTGTCACCTAAATCTAAGCCATCAAGCAAATCTAAGCCATCAAGCTCCTCTGCTCTAGGGTCCCCGAACCCTCACATTCCTCGTTGTCCGGAGCTTCCGGACCCCTACATTCATCCCTGTCCGGAACCTCCGGACCCCTCCCTATTTAATTCCATGTTTTTATCCATCTCTCACCCCCATCCGGAACCTCCGGATTTCTTATCTTATTCTCCATCTCTCTCAGGGCATCGCGCCCTTCCTTCCCATATCCACTTGGAATCTCCGGGCCTCTCCTTCTTTCGATTTATCCTTTTGTTCTTCCAAGTCATCACGTCCTTCATTCTTTTCACCCCTTTGAATTATCTTTTTACACACCTCCCAGGGCATCGGGTCCCTCATGATCTTCTTCCTCCGGAACCTCCGGATTCATTTCCCCATGATTCTCCTCCTTTACATCCGGACCCTTCGGATCCGTCTCTCTCGATTCATCAATTTCTGATTCCTCCCGATCCCGCTCCCGGGTTCGACCCGGTTCCTTCCACGTTAACTTCCTCGGGCACCTGCCCGTTCTCACACTGTTTCCGAGGCTTTAGTCCTCACTGATTTCTTTGATTTCTTCTCATCCTGTAAATTCTTCTAGGTATCTTTCACCTAAATCTTGTTTTATCCCCCACTTATTTAAAATAAATCGCCCTAGTTGGAGGATTGTTGTATAGGAGGAGCCTTACTGGTATTCTGCTAAGATGTCTTGGTGACGATGAGGTTTGGAAATGTGTAGAAGAGACGCACTCGGGTGTGTGCGGTGGCCACGTGAATAGTCAGATGCTCGCCAAGAAGATCATTCGGCAAGGCTTTTATTGGCCCACTATGGAAGAGGATTGTGCTGTCTATGTCCGTAGGTGTGTCAAGTGTCAACTTCACGCCGATAAAATCCATTCACCATCTTCCTCACTTCATCCAATATCCTCCCCATGGCCTTTCTCCATGTGGACATTCGACATCATTGGTCCCCTAGGTGATCACAATTCCCTCACCAAGCAGAAATCTTTCATCCTTACTGCGACGGAATATTTCACCAAATGGGCCGAAGCCGAAGCTTACGCGAAAATTAAGGCGTCAACAGTCTGCAAGTTCATCATGAAGAACATCCTCGCCAGATTCGGCGTCCCAAGCACGATCGTCACCGACAATGGGCCACAGTTCATTTCTCAGGACCTACAGGACCTCTGCAAAAGGTACGCAATTGCATTGCATCATTCATCGCCTTATTACCCACAAGGTAACGGCCAAGCGGAGGCCACCAATAAAACATTGCTCAAAATCATCAAAAAAACCTGCGAGTCTAGTAAGTTTTCAGACTGGCCAGAAAAGCTTATCGAAGCCCTATGGGCCTATCGCACTTCAATCCGTACCCCCACCGGGCAGACTCCATTTGCCCTTACTTATGGTATGGAAGCGGTAGTCCCGTATGAGACTCTGATCCCTTCTCTCAGGGTACAATTGGACGAGGACTTTCCCCTCGACGATCGTCGTAATTCACTCCTCGCCCAGTTGGAACTCTTGGATGAGAAGCGACTGGCCGCTGCCGAACACGCGCGTGTGTATCAAAATAGACTCGCTCGCTTTTACCAAAAGAAAGTCGTTGAGAGAAAATTCAAAGTCGGTGAGATGGTCGTAAAAAGAATTTTTGTCAAACCTGGAGGGCCGCGTTCTAAGCTCCAACCCAATTGGGAAGGACCATTTGTAATTCAAGCCGTGTACCCTGGCAACGCCTACAAGCTAATCAACGCCGAAGGGACCGAGTTATCCCACCCTTGGAATGGGCTTTATCTTAAGAAATACTACCCTTAGCACAAAACAAAAAATGATGAAAAGATAAAAAAACATCAAAAACAAGGAAATATTGAAAACCACTAAAAATACGGAAAATTCAAAATGCCGATGCCTGGCGGGCACCATCTAGTTAAGTCCCTGCATCTAACCTTCATGTTAGGATAGGGCCCATTAAGGCTTGGTAGGCACCGGGTCTTGGTTTGCCAGAACCGTGGAGATCCCTGTCCGGCCACGTCGGCCTATGCTCGCTCGAAGGAAGCTAACATCTGCTCACTTATGTATTTTATTCAAAAAAAATCGGTAGCATCACCTACGGTGGGGCTCCACCCAGAAGATCTCCGGAAGCTGTAATCTTTATTCTTTTCTCTTCGACCAAATGAGACAGTCGGCGCCCTTAAAACGATGAGCATGAGAAATCGAAACTCAAACCCCAAAGGCAAGAGTAGGACCCATTTCCTCGAGCATCGATCAGAGCACGAGAAGAGGGCAGTGTCCCCGCAGGCATACGAAGAGGGAGCCCACCAACGTCAAACGACTATATCTCCCTCACAAAAAAAAATACAAAATCAAAATCAAGAGAAAAGCCTGGTCGTGACCGTGCCTGGTGCGATAAACGAAACCCCTCAAAGTAAAAGTCTGAATCCACAAAGGGGGGCCGTGGAATGTAAATGCTCGAGATTTGGTCCGAAGTTGTCCGAAAGGAAAGAGTTAATGGGCCCTTATTCGCTCGCCGGGTTAACGGCTTTGCCGGTCCCCTCAGGAGGTTTATCCCCTACACTCTTCCTTCTCCCTCTAAAGATGAAGGTTCGATGGAGTTTCTGAAAGGTGAAAACTGCCCAGGGTCTGCGACCTTATTTTAATATACACATTTTGGTTGCCTACTTTGAAAAAGCAAAAGCTATCGCTGCGAAGGAGTCTCCGTGTTTCTGGCTGGTCAAGACCCCTGTTTACCACCTTGATGTCTTCTTGTTTAACCTCGGGCTTAGGCCAATGCAAGCGCGTCACCTATGGGTGCGACGGCGTCTGATTCCGGGTCAGCGTCGCGCGGTTGGTCGTTAGGGTTCCAGGGTGTTCCATCTTATACCATCTAGAGTTGTGAGGAAACAGACCCGGGTCGGGCAAATCATCTACCTCAAACACCTTTTGGGTGAATCCCTGTGGTCGGAAGCAACTGGGAGCCTAAGCATGGCATGACGGTATTGTCATCAGGGTAAGTCTTAGCCGGCGGGATCGTCATTCGAGGGGTCTAGAGGCCCAAATCAACCTAGACGTGCACTTAAGATACCTGGGAGGTTAGTAAGAAACCCCTGTCTCACGTAGGTTAGGTGCCATTTGGGTGCTTGCCGGGCGTTAGCAATAAAAAAAATCGAAATGATAAAAGCACAAAAAAATGGAAAAGAGAAATGTACATATTTGCAAACAAAAAAAATCTTTTTATGATAAAACAAAAAAAATGTCAAATATAAAAAAGAAAACAAATCAATTTTGCATGATTACATTTGCGTGCAGCATCTCACTTTTAATGCCATTTGCATTCGTGTGCTTGCCTGTCGCATTTATCATCACCGCATCTTTCCCTTGCCTTCGTTAAATAAAGGCTTGGCCCCTTGACCAGTCATCAAGGACAGTCACAGTGACCATTTACTTATTGAGCAAGGGGCCAAGTCAGAACAGAAATTCTGATTTGTTTGTTTCAGTGATATGTGCAGGGATTCAGGTAACTGAAGCAAAGGTGAAAAACAAACAAACCAAACCTTGTGTTTTATTCCAAAAAAAACCAAAAAATTTACATCAAGTTCCGTCCTCTCTCTCTGCATTACTCGTCCCACTACTCTCCGGACAAAACACTCTCAAAGGTGCTACCCAACTACGAAAAGCAGTACTCCTGCCGCTCTGTACTCCTCTTCCTATTCCCACATCCCGGCGTTGATCCACGGAAGCAGCAGAGAAGCTACCAACACGAAAGCCACGCTCTCGTGCTTTTCGGTAGCGCTCCTCACCATCTCTCAGCCACTGTTCAGCAAGACCAAGGCCGATTCGGAGTTCGAATAGTTGGGCCTCCATGGCCCTTCGCTCCTCCCTTTCAGCCAAACTGTTGGCTCTTTCTCTCTCTGCGTTTCTTTCCCTCTCTGCCCGTTCTCTCTCACGGTCTTCCCTCTCTAACTGGAGAGTGATCCTCAGTTCCATAGCATCCCTGGATGAGTCGTCATCAGGATGACGCCGCAGTTCCCTCTCCAGTTCTGCTATCCTAGCCTCCTTATGCGCAGCTTGGGCAAGCGCTTCTTCCGTCTCCTTTTCCTGCCGAGTGTACCATCTCAGATACGCGATAAGGCGTAAACAAAAAGAACTCAACGCTGAAACTTTTACCTGTATACGGAGCATTCCTTCTGCCTCCGCAGCACGCTGCGTGGCGTGAGCAAGTTGCTCATGAAGCGAGTCAAGTTCTGAGGTGGGAATCCACAAGCTGGAAGAGGCACCACCTACTCCCATCGCTGGGGAGGCTGCGCCAATCTGGGCATGCTGCGACCATGTGAATTAGCAGCCAACATCTGGAATCTGGGGTTTTAGCTAGGAACGTACTGTACACCTACCAAGGCGCTCGTAGCTCCGCGGGCATCACCCAACTGTTGTTCCATCTCTGCCAAGCGAGTTCGTAAATTCGCTATCATGGCATCCCGGACATCCTGCAGCCTTACAAGTCAGCATTTTTACCAGAAAAACCAAGAAAAGGAGAAAGAAGAGAAGAGAAAAAGGGGAAACCTACCTCCACAAGTCCCCGGGGTTGGAGCCGCTCTGCGTACTTTGTCCTATATAGACGCAAGTAGTCCTCGCTGTCCCGCGCCTGTGATTCTACAATCGTGCCACCCCGTTGCCAGTCCTCATACTGTTCGGGGAATCGCACGCGCCAGTCAATGCAGGTCGCCGGTCCCCGCGTCTTTCTCCCGACACGAGGTGGCGCAGCTGAATCCACCCATTCTTGAGCCAGTCCTAAAGTCCTCATAACTAATCGTAGCCGAAGCGGCTCGATTTCATTCAGGCAGTGCATCCATAGTTCCCGTCCGAACCGGGCACGACTTGCTAGAACCCACGGCTGGTTGGCATCGACCATGTCTGAGTAGGGTCTCCAGTTTACCATCGCTGCAGGGAACTCCTGTAGCTCCCGCCTTAACACCATCAGTTGGTAGGTTAGGGGTGCCGCACTCATGATGGGTTCCCACCGCCTGGCTAGCGGCACCATCACGGGTCGTCAATGTCGAGCTCTCCCCATGGGGAGGTAATAATAGCTCCATAGCTGCTCGGCGCAGGTCATCAGTACCTTGCGACAACAACAAAAAAAAATATACAAAACAAGCAAAACCAAAAAAATACCTGGATGAATGGTGTGAAACCACTCACAGTCGTCTCACGATCCGTTTCTTGGAATAGGCCTGCAAACAAGTGTGCCAGCATGGCGGCTCCCCAGGCATAATACCCTACTCTTCCAAGGTCTGACAGCAGCTCCAGGAAGCAACATTGGATACCATCCCCTTTCGAGCTCAGTACCAATCTCCCCAAAAGGAAGAGGAGAAATCTCCTCAAATCTATGTCACATCTTTCCCAGTTGCCGAAATCTGTACAATACACGGCACGGCATCCTATTTCTATCCTTTCCATGAACTCTTCTGAGGATTCGTCGTCCCGCCGATGAGTGTCGGTGAGCCCTAATGCATCCATGAGGGACGCCCTAGCTACCGACCTGTTTTTTCGACCATCTAGGTCCAAACCCAGTAACTTCTGGGCACCTTCTCTGTAGTCCGCGTAAGTGACTCCGGTCACTGCCTCGCCTTCTACCTTCAGGCTTGTGATCCGGACCACATCCTCCAAACTGGGCACCATGTGCCCCCAGGGCATCAGGAATGCCCGGCTCACTGGTCCCATCTCTCACACAAGGCTTGGATCAGGACTAGGTCAAGTTGGATCGGCTCGATCCGAAGGAAGGTACCAAATCCCATCACGTCTAGCCTCGCCTTCTGAAAATCTGGGAGGCCCCTGTACGCTGCTACTACCAACTCCCATAAGATTTGTGATTTCATCACAACCTACACATACAAGGAATGGGGGTGAGGTTTGGTCAGAAGAAAGGAAGAAAAAATGAGAAAAGGGCAAGAAAACTTGGCTTACGAGTTGTGATTGGGCCCTTTCGCTGAAGTGCCCTTCAAGTCTGAAAGCCTCCTGGAACTACTACCACTGGACCTGCTTCTCTTCGAGGAATGGGAAGATTCGCCCTCCATCCAACTCTCGGAATTTTGAACTCCTCTTCTCCCGTAAGAACTTGTGCTCCTCGAGTTAGCTCTCGATATACCTGGGAGGATAAAAGGGACAAGAATTTATAGAAATGGAAGGAGTGCGGGCCAAGATTGCCTCCATCACCTGTCGATGATAGCCCTCGCAATGAGACACTGGCCAAGCGACCCCATGTGTCGCTTCACCGCTCACACAGGGTGATTGACTGGACGAAGAATAGGACGAATAGCCCCTATGTTGTCTAGGGATACCCTATCATGTTTTGGAGGACGCACGCAAAATTTGGCACAACATCCGGGAAAAGGAACTAGGGCCGTCAGTATTGACTTCGACGGCAGATTCTCGTGGAAAATGGTCACAACAAGACGTGATTCTCCGCTCGAGGCGGAGTCTCGACAGATCCGTCACATGGGAACAGTGCAGAGGAGAAGAAGTGTAGGGAAGAAGGAACGCACAAGAGAACAAATAAACAGCAGAAAATCAAATCACTCCATAAGCTGTCATAAGCACTACAATCATAGAGAGGTGACGGGTCCGCTAGCCCGCCAATCCTCACCATCACTCATCTCTCCGGGCACTCTCCTCCTCTCCCCCGAGGTGAGGGTCCCTCAGAAGCCTCCAGGATCCCCGTGCAGTAGCACCTGCCTCGCCTCTGGGCGCCTGCTCCGCAGCAGTGACTCGCTGCTCCTCCCCTGGCGTGGCGAAGAAGCCACTGGCGGCAAAGCGACCGGACTGGCGGAGTCGCTCCCCGAACTCTCGCGCTCTCTCGTAGCGCGTCTCCATCCCTCCTAGCCTCTGCACGACGGCCTGAAGGCCCAGCTGGAGCTCCCTCACTTGGGCCTCCAAGGCCCTCCTCTCGGTCAGATCCCGCTGTCGCTCGGACCTTCTCTCGGCCTTCTCTCTCTCTACCTCTCTCCTCATCATCTGCAGAAGAACCCTTAACTCCAGGATGTCTGGAGAAGGTCTCTCCTCACCACGGTGCCGCAGCTCCGCTACAGTCGCCACCCAGGCGTCACGCTCCTCTTCCGCCCGGGTCGCACGGGCCACCGCACCGGCAAGTTGCTCCCGGAGGGAAGCAATCTCGAGAAAAGGGGCCGAGGAGCTAGAAGATCCGCCAGCCGCTCCCACCGTCGCTGTCTGCTGGGCACGCTGGAACAAAATAAACAACGGCCGTCAGTGAAACTCCGAAATCTGAAGTTAAAAGGGCGGCACGTAACTTACCAGGAGCGACAGCTCATGTTGAGCGACGGCCAGTTGCCGCCTAGTCTCTGACAGCTGGGCGCGCGAGCCGCCGATGCCACGCGTGTCCCCAGCTTGGGGAAGCCCCGCGTAACTCTCTCTCTGCCGCCGCAGGAAGTCGGCACTGTCCTGCACCAGTACACCCCCTTGCTGTCCAGGGAGACGTACGGGCCAGTCCTCGAGCCTCGCCTTGCCGCGACTCTCCCTCCTGACGCGGCTCGGCTCGTCTGCACTCGCCCACTCATCGGCCAGGCCCAGGGTCCTTGCCATGTCCTGCACCAAGAAAGGGGTCCCATATCAGTCAAAAGGAACGCGTCCCCTGTCTAGGACGCGTCCATCATTTGAGTGCAACACTCTCCGAACCCTTTCCTCCTCGCCCGGCTCGCTTCAAAACCCAAAATGAATTAAAAGAGGAAGAGATCGGAGGACCTACCGGACCGTGTTCACCTCCTCCCACGCCATCGGGCCCCTCGGGGGCCCGAAGCGGCCCTTCCTCCTCCATGGACGCCGTTCCGTGATCGGGCGCGTCCCTCCTTGGGCGAGGATTTCCTCGTCCCTCTCCACCTTCACCACGGTCGGGCCCACCGAACTCCATCGATCAAAAGAGGAGGAAGACGAAAAAGGGGCAAGCGCGTTTCGGCGGAAGGCGGGCTCGTTTGCGGATGAGGCACGGGAGAAGAGGGACCACCCGTCGCTTTAAATTTAAAATCAAGGATTAAGACGCGTCCTCGCGCCTGGACGCGCCCAAAAGGGGGGAAAGGAAACAAAATCCCCCCGTGCAAAACTTAGTTCCCCGCTGTTCAGAGCAAGGTCTCGCGAAGCACGCCTCAAAAGGACAACTCAGTAAGTGTGGGAGAGAGAAAAGTACACACAACACAAAAGCCATTTCCATTTCATATAATAGCCGAAAGTACATCATACAGTGAGAAGGGTGACGTACAAGCAACTCTCTAACTCTCACCGTCACCCTCCTGGTCATCTCCTTCCTCCCTCCTCTGACGGAGATCCCTAGGGGGCCTCCGCGACCTCTGTGAACCCTGAGAAGCCGTGCTCGCCTCGCCCTGCGGTGGCACTCCAGCCTCGAAGGCGCGACGACGCTCCTCGGCCGAAGAAACCAGGTAGCTGCCCATGGAAAAAGAACCAGACTGACGAAGTCGCGCCCCGCGTTCCTTCGCCCTCTGGTACCGCTCCTCGCTCTCCCGAAGCCTCCCCTCCGCCGTGCCAAGACTCAATCGGAGCTCCAGCAGCTGGGCCTCTAGAGCCCTCCTCTCGGTCTGATCCCGCTGTCGCTCCTCCCTCTCTCTCTCTCTATCCCTCTCCCTCTCCACGCTCTCCCTATCCCTCTCCCTCTCCTCTCTCTCCCTCATCGCCTCTCTCCTCGACAGCTCGAGGGCGATCCGCAGATCCACTACGTCGCGAGGAAGCTCCTCAGCCTCCCGTCGTCGCTCCTCCTCTAGCTCCGCAATCCGGGCGTCACACTCTGCCACCCGGGCATCGCGCTCCTGCTCAGCACGAACCACACGCGCCAGGGCCTCTCGGATCTCGGCCACCTGTCAAGGCACGCATGCACCATAAGAAAACAGTGATAGAAGGAAAGTGGCTAGAAAAGGGTCGCGGCCAAGCAAGCACTCACTCGAGCCTCGCGGTCACGCTCGGCCTCCTCAGCCCGAGCCACCGCGTACGCCAGCTGCTCCTGGAGGCCAGAAACCTCCGGAGGAGGGCCCCGCGAACTGGAACCCGCTCCACCAGCCATCGCGGCTGCTGCTGTCTGGTGGGCCCGCTGAAACACGGGGCAAACGTCAGTCAAAGGCTAAGCATCAAAAATCCAGGTCACAAAAAATGCATTGCATAAACTCACCAGGATCTCCAACTCCTGTCGGATGGCCACCAACTGTCGCCTGGCGTCCGCCAACTGGGCCCGCAGGTCGGCAATCATGGTATCACGAGCATCCTGCATTACACATAAGTTAGTATCCCATGCATATACATATAGAAAGGTGGAGCAGTTTCATTTCACTTACCCCTGCCATACCACCCAAGGAGAGGCGGTCCCCGTACGTAGCTCGGTACCGTCTCATGTAGTCTGTGCTATCCTGTACGTGGGACACTACTGGGACCCCGCCCTGCTGCCAGTCCTGGTACTGTGCTGGGAAGCGCGTGCGCCAGTCCACGATCTTCGCCTTCCCCTTGGTCTTCCGCCCAATGCGGGCCGGCACATCTACGTCTATCCACTCCTGGGCCAGCCCCAACGTCCTCATGACCAGTCTAAGCCGCAGCGGCTCAATCTCGTTCAAGCAATGGACCCACACGTCCCGCCTGAAGCGAGGAAGACCCGCTACAACCCAGGGCTGGCCAGCATCGCCCATGCCCAGGTAGGGCCTCCACACCACCTGCATCACGATACATACATCATGTTAGTTACCATTCAGTCGCATGCATAAACACAAAAAAATCATACGCATCATACCATGGCCTCGGGATACTCGCTCAGCTCTCGACGAAGTGACGCCAGCTGGTAGCCGTGGGGTGCTGCAACCACGACCGGCCTCCACTGCCGCGCCAGAGGCACGGCCCTCCTGTTCCCATGCCTAGCCCTCCCCATCGGGAAATAGTAATAGCTCCACACCTGCATCCATCATACATCATTAGTACAATAATTGCATATTTAACTGTGAGAATGCATAAATAAAATGTTTACCTGGAGGAAAGGTGCGAAGCCGCTGACTGTCGTCTCCTTCTCCGAAGTCTGGGAGAGATCGGCAATCAGATGGGCAAGCAGAGCCGCTCCCCACGCATAGTGCCCCACTCTGTCCAGATCCGCCAAGAGCCCGAGGAAACGGCAGTGGATGCCATCCCCCTTCGTCCCCAGCAGAAGGCGGCCCAGGAAGAAGAAAAGAAACCTCCGAAGGTCTAGATCCACCAGCTCCCTCTCGCTCGGATCCTGGGTGAAAGCTGCACGAGCATCCCCCTCCAGTCGAGCCAAGAACTCCGCTCCAGTCTCGCTAACCCGCTGGCGCGGGTCGACGAATCCGAGCGCCTCCATGATCTCCACTCGGCCGACTACCCTGCTGTCTCTATCAGTCACGCTCGTCTCTAACCACAGCAGGTCCAGGGCACTCTCTCGGTAGTCGGGGTAGGTGACCCCGCTGACTGCCTCTCCGTCAACTCGTAGCCCGGTGATCCGAGCCACGTCCTCCAGTGACGGCACCATGTGCCCCCAGGGCATCAGAAACGCCCGACTCGGTGCGTGCCACCGCTCCCTCAGTGCCTGGATAAGAGGAAGGTCGAGCCGGAAGGGCTCGATCCTAAGGAAAGCTCCAAAGCCCATGGCGTCCACACGCGCCCTCTGGAAATCCGGCAGCCCACGGTATGCTGCCACCACCAAGGACCAGCTGATCCGGCCCTTCATCACGCCCTGCAAACCACAAAATCAACAAAGAACACATCAGCATCATGAACAGTAATCAACAATAACACTGTATATACTATTTTATTTTATTAAAAAAAAATACATATATATATTTTTGGAGGCGTCCAGACCCCTGGACGCCTCCTTCCTATTTTCTTTATTCCTTTTTCGAAAAAAAATCCAAAAAACAAAAATAAAAAAAAATATATATAATATATATATAATTATGGAGGCGTCCTAGGCCTTGGACGCCTCCTTTTTTTAAAATTTATTTTATTATTTACGAAAATTAATAAATAAAAAAAAAGAAAAAGAAAAAGAAAACATCTCGTACACCCGTTTTAGCCTATTGAACCACAGAGTGAGGATTCCGAGGTACTTACCGGGTCGTGATCATCCTCTCCCGCGTCACCAGCATCCGCAGCAGCCTCCGCGGCCAGGAGAGGCACCTCCATCCCCTCCTCCGCAGCAATCTCCTCTGCTGCAGCCTCCTCGGCATCATCCCTCAACCTCCTCGCACGACGAGCCAGTCGTTTTCGCTTCCCTGGAACCTGGCTCGATCCTCCTCGCTCCATGGGGACTAAGAATAGGTCGTCTGGGTGACTGGGTCGTTAGATTGAACAGTAAATGAGCAAAAGGGGGGGGGGAGCCCTTAAATAGGAATTTCTTTTTTTGGGGCGTCCAGGCGCCTGGACGCCCCCATTTTTTTTTTCAAAATTTAAAAAAATTTTTGGGGCGTCCAGGCGCCTGGACGCCCCCAAAACAAAAAATCAAACAAAATAAAAAAAATAAAGTTGGGGCGTCTAGGACCCTGGACGCCCCCAAAACAAAAATAAAAATAAAAAATAAAATAAAAATTTGGGGCGTCCAGACGCCTGGACGCCCCTAAAACAAAAAATTAAATAAAATAAAAAAATAATAGTTGGGGCGTCCAGGACCCTGGACGCCCCCAAAACAAAAAATAAAATAAAAATAAAACAAAAATTAGGGGCGTCCAGGCAGTTGGACGCCCCCCAAAACAAAAAAAATTAATTAAAATAAAAAAATAATAGGGGCGTCCAGGGCCCTGGACGCCCCCATAATAAAATTTTTTATATTTATATAAGAATATGTATATAATCCAAACAAAATAAAAAACACAAAGAAAAAGAAAAAACCATAAAAAAAGATAATAATTATGGGGACGGGGGTCCGAAACATCCAAGTGCCAAATTTTATTCCATCCGAAAAGCAGAGTGAACTACATTAGGGGCTTAGGCGCTTTAGGCCTTAACTTCCCTAGTTCGGTTACATAAGCCCTCCACGGCTCGCATTCTTCCACCACGTGCGCTAACGCCTTTCCCGCAACACTTGTCTTCCAGGGTGCTTTAATGGCCTTCGCTTCCTTCGCGTCCGCTTCAGTACCCAACTCCCTCTTCTTCAAGGGAACGATGCCAGTCGGTGGCGGGAACGAATGGCGTGGGATGCCAATCTGCAGGCAGCACCGATGCGCGTTGTAAAGAACAAACTCGGTCGCGCCGATCAGTTGAAGATCGACTTCGGGAGAAGGCCTCATGAGGAGATCAAGCGAAAGCAAACATGCCGGTGCGCAAGTGAAGAAGCCTTGTGTCACGGTGCGGAAGTGAGACCGCCAGTCTTCACGTTTCTTCAGCCACGGAATGCGGTTCACTACAGTACCACCAAAGCCTAACACGTCGGCTATGTGGTGAAGCGGGCTTTGTTGGAAGAGCTTCGAAGCGGTTGGCATTCCCCCGCGGTGGTCGAATTTGAAATGCAAATCCAGCCAGCAATTCAAGACAAGTGCACAACCAAATGGAGGCTTACCCAGGCTCGAGGCAGTAAGACCGCTGTAAAGATAGGCGAGGACGGCGGGTCCCACCCTCTTTCCACGCCAGATCCCGCAGATAGCACCCAGTTGGTCTTCCTCCACCATGTTGTCGGTATAAGGGAACAAGAGAGCACCCGCCAGACAAATGGTGAACCCCTTCATGATTCCCTCCAAATAGTCATCGTCTGGTGACCCTCTCAGGGCGTTCATGACCCACTCCGCAAGCTTTTGGAGATCGATCCCCTTCTGAGTACGGACCTTTCTAGCTGCGTCGGGCGGCATGAAGCTTCCAAGGACGCTTTCAGAAGTACCCCGTGTCAGCATCCGCATAGCCTTCACCTTCCCGTCGCTCTTGAATTTCTTCAAACCAAGCAGAAGTTCCACCTCCTCGAGGAGGATGGTCACCTCGAAGGTCGGGAAGATAAAAGTGTGGGTCTGGGGATGCCAGACCTCCACTAGTGCGCCCATAGCCGCCCAGTCCATACGAATCTTCTCGTAATGCTTGGCGTGAATAAGGAGCCCCTGCAGATGCCACTTCGAGAGTATGGCCCTCATGCCAATGGAGATATTGGAAGTCAGCTTTGAAAGCCATGGCAGCTTGGAAAACTTCCTCGGGCCTGGGAAGAGTGGATATGGCTGGAAAGAAGAAGAAATGAAGGAAGTAAGAAGAAGGTTCACATGCAGAAATTTGAAAAGAGTCAGCCTACCATATGCGACATGATCGTCCCACTCAGATGACCCTCGAGGTCGGAAAGTCGCCTAATCTCGCTGCTAGGCTTGCTCCTCTTCATAACACGGGAAGACTCTCCTTCCATCCTAAGATCTCTAGATTCTCCTCTCCTTCCTCTCCTGAGCTTCCAAAACCCACCTTGGTGCATTTGAATGAACTAGCCTAAGGGGAGTTCTTATAGGAAGGGAAGGGTGCTACAGGACAGAACATGTCACATCAGTGGTCATTGTCAAGATTTTGTCTGGATCTCCTTCGAACTGTGGTGCGATTCTGCTACCTTTTGATGTTGCTAACCTTTGCTGGCCTGTGCAGGTTTTACTAACGGACGTCTTTGTCCTATCTCCTGTCCCACCTTTCATTGGTTGGTCCACCATGTCATGCATCATAGTATATGATACCTACGCTACTAGAACATGTCAAGGACCTTGCGGCCCGAACGAATCTGGGATTTGAGTTCCCCTTCAACAAAAACGGTGATGATCCCGGAAGAGTTTGGGTTGTACGGATAGGCCGTCAATTTGTGATAGAATGGGGACGACGGTTCCATTCAGTGAGTTGGTGCGCAGATAAACGGGCCCCAGCCCAGTATCAGCTCACCGGGTCGGTATCCTGACCCGTTCTTCACAAGTTGACAATATTATCCTTGGCTATTTTCTATTTTTGTTTGTTTTAAATTTTTCTTTAAACCCAGCATGCATTCATATAGGACTTTGATTTATTGCGGAAGATCATTCAAGCGATTCGATTGTGAAAGCCGTTGTGTTTCAATTCCTACAAATATGAGATATTCCACTCTGAATGAAATACTGAGTTTCTTTGAGACAGCCCTACGCTGCTCTTCCAAAGGAGACCCTTGTTTGGACAGACCCTCAGATATTCCTTTACCTTTTTGACCCACCTTGGCCGCAGCACTTCCACATTGGCTGGTAACCGCTCCCCAAAGGTGAAACCTCCGGTTTATGACCCAGGTACTTCCACACCGAGAAGTTGGTCTTCTTTTGTTTCGTGCCTGAGTACACATCTCACCCTCCCTTATTTGATCTCCGTCCAAGCAATCGTCAATATTTGAAAGACCTCCTTCAAGGTCGCCTCATTGAAACTTCAGGAAAGATTCCAAACAGTAACGTCACAAGCGTGTCTCATCACACCTTGGCATCAACTTATCAGTCCGCTCCCACTCCATTTCACTCCACTTCGATACCATTCCACTACGTATCGCTCCCTTGCAAAGCAGACGCCAAGGCGGGGCAGCTGTAGACACGCCATTCCTGACGTCTCCTGAGAAAGTCTCATATTACTATACAACGTCCCGCGACGGCTTACGCGTTTTGAATCACTTGAGTGCTTCCTTTTCTTGAGTCTTCTTCCGCCCTTTTCGGCATCCGGAATCGTCTCGTCACGGCATTCGGACGGCATCAACACCAGTCGAACGCATCAGGAGGTTCCGGAACCAAGAAGGATATCTGCCGGGCGGCCGCCGACGCCCGATCTAAGGACCCGGGTGGGTCTTAATGGGGGCGTCCAGGACCCTGGACGCCCCCATGATTTTAATTTGTTTTATTCTTTTCTCAGGGCCCAAAACCAAATATAAAAATATAAAAAAATATATATATTTATGGAGGCGTCCAGGACCATGGACGCCTCCATAAAAACAAAAATAAAAAATAAGTGTAAAATGCCAGTTGGCATACAAAAACAAAAAAATAAATAAAATTATATATATATTAATGGAGGCGTCCAGGCCCCTGGACGCCTCCATAAAAACAAATAAAAAATAATAAAAATGCCAGCCCTTGTATAAAAGACAAAAGAAAAATAAAAAAATAATAAACTTTTGGAGGCGTCCAGGCCCCTGGACGCCTCCATGAACTCACTCACGGGCGCCGGCCACCGAACGACGGTTTGTAGTGTGTGAAAAAAGCCAAATTTAGAGACGTCCAGCTGACTGGACGCGCCCATTTTTGAATCACGAGGCGCCGCTCACAAAACCACGCGTTGTGCCAAACCGCGTGCGGCCGTCGTCGGTTTTCGGTGGACCTGTTAGAGGCGTCCGGGACCCTGGACGCCCCCATAAAAGTATTCTAAAAAAATTAATAAAAATAGAATAAAATATTATTTCGGCCCTGATGGAGGTGTCCAGGGTCCTGGACGCCTCCACCTTCCGGAGCTCTATAAATAGAGGCCCACCCCCTCAGTTCTAGGGGAGCTAAGCAGTGATCCGATAGGCTGCCGGAGCCCAGAGGCTACGGAGTCATTTTTCTAACCCGTGGGTCTTTTGTAGGTGGAGGTTCTGCCGGCTTCTCGGGTGCCTACGCTCGCGAGAGGAAGGTCGTCTTCATCCACCGCGCTTCCCCGTCGTCCCCACGCTGCCGGAGCTCCGCCGGATTTCACCCTCGGCTCATCCAATAAGCTTTTTCTTCCCCTTTTTCTCCATAGTTCTTTACATTCATCATATTGCATCCTCTATCCCCCTTCACAAGGGCGCCTCTTCTCTTATACTTCTTGCATCCATCATCTCATTTTCCTCCTACTCGAGTCCGAGAGGGGTTTAAAAGATAACACCAACCAGGTGTGTGTCTTGCCATCATTTCGTTATTTTTACCGCGAGGATTTGAATACTACACCTCCATCTTTCTAATCCACTTGTCGTTTATTTGTCGTTGTTTTGCAAGGGTACCCGAGGAAAGCCCTCTCCGTCGGCCGGCCGGAAGGAGAGGAAGAAGCAACCCGCCATGTCCCGCTCTTGAGGTAGGCGCGATCACTTTCTTATTTTGGGGTCTTTCGGCCCCTGGCGATCACATCTTTTCATCGAGGCCGCGGCGAGTCACTTCCCCAATGGCCGTTTAAATTTCTGTTTCCTATATTCTCTTTATATTTTGTTAAATTCTGCTTATATCATCGAGGCCGCGGCGAGTCACTTCCCCAATGGCCGTTTAAATTTTCATTCCTATATTCTTTCTATATTATATTATATTTTGCTCATATCATCGAGGCCGCGGCGAGTCACTTCCCCAATGGCCGTTTAAATTTCCGTTCTTATATTCTCTCTATAATCTGTTATATTCTGCTCATATCATCGAGGCCGCGGCGAGTCACTTCCCCAATGGCCGTTTAAATCTCTGTTCTTATATTTTCTTTTATATTCTGCTATATTCTGCTCATATTCTCGAGGCCGCGGCGAGTCACTTCCCCAATGGCCGTTTCAATTCTTGTTATTTAATTTCTGCACCATTCCCGTCCCCCCGAGGCCGCGGCGAGTCACTTCCCGCTATGGCCGTTTGAACCCCATATCTTGCTATATTATACTTGTCCCGCTCGCCCCGCCGGAGCAATCTCCCGTGGTGGCCCCTTCTCTCTCTTCTCTCATCTCTGTGTTGCAGCAAACAGCAAAACAAACAAAAAGAGGAGCCCGCGCGCTCTCCGCATCCTCTTCCCCGCACCACCGCTCTTCTCCGAACCGCGTGACGTCGCTCACACCATCCACCTCTACCACATTTACCCCTATGCCTTCTAAACCCCTTATCATCCGTCAACCATACATAACCCCGTCTTTCTCCACCATATCACCACTAATGCCTTCAAAATCACTCATTACCCATCACCCACCTCAAAATCATTGCCCGCTTCAAGCCCTACCCACTTCTACTTCGTCTCCACCTCCACCTTCCAGACCCCTTATCCTTCATAATCCGTGTGATGTCCCCTCTACCTCCACCATGCCTCCACCTAACAAACCCCTCATTAGAATCCCTGCTCCCGTCATCACCCCTGCTTCATCGACCATTCCTCCACCACTACCCCTCAAACCTCTGTTAAAACCCACTGCTACCCCCACAGAGTTACAAAAGCCGCAGGCAATGGTGCTCCGGAGTGGAAGGATTTTCCACAGGGTTTTCCCCTACAACAGTCATAATCTTGAGCAATCTCAGCTAGAGAAGGATGATGGAGAACAACCAGAAAGAGCTATCCCTGGAACACAGTATGATCTATTGAAACACTTAGACAAGACGCATGCTCGGATCTCCATCCTGGAGCTACTTCAAAGATCCACATCCCACCAGGCAGCCTTAATGGAGTACCTTCAAAGGGTCATGGTGAATGAGGACCTCCCCGTGGAGAAGATTTCGACCGTCCTGACCCCAACAGACACACAACCAGCCATCATGTTCCACAACTACGAGCTCGCTCCTAAGGAAGATCGGAAATATGCATTGTGCATTTCAATAAAAATTAATGGGATATCCATAAACCCGTGTCTTGTGGATACAGGCGCGTCCATAAATGTGATCTCCATGGACACCCTTCGGTTGTGTGGGGTCAACGAGGATCATCCTCATAAGTGACAACCTACCACCCTCGGAAGAAGAGGCATTAATTGAGGTTCTCAAGGAATATAAGGACACGTTTGCATGGAGCTACGAGGATATGCCGGGTCTAGATTCAACCTTGGTCGAACACCGTTTAACCCTAAAACCAGGGTCCGTCCCGGTAAAACAAAGGTTAAGGCGTTTCCACCCTCAGATGGCTTTAAAAATGAAAGAAGAGGTCGATAAGCTCCACAAAGCCAGGTTCATTAGAGTCGTCCTTTATCCTCAATGGGTGGCGAACATTGTCCCGGTCATGAAGAAAGATGGGAAAGTCAGGATTTGTATCGACTTCCAGGACCTTAACCGCGCGTGTCCAAAGTATGATTTTCCCTTGCCTCACATTGATGTGTTGATTGATAACACGGTAGGTTATGAGACCCTCTCATTCATGGATGGATTTTCAAGATATAATCAAATTCGTTTGGCAGAAGAGGATCAGGAGAAGACGTCATTCACTACCCCTTGGGGAACATATTGTTACGTGGTCATGCCGTTCGGATTAAAGAATGCTGGAGCTACTTACCAAAGAGCGATGATGGCCATATTTCATGACATGATGCACATATATCTGGAAGTGTATGTGGATGACTTGTTGGTGAAATCAAGGACCAGGATGGAACATCCAGAAGTTTTGGCTAAGGTCTTGCAGAGGTCAAGGGAGTTCCAATTGAAAATGAACCCGAAAAAGTGTGTGTTTGGTGTGTCGTCGGGTAAATTGCTGGGGTTCATTGTGAGTAAAAGAGGGATCGAGATAGATCCCGACAAAGCCAAGGCTATCAGGGATATGCCGCCTCCCAAGAATTTGAGGGAAGTCCGAGGTTTAATCGGGAGGTTGCAGTTTATTCGTCGGTTTGTGTCCCAACATTCACAAAGGTGTAGACCTCTCTATGAGTTGACCAAGCCAGGAGTAGAATTCCACTGGAATTCTAAATGTCAGAAAGTTTTTGAAGGGTTGAAGGAATATCTGGCTAATCCACCCGTTCTCATTCCACCTAAACTAGAAAAACCTCTGATCCTTTACGTCTCAGTCTTGGATGACTCCGTGGGAGCCGTCCTCGCACAAGCTGATGAAGAAGGCAAGGAACGGGCAACCTATTACTTATCCAAACTTCTCAATCCCTGTGAGCAGAAGTACACCGTCATGGAGAAAATCTGTGCTGCCCTCGTTTTGGTAGTGCAGAAATTGAAGCACTACTTCTTGGCTCATGAAGTCCACTTGATTGCTCGAATGAATCCTATCAAATTCCTTCTGGAGAAAGCCATCCTTACGGATAGGCTAGCACGCTGGCAAAGTTTTCTCTCTCAGTTCGACATCACCTACATCCAGCAAAAGGCGATTAAAGACTATGCCATAGCCGAGCATCTCGCTCACCATCCCCTTCCCAAGTTCGATCCCGTCCAATCAGAGTTTCCAGATGAGGAACTAATGTCCGTCAACCAATCAGATGAGCCAATGTGGACACTATATTTTGATGGAGCTCTGAATTCTCAGGGGAGAGGAATCGGCGTCGCCCTCCTGTCGCCTGAAGGCCTCACATTCCCATTGGCATACCAGCTCAAATTTCCAGTTACCAACAATATAGCCGAATATGAAGCCCTTCTAGCTGGCCTAGAACTCGCTCATTCTTTTCGTATCACTGAGTTGCGAGTCGTAGGTGATAGTCAACTCATCCTTCGCCAGGTGCTCACTAAATATCGCACTCGCAATCTCAAACTCAAGCCATACCAAGAACTCACTGCTGCCTTTGCCAAACTGTTCACCAAACTGATCTTTGTTCATGTCCCTCGTCATCAGAATATTCTCGCCGATGCCCTCGCCTCATTGGCATCATCCATAAGGTTCCCTCTAGGAAGATGGTTTGAGTCCATTTCCATCTACAAACTTCACGCCCCTGCAATCGACGATGCTTCCTACGTAAACATCAAGGACAGGATAGCAAGAAAGATCCTACAGGAAGATATCCTTGAGCAGAGGGAGATCATGTTGGCAGAGGTTGAAGAAGAACTGGCTGATGAAGAGAAACCATGGTTCTATGAAATTGTCAAATACTGCCAAGATCAGTCTTATCCTGAAGGGGCCACCACAGAGGACAAGAAAGTCATAAGAAGGGTGGCTAAGAAATATACATTGGTTGGAGGTCTACTCTATATGAAGAGCCTTACTGGTATTCTGTTAAGATGTCTTGGTGACGATGAGGTTTGGAAATGTGTAGAGGAGACGCACTCGGGTGTGTGCGGTGGCCATGTGAATAGTCAGATGCTCGCCAAGAAGATCATTCGCCAAGGCTTTTATTGGCCCACTATGGAAGAAGATTGTGTTGTCTATGTCCGTAGGTGTGTCAAGTGTCAACTTCACGCCGATAAAATCCATTCACCATCTTCCTCACTTCATCCAATATCCTCCCCGTGGCCTTTCTCCATGTGGGCATTCGACATCATTGGTCCCCTAGGTGATCCCAATTCCCTCACCAAGCAGAAATCTTTCATCCTTACTGCGACGGAATACTTCACCAAATGGGCCGAAGCCGAAGCTTACGCGGAAATCAAGGCATCAACAGTCTGCAACTTCATCATGAAGAACATCCTCGCCAGATTCGGCGTCCCAAGCACGATCGTCACCGATAATGGGCCACAGTTCATTTCCCAGGACCTACAGGACCTCTGCAAAAGGTACGCAATTGCATTGCATCATTCATCGCCTTATTACCCACAAGGTAACGGCCAAGCGGAGGCCACCAATAAAACATTGCTCAAGATCATCAAAAAAACCTGCGAGTCTAGTAAGTTTTCAGACTGGCCAGAAAAACTTATCGAAGCCCTATGGGCCTATCGCACTTCAATCCGTACCCCCACCGGGCAGACTCCGTTTGCCCTTACTTATGGTATGGAAGCGGTAGTCCCGTACGAGACTCTGATCCCTTCTCTCAGGGTACAATTGGACGAGGAATTTTCCCTCGACGATCGTTGTAATTCACTCCTCGCCCAGTTGGAACTCTTGGATGAGAAGCGGCTGGCCGCTGCCGAACACGCGCGTGTGTATCAAAATAGACTCGCTCGTTTTTACCAAAATGAACCCCAGCAATTTACCTACGGTGGGCCTATGCTCGCTCAAAGGAAGCTAACATGTGCTCACTTATGTATTTTATTCAAAAAAAGTTGGTAGCATCACCTACGGTGGGGCTCCACCCAGAAGATCTCCGGAAGCTGTAATCTTTATTCTTTTCTCTTCGACCAAATGAGACAGTCGGCGCCCTTAAAACGCTGAGCATGAGAAACCGAAACTCAAACCCCAACGGCAATAGTAGGATCCATTTCCTCGAGCATCGATCAGAGCACGAGAAGAGGGCAGTGTCCCCGCAGGCATACGAAAGGGAGCCCACAAACGTCAAACGATTATATCTCCCTCACAAAAAGAAATATAAAATCAAAATCAAGAGAAAAGCCTGGTCGTGACCGTGCCTGATACGATAAATGGAACCCCTCAAAGCAAAAGTTTGAATCCACAAAAAGGGGGGGCTATGGAATGTAAATGCTCGAGATTTGGTCCGAAGTTGTCCAAAAGGAAAGAGTTAATGGACCCTTATTCGCTCGCCGGGTTAACGGTTTTGCCGATCCTCTCAGGAGGTTTATCCCCCACGCTCTTTCTTCTTCCTCTAAAGATAAAAGCTAGATGGAGTTTCTAAAGGGTGAAACCTGCTGTGGACACCGAAAATTGCACATCCAGATGCCACGCTCGGCCCAGCATCAACAACGGCCCCGAGTGAAGAAACCCCGGAGAAATCAAGCACAAGAGGCCCCACGACCCATGGGCCTCGAAGAGAATCAAATGGGCCACGACTCATGCTCACAATGGGCTCAAAATCGCCCTGGCAGAACCCTCCAGCGGCACGCTCCCTTCAGCGGCACACCCTGCCGCGGCCCTCGCCGGCACACCCCTATGGGGGTTCACCGGCACACCCCCAAGGGGGTTCACCGGCACACCCCTATGGGGGTTCACCGGCACACCCCCAAGGGGGTTCACCGGCACACCCCCAAGGGGGTTCACCGGCACACCCCCATGGGGGGGGGTCTTCACCGGCACACCCCCATAGGGGGGGTCTTCACCGGCACACCCCCTTTGGGGTTCAGCGGCACGGCCCTTTGGGGCTTCAGCGGCACGGCCCTTTGGGGTCTTCAGCGGCACGCCCTTCAGGCCGTTCAGCGGCACGCCCATCCGGGGCTCCAGCGGTACGCTCTTTTGGCACCACAGCGGCACGCTTGTTCAGCCCTTCAACGGCACAGCGGTGAAGCTCTTTCAACGGGCGACGTGAGGCCCATGCCCTACACATCCTTGGCGCGCAGTGGAGCCGTCTGAGGTGGCAGCTGGTCGTTGGGCCACGTAGCCTACCCCACTGACAGTCAGTACAGGGGCAGGTCAAACCCATCATCACAGCCGGCTTCCCGCCTTCGACGGTCGTTCTCGAAGTCGTCGGTGGCTGGGAGTATAAAAGCCTCCTGTTAAAACAAAAGAGGAAAAAAAAAAGGGGGAGAGACGAACAGAGAGAGGAGAAGAGGTTCCAACAGTAGAGGGCACACACAGGAGAAAGAGGAGAAGAAAGAAGAGAAGAAGAGGCCCTCCCGGCCTGTGCTCCGTCCGACGGCCACCGGGAAGAAACAAGAGTAAGAGAGAGAGAGCTTGTTGTATTGGGGGAAAGGGTTGGGGATAGTGGCCAATGTCTTAGGCCCGGATGTTTTCGTCTCTCTTGTATCCCATTCCTCCTGGGGGTTCTTTGTCCTTCTCCCTTTTGTCCATGGCCCCATCTGGGGGTTTGCTTTTGTAATATATATGTAGGGCCACGCCCTCTTGATTCTCATGAATGAAAACCACCTTCTCCGGGTTCCTCTTCGATCTTCGATGTTTTATGCTAGGCTTTGCGGGCTTTTCGACGGACGATCCGTTACTCCCTCTGTCCCTTCATTCCTCCGGCGTCTTTAGGGTCCTCCACGTCGATGTAGGTTTCCCCCTTCTGTTAGCCTTGGCTCCGTGAGCTCCTCACTCCCTTCCATGGCCATCTACCGTGTTCCCGGGCTTGAGGAGAAGGGGAGCTACCCTTCTTTCTTCCCAACCGCTCAGTTACTAATAGGCCACCCCCGGCCTTGAAATCCCCTGTCTTTCTTCCTCTTTCCCTGAACAGCCACCAAATTCCCCCCAGTTGCTTGCAACCCTTTTAAGCCTCCCAGCGGTGCACCTTTCCGGCCCTTGGTCGGCACACCCAGATCAGCCTTCAGCGGCACACACCCAGATATGCCTTCAGCGACACACCCAGATCAGCCTTCAGCGGCACACACCCAATAGCCCTCAGCGGTACACCCCTATTTGCCCCCAGCGGCACACTCCTTCCTGCCCTCAGCGGCACACCCACACTCTGTTACCCCTTGGCCGGCACACTCCAATTGGCCCTTGGTCGTTACACTCACCTTACGGCCTTTAGCGGCACACCCTTCAGCCTCTCAATAGCCCACTCCTTGGCCTCGCCTCCGAGCCCCTTCCTTCACGTTTTCGAGGTTCTATAAAGGTGTTGCTCCCCCGGGGGCCCACCTCCAGTTGTCGGGTTCCGCCACTCCATGTGGGCGCGCTCCCTTTATCTCCCTTACGCCCCGGGTTAAGGGGATATGCTGCCGAATTTTTTTTGTGAGATATTAATAAACAATTAAAAGAGGCAAAAGGAGGCAACAAACGAGCAGAATAACTAATGAAACCTTCCAACTCATCAAATTACTGCCGGCACCCCAACGAGAATTGAACTAAGCTAATTAACCACCTGGCCGCCCGAAAACCCGACCCGCAAGAAAAGAGACCGAACCGAACCAAGAGAACAAACACGGGAGGAATTTTATATGAAACTACACAAGGGTTAAGACAAGAAGAAAAGAAAAGCCTTAAAGCAGGTAATCAAAACTGAGTTAACCTCCATCACTCCCTGCCCAACTCCCAGCGGCACACACACACCCAGCCTTCAGCGGTACCCTCTCTTGAGCCTTCAGCGGTACGCCCCTACAGCCCCCAGCGGTACGCCCCTACAGCCCCCAGCGGTACGCCCCTTGCAGCCTTCAGCGGTACACTCTCTACAGCCCTCAGCGGTACGCCCCCCTGTAGCCCTCAGCGGTACGCCCCAGCCCTCAGCGGTACACTCCCGTTTTCCCCTTCGCCGGCACACTATACACATACACATATACAACTTGACAAGGACATTAATAATAGCAAATAAACTAATAAAATTTTTACGCTAATTAAAGGACTCCGAATGCGTAATATTAATCACAATAAAAGAGGTAGGAGGGGTAATAAAAAAATAATAAATAACAAACAAATGATAATGATAAGAATAATCATGAACGAAAAGAAAAAAAATCATCCCGGACAAAGGCACGAATAAACAGTAAATATTAAATCAGAAATGAGAATGTACATAGCTAGGAAAACCCCAGATAAAAGACATCAATGCCCACGCCGCAGCCCGCCCTCTCCCCGGGACCCGGGGCAAAAGGAACAACAACGCTGCCCCTTTAGGTCGAGCCCGAGTCTCGGGAATTCCCCCGATATGGCCGGGCTTTGATCTAACCTCGGGCCGACATCCTAATCGGACCGGATTTGTTTTCTCGTTCCGGATACCTTCCGAACCTTCATTTAAAATTGCCGCATGCTCGGCAGACATTTGAAGGGATCTACCTCGATTTTCTCATTGTGGCGCTGTCACGGACTTGTGTCCGAATACGAAAGGTCTACGAGTGGCCGACACGGCCGACAGTTTATGGCCTTAATACAACTTTCAGTGTGACCCATCCCTATCTCTCTCGTATAATTAGTGTTACTCCTTTCGGCCGCGGGGCCTCTAATTTCGGCAATTAATCAAGGGTATTCCCTCGTATGAGGGATGTAAATGACGTCGTGACCTTCATGGCGCGACGGAATTCGGTCCCGACACGAACCACACAATCGTCTGACGAAGTCAGATCGAGCGCACCATGGGCTCTCCGGAGCCCGAATAAATTGTCACTCCGGTGACTGGCACGCCCACGCACTTAATAAAACCAACAGACGAACGGGAACCACAGTTTAACGGAAAGTGCGTCCACAACTCTGGCACGCCCGGTGGGACTCATCCACCCTTCATCTCTTTGCCGAAATTAGGGGCCCCACAGCCCCCTTCTTGTAATACTAACTGCGTTATCTTTTTAAATGAAGAAAAAAAAAGTGAAGAGAGAGGCATCATGGAGCCGACAATGGGTGTCATCTGCAGCCCCGAGGTTGTGGAGAATCACGTGCGAGGTGGCTACCTGGCGGTACCCCTCACTTTCGGGAGCTTCCCTCCCGCCGTGGGTTTCCCCAACTTCCTGGGGGTAGCCTTCGTCCAGATCCTCGACGTGGAAACGCCCGAGGAGCCTCAAACCAACGCTCCCGCTCCGGGAGCCGTCGAAGCTGCCGCCGGCCGAGCTGTGGCCGAAGACAACAATAGCGTCCACACAACGACGCTCAGCTGCAACGTGCACCACGTGCACCAAACTACCGGCCCGTTCCACCAAGGGTCGACATCCCACCGGAGAAGGCTCCGGAGAAGCAACATCAGCGCCGGATCAGGGCGTCGCGCCTCCAACTCCGGGAAGTCCATGACGGTTGGGGCCCTCCGAGTCCGCCTAGACGGGCAGAGGTCCCAGGTGACACCGGACCGCATCATCCCAACCGTTCCAGTCCGCAACTCCTTTGAAGGACTGGCTAAGCTGAAGGAGAAGACGAGGCCCATAGCCCCGGTCGTAGCACCAAAGAGGACGCCGGGTCACAGGCCGGCTAAACTGAAGCAAGTCTGGGTGCCTAAGGAGACCCAGCCCAACGCACCCGCCCAGGCAGGGCCCAGCATCTTCCGCCCCAGGAGGACCCGACGCCATGACAGGGCTGAGGTAGTGACCCCCACTCTCCGACCGGCACCTGTCATCCTGGTGCCGTCCGAGGATGCTCACCGCCGTCGCCGGGGGCGCCGACACAACGCCGCCCGCCCGGCACTCAGGGCCTACTCTCCTTCCGCTGCTGTCGTCGACTCGCAACCACAGGCCGCTCTCCCTGACCAGGAGTGGGAAGGGATCGAGCAGGCCATGAGAAACTACCTCCGAGGCCCGGGTAGCACCCCCGCTGGCCGCCGGAGACTACTGGGGGCAATGACCTCCGCCTTCCAGGAAGAAAGGGGGGGAACCTGCACCTAGTATGGAGTCGAGGACCCGCCCGGAAGAGCCGCGCCAGTCCCCTGTACGGGAGGAGGCGCCGTCCCGACGGTCGGTCTTCGACAGGCTAACATTCCCAGGAGGACCGTCCCGGAGGGCGTCAAGAAGAAACAAGAATAGGAAATGGCTGACATTCACCTGCAACATGGCAGGAGTCCATGGTCGGTATGGGGCCTTACCCGCCGACCCGGAAGAATTGGCCAGAATAGCTGCCAGGCCGGGACCCCTTACCAGAAGAAGGAGAGCGGCAGGCGGCGCGACACCTGGGGAGCCCCTCACGGCCCTCACGGCCAATGTAGTCACCACCGGCGACACGAGTGGCGGACCCTCGACATCATCCGAGGACGCCCCGGCCGAAGAGACGGGGGGCATACCCAGCCTCCCCACAGCTGACCCAGCAATGCTGCTCATGATGCAACGATTCCAACAGGAAATCGAATCACTTAAAAAGCAATTGAATGAGCGAAACACACCACCCCCAATGTCCTGGCAGACCGAGGTCACACCCGAGGTACCCAGGGACGGGGGGCAGTCTCCCGAGGCAGCTCTCCCAGCAACCCTCAATCCTCTCGGGGGCGCGCCCCCACAGCAAGCACATTGCGCAGCAGTCACCCCGCCACAAGCTCTGCTTTCACAAGGGTCCCCCATGGCCCCCCGAGCGACCGTGGTAGCCACCCCGAGCGCGCAGCCCGCTCATTTTTACCCGAGCCCAGTCGACCCGGCGGCAGTCAGCCGGTTAATGCTCGAGCAGATGATAGATATGAAATTGGCTGAGAGGGGCGATGGGGGTCAGACGCCTTTCGACGTCTACCGGGTACCCTACCCGGTTCATTACGCTGCCAAGAAGCTGCCGGCTGGCGTCACCAAGCCGCCGAAATTCGAGAAGTTCAACGGGCAAGGATCTCCCAGAGAGCATATTGCCTATTATGTGAACGTCATGGGAGATTTGGCTGCTGATGAAGCCTACCTCCTGAAGTTCTTCGGCTCAACACTCACCGGGCTTGCCTTTGAATGGTACTCCGGCTTGCCGCCCGGGTCCGTGGCCGATTGGCCCGACATGCAGAAGAAGTTCAAAGAAAGATTCTACGTGGCCGAGAGAGAAGTTACCATGGCTGAACTCTACGCCACGAGGCAGAAGAATGATGAGTCGGCTCTCGACTACATTAAGAGGTGGAGGAACCTCAGCATGAGGTGCAAACGCCCCCCGCATCAGGAGGACGCAGTGCAGATCTGCAAGTAAAACTTAAAGAAAGAAATCCTAGAAAGAATGATCGGCACTGAGGTCAAGACATTTGACCGTCTGAATAATGTGGTAGCAGAGATCGAGGCATTCTTGGCCCGATACTCCTCCACCCCGGCTATGTCAAGCCAGAGGGCCAGACAGGCGGAGAAGAAGCCGGCTCCCCCGGAGGTGCATGCACTAGACTTCCAGGCTTTCGAAAAGCAGAAGGAGAAAGCCAAGGGAGCAGCTAACCCTCCGCCACCCAGAACCACAGAACGGCGAGAAGGCCCCTCACTAAGAGAGAAGATGAGAAACAAGTTGTATTCCTTCTCCCGGGACAAGTCCAAGCTCCTGTTTGAGTGGGCAACCAGCTACAATAAGATCACATTGCCAGAGCCGAAAAGACCTGGCGACTCAAAGAAGAAAGATGACCTGCGCTTCTGTCTGTACCACCGGGTGCTCGGGCATACTATTGAAGATTGCTACGTCTTCAAGGATGTTATTGAGTCCTTAATCAGAGACGGGGAGCTGGACATGGGGGAGCATAAAGTAGACCCCCCGCAGCCACACGAGCTGCCCAGTATAGCCTCCTCCGTCAGTATGATCTCGCTATATCAGGAGCTGCCAGAAGAATGGGCGAAGGCCTGTGCCCGTGCCACTTATGAAACCTTTATCATGGCCCCAGCTCAAGACCAAGAAGGGTGGCAGACTGCACCCGGAAAAACCAGGAAGGCGCGCGCCTCTCGACCCACCCCAGGAATTCACTCGAGGGTAGCAACGCCCCTGCCTGCACCGCCCCCAATAAACCCTGTTTGCCACGACACGGCCCCCCGGCTGGTCATGAGGCGGCCCACTCACAACAGGAAGAGCTCTGCCCCGCTGCGGATGCACAAGAAGACTAGCCCGGCGGTTGAAAGACTCCAGGCTATTATTGATGGGCTCGAAGATTATGAACAGCCCGAAATCCAGCCTGTGGAGCTGAAGGAGTATGTCCCCTGGACGGAGTTCGAATCACTCGAGCTGGCTCCGGGAACAGAAGCTGATGCAGACAAAGAGCCTCCCCTGTGGGGTGAACCTCCTCAAGAGCAGCCACCCGCTGCAGCAGGCAAGAAGAAGAAGAAGAGAAGACCCAGGGGCAAGAAGAAGAAGGAGGTTGTCTTCGCCTGCAATACCCTCGCGGCGCTGTTCGACACCTCTCTCTCCCTGGAAGAGAAAGAAGAAGAGCCACCCCATGAGCTGGCAGAAGTGAGTCAAGCTGAAGCATCCACCTCCCAGCACGCCACCAGGTCAGGGAGGAAGTGGGGGCGCCCTCCTCAGGGCAGCCTCAACATCATGCTCAGGGGGGAACAACCATACCAGGTTCCCGAGCCCGAGGTCCGAGGCACTGAGATCCCTCCTCCATCAGGCCTCTACCCCGGAGGCACCAAGAGTCAAGGCGCCCCGTCGTTCGCCGAGTTCCTATCCGCTCGAGCAGGAAGGCGGGTGCACCCCCAGGGGTCCGCTGTGACCAGTAAAGCAAGCATTCCTCAAGCTCTACCGGCTACAGTTCCTGCCCAGCCGGAGGAAGAATTCAGCGGCACCCCAAACCTCGCCGAATTCATGCGAGCAGCAGAGGAGGCTCAACAGGCCCCGCCTGCTCGACAGGCCACAGCAGAACCCACAAAACAGGCATCCCCTGATCCGGCACCCCAGTCCCAGGATGAAGGCAGGCGCAGCAAGCCCGAAGAGATGAAACTGCTCAAGGTACGGGCGGCCGAGCGAATAGTCAGACATCTCAAGAAAATCCCGACCCGGTTCACGGTCTGGGAGATGCTGTCCTTGAATGAAGAAACACGGCAAGCCATCATCGCCGCACTCCAGACGCCAGCACACCTTGAAGCCTGTTTGGCAGAAATACCACCTGAAGTAGCAGTGGCTTTCACAGAAGATGACATGCTCCTACCGACTTGCAGCCATAACAGGCCCCTCTACATGAAAGGGCAGCTGAACGGCCAGCCTATCAACAGGGTCTTGATCGACCCAGGAGCAGCGGTGAATATACTCCCGTACCAGGTATACCAGAAGCACTACTTTGACGTACATCTGGTCGAAGTTAAAAATGTCAAGATTGCCGGCTTTAACCAGAAATGCGAAGTTCCTATGGGGGTCGCAGAGTTCAACTTGACCTTTGATGACTTCACCACCAAGGTCCAGTTCCACGTCATCAACTCCAGCACTTCCTACAAGGCGTTGCTTGGCCGGCCTTGGCTACACCAGAACAGAGTGGTGCCCTCCACCCTGCATCAATGCATCAAGTACCCCTGTGAGGGAAAGGAAGTCAGAATCTTCGCCGACCTCCACCCGTTCGAGGTGTTCGAGTGTCACTTGTCAGATGCTAATCTGTACTTGGAGAAGGCGAAGCAAGCTCCTCAAGTCATCCAAGACAAGGGCAAGAAGAAAATGGAATCAGGGGGCTGGTTTCCTCCGCCGCCCCCAGGCTATGTAGCTCCCCCGCATGTACCATTTATTGCACAAGAAGAAGGGGTATTCAGGGCAGCCCCTCTCGCCATCTACCCCACACCGGGGGCACCCTGCCTCGAAGACCTGCTAGAAGATGTCAGGGTCCCTCCAGGGATCGTCAAGCCGATAGCAGAGATAGAATCCCAAGCAGCTGAACGACTGAAAACCTTCGAGGTGCCTAACTCTGAGGGGCGGCCCACTATTTTCTATGTGGCCGGGGAAAAGCCGGTCAGGGAAGATGATGATTGCCGGTTCCCTGACGAGTTGCATGACCCGCACGTCCCCATCACGGGACTTCCCCACATGACTGACCAGGCAGCCAGAATGGTCAGAAAGCAGAAGATTCCTCCCTACCAGCCCTCCAGCCGGAAGGAAATGTTTGAAAGAATGTGGAACCCACCAAACCTGGATCGACGGTTGCTGAAAATCACCAAGCACCCCGGTCTGGGCTATTCACTAGAAGATTACTACGAGACTGATGTCATATCGGTCTCAGCATGGCCCGGCGACGACCCCGCAGAAGCTGCAGATTCGCTGGAAACCCACCGAGACACATGTCCCGGGGCCTCGGCCGAAGAGGCACAAGACGAAGAAGTATTCCTGTGGAAGCCTCCCAGCCACCGCTATATGGAGAAGACCCCCTCCTTTTCCGAAGTGTCGACCTCGAGAGGGCACGCCAGCGAGGCGCCTCCACCCCGGCCGGCCGGCGAAGCAAGGAGCAGTAGCACGGGCCATGCCCCGAGTTCCCCTCGATACGACCCCGTCATGTACGCCTTGTACCATAGGCAGCAACGGGAGATCGAGATGCTAAAAGCACGACTGGCCGAGTTAACCTCGCTAGTCGCCGACCTGATCCAAGGATCTCTTCCCCCATGGGGTGGCCGGATGCCTCGGTCCCGAGGCACCAGTCCCAACACCCCCGCCCTGACAAGGCGGGAAATGAGAGACATGGCAAGCCCGCTGATCGAGCGGCCAACCAGGCAAGGGCTGACACTCCAAGAGAAGCTGCAGAAGCCTTATTCCTTTCCGAGAGAGAAGACCCGGGGCATCTTCGACTGGGCTTGCCATTACGGCAAGGTCTCCCTTCCACGGTCCAAGAGGCCGCAGGACACCCGAAGAAGCGGGAATCCACTGTTTTGCCCTTACCACCAAATACTGGGCCACGCCATTGAAGACTGCTATGTCTTCAAAGACCTCGCTCAAAGCCTCATCGACAGGGATGAGCTTAGAATGGGGGACTACGTGGTAGCCCCGCCACGCCCCCATGTGGCAGACAGCCCCAGGGCAGGAGCCTACACTGTGTCCACCCGATGCCGGGCGCCCGAAGATGCGGCTACCCCAGCCTCGGCAGGAGCGATCTATGATGAATACACAGAAGAGCCCGAGATGCACTTATGCCCTCCTGAACCTGCGGACCTTACGTACCCGGCGGCTACGACCCTGGGGGACTGCGAGGCAAATGCAACCTCTATGCCCAGTCATGATGAACAAGGAGAGGGAGATGACGTCCTCGAGCCCGAAGACAATGAAGACCAAGACTTCGTGGATTTGTCGCCAGCCCCGCCGGAAATTGAAAATAGCGGCCAGGCCACAGTCGACGAATTGGTTGAAATCAACCTCGGCACAGAAGACAATCCCAGGCCGACTTTTTTGAGTGCTCTCATGCCTCTACAGGAAAGAGAACAATACACAAAGTTGCTGCAAGAATTCCGGGATTGCTTTGCCTGGAACTATGAAGAAATGCCCGGACTGAGCCCCGAGGTGACTCAACACATCCTGTCCATTGATCCCAAAATGGAACCAGTGAAGCAACCTCCCCGGCGCATGAGGCCGGAGTTAACCAGCCAGATCTGCAAAGAGGTCGACAAGCTCATAAACGTCGGCTTCGTGGCAGAAAATCAATACACCACGTGGCTGGCCAATATTGTACCGGTGAAAAAGAAGAATGGACAGATCAGGATTTGCGTGGACTTCCGCGACCTGAATAGAGCCTGCCCGAAAGATGACTTCCCGGTGCCTATCACCGAAGTGATGATTGATGCAACCACCGGCCACGAGGCCCTGTCCTTTATGGATGGGTCGTCCGGCTATAACCAAATCTGGATAGCCGACCACGACCGGGTCCATACGGCTTTCCGGTCACCCAAAGGGGTATTTCACTACAAGAGGATGCCCTTCGGCCGCAAGAATGCCGGGGCCACATACCAGCGGGCGATGACCAAGATCTTCGACGAGCTGCTATACGGCAAGGTCGAGTGCTACATCGATGATCTGGTCGTCAAGACGAAGAAAAGAGACGAGCACCTGAGCGACCTCAGGGCCGTCTTCCAAAGGCTCCGGCAGTACGGGCTGAAAATGAATCCCATGAAGTGCGCCTTTGGCGTGTCCAGCGGGAAATTCCTCGGCTTTATTGTCCGGCACAGAGGGATCGAGATCGACCCCCTGAAGATAAAAGCCATCCAGGAGCTGCCTCCTCCGAAGAGTCTGGGGGAGCTGAGGTCCCTACAGGGGCGTTTAGCTTACATCCGCAGGTTCATCTCCAACCTGTCAGGGCGTTGCCGACCCTTCCACAGACTGATGATGAAGAATGCACCCTTCAGCTGGGGTCACGAATGCCAGCACGCGTTCGACCAGCTAAAGGAGTACCTGAAGACCCCACCCGTCCTGGGGGCACCTGTCAAAGGTAGACCGCTTATTCTCTACATAGCGGCCACCGAGTACTCACTGGGGGCAATGCTCGCCCAGAACAATGATGAGGGAAAAGAACAAGCTCTTTACTATCTCAGTCGAAGGTTGGTGGGCGCAGAGGCTAAGTACACCCCGATTGAGAAAATCTGCCTTGCCTTGGTCTTCGCGGTCAAGAAGATGAGGCACTATATGTTGTCCCATGAAGTCAGCCTGATATCCAGGGCCGACCCCATCAAGCACATTCTCCTCCAGCCAGTCCCGAAGGGGCGCCTTGGCAAGTGGGCCGTGCTGCTCATGGAATTTGACATCACTTACGTGCCACAGAAGGCCGTTAAGGGGCAAGCCGTCGCGGACTTCTTCGCAGCACACCCTGTGCCCGAAGACTCTCCGTTGGCCACAGAGCTACCCGAAGACGAAACACTAGAGGTGGATCAAGTGCAACAAGCCGTCTGGCAGTTATACTTCGACGGGGCCTCGAGAACAGAAGCGACCCCGTCTGGGCATGGCAAGGTGCGTGCCGGAGCTGGCATCGTCCTCAAATCGCCAGATGGAGAAGTGATGCACACCTCCTGCTGCATTAGCAAACCCTGCACCAATAATGAAGCAGAATATGAAGCTCTAATCATCGGTCTCCAGGTCGCCCTTCAAATGGAGATCAAAATGCTCCAGGTGTTCGGCGACTCGCTGTTGGTCGTCAAGCAAGTCCAGGGGCAATTTGATGTCCGAAAACCTGAGCTGCTCCCGTATCACACTAAAGCAAAAGGGCTCATGGAGCGGTTCTACCTCCTCGAGATAGGCCATGTCGCCAGAGGGGAGAACGCACAAGCCGACGCATTGGCAAAATTGGCAAGCTCACTGGCAGTGCCTCCAGATGGATCTCTCCATATCCAAGTAATAAACCAACGCCAGGTACCCAGCATGATGGCAGAGGAGTCAGAAGAAGAAGACCTAGAGGTCACTACAGTGGAAGCCGTCAGCCTGCCCGACTGGAGAGCCCCCTTGGTGCAGTGGTTCAAACACCAGCGATTGCCTGACCGAAGAGAAGAAAAGATCAAGCTAGTCAGAACCAAGGATTCTTACGAGCTCCGAAGCGGAATATTATTCCGAATTGTGGCAGACGCCAGAAGGAAGCTGCTCCTCCGATGTTTGTCCACCGAAGAAGCTTGGAGGGTTATGAAGGAGGTCCATGCCGGCATAGCTGGCGCGCACCAGGCGGGACCAAAAATGAAAATTGAAATCAAGAAACTTGGCTATTATTGGCCTGCAATGTTCAACGACTGTTGCGAGTATGCTAAGTCGTGTCAGAGATGCCAAGAGCATGCCACTATACCCAGGAGACCTCCGGCACCATTACACCCAACAGCGCCCAGTTGGCCGTTCGCCCAATGGGGGACGGACGTCGTGGGCCCCTTACCCGCATCTTCCACAGGCGGCAAATACATTCTGGCGGCTACCGACTACTTCTCCCGCTGGGCCGAGGCCATTGCCTTACGAGAGGTCACCGGAGAAGTCGTGGCCAGGTTTGTCCTCCGCAATATTATATTCCGGTTCGGCGTGCCCGACCGGATTGTGTCGGACAACGGCAGCCACTTCCGCAACCAGAAAGTTTACCGGCTAGCAGAAAAATACAAAATTGACTGGAGGACATCGACTCCTTACAATCCACAAGCCAATGGGCTGGCCGAAGCTTTCAATAAGACACTTTGCACTCTCCTGGCCAAGACTGTTAGCTCTAACAAAAGGGACTGGGAAGAAAGAATGTATGAAGCGCTTTGGGCGTACCGAACCGTATACAAGACCCCAACGGGCTGCTCGCCCTTCTCTCTTGTATATGGCTCGGAAGCAATCATCCCCGTCGAACTGGAGATACCGTCCCTCAGGGTCGCCATTCAGCATGGGCTTGTCCCCGAAGGGCAGACCAACACCGAGCGAAGGCTCGATGAACTCTCCAGTCTGGAAGGAAAGCGGCTTCAAGCCCAACAGAATATCCAGGTCTATCAGGCCCGGATTGCACGCGCCTTTGACAAGCTCGTCAAGGAACGCGAATTCAAGAAGGGTGACCTCGTCATGGTCAAGAGAAGAGATCTCATGGCGGCCAACCCCAAAGGTAAGCTAAACGAGAACTGGCTCGGACCCTACGTAGTCCAGAAAGTCTATGAAGGCGGAGCCTTTGTAATTGTCAACCACCGCGGGGAGGTTCAATTCCCGCCTCTTAATGGAAGGCACTTGAGGCTGTACCACGCCCCAGCACCCCCATTCAGGTAATAATATTACTCTTCGCCCCATTTTGGGGCGGATTTGCGTGATTAATGTCCGAATGATTTGGCCACCAGCCGGGTCCCCGAGAAAGGGAAGAAAGGAATAGAAAGAGAAAGAAAGAAGAAGCAAAAAAAAGAGAAAGACGAAAAAGAAGAAGCAAAAATGGAAAGAGGAAGAGAGAAGAAGCAAAAAAAAAAGAAGAAAAAAAAATGGAAAGAGAAAGAAGGAAGAAGCAAAAAAAAAAGAAAAAAAAAGAAAAAAAAAGAAAGAGAAAAAGAAAAAAAAAGAGAAGCCAGAAAGGGGGACGCCCCCCATTTCCAGCCCCCCCCGCATCAGCGGGGGTACCAAAGTTGATTTAAAAAGAAAGAAACAAACTCTTCTCTCCGTCCTTCCCGGGCGGTGAGTACCCCTTTGGCTCGAACCTCACGTCCGGGTCATTGACTAGACAAACTCCTCTCTCCGTCCTTCCCGGGCGGTGAGTACCCCTTTGGCTCGAACCTCACGTCCGGGTCATTGACTAAACAAACTCTTCTCTCCGTCCTCCCCGGGCGGAGAGTACCCCTTTGGCTCGGACCTCACGTCCGGGTCATTGACTAGACGAACTCTTCTCTCCGTCCTTCCCGGGCAGTGAGTACCCCTTTGGCTCGGACCTCACGTCCGGGTCATTGACTAGACAAACTCTTCTCTCCGTCCTCCCCGGGCGGAGAGTACCCCTTTGGCTCGGACCTCACGTCCGGGTCATTGACTAGACGAACTCTTCTCTCCATCCTCCCCGGGGGGCGAGCACCCCTTTGGATCAGACCTCCCGTCTAAGTCACTGACTAAACGGACCTTTCTATCCGCCACCTCTGAACGGCAAAAGGGGTCTCTGGCCAAGTACCCCTCACTCGAGACCAGCACGCGCTTCCAATATTGCGGCAAAACCAGGGAGTTGCCCGTTCGGTATGGTGGAGTGGTCCCCTCGTCCTCCCCCTGGGAAGGCGAGCACTCTCCTGTACCCTGACATGGGTCCCTGTCTGGTCCTTCCAAAGTGAATCCCCGCAAAGACTCATACCCTGCCAACGGGCCCCTACACGAAAAGGGGGGAAAGATACAAGAGCGAGGGAAGAGGAAGGAGAAAACAATATGCACGGAAGAGGAAGAGGGGTGGGAAAGCTCCCTCCGGGATAAATGCATACACCAGGAACGCGTGAAGTCATAAATGCTTTGCTCTATTCAAAAGAGGATCAAACTACATGTGCTGCGGGGCATACCCCTGTGTTACATTCAAAAAAAAGAAAGAGAAATTAAGGGATGTAACGCTCAGTCGATGTCCCTGAAGATGTCCTCGAGGGGGAGGATCCCGACGCAAGGGAAGTTCGTCATATCGCGCAGTCGGCCCCTCAATCCCTCAAGACGGGCGAGCTCCGCTTCGACGGACGCCATTTCAACGTCGGCAACGGCAAGAGCTTCCCTCTCCTCTGCCACCGCCCCTTCCGCCTCGGCGAGGCCAAGTTTGGCCGCAGCAAGATAGCCCTCCAGCTTCTCGATCCGGTTCTTGAAGGAACGAACGCTGCCTTCGCCTTCCTCTAGGGCCTTTCCGTGGCGTTCTCTACTGTCGCGTCGGGCCTTTAGGGCCTGCAGATATTCGTCTGCCTGAGCATCAAGGGCGGCGCGTTCGTCAGGAGCCTGGGTCTCCAGGAACTCGCGGCGCTTGACATATTTCAATAATAGCAAGACCCGCCGTGACCATTCCCCCAGCGGACAGCCAAGCACTTGCAGCGCCCCCGTTAATTGCGTTACGATGGTATGCACCTCCCGATACGACAGAGAAGCATCGCCGAGAAGCATCGTCCGTAAAGTGATCAGCATCTGACGGACTGGCGCTTCTGAGGACGTGTGACTAACTGAGGGCACGACCGGAGGGGTGAATTCTACGGTGCTGTCCACCTCTGCCCACAGGTCGGTATCTGCCGCCACTGAAGATGAAGGAAGGGCGAGGGTCAAGTCGCCCGGCCGGCGTAGCTCGACGAGAGACTCTTGGCCGACCATTGCCTGGGGAAAGGAAAGGACCATTGCCGAAGCCTCCGGTGCCCCCATCGTTTGGAGGTCACCTGCCCCCTCTGCCTCCGTCTGGCCCGACTCTGCCACTCCTCCAAGGGGCAGGGGTGCAGGGGCCGTTACCTCGGCTAGAGGAGGAGCTTCGAGTAAGGCCAGGCCCGAAGCCGTCACCCATGAACTCCTCGCTCGCGGCTGAGATCCCTCCAGATGCGCACGGAGCCCCGCAAATATCTGCTGCAAGAGCGGGTCCTCCATCTGAGCCGGGAGTTTCGGGAAGGGCGGAAGCGGAACCACCAGCTGGGGTAAACGTCCCGCTTCCACGAGCGCAGCCAGTCTCTCTCTCTCCAAGCCCAAGACTGGAGCCGGCCCCTTCACCGCTATCGGGCCAATGCTCGGTCTCCGCTTGGCCACTGCCTTCCGGATACGACCAGGCGCCTTCCCCGATATCGGCATCGCCTGACCATGGGAATGGGAATCAGCTATTCGCCATCTAAAATAAACCATGCAAAAGGGAGACCGTGGAGCCCGCATACTCACCTTGGCCGCTGGGATGATGCTACCTTCAGGCGCGATCTCCCCCTCCTCCAGAGGCTCGCCCGCCGCTCTGGTAGTACCGGAGGGCTCCGCGGGCATTTCCTCTCGAAGGGCGTCGAGCAAAAGAGCCAATTTGCCCATGACGGCATCGGCTCCCGTTGGGCGGTCGATCAGCGCAGCCGGGGCAGCCTCCTCTGTGATCTCAAGTTCGGCCGGTCCTCGAAAATCCTAAAGAAAAAGGGGGGGGATAAGGTCGTCAGTCAATCACAAAAAAGGGAAAGGGAGAGCCGGCCCAAACAAGCTCACACTCACAGCGGTCTTCCCACGAGGCTCGAGGAGCCAGCAAGTAAGGGGGCCCCGAAGGCCGGCTCGGGCGGCTCCGATGCCCCGGACGCGCCCTCGTCAGGAGCTACTTCGTCGGAAGAGTAGTTGTAATCTACCTCTTCCCCAGACGGAGACTCGACCGCCGTCGGCTCGGCCGGGACCAGCAGGGGAGCTTCCACCTCAGAGTCTCTGCCCAGTACGTCCTCCCTCGGGCCAGGCGAGGCTCGCGCTCCGATCTTCTTCCTCCTCACATATATCAACGTCGTCGGGAGGTCGGGATCAGGCCCCAATGACTCGGTGGCCACCGCAGCAACGCCTGTCATGCAAAAGAAGATAAGCCAGGGTGAATCTACTGGCCCCTAGGACAAAAAGGGGGGGGAGCTAACCGTGTAGTCGAAAATATTTACCCCCTTCAGTTCCTGCGACACGAGATGACCCGCGGGCTTCCTCAACAGGCAACGCCTTCTCGGGAGTCCCGACCGTACCCTCGCCCGTGAGATAGAAGCGCATCGTCGCCATGCGCGAAGTCGAGGCCAACTCGGGAGGCCGGTCGACCACAGACGACACGGGCGGCCGATGAATCTCACCAGCTTCGTGGCTCGGTTCGGTCCGCATGGCTTCGAATTCTTCGAAGGACAAGACGGGGGCCATCGGCAGGGCTGCCGTCGGAGCCGGGGATGCCTCGGTTCGCCGCCGTTTTACCGTCTCTCGCCCGGCCACCTTGGCAGCAGCCAGTGCCTTCTTAACGGGCGACTGTGCCCGGGGCCTTCCCGTTGCCTGCGGCAAGGGAGCTGGAGCCGCCGCCGGGGTCGCCTCCGCCGGGACCGCAACTTCGCCCATGTCAGGCGTGGGCATGGGCTCTTCCATAGAAGCTGAAACAAAAGAAGTATCCAGGTGTCAGGGCTCCACTCCAAGATAAAAAGGAGGAGGGAGATTCAAAAGGCACACTAAAGAGCGGGGACGCGGACCGGCAGGTTGACCTGGCTCGGGACGGGCAGCTTCGAATTCCTCGAAAGACGGGACTAGTGGCGCCAGAGGAACAGCCGTCGAAGCCTTAGCCGTGTCTGTCTTCCTCCGCTTTGTATCCCGCTGCTTAGCCGCCTTGGCGGCGTCCACCGCCTTCTTCACAGGCGATTTAGCCCGGGGCCTCTTCGCAGCCTTAGGCAAAGGAGCCGTGGTCGGGGCCAGCGGCGCGGCTTCAAAATGCGCAGGCTTCTTCACCAGCCGGAGGAGGTTCCGGTACGTGGCCATCTGCGTGCTGTCGGGATGGTCTGCAAAGAAAAGAGGGGAAAGAACGAACATGCATACACCATTAGTACCTAACTCACCGCGAAAGCCGCAGCGCTGAGGGACAAAACCGAAGAGCAAGAGGGAACTGAATACCATGAGGGCCAGTGTACAGCCGCAGCGTGATCGGCCAGTAGCTCAGGGATATCTCCTTGTCCCGACGTGCCGCCTCCCGGACTAGCCAACAAACGTCCTCAATAGTTTGACACCGGTCCGTGAGGTTGGCCAGATCCGCATGTTTCTTGGAAGAAAGGTGACAGAAAAGATTGAAGTGGTCCATGCCCCACCCATCAGCATAATAATAAGGGATGTGCAGGCGCTTGCCCAGGATGGAGGCCGTCACATCTTCAATCTTCATCCCATTCACCCGGAGGAGGATATATAGCCACGTGGTATCCTTGTAATTCTCAGGCTTCCTCTCCTCCCGCCTCATGAACGTGCGATACAGGCAGGCCAAGTCTCTCTCCGGACGCCAGCTCTTGGCAGGAGTCCCCTCTTCCTCTATGGGGAATGGATAATTGATGAGGTCCAGACGGTCGCTCCCTACCCGGCACAGGTCCCTCAGCGTCTTCTGATAGCTGTCCTTCGCCACTGGAGGCAGCTCCACTTTCGGCGTCGGCCTCCTATCCCGGGCTTCCCGACGAGCTATCAGATATGTCGCCACCTCCTTCTCTTGCCTGTTCTTGAGCCGAAGAAGATGATCTGGCTCAATGTCAAGTACTGGCACCGGTTGCCGGCTAAGGAATCTCCTTTCGGCGCCATCCCAACAATCGGTCTTGTGCAACCGATAGAAAGCCGTCCGGGCATTCCACCACTTTATATAGTCTTCAGTCACTCGGGGCACGCGACCCGGGGCTGGCACCCTGAAGGAGGCAGAGTCCGCCCGGTGGAAGAAGTCCCACCAGCTTCTAGCGTGCTCGGCGACCGCACCTCCCCGGACGTTCCGCGAAGGCAAGCCGAATTGCGCATGATAAGCAGGGATATGCTGGTCATACCCGAAGTTGCGGCCAAATCGGAAAGGGTAATACGGCTCCAGCAGTACGTTGTCTCCCTTCCGGAACACCAACACGCTCGGGCGGATAGCCAGCGCCCAATCCCTCAGCTCGGGCTCCAGCAACGGGCGCACCACGTTTTCCTGGCTGATAGGGTGGACATACCTCTCCACCTGGTCATCCTTGCATTCCCTCTTATTATTCACAAGCGGGCTTGAATGTGCGGCCAGCGTCCAGAAATGAATGGTACCGGCTGCGTCCCGGGGAACCGTGGTCAACCGGCCCCGAATATCATACATCCGCATGGAAGTAGAAGCCGGTTCTGCACTCGCGAACTCCAGCATCCTCGGCACCAGCCCCCAATCCTGAAGGACTCGCGGGGCGAACTCCGGAAACAGTGAACAAACCCACGCGTTGAAGAAATGCAGTGGGCACACGTACCGGGCCTGCCTCGGGAACTGGTGCGTGCTGATGTCTCCCAGTGCCTTATAAATCAGACAGAGCGCCGCCGGGCACAGAGAAAGTTTAACACCCCACGCCATCTGACACGCCGGGTAGATGGCATCTGGCCGAATCACCGTCTCATCCCCGTACGGCATGGCAAATGAACACAGCCAGTACGTCAGATAGGCGGCACAGTGAGTTTGTGGGTCGACCCCCGTCGGATTGGCCCCGCTCCGACGTCCCTTGGAGGGGATCTTCACGTCATGCTTGGGCTTCGCACGTTTCTTGCGAGCAACAGCGGTGCCAACGCAAGGAAAATCTTCATACTGCTTCAGCCCATCATAGAAATATTCCAGCCATACCGCCATACGCACCCGTTTCCTATCCCCACGGGCGGGCTGCTTCCCCTTGTGCGACAGCTGGTACAGCTCCCGGTATGCCTTCATCAGGTACCGGTATGAATACCCCAGAGAATAATAGCCGTCCCCATTAGTCTCGTCTTTGATCAAGTCCGGGAGGCATACTTCTTCATAAGGCTCCCCGTCAATGGGCAAGCCGCTCAGCTGGCTTAGGCTCCACAAATCAAGTGAAGTTTCTCCCTCTGCCGTGTAGAAGGTATTGGTCTCCGCACTGAATACTTCTATCATGCCGCAACAGAGACCCTTGGAGATGGGATAACCATACCGGGAAGCGTACACGCTGTGATAGATGCCAACTCGGACCAGCAACGGGGCGTAGTTGAACAGTACGTATTCCGTGAACTCCACCGCCCCTTCTCGGAAGCTGTGGGCGTCTTGAAGCTTCAGCTCCCCGAACCAGCCCAGTGATAGTTCGTACTTGAACCTGATGGCCAAACAGTCCAATATGAACGGCTCCTCCCTATAACCCCATTTCAGGGGAGCCAAGAATAAACCAAATCGGGGCGACTCGCCATGCACCTTCCCCGCAGACATGTCCCACCTTGCTGGCGTGAACTGAGGGGCCCGCACCAATTTATCTTCAGCCGGCAGCACCCCTTCGATCCCCAGGACCGGCTTCCATTCCCGGGCTTCTCCCACCAGATACATCGGAATGCTCCTGGGGACGCTGTACAATAGACTGTCCCGGGCATGTAGGATGGCCCGCTCGACGGCTTTTATAGTGCGAAAGTCTCGCCCCTCTCGGGAGCGCAGGTGCTTCAGGAATCGAACAAGGTGCCTATCCTTCGGGAAGTCCTTCCTGTACTCTCCGGTGACCCGGTCAAATGTGAAGCCACTGTCAACTCGGGCAAGCCTCCGGAAATCCATGGTCTCCCCGTCGGACTCAGATGACTCTGCCAAAGCGGCTATTTCTGCATGCTCCCGATCCAAGTCTTCTACATTTAGCCAGGTAACTGCTGGTACCGGGCCCCGTGGGATAAGGTCAGCACCGATAGCAGCAGAAGGAGCCGAGGAACCACTTGGGGCAGCCATTTATCTGCAAAGATACATAAACAGGAGATCAGGATAAGCCACATGCAAAAGGAAGTGAAAGACTGTAAAAGAAGGGCTTTGCTACAAGTCAAATGAACAAAATATTGCCAATTTCTGACGAAATTTTGGCAGAGTTTCCCCTAAGCCAGAGGCGTAAGGGAAAACACGGGTGCGCGTCCACAAGGAGTGACGGCCCCAACAAAGCATGGTGGGCCCCGAGAGGCAACACCAGAAGTCCGCCGATCGAAGGAGTCCTCTTCCTTAAGCTAAAAACTCCCCCTGGAGACCCTCACCGGTGCACTGCCCAGTGCCCTTCCCCGGCACACCCTGCAGTTGCCCTCACCGGTACACCCTGGGGTGCCTTCACCGGCACGCCCCTAGAGGCCTTCCCCGGCACGGCCCCTCTAACCCTTCCCCGGCACGCCCAGACGGGCCCCTTCCCCGGCACGCTCGGTGCATGGCTTCCCCGGCACGCCCCCAGGCGTCCCTCACCGGCACGCCCAGACGGGCCCCTCACCGGCACGCCCTTGGGCCTCTTCCCCGACACGCTGCGCACGGGAGCTTCCCCGGCACACTACCCGCCAGGGGGGACCGCTCCCCGGCACACCTCCTACCCTGTTCACCGGTGCACCCGGGGAGCCTCTCCCCGGCACGCCCTGAGGGGTCTTCACCGGCGCGCTCTAACCGCCGCTCCCCGGCACGCTCCGGCCGTCGCCCCTCCACGACGCCGGAGAAGAAGATGAAGAACGAAGAAGAAGAAGGGAGGGAACCAAAAAAAAATGGTGGAAGGAAAGGGGAAGGAGGGGGATGGGGAGAGGAAGAAAACGGTGGGGAGCCTAGGGCTCCCCCGACCTCACAGCTACCCGAAGATGAAGAAGGAAGAACAGGGGAGAGGGGGAGAGGAAGGGGAAGACGAGAAAAAAAGGGGGGCTCCACGGAGGCGTCCTCACCACGACGACGGCAGCAACGGCGGCCGTGCCCGGAGAAGAAGAGGAGTGGCGAGGGGGCGGGGCTCCCGTCCGCTCGGTCGCCAAAGAGAGGGAAAGAGGGAAGATGAGAGAGGGGGGGGGATTCGAACGGGCTGACCGTTTGAAGTCCCCCGCTCCCCTTTTTATATAGAAAAAAAAAGAAGAGAAAAAAAAGGAAAAAAAAGAGAGAGAAAGAAAAAAGAAAAGAAAAAAGAAGAGAGAAAGAAAGAAAGAATAAAAGAAAGAATAAATAAGAAGAAAGGGGGAGAATAAAAGGGAAGAAAGAGGAAAAAGGGGAAGAAAAGAAAATGAATAGAAAAAAAAAGAAGAGGGAAAGAAAATGAAAGGGGGAGAAGAGGGGGACGTGGAAATAAAAAGGGAGAAGAGAAGATAAAAGAGAGACACAAAAAATAGAGATAAAAAGGAGAGAAGAAAAGGAGAAAATAAAAGAAGGGGAAGCAAAATATATGTAAGATATTAAAATAAATAAATGTATATATATATATACATATATGTATATATGTACCCACACACTGACACCCCTTTACACACTCATCCGCTCACATACGTGGGGGAGTAAGCCGGTAACGTCCAGTAATAAATGTCCCCGGGGAAAACATTCCATCCCCACAATCCTGGTCATGCGGGCGTCCATACAAGCAAAACAACTTTACCTCTGCACACGGCCACCTTTGAAATGGTGCCGTTCCCCTGCAAAAAATAATAATAAGCCCGTCCCTGGCTTATCGCCTCGGGCCTCAGCCACCACCCACATTATATAAAATCGCCATCGCAGGCCTTACGCCCGGATCAACAGAACCCCTATCCTTGCGTTGGCATTAACCTCTTGCCAACGAATAAATCCCTTTCTGGCGCAAGGCCCCGTGCCCTAGCCACCCACTCCGCACAATATTGCCATTATGGACCCTACGTCCGAATCGGCACAGATTCCCCCGTTGCGCGGGCATTCCATTCTTGCCAACGAGTGAACCTTATCTTCCGGCGCAAGGCTTCGTGCCCTAGCCTACACACGCATATCACTCACTCGTCAAAAAAAAAAGAGAAAATAAAATGGGGTTAAAAATGGAGATGCCCCGCCGGACTTGTCCCTACACCGGGACAAGGGCAAAAATGGCAACAACCCGGCTGTGGCGAAAACCCGAAAGGGCGCTACGGGCAAAATTGGGTACCCCGCCACGTGAAAACCCGAAAGGGCGCGTGGGCAAAAGCAAGGGGGGGCCGGTACCGGCGAAAACCCGAAAGGGCGCTTGTATCGGTAATGTGGTTCAAAAAGAAGAGAGAAAGAAAAGAGACAAAAGAGATCAACAAACCAAGTCAGCTCCCGACTCCCCGTCGGCACTGACGAAGAGACCAAGAGACAATAAACCAAGTCAGTTCCCGACATCTTGTCGGCACTGACGAAGAGACCAAGAGACTAAGAGACAACAAAGCATGTCAGTTCCCGGCATCCTGTCGGCACTGGCGAAGAGACTAAGAGATCAGCAAAGCATGTCAGTTCCCGGCGTCCTGTCGGCACTGGCGAAGAGACCAAGAGACTAAGAGACAACAAAGCATGTCAGTTCCCGGCATCCTGTCGGCACTGGCGAAGAGACTAAGAGATCAACAAAGCATGTCAGTTCCCGGCGTCCTGTCGGCACTGGCGAAGAGACCAAGAGACTAAGAGACAACAAACCAGGCCAGTTTCCGACGTCCTGTCGGCACGGGCGAAGAGACTAAGAGACAACCAATCGGGTCAGTCCCCGACGTCCTGTCGGCACTGGCGAAGAGACCAAGAGACTAAGAGACAACAAACCAGGCCAGTTTCCGACGTCCTGTCGGCACTGGCGAAGAGACTAAGAGACAACAAATCGGGTCAGTCCCCGACGTCCTGTCGGCACCGGCGAAGAGACCGAGAGACTAAGAGATCAACAAACCAGGTCAGTTCCCGGCATCCTGTCGGTACTGGCAAAGAGACCAAGAGACCAAGAGACCAACATATCATGTCAGTTCCCGGCATCCTGTCGGCACTGGCGAAGAGACAAAAGAGATCACCATATCATGTCAGTTCCCGACATCCTGTCGGCACTGATGAAGAGACCAACATACTGCTTCAGTTCCCGACGCCACGTCGGCACTGATGAAGAGACCAACATACTGCTTCAGTTCCCGACGCTACGTCGGCACTGATGAAGAGACCAACATGTTGCTTCAGTTCCCGGCACCCCGTCGGCACTGATGAAGAGACAAAGAGAGCAACATACTGCTTCGGTTCCCGACGCCTCGTCGGCACTGATGAAGAGACAAAGAGACCAACGAGCTACTTCAGTTCCCGGCACCCTGTCGGCACTAATGAAGAGACCAAGAAACAACATACTGCTTCAGCTCCCGGCATTCCGTCGGCACTGATGAAGAGACTAAGAGACAACAAACCAGGTCAGCTCCCGACATCCTGTCGGCACTGATGAAGAGACAAAGAGACAACAAACTGCTTCGGTTCCCGGCACACTGTCGGCACTGATGAGGAGACCAAGAGACCAACATACTACTTTAGTTCCCGACGCTCCGTCGGCACTAACAAAGAGACCAACAAACAACAAACCAGGTCAGCTCTCGACGCATCGTCGGCATCGACAAAGAGAGAAGAGACGAAGACACCCACGGGCACCGCCCGGCTCATCCTTCGCCTGCGCTACCCGTGGGTGGGGGGCATTTGTGGACACCGAAAATTGCACATCCAGATGCCACGCTCGGCCCAGCATCAACAACGGCCCCGAGTGAAGAAACCCCGGAGAAATCAAGCACAAGAGGCCCCACGGCCCATGGGCCTCGAAGAGAATCAAATGGGCCACGACTCATGCTCACAATGGGCTCAAAATCGCCCTGGCAGAACCCTCCAGCGGCACGCTCCCTTCAGCGGCACACCCTGCCGCGGCCCTCGCCGGCACACCCCTATGGGGGTTCACCGGCACACCCCCAAGGGGGTTCACCGGCACACCCCTATGGGGGTTCACCGGCACACCCCCAAGGGGGTTCACCGGCACACCCCCAAGGGGGTTCACCGGCACACCCCCATGGGGGGGGTCTTCACCGGCACACCCCCATAGGGGGGGTCTTCACCGGCACACCCCCTTTGGGGTTCAGCGGCACGGCCCTTTGGGGCTTCAGCGGCACGGCCCTTTGGGGTCTTCAGCGGCACGCCCTTCAGGCCGTTCAGCGGCACGCCCATCCGGGGCTCCAGCGGTACGCTCTTTTGGCACCACAGCGGCACGCTTGTTCAGCCCTTCAACGGCACAGCGGTGAAGCTCTTTCAACGGGCGACGTGAGGCCCATGCCCTACACATCCTTGGCGCGCAGTGGAGCCGTCTGAGGTGGCAGCTGGTCGTTGGGCCACGTAGCCTACCCCACTGACAGTCAGTACAGGGGCAGGTCAAACCCATCATCACAGCCGGCTTCCCGCCTTCGACGGTCGTGCTCGAAGTCGTCGGTGGCTGGGAGTATAAAAGCCTCCTGTTAAAACAAAAGAGGAAAAAAAAAGGCGGGGAGAGACGAACAGAGAGAGGAGAAGAGGTTCCAACAGTAGAGGGCACACACAGGAGAAAGAGGAGAAGAAAGAAGAGAAGAAGAGGCCCTCCCGGCCTGTGCTCCGTCCGACGGCCACCGGGAAGAAACAAGAGTAAGAGAGAGAGAGCTTGTTGTATTGGGGGAAAGGGTTGGGGATAGTGGCCAATGTCTTAGGCCCGGATGTTTTCGTCTCTCTTGTATCCCATTCCTCCTGGGGGTTCTTTGTCCTTCTCCCTTTTGTCCATGGCCCCATCTGGGGGTTTGCTTTTGTAATATATATGTAGGGCCACGCCCTCTTGATTCTCATGAATGAAAACCACCTTCTCCGGGTTCCTCTTCGATCTTCGATGTTTTATGCTAGGCTTTGCGGGCTTTTCGACGGACGATCCGTTACTCCCTCTGTCCTTCATTCCTCCGGCGTCTTTAGGGTCCTCCACGTCGATGTAGGTTTCCCCCTTCTGTTAGCCTTGGCTCCGTGAGCTCCTCACTCCCTTCCATGGCCATCTACCGTGTTCCCGGGCTTGAGGAGAAGGGGAGCTACCCTTCTTTCTTCCCAACCGCTCAGTTACTAATAGGCCACCCCCGGCCTTGAAATCCCCTGTCTTTCTTCCTCTTTCCCTGAACAGCCACCAAATTCCCCCCAGTTGCTTGCAACCCTTTTAAGCCTCCCAGCGGTGCACCTTTCCGGCCCTTGGCCGGCACACCCAGATCAGCCTTCAGCGGCACACACCCAGATATGCCTTCAGCGACACACCCAGATCAGCCTTCAGCGGCACACACCCAATAGCCCTCAGCGGTACACCCCTATTTGCCCCCAGCGGCACACTCCTTCCTGCCCTCAGCGGCACACCCACACTCTGTTACCCCTTGGCCGGCACACTCCAATTGGCCCTTGGTCGTTACACTCACCTTATGGCCTTTAGCGGCACACCCTTCAGCCTCTCAGTAGCCCACTCCTTGGCCTCGCCTCCGAGCCCCTTCCTTCACGTTTTCCGAGGTTCTATAAAGGTGTTGCTCCCCCGGGGGCCCACCTCCAGTTGTCGGGTTCCGCCACTCCATGTGGGCGCGCTCCCTTTATCTCCCTTACGCCCCGGGTTAAGGGGAGATGCTGCCGAATTTTTTGTGAGATATTAATAAACAATTAAAAGAGGCAAAAGGAGGCAACAAACGAGCAGAATAACTAATGAAACCTTCCAACTCATCAAATTACTGCCGGCACCCCAACGAGAATTGAACTAAGCTAATTAACCACCTGGCCGCCCGAAAACCCGACCCGCAAGAAAAGAGACCGAACCGAACCAAGAGAACAAACACGGGAGGAATTTTATATGAAACTACACAAGGGTTAAGACAAGAAGAAAAGAAAAGCCTTAAAGCAGGTAATCAAAACTGAGTTAACCTCCATCACTCCCTGCCCAACTCCCAGCGGCACACACACACCCAGCCTTCAGCGGTACCCTCTCTTGAGCCTTCAGCGGTACGCCCCTACAGCCCCCAGCGGTACGCCCCTGCAGCCCTCAGCGGTACGCCCTTTGCAGCCTTCAGCGGTACACTCTCTACAGCCCTCAGCGGTACGCCCCCCTGTAGCCCTCAGCGGTACGCCCCAGCCCTCAGCGGTACACTCCCGTTTTCCCCTTCGCCGGCACACTATACACATACACATATACAACTTGACAAGGGCATTAATAATAGCAAATAAATTAATAAAAAATTACGCTAATTAAAGGACTCCGAATGCGTAATATTAATCACAATAAAAGAGGTGGGAGGGGTAATAAAAAAATAATAAATAACAAACAAATGATAATGATAAGAATAATCATGAACGAAAAGAAAAAAATCATCCCGGACAAAGGCACGAATAAACAGTAAATATTAAATCAGAAATGAGAATGTACATAGCTAGGAAAACCCCAGATAAAAGACATCAATGCCCACGCCGCAGCCCGCTCTCTCCCCGGGACCCGGGGCAAAAGGAACAACAACGCTGCCCCTTTAGGTCGAGCCCGAGTCTCGGGAATTCCCCCGATATGGCCGGGCTTTGATCTAACCTCGGGCCGACATCCTAATCGGACCGGATTTGTTTTCTCGTTCCGGATACCTTCCGAACCTTCATTTAAAATTGCCGCATGCTCGGCAGACATTTGAAGGGATCTACCTCGATTTTCTCATTGTGGCGCTGTCACGGACTTGTGTCCGAATACGAAAGGTCTACGAGTGGCCGACACGGCCGACAGTTTATGGCCTTAATACAACTTTCAGTGTGACCCATCCCTATCTCTCTCGTATAATTAGTGTTACTCCTTTCGGCCGCGGGGCCTCTAATTTCGGCAATTAATCAAGGGTATTCCCTCGTATGAGGGATGTAAATGACGTCGTGACCTTCATGGCGCGACGGGATTCGGTCCCGACACGAACCACACAATCGTCTGACGAAGTCAGATCGAGCGCACCATGGGCTCTCCGGAGCCCGAATAAATTGTCACTCCGGTGACTGGCACGCCCACGCACTTAATAAAACCAACAGACGAACGGGAACCACAGTTTAACGGAAAGTGCGTCCACACCTGCCCAGGGTCTGCGACCTTATTTTAATATATACACATATCGTTGCCTACTTTGAAAAGCAAAAGCTATCGCTGCGAAGGAGTCTCCGTGTTTCTGGCTGGTCAAGACTCCTGTTTACCACCTTGATGTCTTCTTGTTTAACCTCGAGTTTAGACCAATGCAAGCGCGTCACCTATGGGTGCGACGGCGTCTGATTCCGGGTCAGCGTCACGCGGTTGGTCATTGGGGTTCCAAGGTGTTCCATCATATACCATCTAGAGTTGTGAGGAAACAGACCTGGGTCGGGCAAATCATTTACCTCAAACACCTTTTGGGTGAATCTCTGTGGTCGGAAGCGACTGGGAGCCTAAGCATGGCATGACGGTATTGTCATCAGGGTAAGTCTTAGCCGGCGGGATCATCATTCGAGGGGTCTAGAGGCCCAAATCAACCTAGATGTGCACTTAGGATACCTGGGAGGTTAGTAAGAAACCCCTGTTCTCACGTAGGTTAGGTGCCATGTGGGTGCTTGCTGGGCTTTAGCAACAAAAAAAATCGAAATGATAAAAGCAACAAAAAAAATAGAAAAGAGAAAATGTACATATTTACAAACAAAAACAAAAAAAAATCTTTTTTATGATAAAACAAAAAAATGCCAAATATAAAAAGAAAAACAAATCAATTTTGCATTTGCATGCAGCATCTCGCTTTTAATACCGCTTGCATTCGTGTGCTTGTCTGTCGCATTTATCATCACCACATCTTTCCCTTGCCTTCATTGATAAAGGCTTGGCCCCTTGACCAGTTATCAAGGACAGTCACGGTGACCATTTGCTTATTGAGCAAGGGGCCAAGTCAGAACAGAAATTCTGATTTGTTTATTTTAGTGATGTGTGCAGGGATTCAGGCAACACAAGCAAAGGTGAAAACCAAACAAACCGAACCTTGTATTTTATTCCAAAAAAAACCAAAAAAATTACATCAAGTTCCGCCCTCTCTCTCTGCATTACTCGTCCCACTACTCTCCGGGCAAAACGCTCTCAAAGGTGCTACCCAACTACGAAAAGCGGTACTCCTACCGCTCTGTACTCCCCTTCCTATTCCCACATCCCGGCGTTGATCCACGGAAGCAGCATAGAAGCTACCAACACGAAAGCCACGCTCTCGTGCTCTTCGGTAGCGCTCCTCACCATCTCTCAGCCACTGTTCAGCAAGACCAAGACTGATTCGGAGTTCGAATAGTTAGGCCTCCATGGCCCTTCGTTCCTCCCTTTCAGTCATTATGTTGACTCTTTCTCTCTCTGCGTCTCTTTCTCTCTCTGCACGTTCTCACTCGCGATATTCCTTCTCCAACTGGAGAGTGATCCTCAGTTCCACAGCATCCCTAGAGGAGTCGTCATCAGGATGACGCCGCAGTTCCCTCTCCAGTTCTGCTATCCTAGCCTCCTTCTGCGCAGCTTGGGCAAGCGCTTCTTCCGTCTCCTTTTCCTGCCGAGTGTACCATCTCAGATACGTGATAAGGCGTAAACAAAGAGAACTCAACATTGAAATTTTACCTGTATACAGAGCATCCCTTCTGCCTTCGCAGCTCGCTGCGTGGCGTGAGCAAGTTGCTCATGAAGCAAGTCAAGTTCTGAGGTGGGAATCTACAAGCTGGAAGAGGCACCACCTACTCCCATCGTTGGGGAAGCCGCGCCAATCTGAGTATGCTACGACCGCATGAATTAGCAGCCAACATCTGGAATCTGTGGTTCTAATTAGGAACGCACTGTATACCTACCAAGGCGCTCGTAGCTCCGCGGGCATCGCCCAACCGTTGCTCCATCTCTGCCAAGCGAGTTCGTAAAGTCGCTATCATCGTATCACGGACATCCTGCAGCCATACGAGTCAGCATTTTCACCAGAAAACCAGAAAAGGGAGAAAGAAGAAAAGGAAAAGGGGAGACCTACCTCCGCAAGTCCCCGGGGTTGGAACCGCTCTACGTACCTTGTCTTGTATAGACGCAGGTAGTCCTCGCCATCACGTGCCTGCGATTCCACAATTATGCCACCCCGTTGCCAGTCTTCGTACTGTTCGGGGAATCGCACACGCCAGTCAATGCAGGTCGCCGGTCCCCGTGTCTTTCTCCCGACACGAGGTGGCGCAGCCGTATCCACCCATTCTTGAGCCAGTCCCAAAGACCTCATAACCAATCGTAGCCGAAGCGGCTCGATTTCATTCAGGCAGTGCATCTACAGTTCCCGTCCAAACCGGGCACGACTTGCTAGAACCCACGGCTGGTCGGTATCGACCATGTCTGAGTAGGGTCTCCAGTTTACCATCGCTGCAGGGAACTCCTATAGCTCCCGCCTTAGCACCATCAGTTGGTAGGTTAGGGGTGCCGCACTCATGATGGGTTCCCACCGCCTGACTAGCGGCACCATCGCGGGTCGCCAATGTCAAGCTCTCCCCATGGGGAGGTAATAATAGCTCCACAGCTGCTCGGCGCAGATCATTAGTACCTTGCAAAAACATAAAAAAATACAAAACAAGCAAAACCAAAAATACCTGGATGAATGGTGTGAAACCACTCACAGCCATCTCACGATCCGCTTCTTGGAATATGCCTGCAAACAAGTGTGCCAGCATGGCAGCTCCCCAGGCATAGTACCCTACTCTTTCAAGGTCTGACAGCAGCTCCAGGAAGCGACATTGGATACCGTCCTCTTTCGAGCTCAGTACCAATCTCCCCAAAAGGAAGAGGAGAAATCTCCTCAAATCTATGTTGCATCTTTCCCAGTTGCCGAAATCTGTGCAGTACACGGCACGGCATCCTATTTCCATCCTTTCCATGAACTCTTCTGAGGATTCCTCGTCCCGCCGACGAGTGTCGGTAAGCCCTAATGCATCCATGAGGGACGCCCTAGCTACCGACCTGTTTTTCCGACCATCTAGGTCCAAACCCAGTAGCTTCTGAGCACCTTCTCGGTAATCCGCATAAGTGACCCCGGTCACTGCCTCGCCCTCCACCTTCAGGCTTGTGATCGGACCACATCCTCCAACCTGGGCACCATGTGCCCCCAGGGCATCAGGAATGCCCGACTCACTGGGTCCCATCTCTCACACAAGGCTTGGATCAGGACCAGGTCGAGCTGGATCGGCTCGATCCGAAAAAAGGTGCCAAAACCCATCACGTCTAGCCTGGCCTTCTGAAAATCTGGGAGACCTCGGTATGCTGCTACTACCAACTCCCATGAAATGTGTGATTTCATCACACTCTGTGCGTGCATAAGAAATGGAGAAGGGTGTTGTCAAGAGGAAGGAAGAAAGAATGAGAAAAGGGCAGGAAAGCTCAACTTACGAGTTGTGATTGGGCCCTTTCGCTGAAGTGCCCTTCGAGGTCCGAAAGCCTCCTGGAACTACTACCACTGGACCTGCTTCTCTTCGAGGAGTGGGAAGATTCGCCCTCCATCCAACTCTTGGAATTTTGAACTCCTCCTCTCCCGTGAAGAACTTGTGCTCCTCGAGTTAGCTCTCGATATACCTGGGAGGATAAAAGGGACAAGAATTTATAGAAATGGAACAAGTGCAAGCCAAGATTGCCTCCATCACTTTTAATGATAGCCCTCGCGATGAGGCACCTACCATGCGGTCACGTGAGTCACTTCACTGCTCGCACATGGTGATTGATTGGACGAAGAATATGACGACTAGCCCCCCTATGTTGTCTAGGGATACCCCATCATGTTTTGGAGGACGCCCGCAAAATTTGACACAACATCCGAGAAAAGGGACTAGGGCCGTCATTATTGACTTCGACGGCAGATTCCTGTGGAAAATGGTCACAACAAGACGCGATTCTCCGCTCGGGGCGGAGTCTCGGCAGACCCATCACATGGGAACAGTGCAAAGGAGAAGAAGTGTAGGGAAGAAGGAACGCACAAGAGAACAAACAAGCAGCAGAAAATCAAATCACTCCCTTCATAATTCTACATGAGCTGTCAAAAACATCATAAACATAAGGAGGAGGCGAGTCCACCAGCTCGCCGATCCTCACCATCACTCATCTCTCTGGGCACTCCCCTCCTCTCCCCTGAGGTGCGGGTCCCTCAGAAGCCTCTGGGATCCTCGTGCAGCAGCACCTGCCTCGCCTCTTGGCGCCTGCTCCGCAGTAGTGACTCGCTGCTCCTCCCCTGGCGTGGCAAAGAAGCCACTAGCGGCAAAGCGACCGGACTGGCGGAGTCGCTCCCCGAACTCTCGCGCTCTCTCGTAGCGCGTCTCCATCCCTCCTAGCCTCTGCACGACGGCCTGAAGGCCCAGCTGGAGCTCCCTCACTTGGGCCTCCAAGGCCCTCCTCTCGGTCTGATCCCGCTGTCGTTCGGACCTTCTCTCGGCTTTCTCTCTCTCTGCCTCTCTCCTCATCATCTGCAGAAGAACCCTTAACTCCAGGATGTCTGAAGAAGGCCTCTCCTCACCACGATGCTGCAGCTCCGCTACAGTCGCCACCCAGGCATCACGCTCCTCTTCCGCCCGGGTCGCGCGGGCCATCGCACCGGCAAGTTGCTCCCGGAGGGAGGCAATCTCGAGAAAAGGGGCCGAGGAACTGGAAGATGCGCCACCAATCATCCCCGCCGTCGCTGTCTGCTGGGCACACTGGAGCAAAACAAACAACGGCCGTCAGTGAAACTCCAAAATCTGAAGATAAAAGTGCGGCACGTAACTTACCAGGAGCGACAGCTCATGTTGAGCGACGGCCAGTTGCCGCCTAACCTCTGACAGTTGGGCGCGCGAGCCGCCGATGCCACGCGTGTCCCCAGCTTGGGGAAGCCCCGCATAACTCTCTCTCTGCCGCCGCAGGAAATCGGCGCTGTCCTGCACCAATACACTCCCTTACTGTCCAGGGAGACGTACGTGCCAGTCCTCGAGCCTCGCCTTGCCGCGACTCTCCTTCCTGACACGGCTCGGCTCATCTCCACTCGCCCACTCATCGGCCAGGCCCAAGGTCCTCGCCATGTTCTGCACCAAGAAAGAAGGACCTCACATCATAACAAAGAACGCGTCCCCTGTCTAGGATGCGTCCATCACTTGAGTGCAACACTCGCCGAACCCTTTCCCCCTCGCACGCCTTGCTTCAAAACTCAAAATGGATCAAAGAGGAAGAGATTGGAGGACCTACCAGACCGTATTCACCTCCCTCCGCGACTTCGGGCCCCTCGGGGGCTCGAAGCGGCCCTTCCTCCTCCATAGACGCCGTTCCGTGCTCTGGCGCGTCCCTCCTCAGGCGAGGGGTCCCGCGTCCCTCTCCACCTTCGCCGTGGTCCAGACCGCTGAACTCCATCGATCGAGAGGAAGAAGTCAAAGATGGGCGAGCGAGTTTCGGCGGAAGGCGAGCTCGTTTGCGGGTAAGGCACGGAGAAGAAAGGCCACCCGTCGCTTTAAATTTGAATTCGAGGATTAAGACACGTCCTCGCGCCTGGACGCGCCCAAAAAAAGAAGGGGAGAAAGGAAACAGAATCCCTCCGTGCAAAGCGTAGTTCCCCGCTGTTCAGGGCAAGGTATCGTGGAATGTGCCTCGAAGGACAACTCAGTGCAAAGAAGAAAGTGTGGGAGAGAGAAAAGTACACACAACACAAGAAAGCCATTTTCATTTCATATAATAGCCGAAAGTACATCATGCAGTAAGGAGGGTGGAGTGTACAAGCAACTCTCTAACTCTCACCATCACCCTCCTGGTCATCTCTCTCCTCCCTCCTCTGACGGGGATCCCTAGGGGGCCTCTGCGACCTCTGTGAACCCTGAGAAGCCGTGCTCACCTCCCCAGGGGGCACCATGCCAGCCTCCAAGGTGCGGCGATGCTCCTCGGCCGAAGAAACTAGAAAGCTGCCCACAGAAAAGGAACCGGACTGACGAAGTCGCGCCCCGCGCTCCTTCGCCCTCTGATACCGCTCCTCACTCTCCCGAAGTCTCCCCTCCGCCGTGTCAAGACTCAGCCGGAGCTCCGACACCTGGGCCACCAGAGCTCTCCTCTCGTCCCAATCTCGATATCGCTCTGCCATCCTGTACTCCCTTTCTTTCTCTATGGTCTCCCTATCCCTCTCCCTCTCTCTCTAGAGTCTCCCTATCCCTCTCCCTCTCTCTCTCTAGGGTCTCCCTATCCCTCTCTCTCTCTCTCTCCACGCTCTCCCTATCCCTCTCTCTTTCCTCTCTCTCCCTCATCGCCTCTTTCCTCGACAGCTCGAGGGCGATCCGCAGATCCACTACGTCGCGAGGAAGCTCCTCAGCCTCCCGTCGCCGCTCCTCCTCCAGCTCCGCAATCCGGGCGTCACGCTCTGCTACCAAGGCATCGCGCTCCTGCTCAGCACGAACAGCACGGGCCAGGGCCTCCCGAATCTCGGCCACCTGTCAAAGCACGCATGCACCGTAAGAGAACAGTGATAGAAGGAAAGCAGCTAGAAGAGGGTCAGGGCCAAGCAAGCACTCACTCGAGCCTCGCGGTCACGCTCGGCCTCCTCAGCACGAGCCACAGCATACGCCAGCTGCTCCTGGAGGGTAGAAACCTCTGGAGGAGGGCCCCGCGAACTGGAACCCGCTCCACCAGCCATCCCGGTTGCCGCTGTCTGGTGGGCCCGCTGAAACACGGGGCAAACGTCAGTCAAAGGCTAAGCATCAAAAATCCAGGTCACAAAAAATGCATTGCATAGACTCACCAGGATCTCCAACTCCTGTCGGATGGCCACCAACTGCCGCCTGGAGTCCGCCAACTGGGCCCGCAGGTCGGCGATCATGTTGTCACGAGCATCCTGCATCGCACATAAGTTAGTGCCACATGCATATACATATAGAAGGGTGAAGCATTTTCATTTCACTTACCCCTGCCATACCACCAAGGAAGAGGCGGTCCCCGTACATAGCCCGGTACCGTCTTAGGTAATCAGTACTGTCCTGAACATGGGACACCACTGGGACCCCGCCCTACGTACGCCAGTCCACAATCTTCGCCTTCCCCTTGGTCTTCCGCCCGATGCGGGCCGGCTCATCTACATCAACCCACTCCTGGGCCAGCCCCAACGTCCTCATAACCAGTCTAAGCCGCAGCGGCTCGATCTCGTTCAGGCAATGGACCCACACGTCTCGCCTGAAACGAGGAAGACCCGCTACAACCCAAGGCTGGCCAGCGTCGCCCATGCCCAGGTAGGGTCTTCACACCACCTGCATCACCATACATACATCATGATAGTTACCATTCAGTCACATGCATAAAAAAACACAAAAAATCATACGCATCATACCATGGCCTCGGGATACTCGCTCAGCTCCCGACGAAGTGACGCCAGCTGGTAGCTGTGTGGTGCCGCTACCACGACCGGCCTCCACTGTCGCGCTAGAGGAACGGCTCTCATGTTCCCCTGCCTGGCCCTCCCCATAGGGAAGTAGTAATAACTCCACACATGCATCCATCATACATCATTAGCACGAGTAATTAACTACGGTAAAATGCATAAATAAATTATGTACCTGGAGAAAAGGTGTGAAGCCACTGACTGTCATCTCCCTCTCTGAAGTCTGGGAGAGATCAGCAATCAAATGGGCAAGCAGAGCCGCCCCCCACGCGTAGTGCCCCACTCTGTCAAGGTCCGCCAGGATCCCGAGGAAGCGGCAGTGGATGCCATCCCCCTTCGTCCCCAGCAGAAGGCGGCCCAGGAAGAAGAAGAGAAACCTCCGGAGGTCTAGGTCCACCAGCTCCTGCTCGCTCGGGTCCTGGGTGAAAGCTGCACGAGCATCTCCCTCCAGTCGTGCCAGAAACTCCGCTCCAGTCTCGCTAACCCGCTGGCGCGGGTCGACGAATCCGAGCGCCTCCATAATCTCCACTCGACCAACTACCCTGCTGTCTCTATCAGTCACGCTCGTCTCTAACCACAGCAGGTCTAGGGCACTCTCTCGGTAGTCGGGGTAGGTTACCCCGCTGACCGCCTCTCCATCAACCCGTAGCCCGGTGATCCGAGCCACGTCCTCGAGTGTCGGCACCATGTGCCCCCAGGACATCAGAAACGCCCGACTCGGCGCATGCCACCGCTCCCTCAATGCCTGGATAAGAGGAAGGTCGAGCCGGAAGGGCTCGATCCTGAGGAAAGCTCCGAAGCCCATGGCGTCCACACGCGCCCTCTGAAAGTCTGGCAGCCCACAGTATGCCGCCACCACTAGGGACCAGCTGATCCGGCCCTTCATCACGCCCTGCACGCCACAAAACAAACAAAGAACACATCAGCATCATGAATAGTAATAAACAATAACACTATATATACTACTTATTTATTTTATTTTATTTTTTTTAAAAAATATATTTATGTTTTTTTGGAGGCGTCCAAATCCTTGGACGCCTCCTTTTCATTTTCTTTATTTTATTTTTAGAAAAATCAAAAAATCAAAACAAAAATAAATAATATATATATATATATTATCATGGAGGCGTCCCAAGCCCTGGACGCCTCCTTGTTTTTAATTCTATTTTTATTATTTACATAAATAAATAAATAAAAAGAAGAAAAAAGAAAATGTGGAGGCGTCCAGGCCCCTGGACGCCTCCTTCCCTCACTCACCGGCCCTCACCACACGGCCTCTCGTCCACCTATATAGCCTATTAAACCAACAGATTGAAGTTCCGAGGGGCTTACCGGGTCGTGATCGTCCTCTCCCGCGTCGCCAGCATCTACTGCAGCCTCTACGGCCAAAGGAGGAGCCTCCTCCTCCACGGCAATCTCCTCTGCCGCAGCAGCCTCCTCGGCATCATCCCTCAGCCTCCTCGGACGACGAGCCCGTCGTTTCCGCTTCTCTCCACCCTGGCTCGGGCCTCCCTGCTCCATTGGGACTAAGAATGGGTCGTCTGGTTTGACTGGGTCATCTGAATGAACAGTAAATGAGCAACAGGGGGGGAGGCCCTCCCATATATATAGAATCCACCTTCTTTGGGGCGTCCAGGTGCCTGGAAGCCCCCACTTTTTTTATTTTTTTTCAAAATTCAAAAAAGTTAGGGGCATCCAGGCGCCTGGACGCCCCCAAAACAAAAACTAAAAAAATTAAAAGATAAAAAATTAGGGGCGTCCAGGACCCAGGACGCCCCCCAAAAAAATTAAAAATTTCAAAACAAAAAAAACTTAGGGGCGTCCAGGCCCCTGGACGCCCCCATAATAAAAATTTCAAACAAAAAAATAATAAAAGAGAAATAAGACAAGAGTATGTATATAATCCAAACAAAAGCACAAAATAAAAACACAAAGAAAAAGAAAGATCACCAAAAAAATAATAATTAAGGGGACAAGGGTCCAAAACATCCAAATGCCAGATTTTATTCCATCAGAAAAGCAGAATGAGTTACATCAGGGGATTAGGCGCCTTAGGCCTTAACTTCCTCAGTTCGGTTACATAAGCTCTCCACAGCTCGCACTCTTCCCCCACGTGCGCTAAGGCCTTTCCCGCAACACTTGTCTTCCAGGGTGCTTTGACGGCCTTCGCTTCCTTCGCGTCTGCTTCAGTGCCCAACTCCCTCTTCTTCAAAGGAACGATGTCAGTCGGTAGTTGGAACGAATGACGTGGGATGCCGATCTGGAGGCAACACCGATGCGCGTTGTAAAGGACAAACTCGGTCGCACCAATCAGTTGGGGATCAACTTCACAAGAAGACCTCATAAGGAGCTCGAGCGAAAGTAGACATGCCGGTGCGCAAGTAAAGAAACTTTGTGTCACAATGCGAAAGTGAGACCGCCAGTCTTCACGTTTCTTCAGCCACGGAACACGGTTCGCCACGGTGCCACCGAAGCCTAACACGTCAGCTATGTGACGAAGAGGGCTTTGTTGGAAGAGCTTCGAAGCGGTTGGCATTCCCTCACGGTGATCAAACTTGAAATGCAAATCCAGCCAGCAACTCAGGACAAGTGCGCAACCAAAAGGTGGCCACTACAAGAAAAAGTGGCTATAGCGACCGAATTAGCGACCGATTTAATCGGTCGCTAGTCGGTCCCAAATAGAGACCAATTCGGAGACCGAAATAATCGGTCGCATTACCGAGACCGTTTCAGCGACCGCATGTATATCGGTCGCTAATCGGTCGCTATTATTGCGACCTAATTAACTTCGGTCTCCAGTCGGTCGCTGATGCCGTTATACTTCCTACTACGACCCCCGCCCGCCCGAGCCCTCCCGCCCGAGCCCCCCCCCTCCCGCCCGAGCCCCCCCTCCCGAGCCCCCTTCCCCTGCGGCCCCCTCTCCGCCCTAGCCCCCCTCCCCGCTCCCGCCCGAGCCCCCTCCGCCGGAGCCCCCCCTCCGCCCGAGCCCTCCCGCCCGAGCCCCCCTCCTCCGCCGGAGCCCCCCTCCCCGTGCTGCCTCCCGCCCGAGCCCCCCTCCGCCGGAGCCCGTCGCCGCGCCGCTCGCGTCGAGTCGCCGTCGCCGCTCGCCCTGCCGTCGTCGCCCTCCGCAGGTACCTCTCTCTCTCTCTCTCTCTCTCTCTCTCTCTCTCTCTCTCTCTCCCTTCCCCCTCCGTCACCGGCCTGCTCCCCTCCCCCGCCGGCCTACTCCCCTCCCCCCTGCGGCCCCGTCGCCGGCTTGCTCCCCTCCCCTCCCCCCTGCGGCCTGCGCCCCCGTCCCCCTCAGATCTCCTTCCCATCCCCATGCCCCTCCCCCTCCGGCCTGACCCCTCTGATCCCCCTCCCCTTCCCGTCCCACTCCGCCTCCCCCGGCCCTCTGCCTCCGACGGTCTCCTCCCTTCCTCCCCTTCCCGTGTCCCCCTCTGCCTCCCCCTCCCCTTCCCGTCCCCCTCCACCTCTGGAAACCCCCCACCAACTCCCCTTTGTGCTGCACCACCGGAATCGTCTCACCCTCCCAATGCCATCGGAAGCCCCCTCCCCATCCCCCCAGTACGGGGGGCTGGACGCCATTGAGACCTACGTGTTCTGGGACGGCCACGAGCCGTCGCCTGGCAATGTACCTTGTCACCACCGCATGTGTTGCTTTGCTCTCTCTTTCTTCTACTCCATCTCCTCTCAAAACCGTTATTTGTTTCTTCTTCTTCTTCCCGATGCCTTGTTGCAGTACAACTTCGACGGGAGGTATGATCTAGTGAGGTTCGTGAAGACGGTGAAGGACGCGGGGCTCTATGTCGTTCTCCGGATCGGGCCTTACGTCTGTGCAGAGTGGAACTTTGGGTACCTCTATCCCTCTGCTTTTTCTTTCTTTGTTTTTCCATCTCTGGGGCTGTGTCTGAGTAGCCAAGAACCGTTCTTTCTTCTTCTTCTGTTTCGCTTCAGTTTACTGGATTAGACAGCAGAAATGGGTAAATTTGGTGGAGGATCGTCTCTGAAACTTTTTTTGTTCCGAGGATTTTGCACCAACATTTTGTTGGGCTATTTTGCTTTGCAGGGGGCTTCCTGTGTGGCTGAAGTATGTGCCAGGCATCAGCTTCAGGACGGACAACGAGCCTTTCAAGGTCCCTTCTCCCTTCTCCTCCCAGTTTTCTGCACACTCATGTGGTTCTTAGTTCTTGAACGATGGTAGAAACCAAAGTACATCTCCATGCAACCACCTGCTTAGATGTTCTATGTTGCAGACGGCAATGCAAGGCTTTGTCCAGAAGATTGTCCAGATGATGAAGGCTGAGTCGCTGTTTGAATCCCAAGGCGGTCCTATTATCCTCTCCCAGGCATGCTCTTTTTTTTTTCTGGGCATGTTCAGCTGTTCTCTATGCTTTTCATTCATGAAACACACACTTCTGTGAGATGTTTCTGTTTGCTGCCCTTGTCTTTGCCCTCTTTTGGGTATGCGTAAACAGTTTCTACTGCTTGTGCTTGCAAGCAGGAAGATTTAGAATGTTGAAACAGTTGTGAGAGCATAATTAGTCTGAATTACTGACTTGGAAGTGTTCAATTGGCAGATTGAAAATGAGTATGGACCAGAGAGTAGGTCACTTGGGCCCGCTGGTCATTCATATATGACTTGGGCTGCGGAGATGGCTGTCGGACTAAAAACGGGTGTTCCGTGGGTGATGTGCAAGGAGGACGATGCCCCAGATCCAGTGGTGAGAGACTTGTGTTACTTGATCTGCATGTCTACTATATTTCTGCTCTGGTTCTGCTCTGGAGGAAGCAAGGCGGTTGGACCCCTCGCTCAGCTTAATTCACATTGACCAGCTCATGTTGATGGCTTCTTTGTTTTGGACTAAGGCTAAGGAAAAGCTGGTTGATGGTCATTCTTATTGTTCATTCATGATGCTTGTGTTCTCTCCCGTAGGCTTTAATTTATGCCACAGAAGTTCTGAGCACATTTTTTCCTTTTTTTTCTAAAATTTATGGAACAGATAAACACCTGCAATGGCTTCTACTGTGACAATTTCAATCCCAACAGACCTTACAAACCTAAGATGTGGACTGAAGCCTGGAGTGGCTGGTAAGTTCCTAGCTCTTAATGGATTTGTTATTCCTTGAAGCTTCTTTTGGTGTGTGTGGGTGTTGGTGGTAGAGGTGGGAATTCGTAGCTCATAACCTCTTCTACCTTTATCCTCTCTGTGAAGGTTCACAGAGTTTGGAGGCACAATTCACAAGCGACCAGTTGAAGATTTGGCATTTGCCGTGGCTCGATTCATACAGAATGGGGGTGCATTCATCAATTATTACATGGTTGGAGCATGTCTTTAATTCTTGGCATTCCATTCTTTTTGAGCAACTGGACTTTCAAATTGTTTTGCTGTCTTGCTGAAGCTAATGTACTTTTTTCTCTTCTGCATGAACAAACAGTACCATGGTGGAACTAATTTTGGACGCACAGCTGGAGGCCCGTTTATCACAACAAGCTATGATTATGATGCTCCAATTGACGAATATGGTGAGATGTATGACTAATCTTTTTTGTCCTAGATGAAGAACCTGAAACCTTGGCTGAAAATTTTGCTCTAGATATTTTGTATTACCGAGTGAAACATTTCAATTTCATTTTCATTTTTTGTTATCTGGTAACAGCCAATTGGCACGGTATTTTTGTCAGTGAAAAACCAAAGTTTGTGAAGCTGGTTAAGTTTGTATAACCCTTGAAAGTTTCTATTACTCATAGTTGTATGTCCCAAAATACTCCTGTTTCATAAAACTTCATTTTTTGCTCACTAACATTTTCCTATTACTGCTACTTGTGGCAAATTTGCAGGCCTCATCAGGGAACCAAAGTATGGACATCTGAAAGAGCTGCATAGGGCCATTAAATTGTGTGAAAAAGCTTTGGTTTCTGCGAATCCAACTGTTACATCTCTAGGGAGCTATCAACAGGTTATGAGCCTTCTTTTCCGATTATTGATGCAGCACTCTGAATGCCTGGAAATATACTCATCAATTTTTAAATTCTTATGATATGTTGTTGGCAGGCTCATGTTTTCTCTTCGCAAACTGGAGACTGTGCTGCTTTCCTCTCTAACTATGATCCTAATTCCATCGTGAGAGTTATGTTTAACAACATGCATTACACCTTGCCACCCTGGTCAAGCAGCATCCTTCCTGACTGCAGAAATGTAGTATTTAATACTGCAAAGGTATGTGATACAAACCACTGGAGAAGAATGTTTTTTCTCATTATTAATCGTGTCTTGTAAATCATCTGCATAAAATTTTCTTTACGTCCCCATTTTGGATTTCTTGGTGGCTTCATGTGTACCCCATAGTGTAAATAGAATAAACAGCACTATCAATTCCTGTGTCTAGTTTAGATCATATGTGCATGGCGAAGCTATGTTCAGCATGCTTTGCTGTTCCTAAACATTTTACCAAATAGTTATATATTTTTTTGTATATTGCTTAAGCTAACTCTCCTTTCACCATATAGGTCGGAGTTCAAACGTCACAAATGCAAATGATGGCAACTAATGAATTATCACTGTCATGGGAAAGGTACGATGAGGAGATCATTTCCATGGGAGATAATTCTTTATTCACCACAGTTGGACTATTAGAGCAGATAAATGTGACAAGGGATATGACAGACTATTTGTGGTACATTACCAGGTGAGCATCAGGACCAGCATAAATATCCTGCTAAAATGGGTATATTTGGAGAATTCGTAACCTTAGTTTCTATATTCCTTTTTCCTCCACTTGTCGCCTTTGCATTTCATCACTCTTTAACATGATTTATGCTTCCTGGATGATGAAAGTACCGAATGCTCTAATGTCAGAATGCTACGGATCTCTGCACTGCCTAGTCTTGATTTGGATACACCAGCCATATTCACCTTGGCAAGGATTTTTCGGTGACCTCCTATTTAAAATTCTTTGATTCCAGCGTCGACATTAGTGCATCAGAAGCTTTTCTCAATGGAGGCCAACTTCCAAATATCATCGTGCAGTCCGCTGGCCATGCTTTGCATGTTTTCGTCAATGGGGAACTCTCAGGTGGATTTACTAATTTCCCATTCTGGCCAAATTATTAAGTGTTACAAGTAAATTTTATAAAAACAAGGACATTCAAGTTCTGATTTTGTGATTCCAACAGGATCCACTTATGGGAACAGGGAGAATAGGAGGATTACCTATAATGGTAATGTGAAGCTGCGTGCTGGATCAAATAGAATCGCTCTGCTGAGCGTGGCTGTTGGACTGCCAGTCAGTAACTCCTACCTATGTTTGTTGTTTTACTCAGAAGCTAGACTTTAAGGAAACTTACACACTGGGGAAGAAACTTACATTAATCTGTCTTTCCCCTTTTTTAATGAAGAATGTTGGAACACACTATGAGAATTGGAATACTGGAGTTCTAGGTCCAGTCGTTCTTCATGGTCTGAGTGAAGGAAGAAGAGACTTAACATGGCAGAACTGGTCCTATCAGGTCCTTTTTATTTTTCTTTGAACAGTTATGCATTCATAAATTGGAAGTCGTATGAGCTCATTGCGTTTTTTTTCTTTCTTTCTTTTAACATAGGTTGGTCTCAAAGGGGAAGCTATGAATATCAACTCTCTAGAGGGAACTTCATCAGTGGAATGGATGCAAGGGGCATTTGCAGCTCAACATCAGCAACCATTAACATGGTACAAGGTAACATATGGGCATCAACTCGCTCTTACTGAATTACAACTGTTTTGGCAACTAGAGTTTATGTCTTAAGTTTTTTCAGGCTTCCTTCAATGCACCTGGAGGAGACGAGCCATTGGCCCTGGACATGGGTAGCATGGGAAAGGGCCAAATATGGATAAATGGACAAAGCATAGGAAGATATTGGAACGCATATGCACCAAATGGCAATTGTAACGGGTGTACTTATGCCGGAACATATCGGCCTCCAAAGTGTCAGACTGGTTGTGGTCAGCCTACACAGCGGTGGTAAGGGAGCATTAACTAAATTGTATTGCTTTTTTGTGTTGAACTTAATTTCTTTAGCACTTTTATGTTCCTTTTTCTTAATGGATGATCCTCTGAAGATTCTTCCCTCTTTTGTGTGGGACTACCTAATGCACATCCCTGTCCTTCGTCATTCAAAATGGTGCTTACCATCCAAATCAATTTCGAGGTTTCCATGCAGCAAGTTTACAATTTGCACTAGTTGTAACGTGTTATGCTTTCCCAGGTATCACGTGCCGCGATCCTGGTTACAGCCAACCAGAAACCTTCTAGTAGTTTTCGAGGAGCTCGGAGGCGATTTTTCTGCTGATTCTGACACCCCTTGCTTTTATTTTATCAAGCAGGCACTACCTGCGCTTGTCCCTATGCTGTTGGAGACACTCCTTAAGCAAGAAGACGACCAAGATCAGGATGAAGGAGTTTGGAATCTTGCAATGGCTGGAGGAACATGCTTGGGTTTGGTTGCACGGACCGTGGGAGATGACATTGTGCCTCTTGTTATGCCATTCATAGAAGAAAACATTAACAAACCTGAATGGAGGCAGCGAGAAGCAGCAACTTATGCATTTGGTTCTAAAATCTGAAATACCGGTCGGATGGCCGTGCCGGTCATTCCAATACGACCGGGGAGATGAAAGTGACTTGTCAGAACTGACGGAATCCAAATCGGATGCCCGGTTTGAGCTCGGCGCTCAAACTTCATTTTTAAAATACACTTAGTTCAAATGAACTGTTAGGACGGGGCATTTGGTTCTAAAATCTGAAATACCGGTCGGATGGCCGTGCCGATCATTCCAATACGACCGGGGAGATGAAAGTGACTTGTCAGAACTGACGGAATCCAAATCGGATGCCCGGTTTGAGCTCGGCGCTCAAACTTCATTTTTAAAATACACTTAGTTCAAATGAACTGTTAGGACGGGTCCGGGGGTCTAAAATTCGAAATACCGGTCGGATGGCCGTGCCGATCATTCCAATACGACCGGGGAGATGAAAGTGACTTGTCAGAACTGACGGAATCCAAATCGGATGCCCGGTTTGAGCTCGGCGCTCAAACTTCATTTTTAAAATACAAGATGAAATTTGAACTTATATTGTGTGTGTGTATTTATATATATGAAAATGAGCTGGCTTAAACTATTGGCATACTCTTGTTAATGCTTGATTTCTTTATTAAGTCTTGTTAATGCTTGATTTCTTTATTAAGGATTTGATTATAATTTTTTTAAATGATATACAGGATCATCCGTCGCGAGATGTTGGACGAGACGACGACCAGGATGATGTTGGACGAGACGACGACCAGGATGAGACATATGTGGAGGATTTGTGATTTTATTTTAGTTGTGTATGTTGTCATTTTATTATTATGGATGTATGATTAATTTGTGATTTTATTTTAATTGTGTGTAATTTGAGGTTCGTGGAGATTGTGATCCGTGTAGTTGATTTATTATTGTTTTATGAAATTGTTATTTATCAGGTGTTTGTATGTGATGAATTTGAGATTTGTCGATATTGTTGTCTGTGTAGTTGATTTTATATTTATGTTATGAATTTGTTATTTATCAGGTAATTTATTTATCAGTTTAAATAAATTTTTAAAAAAAAAATAATGCAAAATTAGCGACCGCATGGAGACTGAATTGCGACCGAATAGCGACTATACGTTATATTTCTTTTATACTTTGCGACCGACTTGCGACCGAATTGAGACCGAATAAATCCGATAGGTTAATTTTATTTTTAAAAATACAACATAATTCGAGACCGAATAGCGACCGAATTGAGACCGACTTAATTAGCGACCGGTCAGGCGACCGATTATAATCGGTCTCTGGTAACGACTGATACTGCGACCGAATTATATCGGTCGCTATATAGCGACTATTATATAGCGACCGACATATTCGGTCGCTAGATAGTATCTGTTCGGTCGCAATGGAGATTTGCGACCGATCTACGACTGAATAGCGACCGCTAGGTCGGTCGCTATCCGCGATTTTTCTTGTAGTGGGCCTACCCATGCTCGAAGCAGTAAGGCCACTATACACGTAGGCAAGGACAGCGGGTCCCACCCTCTTTCCACGCCAGATCCCGCAGATAGCACTCAGTTGGTCTTCCTCCACCATATTGTCGGTATAAGGAAACAAAAGAGCACCCGCCAGACAAATGGTGAACCCCTTCATGATTCCCTCCAAATAGTCATCGTCTGGTGACCCTCTCAAGGCCTCCATGACCCACTCCGCGAGCTTTTGGAGATCGATCCCCTTTTGAGTACGGACCTTTCGGGCTGCGTCGGGCGGCATGAAGCTTCCAAGGACGCTTTCAGAAGTCCCCCGTGTCAGCATCCGCATAGCCTTCACTTTCCCGTCACTCTTGAATTTCTTCAATCTGAGCAGAAGTTCCACCTCCTCGAGGAGGATGGTCGCCTCGAAGGTCGGAAAGATAAAAGTGTGGGTCTGGGGATGTCAGATCTCCACTAGTGCGCCCATAGCCGCCCAGTCCATGCGCGTCTTCTCATAGTGTTTGGCGTGAATAAGGAGCCCCTGCAGATGCCACTTCGAGAGTATGGCCCTCATGCCGATGGATATGTTGGAAGTTAACTTTGAAAGCCATGGCAATTTGGAAAACTTCCTCAGGCCCGGGAAGAGTGGATATGGCTGGAAGAGAAAAGAAACAAAAAGAGAGGAAGGAACTAAGAAGAAGGTTCACGTGGAGAAATTTGAAAAGAAGCAGCTTACCATATGCGACATGATCGTCCCACTCAAATGACCCTCGAGGTCGGAAAGTCGCCTGATCTCGCTGCTAGGCCTGCTCCTCTTCATAACGCGGGAAGACTCTCCTTCCATCCTGAAATCTCTAGATTCTCCTCTCCTTCCTCTCCTGAGCTTCCAAAACCCACCTTGATGCTTTTGAATGAACTAGCCTAAGGGGAGTTCTTATAGGAAGGGTAGGGCGCTACAGGACAGAACATGTCACATCAGCGGTCAATGTTAGGATTTTGGCTAGATCTCTTTTCCGTTGTGGTGCGATTCTGTTACGATTCTGTTATTTTCTGATGTTATTAATCCATGCTGGCCTGTGCAGGTTTTACTAACGGATGTCTTTGTCCTATCTCCTGTCCCGCCTTTCATTGGTTGGTCCCACCTTGTCATGCATCGTAGTATATGATACCTACGCTACTAGAACATGTCAATGACCTTGTGGCCCGAACGAATCTGGGATTTGAGTTCCCCTTCAACAAAAACGGTGATGATCCCGGAAGAATTTGGGTTGTACGGATAGGCCGTTAATTAATGGTAGCATGAGGACGACGGTTCCATTCAGTGAGTTGGTGCGCGAATAAACGGGCCCCAGCCCAGTATCAGTTCACCGGATTGGTATCCTGACCCGTTCTTAACAAGTTGACAATATTATCCTTGGCTATTTTCTATTTTAGTTTGTTTTAAATTTTTCTTTAACCCAGCATGCATTCATATAGAATTTTGATTTATTGCGGAAGATCATTCAAGTGATTCGATTGCGAAAGCCGCTGTGCTTCAATTCTTACAAATATGAGATATTCCACTCCGAATGAAATACTGAGTTTCCTTGAAACGGCCCTACGCTGCTCTTCCAAATGAGACCCTTGTTTGCACAGACCCTCAGATATTCCTTTACTTTTTACCTTGTTTGACCCACCTTGGCCGCAGCACCTCCACATTGGCTGGTAACCGCTCACCAAAGGCGAAACCTCAGGTTTATGACCCAGGTACTTCCACACCGAGAAGTTGGTCTCTTTTTATTTCGTGCCTGAGCGCACATCCCACCCTCCCTTATTTGATCTCCTTCCAAGCAATCGTCAATATTTGAAAGACCTTCTTCAAGGTCACCTCACTGAAACTTCAAGAAAGATTCCAAACAGTAACGTCAAAAGCGTGTCTCATCACACCTTGGCATCAATTTATCAGTCCGCTCCCACTTCATTTCACTCCACTTCGATACCATTCCACTACGTGTCGCTCCCTTGCAAAGCAGACGCCAAGGCGGGGTAGCTGTAGACACGCCATTCCTGACGTCTCCTGAGAAAGTCTCATATTACTATACGACGCCCCGCGACGGCTTACACATTTTGAATCGCTCGAGTGCTTCCTTTTCTTGAGTCTTCTTCCGCCCCTGTCAGCATCCGGAACTGTCTCGTCGCGGCATTCGGACGGCATCAACACCAGTCGGACGCATCAGAGGTTCCGAAACCAGGAAGGGTGTCTGCCGGGCGGCCGCCAACGCCTGAACTAAGGACCCGGGTGGGTCTCAATGGGGGCGTCCAGGCCCCTGGACGCCCCCATTCTTTTAATTTATTTTTTCAAAGCCTAAAACAAAATAAAAAATAATATATTAATGGAGACGTCCAGGCCCCTGGCCGCCTCCATAAAAATAAAATATAAATATAAATATAAATATAAATATATATATATATATATATATATATATATATATATATATGCCAGCTTTGGCATAAAAGACAAAACAAAAAAATAATAAAAGAATATATTTATGGAGGCGTCCAGGACCCTGGACGCCTCCATCAACTCCCTCACGGGCGCCGCCCACCGAACGACGGTTTGTCGTGTGTGAAAAAATCCAAATTATGGAGACGCCCCGCCAGCTGGACGCGCCCATTTCTGAATCACGGGTCGCCGCTCATAAAACCACGCGTCGTGCCAAACCGCGTGCGGCCGTCGGCAGGGTTCGGTGGACCTGTTGGAGGCGTCCGGAGCCCTGGACGCCTCCACAAAAATATTCCAAAAAAATAAATAAAAATAGAATAAAATATTAGTTCGGCCCTGATGGAGGTGTCTAGGGTCCTGGACGCCTCCACCCTCCGGAGCCCTATAAATAGAGGCCCACCCCCTCAGTTCTGGAGGAGCTTCAAAGAGGTCCGATAGGCTGCCGGAGCCCAGAGGCTGCCGGAGTCATTTCTAACCCGTGGGGTCTTTTGTAGGTGGAGGTTCTGCCAGCTTCTCGGGTGCCCACGCTCGCGAGAGGAAGGTCGTCTTCATCCACCGCGCTTCCACGTCGTCCCCACGCTGCCGGAGCTCCGCCGAATTTCACCCTCGGCTCCTCCAATAAGCCTTTTCTTCCCCTTTTTCTCCATAGTTCTTTACATTCATCATACTGCATCCTCTATCTCCCTACATAAGGGCGCCGTCGCTTGCATACTCCCTGCATTCATCATCGCATTTTCCTCCTACTCGAGTCCGAGAGGGGTTTAAAACCACACCAACCAGGTGTGTGTCAGGTCACGATCTCGTTACTTTTATTGCAAGAAATTGTTACTACACTGCCATTTTCTAATTCCGTTCGTTTATTGTCTACTGTTTTGCAAGGGTAACCAAGGAAAGCCCTCTCCGTCGGTCGGCCGAAGGGGGAGGAAGAAGCAACCCGCCATCTCCCGCTCTTGAGGTAGGCGCGATCATTTTCTTTATTTTGGGGTCTTTTGGCCCCTGGCGATCACATCTTGTTCTCGAGGCCGCGGCGAGTCACTTCCCCAATGGCCGTTTAAATTCCCATTCTTATATGTTATATTCTTATCTATTCGTGTTCTAGAGGCCGCGACGAGTCACTTCCCTAATGGCCGTTTAAATTCCCGCTCTTATATTCTCCTTATATTCTGTTATATTCTTATCTATTCATATTCTCGAGGCCGCGGCGAGTCACTTCCCCAATGGCCGTTTAAATTTCCGCTCTTTATATTCTCTTTATATTCTGTTATCTTCTTATCTGCTCATGTTCTCGAGGCCGCGACGAGTCACTTCCCCAATGGCCGTTTCAATTCTTGCTATTTAATTTCTGCACCATTCCCGTCCCCCCGAGGTTGCGGCGAGTCACTTCCCGCTATGGCCGTTTAACCCCTATATCTTGCTATATTACATTTGTCCCGCTCGCCCCGCCGGAGCAATCTCCCGTGGTGGCCCCTTCTCTTTTCTCTTATTTCTGTGTTGTAGCAAACAAAAAGGAGCCCGCGCGCTCCGCGTCTCCTCCGCTCCCCGAACCGCGTGACGTCGCTCACATCTGGCACTACCTCTGGGCACCTGCACCACGCTGCGTCCCAGACGCGCTCCCCTGGGGCGGCGCCTCACCTGAAACACGGTGAAAACACGTAGGGAATGAGTCTCGGAACCAGACTCAGTAGGGATCACTCGAACCCTACCTCGTAAAACGGGAAACCACTACGCTAGCGGTAGGAGAGTACCTCGGAAAGGAAAGCCCTGCACTCTACCAAACAAAGGTCCTACGGCACGCAAACCAGCACACATGCCACGGTGAGACAACCGAAACTCAACGGTCGACCCGGCAAACCCGAAGGTCAGAACCACACGACTGACAGTCTGTCACTCCGTACTCGACAGGAGTATCTCCCATTAGAAGCACAGCCGATAGCGTCCCCTGACGTCTTACACCGCGCCGCAGGTGATCCGCCTAGCGTGGTAGCTCCTACCAAAGGCGCGAACACCGAACAAGTAAACTCACGACAAGTGACTAGCTGGGGTCACGCCCGTCGACGTGGGTCCAACCGCCCCCAACCACGTGTGCACACACAGACCGCGCGTCCCTGGTCTGGCCCTCTGACCAGTTTTCCCCTCAGTCGGACTCTGGCTGCAAGACGTGGGGCCCGACAGCAACCGGTCCACAAACCACCTCTAAGGGTAAGCCCGTACACCACTCCCTGGTGCGACCGGTACCACGTACTGGTAAGCTATGACTAGTGGAGGGTCACTAAAGGAGTAGACTCTCAAGTCAACGGAAAATAAAGTCACAATCGCAGGTACGCGGAACGCTCCTTGTACCAACACCGTCACACGGCGACACAAGCCGAAATCACCATCTCCCGGGACCCCACGGCACCCTCACGTGTGGCCCCCATATGATGCCCAGCATTAGTCGGACCACGGGTCAGCACAGGGATCGAGACTCGCTCATCCGGGACTCGAATCGGCAAGGGATGGGAGACGCGGTCACCGGAGGACTGCCTCTCGTAGTCGCGGTCTGCTCAGGACCGCAACCACACAGTCACGGTCCTCCTGGGACCGCGACCATCCCAGCACGAAAAGATGAACGCGGTCACCTCGTGACCGTGTTCACATAGTAGCGGTCTCCTGGAGACCGCGACTCGCGTGCAACGGTCAAAAACAATGGTCAAACGTCTCGGGGTCCATGCCGGTCCCCACGGTGAACGCGGTTGTCACCAGACCGCGACCAACAGTCGCGGTCTGTCGCAAGACCGTGTCTGCCCACCGCTCTAAAGCCCCAACGGTTCAAAACCTGATGAAAGCGGTCCCCGCCTGACCGCGACCAGTGAAAACGGTCACTGGTGGACCGCGATCACCTCGGAAAACCGAGAAAAGCGGGAAACGGCTGAAAACACCATTCCACGCCCCAATCACCCCCGGGTGATGGGGAAACAAAAGGGGAACTCGTCCCCACGCCCTAGAGTACCGAATGATGCCCCCAAAACTCCAAATGGCGCGGTAAAACTCTAGATCGGCGCTCAAACCCCCAAAGCATGCATTTCCCATCCCGAGCTCAAACGAACCCCTCTCGACTCCCCGCCAGCCTAGAAATCACGGGAAAGGAAAGCACGGAGATAGAGGATCGTCACCCTACCTCAATGGAGCGAATGCTTCGCCGGATCGTCCACGAATCGTGAAGAACGTTTTTAGAAACCCCGCCTCCCCACGCTTGCCGCACGCCCGCACGATCGTCTCGACGTCACCCACGTCCTTGCCGCGTCGCACCGCCGCCGTCTGCAGCCGGAACGGAGGTCGCCGCGCTCGAACAGGAGAGAGGGAGAGAGAGGGCGGCCACGGTTGGGGAAGGAAGGAGGAAGAAGAAGAAGAAAGAGAAAGGGAAAAAGAAAAAGAAAATGAATGGGAATATATAGAAAATCCATTTTTTTAGAAAAATACCAAAAAATAGACAAATACGTTTCTGGAATCCTCGGAACGCACCGGTCGCAACGGTACCACTCGTGCCCAGGTGAACTACCCGGTCCACCCGCAGCGAGCTTCCGAAGAAAAAGCCGAAACACACACCGGAAATTGGAAAACACACGCGGAAAAGCCGCTGAACGCCTCCGGGCCTCCGAAACGACTCCGGATCGCGTCGATCCGAACACAAAAGATGTCCGAAATAAAATTTCGGACACAACGGAGCCAGACGCTCCGAAAACCAGATCCGGGACCCACAAAGAATGATCCAAAAGGTCGGTGATATTACAGCCCTCCCCCCTTAAAGGAATTCCGTCCTCGAAATTGAGAACCACCCAAGGGGAAGGAAGAGGAAGACTCACTCAAACAGGTAAGAGAACTGCTGACGCATCTCGTCCTCACGCTCCCAAGAAGCCTCACCACCAGAGTGCCGCTGCCACACGACCTTTACCAAGGGGATGACCTTGTTCCGTAGGCGCTGCTCTCGTTTATCCTCCACGCGGATCGGAAACTCTGGGAGAGAAAGATATGGAGTCACCTCAGGCCAAACAGAAATCTCGAGCACATGAGGCCGCTGCCACACGACCTTTACCAAGGGGATGACCTTGTTCCGTAGGCGCTGCTCTCGCCTATCCTCCACGCGGATTAGAAACTCTGGGAGAGAAAGATCTGGAGTCACCTCAGGCCAAACAGAAATCTCGAGCACATGAGAGTCATCGGGCATATACTTCCGCAACATCGAGACGCGGAACACGTCATGCACCGACGCCAACTCAGGGGGTAACTACAACCGATAAGCAACCTCACCGATGCATTCCATAATCACGAAAGGACCAATATAGCGGGGACTCAGCTTCCCACGCCGTCCAAAATGCATCACCCCCTTCATCGGAGAAACTCTCAAGAACACATGATCGCCCACGGCGAACTCGAGAGGCTGCCTCCTACAGTCAGCATAGCTCTTCTGCCGACTCTGGGCCGCCAACATGTTCTGACGAACCACGTGCACAACGTCCACACATTGCTGCACCAATTCCGGTCCCGTCAAAACACGCTCACCCACTTCAAACCAATCAAGTGGAGTCCTACACGGACGCCCGTACAAGGCCTCATAAGGAGCCATACCGATGCTCGAATGATAGCTGTTGTTGTAGGCAAACTCCACCAACGGTAGGTGATGAATCCAACTACCCTGCCACTCCAGGCAGCATGATCTCAGCATGTCCTCCAAAGTCTGGATGGTCCTCTCAGACTGACCATCAGACTGAGGATGATACGCCGAGCTAAAAGCCAACTCCGTGCCGAGAGCTCGCTGGAAACTCCTCCAGAATCTAGAAGTGAAGCGTGGATCCCGATCTGACACGATCGAAATGGGAATCCCATGCAACGGCACGATCCGCTCCACATACAAACGAGCCAACTTGGACATGCTCCAGCTGACTTTGACCGGTAACAACTGCGTCACCTTCGTCAACCGATCCACCAGCAACCAAATGTTGTCCTGCCCACTCGGGGTCCTCGGCAACCCCACCACAAAATCCGTGGTCACGTGGTCCCACTTCCACGCAGGAACATCCAAGGGCTGGAGAGTACCTCCTGGTCGCTGATGCTTCGCCTTCACATGCTGACAGATCAGGCACCTGGCCACAAATTCTGCGACATCTCTCTTCATGCCAGGCCACCAGAACTGCCTTCGCAAGTTTCGATACATCATCGTCGCACCCGGGTGTACGGTGTACCTGCTCCCATGAGCCTCGTGCAACACCGCACGACGAACATGCTCCTCCGTTGGGATGTACAGCCTGCCGCGAAACCTCGCAGCACCGTCCTCGCCGAGCTCCATATCAGCCATCGCCAGAATCCGGGGCAACTCAGGGTCCGCATGCTGAGCCTCTGTCACCTGACGACGGATAGCAGGAGTGACAGTCAGACTCGCAAGCACCGCCAACCCTGGCTCTTGGGGAATCTTGAGCCTGAAAGATACTTCGGGCACTTGCTCCCAGAGCCTCCATTTCCTTAACATCAAGGCACTGACCGCAACCTTCCGACTCAAGGCATCGGCGACGACATTCATCCTGCCCGGCTGATAAGACAGGGTGAAGTCATAATCCATCATGAACTCCATACAACGCCTTTGCCTGAGGTTCAGGTCCCTCTGGGCAAACACATACCTCAAACTCTGATGGTCAGTGAACACCTCGAACTTCTCGCCGTACAGATAATGCCTCCAGATCTTCAGCGCGAAGATCACCGCCGCCAACTCAAGGTCATGGGTAAGGTAGTTCTCCTCGTGGGGCTTTAGCTGCCGAGATACATAAGCCACCACTCTACCATGCTGCATCAACACCGCACCCAATCCAACGCCAGAAGCATCTGTACACACTACGAAACCTCCCGATCCAGAAGGCAAAACCAACACCGGAGCCTAGGTGAGCAATCTCTTCAGTTCCCTGAAGCTCTGCTCACACTCCTCAGACTAGACGAAAGGCACATCCTTCCGCGTGAGCCTAGTCATCGGGGCCGCGATGCGAGAAAAATCCGGGATAAACCGGCGATAATAGCCCGCAAGCCCCAAGAAACTCCGGATCTCCGTCACCGACCTCGGCCTTGGCCACTGCATTACTGCCTCGACCTTGGCGGGGTCCACGGAAATGCCATCACCAGAAATCACGTGCCCCAGAAAGTGCACCTCGCCGAGCCAAAACTCGCACTTGCTGAGCTTCGTATACAACTGGTGATCTCGCAACGTCTGCAGCACCATACCCAAATGGTACGCGTGCTCCTCGGCAGACTGCGAATAAACAAGGATGTCATCCACGAAGATGACCAAGAACTGGTCCAAATACGGATGAAACACCCTCTGTATCAAGTCCATGAAGGCTGCAGGGGCATTGGTGAGCCCAAACGGCATCACCAAAAACTCATAATGCCCGTATCTCGTACTGAATGCAGTCTTCTCCACACCGGACTCGCGAATTCTCAGTTGATAGTAACCGGACCGTAAATCAATACGCAAGAACACTCGCGCAGATTGAAGCTGGTCGAACAAATCATCAATCTGCGGCAACGGATACTTGTTCTTAATGGTCACTTCATTCAGCTGCCGATAGTTAATGCACAGCCGCAGACTACCGTCCTTCTTCTTCACAAACAACACGGGCGCACCCCAAGGGGAAAAGGTAGGACGAATGTACCCCTTGGCCAACAGTTCCTGCAACTGCGCCCTCAACTCCCTCAACTCAGCGGGGGCCATACGGTAGGGAGCCTTCGCCAAAGGTCCCGTACCAAGCACAACCTCGATCACGAAATCGATCTCCCACTGGGGAGGCAATCCTGGCAACTCCTCGAAAAAAACGTCGGGAAATTCGCACACCACCGAAATGTCCTCGACATTCGGCTCCATCTGGTGAGACACAACCGCGGACACGAGAAAACCCTGACAACCAAAATCAAGCAATCGACGGGCTCGAATAGCAGAGATAAGGAATCGAGAAGAGGTGGAACGGATACCTTGAAAATAGAAGGTCCGCTTGCTCGGATGTGTAGACACGCTAAAATTGACATTATTTTGAGTATATTTCATATTGCCGTGCAATGCCCCATTTGACCCTCAAATTAGCTTGTTTGAGTGGTTTTTCCCACTTTTCTTGAATTTCTCCTATTTTTTCCCTCATTTCCTCCTTTTTCCTATTTTTCTGGATTTTCTGGACATTTATCTGAATATTTTGAAATTCACGACCTGGGTAAGGGCGTGTTTTTAAAACACGACCTGATCTAGGGCGTTTCTTGGAGAAAGGACGCCCACGCCTGAGGGCGTCAATTCTTCATGTTTGACCGACTTCCCTCACTTTAAAAACTTGAAATTAACGCCCTTCCCAGGGGCGTGTTTTTTAAACGTGGCTTTGGTTGAGGCGTGTTTTACTATTGGAGTTTTTATTTCTAAAAATTGGTTTTTTAGAAATGCCCTTGTGCAGGGCGTGTTTTTAAGAAACGCCCTTTGTGCAGGTCATCAATTCTTGAATTGACGCCCTGGTCCAGGTCGTGTTTCACTTTTTTGTTCCGAACGAATGCAGCCTTTCCCCAGAGAGTCCCTGCTTCGTTTGGGCTCTTGCCCAGCTTAATCCTCCCCTCTTTGGGCTCTTGCCCCTTCTTATCTATTCCTCCTTTGGACTCTTACCTTCTTATCTCTTTTTCTATCTTATTAATAGAGCTTCTGAGCTCTGTTAATCGGTTGGATTCGAACTCTTTCTTCCTCCCTCCGTTCTGTTCTTCTTCTGCTCTTCTTCTTCTTCTTCTGTTTCTTTGTTTTGTTTTTTTTTCTTCTTTTTCTTCTCACGCAAGTCGCTGTTGGCTGAAGGAGGGGCTTCTATGCTTCATTCTTCATCCGCTTGAAGTTTTCTCCCCATCGAGAATCCAAGCCAAGGAGCAAACGATCAGATTTTCTTTTATCACCCTCATCTCTTTACTTTTGTTTTATCATCATCGGGTAATTAATTGAAGAACTCTCTTCATCGGCCGGCCGATTAGAAGAGAAAGGAGCATTCACAATCACCCGCGCTTTTAAGGTATTTATATCGCGATCCCTCCCTATTTATTATTCTTATACTTTTGAGGCGTTCGCGTCTCTGGCGATCACAAATTCCCCTTAGCACCTCGTGCTATTTCATGCTTATTTAGTCATATTCTTAATTTTTCCTTAAGTGGATTTATTAGGATCTACAGGATGCTGGAAGTAGACACTCTTCATTTCATAATCCACCACCGCTCCATGAGTCTCGAGCCAATCCATGCCTAGAATCACATCGTAATCCCGAAGCTGTAACGCATACAACCTGCCTGACATACTCCGCCCATCGATCCAAACCGGAACCTGATCGAAGCAATACGGAGTGATCATAAAATCACCCGAAGGCAACTCCACTGCCAAATCACAGGACAACTGGGTCACCGGCTCCTCGATGCTCAACGCGAAATCCTCCGAAATAAACGAATGAGACGTGCCAGAATCAAACAAAACCCGAGCCGCACAACCTAAAATCTGAACGGTACCTTCCATGAGCTGTGACGCCACTGCCTCTGCCCTGGTCATGTGCGTGATCTGACCTTGAGCTCTCTGCCTGCCTCCAACACTAGCTGACCTGGGTAGCGGCGGATACTGTCCCTGCTGCTGGGGAACCTGCTGCTGCGGCGGCCTCTGAGGACAGTCACGCGCCATGTGCCCTGGCTGGTCATACCGAAAACAGATAATCGGCGCCGTGCACTGCCTGCCTGGGTGGAACCCACTACACCGTGGACACGGTCCTCGCGACCCACCCACTGATCCCTGACGCTGCAAGGGGATCGGCTGCTATACACTGCCCGATGAAGCTTGCCCCTGATCCTTGGGCTTCTTCTTGTCGAACCCTTTCTTGAAAAACTTCTTGACCTTCGTGCCAAAGGACGCAGATCCTGTCACCGACGCTGCCTATGCCAGCACTCCTAAACCACTCATCGCATGCTGGAAAGAACCTTGCTGCTGGGTAGCCGACTGCTGGCTGCGACCTGACAAAAACTGCCCCTGGCTGATCGGTCCTCGGGTCCTCTGCATATCCATCTCCAAGGAAGTCACAACACGAGCCGCTGTCTCTAGATCAGTGGCCCCGTTCGCAATCAGATGGTGCCCCAGCTCCTACCTCAAGCCCTGAACAAACTGCGCGGTCTTCACCCTCTCATGCTCCATGATGTGAGGTGCATACCGACCTAGCTCGACAAATCGGGCCCTGTACTGCAACACAGACATGTCGCCCTGCACCAGCTCCAGAAACTCTCGCATCCGCTGCGTAGCAACATAATCTAGACAGTACGTACGCTCGAAAGCACTGACGAAGTCGTCCCACTCGACCTGCTCAAGTGGACGAAGCTGAAAGGACGTCTTCCACTCGGAAGACCACCACTTCCGAGCCGTACCCTGCAACTGGTTGTAGGCCATCACCACTCTGTCATCGGCAGCACTCTTCGCAGAACTGAACACCCGCTCCATCTCATCAAGCCAATCACGAGCCGCGTCAGGGTCTTCCTGGCCGCTGAAGTAAGGTGGATGGAACTGCAAGAAGTCCCTCACGGCTCGGCCTGGCCCACCCCTAGCTGATGAGCCCTCACCAGCCTCTACGCCGAACTGCTGAGACATAAGCTGATACATGCCACAGAAGAAATCCTCGGCCCCCGGAACTCTCGCGGTATCCGCGGCCTCAGTGGCCCCTGGTGGCGCTCTACTATGCTCCTCCTGGTCCCTCTGGACCCCTTGCTGGATCTCCTGATCTCCAGCCGACTGCCCCTGCTGAGAGCGAGAGCTCCTCCTCGGCGCCATACTCGCTCCTGAAGCAAAAGATAGAAAACACGAAAAACAGCAAGGTCAAAACAAACACGCGGTGCCCAATGCCAGCGTCACCTGTACATCATCACTGTGGACTAGTGGACCACTACAATTATCTATGATTCTCATGTAATTCCACAACCACGCTATGATACCAGCTGTAACGACCCGAGAATCCGATTACCGGGAAGGCCCGACATTCTGAGACTCGCTGTAACGACCCGAGAATCCGATTACCGGGAAGGCCCGATAACCCGAGACTCGCACCGCCGCCCACGAGCCGGGAGGGCTCGGAAGGGCTAAAAGGAGTGTGGAGGCACAAAGAAATAGGAAATAAAGCAGGACAACCAAGAACAACAAGCTGAAAGAAAGAACAACAACAGCTACAACAGAGTCCAGTCCAACAGAAAGTACAGTCTAAAGCAGTAAAGCGTACCACATGCCAAGTGAACACTCGGCCCGGCAAGCTGGCAACTGAGAACCTTCGCTCCGCACCCTCGAACCACGAGGAAGAACCGCAACACCTGAAAAGCAGGGAATGAGTCTCCAAAACAGAGACTCAGCAGGGATCCCGCGGAACCCCAACCGGAAACAACGGCGGTAGCGGAAAGGAGAGCTACAACTACAGCAGGAACAGCAAACCGGTGGCCGGTCAAAACTCGGCACTACAGCTACTCCTACTGTACCGGAAGGCACCACGATCACACCGTCGAAGCCACCAAACCACGCTAGTACCGCCTACCGAAGTAACAACACACGGCAACCATGCCGCAGAGGCCTGTCCCCCGGACACAGCCAACCTGGACACGCTGTCCAAGGTGCAACCCCGACCATCCGATCGCGGGTACCGCACCACAAGACGGAACCTCGGTAAAGCCACTAGCACTAGACTCACGACGCGAAGACCAACACACGCGCCACGGCAAAACAGCCGAAGGACTTAACGGTCGACACGACCGAAAACCCGAAGGTCAAGGCCACGAAAACTGATAGTCTGTCACTCCATACTCGACAGGAGTACCACCCACTAGAAGCACAGCCGGTAGCGTCCCCTGACATCTTACACCGCACTGCAGGTGACCCGCCTGACGTGGTAGGTCCTACCCGAGGCGCGAACACCGTACAAGTAAACACAAACAAGTGACTAGCTGGGGTCACGCCCATCGACGTGCGTCCATAGTCCCCAACCACGTGTGCACACACAGACCACGCGTCCTAGGTCTGGCCCTCTGACTGGTTTTCCCCCGCAGCCGGACTCTGGCTACGACGAGGGGCCTGACGGAAACCAGTCTAACCGTCCTCAGGGTAAGCCCGTACACCACTCCCTGGTGCAACTAGCACACGCGTACTAGTAGGCTACGACTAGTGGAGGGTCACTGAAGGAGTAGACTCTCAACGGAACACAACGTCCGAATCCGACGACGTACGGGGACCAACCCACGTACCGGCCCCGTCACACGGTGACCACAGTCGGAGAAGAAACATGACATACAGTCCACGGTCACGCACACAGCCTGCGCGAGAGTCGAGAAAACCCAAGTGACGCTAAGTCACTAGACTCTGGACAGTCCTCTAGACGCACTAAACCCAACGGTCCTTGAGTCGCAGGACTCGGGGTCAAGACCGTTGTACGCAACAGCACAAGGCCGTCAATCTATTCCAATCTCTAGGTCTGAAACCACGGTAGCACGAGTCCCGAGACAACACACGAGTCGCCAAGACCACTCCCTCGGAGAGGGAACGCAAAGGACTAAGGCCACTCACACGGGCCACACGGAAAACGCAGAAGCACGATTCCCAAGGCAGCACACAAGTCGCCCCGACGATTTCCCATCTTGAAGCAAGCGGGAAACCTCCAGCCCCAGGCCGGATAACTGGACTCGCAGTCCAAGGCCAACACATGGCCCACATGGGAATCACCTTCCAAAGAAACCCACGACATGCGGGGGAGACCCCACCGCTCACACACCGATACACGGTGACTCGATCGAGCGTAACACGAAGGCCCAGCACGCGAGAAGTCACCGGGACTCTCAACCCTACGGGCACGCTAAACGAGATAACACGGTCCTCCAGACACCCTCAAAACACGGACACAGAAACCCACGGGTGTCAGGGACACTCACAAGACCGCAGGTCGACCACTGGGTCCCAACCGGGTCGACCGGGGATCCACACCTTGCGGAGCAAGACGGAGAACACAAAGACTCGCCTCGGAACAACACAAAGCCTGACGGTCTAGCCCTAGACCGTCACAGAGCTGTAACGGTCTAGGCGAGACCGTCACATCCACCTGGCGGCCTAACACAAGCCGTCACACGGCCCCAAAGAAACACAGGATGTAACGCGCCTGGCCCAGCGCGTTACACGAATGTAACGCGCTTGCCCTGGTGCGTTACACGCCTCACGCTCTCAGCGTGAAAGCAGGATGTAACGCGCTTGCCCCAACGCGTTATACGGATGTAACGCGTCTGGCCCGGCGCGTCACACACGCTGCCCTCCCCAACGGATAAAACGGCTCCGACGGCCCACCCTGGGCGCGTTACAAGCATGTAACGGTCCAGAGGGCACCGTCACACCCCCAGCCCTCAGCTGGGCAACAGGGAAGGTGACGCACCCACCCTGGGGCGTCACAAGGCTGTGACGCGCCAGCCCTGGTGCGTCACACGCCTGACCCGAAAACTAACGGAAGAGACTCTAACGGTCTAGCCCTGGTGCGTCACAGCACCTGGCGGTCTATCGTGGGACCGTCACACCCACAGACCACCAAAGGCCAACAGAAGGGGAATGTAACGGCCCTGCCTAGGCGCGTTACACCAAGTGACGGCCACTGGAAGGACCGTCACTTCCTTCCGAGAACGCTACGGTTGGAAACGACCCAAAACTCGTCCCACTCCCCCATACCTCCACGAGAGAGGGGGAAAACAAGGGGGAAGCTCCCCAGAAGCCCCTAGCATGCATCTACGGCCTCGGATCGGCCAAAAACGCAATGAAACGGGAGATCGGCCCACAAGCCCTAAAACATGGGTTTTGCCCAAAAACCCCGATTCCACCCGCTCGGCTCACCACGGCCTACGAAACTCGCGGGAAAGGAAGTGCACGAGCTGGGGAACCATCACCCTACCTCCACCGAAGATTTCGCGCCCCGAGCTCACCGATCCGGGAAGAAACGCCGTGAAACCCTCGCCGGCTCGCGACCGCGCCACGAGCTCCCACGCGCCTCCACCGCCTCGATCCTCGCCCATCCTCGCCCGCGTCCTCACCCGCGCCGCCTCCGCCTCGCCCCCGCCTCGCTCCGTCGGCCGCCGGAGAAGAGAGGGGAGAAAGAGGGTGTGAGAGAAGAGAGAGAGTGAGAAAGAGAGAATGAGAGGGGGAGAGAGAAAAGGGTTAGTATATATAGGAAAAACCCAAAAATTCGATAAATTCAGAAAATTACGGAAAATTACCTCCGCGATCCTCGGAAGGAACACAACGCAGTGGTACTGTCCCGGAGTCGTAGAACGCCACGGTTTGCCCTGCAAAGAGTTCCGAAGGCACATCAGGGAAAAACACGTGTAAAAGCACAAAATACACTCCGAGACCCGCTAAAATGATCCGAAAAAAAAATCCGGGGCATTACACTCGCACCGCCACCCATGAGTCCGAAGACTCGGAAGGGTTAGAAGGATGGTGTGGAAACTACACAAGTATCACAAGTAATTGCAGAATTTAAACAGTTATAATATTAAGCAGGAAATAAATTAACAATTTACATGGTCCACAATAGAAAATAACAACAACAACAGTCCACAACTAGTACAGAGACAAGAAAGAAAAGTACAGCTACACGGGGCATACCCCGGCTCTGATCTCTCACACTACCTCTGGGTGTAACACCTGAATCCGTTCGAAACCTAAAAATAACTAAGCACTTTACTTCTGGAACCTATACAGATTCTAGATTCTCTAAATCAAACCCCAACGCCTTGAACTGTATAGAAAATACGGGTTTAACGGATGTTAGTATACAAATTAAATAGACATCTTCTTTATTAATACGTAACTCCTTATAGGGATGTCAGAATAGGTCAATATTGGACTCGTTGGAAAGATAACTGAAAAATCTACAAGTTTCATGTTGAACACTTTTCAAATTTTGACGTTTGATAGGTCCAAAATAAGATAGAGTGAGCTTTAGAAGTTTTTATATAAAGATTTTTTAAAAATATATATATAATAACAAAAAAAAATCCTAAAGAATTTTCTACCCCCCATCCCCCCACATGGCTCCCTCCCTCACTCCCCACCTCCCCCACTCCCCTCTTCCCCCTCTTACCACCTCCCCCTCCCTCTTATCTCCTCTCCCCTCCCCCCGATATAAAGCCCCCCTCTCCCCCTCTCTTTTCCATGTATCCACCCCCCTCTCCCCCTCCAACTCTTTCTCTTCTCTCACTCCCCTCCCCACTCTCTCTCTCTCTCTCTCTTTCTCTCTCTCTCCCATCTCTCTCTCTTCTTATTTTTATTTTCTCTTTTCCATTCTCTCTCTCTACCCTCTCTACTCTCCCTCTACTTTATCTCTCTACGCTTTCTTTACTTTCTCACCCTATTTTCTCTCTCTACACTCTTTATTATCTCTCTCTATTTTTTCCCTCTACTTTCTCTCTCTACAGCCTCTTTATTTTCTCTCTCTAATCTCTTTATTTTCTCTCTTTCTATCTACTTTCTCTCTCTGTTCTCTCTATTCTCTCTACTTTTTCTCTCTACTTTCTCTCTCTACTTTCTCTCTCTAGTTTTTCTCTTTAAATATCTCTCTCTACTTCTTTCTCTACTCCCTCTCTACTTTCTCTCTCTAGTTTTTCTCTTTAAATATCTCTATCTACTTCTCTCTCTACTCCCTCTTTACTTTCTCTCTCTACTTTCTCTCTATCTATCTTCCCACTCTCATTCTCTTATTAATAAACGAAAGATAATGTATCAGAATAATATAAATATTTGACAAAAGTTTGGACGGAGGATTTGAAGCTTACTTTGGATAATTTCACCCTTATATACGTATCTCGGACGGAGCAATTATCTATTCCTACGCAAGGACTTTTACGGGAGCCCGGGTGAAATACTAAAGTCAATTCGGAAGTCCATTCTAAAGGTAGGCATGATAAACCGAGTGCATGTTATTTGTTATTTACATTTCTTTGATTTGATTTTGTTTGAAATGTGATTTAAGTCATTGATTTATTTAACCTAATGATCTATGTTTAGAATCAGTTATTTATTTAGTTACCATTATGTAAAAATATTATTTTCTCTCCAATCTCTCTCTAATCTCTTTCTATTTTCTCCCTCTACTTTCTCTCTCTACTCTAATCTCTTCGAATGTTATATAATAGTAATTTATTTAGTTAATGAATTTTACTCACTACCCTATGATTAAAATCTAATTCCTGATATTAAAATACGATCCAGTTATTTTGTAAAGTTCAATGACAAGTTTTAAGTATCGAGACGACTATGTAATAAGTATCATAATAAGAATAAAAAATTTGATTAAGCATATGGACTGTGTCACTTTAAGGAGGTGTGGGGCGACAAACCGTAGTTAGCTTCCACTATGGGATTAGGCCCATTTCCGAAGACAAACGGACTTCTGAAAAATCCGGAACCCAGAATAAGAAAATTTTCTGGGGAATGGTGGAGTATTAACTCCCGATCCTGCGTGGTTGATCAAGGCCGACATGCTCCAGCATTTAGACCTTTTATCTTTATGTCGACGTATGGATGCCTAGGTATGCACGTGTTTGCTACTGCTTTTAGTGACGGGATGCCTGTCCAATATATGCTGCCAAATAATATGAAGCTCAGATTTGATATATGACTTTGATATGATCTGAAAATAAGTTCATCTGTATAAGCTATGATTTAGTTAAGATATGTATTATGCCATTTATATACAAGTCAGATAAGATTTGTTATACGCATTTGCTTATAAATATGAAAATTATTTTGCTCTATTATATTTCCTTCGCATTCATAGTATATGTATGACGGAATAAAATTGTGATTTGCTTTATATATATATCATGGATTTGCACATGTTAGTATATGATAAGCATGTGATTTGTTTTAATGCATACTGAGTCTTTGGACTCACTTTCGTTGCCTAACCATTTCAGGAAATTGACCAGTGTGCGTCTTGGCTCCTTCGGGCAGTAGGTCGGAAGTTAATCCCGGGTTGAGTTTGGATTCCGCTGCGTGAAATAAATAGATTTGGTTTTCTTTTGAATAATGAATGTAAATGTGACTTTTAAGTAGAGATATGTAGTACTCTGTATACGATGTAAATTATGAGTGTTTTATCTTATGGAAATGGTATGGTTATGTTTCTTTTGGAATATGTGATGGTTTGGCCTTTAGCGCCTTGCAAATATTCGGCCCACAACACTTCCGTACATCCGCTGTGACGTCCCCGGACACGATACGGGATCGCGGGAAGGGGGCGCCACACTGGGCACCCGCACCACGCTGTGCCCCAGACGCACTCCCCTGGGGCGGCGCCTCACCTGAAACACGGTTAAAACACGCAGGGAATGAGTCTCGGAACCAGACTCAGTAGGGATCACTCGAACCCTACCTCGTAAAACGGGAAACCACTACGCTAGCGGTAGGAGAGTACCTCGGAAAGGAAAGCCCTGCACTCTACCAAACAAAGGTCCTACGGCACGCAAACCGGTACACGTGCCACGGTGAGACAACCGAAACTCAACGGTCGACCCGGTAAACCCGAAGGTCGGAACCACACGACTGACAGTCTGTCACTCCGTACTTGACAGGAGTATCTCCCACTAGAAGCACAGCCGGTAGCGTCCCCTGACGTCTTACACCGCGCCGCAGGTGATCCGCCTGGCGTGGTAGCTCCTACCAAAGGGGCGAACACCGAACAAGTAAACTCACGACAAGTGACTAGCTGGGGTCACGCCCGTCGACGTGGGTCCAACCGCCCCCAACCACGTGGGCACACACAGACCGCGCGTCCCTGGTCTGGCCCTCTGACCGGTTTTCCCCTCAGCCGGACTCTGGCTGCAAGACGTGGGGCCCGACGGCAACTGGTCCACAAACCGCCTCTAAGGGTAAGCCCGTACACCACTCCCTGGTGCGACCGGTACCGCGTACTGGTAGGCTACGACTAGTGGAGGGTCACTAAAGGAGTAGACTCTCAAGTCAACGGAAAATAACGTCACAATCGCAGGTACGCGGAACACTCCTTGTACCAACACCGTCACATGGCGACACAAGCCGAAATCACCATCTCCCGGGACCCCACGGCACCCTCACGTGTGGCCCCCACATGATGCCCAGCATCAGTCGGACCACGGGTCAGCACAGGGATCGAGACTCGCTCATCCGGGACTCGAATCGGCAAGGGATGGGAGATGCGGTCACCGGAGGACCGCCTCCCGTAGTCACGGTCTGCTCAGGACCGCAACCACACAGTCGCGGTCCTCCTGGGACCGCGACCATCCCAGCACGAAAAGATGAACGCGGTCACCTCGTGACCGTGTTCACACAGTAGCGGTCTCCTGGAGACCGCGACTGGCGTGCAACGGTCAAAAACAACGATCAAACGTCTCGGGGTCCGTGCCGGTCCCCACGGTGAACGCGGTTGTCACCAGACTGCGACCAACAGTCGCGGTCTGTCGCAAGACCGCGTCCGCCCACTGCTCTAAAACCCCAACGGTTCAAAACCTGATGAAAGCGGTCCCCGCCTGACCGTGACCAGTGAAAACGGTCACTGGTGGACCGTGATCACCTCGGAAAACCGAGAACAACGGGAAACGGTCGAAAACACCATTCCACGCCCCAATCACCCCCGGGTGATGGGGAAACAAAGGGGGAACTCGTCCCCACGCCCTAGAGTACCGAATGATGCCCCCAAAACTCCAAATGGCGAGGTAAAACTCTAGATCGGCGCTCAAACCCCCAAAGCATGCATTTCCCATCCCGAGCTCAAACGAACCCCTCTCGGCTCCCCACCGGCCTAGAAATCACGGGAAAGGAAAGCACGGAGATAGAGGATCGTCACCCTACCTCAATGGAGCGAATGCTCCGCCGGATCGTCCACAAATCGCGAAGAACGCTTTTAGAAACCCCACCTCCCCACGCTTGCCGCACGCCCGCACGATCGCCTCGACGTCACCCACGTCCTTGCCGCGTCGCACCGCCGCCGTCTACAGCCGGAACGGAGGTCGCCGCGCTCGAACGGGAGAGAGGGAGAGAGAGGGCGGCCACGGTTGGGGAAGGAAGGAGGAAGAAGAAGAACGAGAAAGGGAAAAAGAAAAAGAAAAGGAATGGGAATATATAGAAAATCCGATTTTTTAGAAAAATACCAAAAAATAGAAAAATACGTTTCCGGAATCCTCAGAACGCACCGGTCGCAGCGGTAGCACTCGTGCCTAGGTGAACTACCCGGTCCACCCGCAGCGAGCTTCCGAAGAAAAAGCCGAAATACACACCGGAAATCGGAAAACACACGCGGAAAAGCCGCGGAACGCCTCCGGGCCTCTGAAACGACTCCGGATCGCGCCGATCCGAACACGAAGGCGCTCTGAAAATTCCAAAAAAATTACCGTCGTGCTCCTCACCACGCCACGGACCTAAGGAAATTCACGAACATACCGCCAATGGGTCCGACAATCCGATATAAACATCCGAAGCTCACTCGGACACGTTCCGCGACCCGCGGAAAGATGATCCGAAACCCACGGATTCAGATCCGAACAATATCCAAAAATTTTGGGGCATTACACGGTGCATGCGGCGGGGATCGACGATCGGAGGCCTTCGGCGAGGTAAGTTTAAAGTTTTGAGTTTTTTTTTGTAAAGAGGAGGGAGGGGGTGGCCGGTGGGTGGGCAAACGCGGCGGTAGACTACCGTAGGGGACCATGGGAGGGCGGTGGAGGGCGAAGGAGGTGGGAGGCCGTGCATGGGAGGAGGGCGCGGTGGGACGGTGGAGTCATGGACATGGGAGGGGGGTTCGGACACCACCCCTCCCACGGCTACTCTGGCCTCCCATTGGCCAGATTTGGCCAATGGGAGGCCAGAGTAGCCGTGGGAGGGGCGGTGGGAGGCAGTGGGAGGCGTGGGAGGGGGGGACGTGGGAGAGGGGAGGAGGGAGGTGGTGGGTTGGGGGGCCAGGCCACCGCCACCTCCTCTGGCCTCCCGCAGGCTAGATCTAGCCGGTGGGAGGCCGGAGGAGGTGGTGGTGGGTGGTGGGCGGCGGTGGGAGGCGGTGGGCGGCAGGGGGAGGGTGGATGTGGGAGGAGGGAGGTGGTGGGTGGGGGGTGGGTCCAAACGCCATTGCCTCCCACTGCCCACCGCCGCCTCCTCCGGCCTCCCACATGCCAGATCCTGGGAGGGTCAATGTGGGAAGAGGGAGGAGGTGGGTGGTGGGTGGGGGGTCCAACTGCCACCGCCTCCCACCGCCACCTCCTCCGGCCTCCCACCGGCCAGATATGGCAGGTGGGAGGCCGGTGGAGGCGGCGGTGGGCGGTGGGAGGCGTGGGTGGGAGGAGGGAGGTGGTGGGTGGGGGAGGGTGCAGGTGGGAGGGGCTGACTGGCAAGGCGGTGGGCGGTGGGAGACAGTGGCTGGGGAGAGGGTGGAGGGGGGGGGTCTGACAGGGTGGTGGGAGGTAGTGGGAGGGTAGAGGGGGGGCAGGGGCAGTGGGAGGGGGTCCATGGGAAGGCGGAGGGTGGTGAGAGGGTGGGGGAGGTGGCGGTGGCTATTCAAATTTTAGATTTAATTTAGATGTATTAGATTTATTTTTTTTTGTTTTAGATGTTCTATATTGAATTTTCATGCTTTAGATAAAATTTACATTTGTAAATTTTATTCGACAGTTCTATTTAAGAATTAATTCTAGAACATTTAATTTACATTCATTTCTAAAATATTTGTAATTTACATTTGTTAATTATCATGTTTTGTGATATTTCAAGAATATTTATAATGTACATTTATAAATTATATTTACTAATTAATTCTATAACATTTATAATTTGTAATTCTTAAATTTAGGGGATACATTTAATCGCTTTATGGCTCCTAAGGAACGTCCAAATGACATTGGATGGTCACATGGAGTTATGTTGGATGGCAACCGTAGTTGTCGACGTTAAAACTACTGTAAAACATAACACAGGGGGGGAGGTGTGTCCCGGTTGAAGAAGCACTTGGCAGGAGGAGCAGGTGCGGATACTCTGAGGTTGCTGGCTGTACCTATGTGCCTAGAGATGTGAATCTTGCAATGGCCAGGCACCTACAGGAGAAGAGAGCTGAGATGCAACAATAGAAAAAAAAAGAAAAAAGGATGAAGCAACGCTCGGTGTAAGAGCAGGTGGCAGCAACGAAGATGAATGCGCATGGACACCTAGTGACGAAGAACATCAAGCGCGTACTGACCAACCTAATGTGTATGTCATGGTGAATGATCCATATGAAGTGCAGTTTCGTGAGGCAGTACGTCAGAGTAGAGATGAGACAAGTCATCTAGAGGAGATAAGAGTGCGAAGCCGCGAGGCAGCAAGGACCAGAGCATCAGCCAGTGGTGGTTCATCTACTACTCGACAACCACGAGACATCAGGAGTTTTTTCACCGGTGTCTCGGGTTCACAAAGAAAAAGAACACAATCGATTAACATTAAAGATGTGGAGCCCAGTGCACTATCTCAAAAGTATGACAAGCAAATGAGGATGGACGATACATATGGCCAGAAGGGGCCACAATGAAAGCTTGGATAGGCCGTTACAAAATGGTGACATCACACAGGACTACCTTTCAATGCGGCCAACAACCCTTACTACAAGCCAATTGTAACGACCCGAGAATCCGATTACCGGGAAGGCCCGATAACCCGAGACTCGCACCGCCGCCCACGAGCCGGGAGGGCTCGGAAGGGCTAAAAGGAGTGTGGAGGCACAAAGAAATATGAAATAAAGCAGGACAACCAAGAACAACAAGCTGAAAGAAAGAATAACAACAGCTACAACAGAGTCCAGTCCAACAGAAAGTACAGTCTAAAGCAGTAAAGCGTACCACATGCCAAGTGAACACTCGGCCCGGCAAGCTGGCAACTGAGAACCTCCGCTCCGCGCCCTCGAACCACGAGGAAGAACCGCAACACCTGAAAAGCAGGGAATGAGTCTCCAAAACAGAGACTCAGCAGGGATCCCGCGGAACCCCAACCGGAAACAACGGCGGTAGCGGAAAGGAGAGCTACAACTACAGCAGGAACAGCAAACCGGTGGCCGGTCAAAACTCGGCACTACAGCTACTCCTACTGTACCGGAAGGCACCTCGATCACACCGTCGAAGCCACCAAACCACGCTAGTACCGCCTACCGAAGTAACAACACACGGCAACCATGCCGCAGAGGCCTGTCCCCCGGACACAGCCAACCTGGACACGCTGTCCAAGGTGCAACCCCGACCATCCGATCGCGGGTACCGCACCACAAGACGGAACCTCGGTAAAGCCACTAGCACTAGACTCACGACGCGAAGACCAACACACGCGCCACGGCAAAACAGCCGAAGGACTTAACGGTCGACACGACCGAAAACCCGAAGGTCAAGGCCACGAAAACTGATAGTCTGTCACTCCGTACTCGACAGGAGTACCACCCACTAGAAGCACAGCCGGTAGCGTCCCTTGACGTCTTACACCGCACCGCAGGTGACCCGCCTGACGTGGTAGGTCCTACCCGAGGCGCGAACACCGTACAAGTAAACACAAACAAGTGACTAGCTGGGGTCACGCCCGTCGACGTGCGTCCACAGTCCCCAACCACGTGTGCACACACAGACCACGCGTCCTAGGTCTGGCCCTCTGACTGGTTTTCCCCCGCAGCCGGACTCTGGCTACAATGAGGGGCCCGACGGAAACCAGTCTAACCGTCCTCAGGGTAAGCCCGTACACCACTCCCTGGTGCAACTAGCACACGCGTACTAGTAGGCTACGACTAGTGGAGGGTCACTGAAGGAGTAGACTCTCAACGGAACACAACGTCCGAATCCGACGACGTACGGGGACCAACCCACGTACCGGCCCCGTCACACGGTGACCACAGTCGGAGAAGAAACATGACATACAGTCCACGGTCACGCACACAGCCTGCGCGAGAGTCGAGAAAACCCAAGTGACGCTAAGTCACTAGACTCTGGACAGTCCTCTAGACGCACTAAACCCAACGGTCCTTGAGTCGCAGGACTCGGGGTCAAGACCGTTGTACGCAACAGCACAAGGCCGTCAATCTATTCCAATCTCTAGGTCTAAAACCACGGTAGCACGAGTACCGAGACAACACACGAGTCGCCAAGACCACTCCCTCGGAGAGGGAACGCAAAGGACTAAGGCCACTCACACGGGCCACACGGAAAACGCAGAAGCACGATTCCCAAGGCAGCACACAAGCCGCCCCGACGATTTCCCATCTTGAAAAAAGTGGGAAACCTCCAGCCCCAGGCCGGATAACTGGACTCGCAGTCCAAGGCCAACACATGGCCCACATGGGAATCGCCTTCCAAAGAAACCCACGACATGCGGGGGAGACCCCACCGCTCACACACCGATACACGGTGACTCGATCGAGCGTAACACGAAGGCCCAGCACGCGAGAAGTCACCGGGACTCTCAACCCTACGGGCACGCTAAACGAGATAACACGGTCCTCCAGACACCCTCAAAACACGGACACAGAAACCCACGGGTGTCAGGGACACTCACAAGACCGCAGGTCGACCACTGGGTCCCAACCAGCTCGACCGGGGATCCACACCTTGCGGAGCAAGACGGAGAACACAAAGACTCGCCTCGGAACAACACAAAGCCTGACGGTCTAGCCCTAGACCGTCACAGGGCTGTAACGGTCTAGGCGAGACCGTCACATCCACCTGGCGGCCTAACACAAGCCGTCACACGGCCCCAAAGAAACACAGGATGTAACGCGCCTGGCCCAGCGCGTTACACGAATGTAACGCGCTTGCCCTGGTGCGTTACACGCCTCACGCTCTCAGCGTGAAAGCAGGATGTAACGCGCTTGCCCCAACGCGTTACACGGATGTAACGCGTCTGGCCGGGCGCGTCACACACGCTGCCCTCCCCAACGGATAAAACGGCTCCGACGGCCCACCCTGGGCGCGTTACAAGCATGTAACGGTCCAGAGGGCACCGTCACACCCCCAGCCCTCAGCTGGGCAACAGGGAAGGTGACGCACCCACCCTGGGGCGTCACAAGGCTGTGACGCGCCAGCCCTGGTGCGTCACACGCCTGACCCGAAAACTAATGGAAGAGACTCTAACGGTCTAGCCCTGGTGCGTCACAGCACCTGGCGGTCTATCGTGGGACCGTCACACCCACAGACCACCAAAGGCCAACAGAAGGGGAATGTAACGGCCCTGCCTAGGCGCGTTACACCAAGTGACGGCCACTGGAAGGACCGTCACTTCCTTCCGAGAACGCTACGGCGGGAAACGACCCAAAACTCGTCCCACGCCCCCATACCTCCACGAGAGAGGGGGAAAACAAGGGGGAAGCTCCCCAGAAGCCCCTAGCATGCATCTACGGCCTCGGATCGGCCAAAAACGCAATGAAACGGGAGATCGGCCCACAAGCCCTAAAACATGGGTTTTGCCCAAAAACCCCGATTCCACCCGCTCGGCTCACCACGGCCTACGAAACTCGCGGGAAAGGAAGTGCACGAGCTGGGGAACCATCACCCTACCTCCACCGAAGATTTCGCGCCCCGAGCTCACCGATCCGCGAAGAAACGCCGTGAAACCCTCGCCGGCTCGCGACCGCGCCACGAGCTCCCACGCGCCTCCACCGCCTCGATCCTCGCCCATCCTCGCCCGCGTCCTCACCCGCGCCGCCTCCGCCTCGCCCCCGCCTCGCTCCGTCGGCCGCCGGAGAAGAGAGGGGAGAAAGAGGGTGTGAGAGAAGAGAGAGAGTGAGAAAGAGAGAATGAGAGGGGGAGAGAGAAAAGGGTTAGTATATATAGGAAAAACCCGAAAATTCGATAAATTCAAAAAATTACGAAAAATTACCTCCGCGATCCTCGGAAGGAACACAACGCAGTGGTACTGTCCCGGAGTCGTAGAACGCCACGGTTTGCCCTGCAAAGAGTTCCGAAGGCACATTAGGGAAAAACACGTGTAAAAGCACAAAATACACTCCGAGACCCGCTAAAATGATCCGAAAAAAAATCCGGGGCATTACAGCCCTCCCCCCTTAAAAGAATTTCGTCCTCGAAATTCAGGACCTAGCACGGAGTCCCAGGGGAAGAACACTGAACCAACTAACACGCTGTCAGAGCCCTAGCACAGAAAACCTCGATTCTCACGAAAACACGAATCCTGAGGAACACAGCCAGACTCACAATCACACACAACACCTCGCTCCTCGCGCCGAGCACACTGGCCAGCAGAGCAGGCATATACCAAAGGACACAGTCCGGCATCACCTCAGTCAACGCGAGAATCCACCATGGCGTCGCAGCCACGATCTCGCTCACCGAAGAAACACAACCCTCGACACGAGCAACAGCTACCGATCCAACCTATGGTCGGCAGACAAATTGCACAACAGCTTCGCAGCTAGCTGACAGATCGCATACCCTCCTCAAGGGAGCAACCAAAACAGAGCCTCCACCAGCTCAAGCAGTCATCTCAGCAGACCGCAACCAGAACATCGGCTCAACACCAAGGAACACCTCACACATGGCAGGCCGAAAACCGGACATAACAATGTGCCAACTCTTGTCAGAAGACAAACTTCGACAAAGCCCAGATCCCATCCGGAAAGGCACATCACAGAAACGACCACCAAAGGTCTCGCTGGCACACGGCTCTCGCCACGCTCGATCCCCAACAACCAGCATCTTCTGTCTCTGAAAAGAGCATCCACTGGTCACTAACCGCTCGCTCAGCTCGACCCTCTCGTGGAGCACGACGAATCCAAATGACAGAACCTGGCGTCTTCAGTCATCACCTCACGGGACTCAGACTTATAGGGAACCACCCCATGCTAGTCATCAAACCAGGGATAACCTTTGCGACACCAACGTCCTATCAAGGACCATCCTCCGACGCCCACCTCACAAAAGGCCTCCGCCCACAGGCGTCACTCATCCATCTGGTCTCGTCAAATCCTTCGATCAATCCAAGTGGACACCTGCCAAAGCCGATTACGCCCTTACCACAGAGCCACGGGACACCACCTGGACAGTGCTCACGGGTCCCTAAGCAAGAAACATCTCACCGTCACAATCTGACAAGACCGTAGAATCAACAGGAGCCCACGGCCTGCCAGAGACGACTTCCTCAAAAGATGATCTCATCCGAGGATACGATTGGGAACACAAGTCGGGCGCCAAGCCACCGACTCTGACCAACACGTCCTCGACCTCCGTCAGGCGACATCCTCAACAACCTCATCCAGGTCCAACATCGACGCCTGACTCGGCTTCCTTCACAGGAATAGGGTACTCATGCGGCGCACTAGTCAGCACTTTTCCCCAACACTCCATCCTGCCAGTGCCAACAACCATAATACCACGAGCAACGGCACGGCAACAACACGTTTCACACCGAGGAACCCATCCTCCGATGCTGAACGCGAACTCAGGAATCCACCCGTAGCAACCAACGCTACGATCCTGAACTAGTGGGTCACAAGCCCACCACGCTTCCGCTGCGTACTCAGATCCGCGCACACAGCCGAGAAAGCAAACGCCGCCCAACCAGCGCTCGTCCTTTCGGAACAGCGCCAGCACCCTTACACGACAAGGGAACGGGCACAACTTCTCACAGGCAACCACCCTGCCAAGACAAGGAGCACGTCTCACACGGACTTCATGGCATACAAGGCCAACCAATCCGAACACGCAATGCAAGACGACGAACCTTAACCCAACACAGTCTCTCCAACCAAAGGGGAGACCAAACGCACTTCCGACCAACGGAAGGACTCCACGCTCGACCTGACCTCAAACCTCGCGCACGCTGGAAACAGCACCATCCAGCACCAAGGAAAACCATCGTTTCCATCAGGTCAGCGCTTCCGACACACTCGACGAGTGTCACGTCAGACCACAATCACAGCATCTCTCGATGCACCACCGCTGCAATTCCTCGTACTGCAGCACGGCATGCCAAGAGCCACAACACGAGCCATAACAACAACCGCCGACACTCATCCTCGAGTCCCGAACTCACCGCGGAGCCTACACATCTCAAGACAACTCCAGGGCGAACACACCCCATTCGCACACGAGAGCGCAGGAGCAATACTTACCGGGACATCTCTGCCAAATCCTATCTCGAAATCCGCAAAACAATCGGGACCGACACGTCGTTTCTGACGCCACAGAACACAACAAGGACATCAGGCTCGACAAAACGGCAGCTCACCGAGAAGATCCCCCGCTCACCCGAGCACACTTCTCGATCAGAACACCCACTCTGCCACCTTAAACCACAACCTGAACACCTCAGGGGCTGGACAAACTTCAAGCTGGAGTGACCAAAAATCGACAGCAGCTCCCTCAGAGCACGCTCACGGCCACTTAACCAAGAACAGTCCGCACCAGCCACCTGACCACGCTACAGGTTCCTCGAACGCAGCACCGCGAGCTCACGCCTGCCAGCAACCTCTGCCCAACGCAGCACAACCAGGGCTACCACCGATGAGGGAGAAGGCCCTCGACCTTGATCCTTAGACCCCATGCTGGCACGAAAGTCGCGGACAACAACCCCCTTCACAGCGCCGCACAGCGCACTCAAGCTCTCAAGCGAGAAACAAAGCGGAAAAAAATAAGCACAAAACCCTATGCCAGCTGCCGAATGTACTGGACCTTATGGACTCTGATCACTGCAATATTTCGAATTCCTATGTACGTCCACAACCACCGCTCTGATACCAGCTGTAACGACCCGAGAATCCGATTACCGGGAAGGCCCGATAAACCGAGACTCGCACCGCCGCCCACGAGCCGGGAGGGCTCGGAAGGGCTAAAAGGAGTGTGGAGGCACAAATAAATAGGAAATAAAGCAGGACAACCAAGAACAACAAGCTGAAAGAAAGAACAACAACATCTACAACAGAGTCCAGTCCAACAGAAAGTACAGTCTAAAGCAGTAAAGCGTACCACATGCCAAGTGAACACTCGGCCCGGCAAGCTGGCAACGGAGAACGTCCGCTCCACACCCTCGAACCACGAGGAAGAACCGCAACACCTGAAAAGCAGGGAATGAGTCTCCAAAACAGCGACTCAGCAGGGATCCCGCGGAACCCCAACCGGAAACAACGGCGGTAGCGGAAAGGAGAGCTACAACTACAGCAGGAACAGCAAACCGGTGGCCGGTCAAAACTCGGCACTACAGCTACTCCTACTGTACCGGAAGGCACCTCGATCACACCGTCGAAGCCACCAAACCACGCTAGTACCGCCTACCGAAGTAACAACACACGGCAACCATGCCGCAGAGGCCTGTCCCCCGGACACAGCCAACCTGGACACGCTGTCCAAGGTGCAACCCCGACCATCCGATCGCGGGTACCGCACCACAAGACGGAACCTCGGTAAAGCCACTAGCACTAGACTCACGACGCGAAGACCAACACACGCGCCACGGCAAAACAGCCGAAGGACTTAATGGTCGACACGACCGAAAACCCGAAGGTCAAGGCCACGAAAACTGATAGTCTGTCACTCCGTACTCGACAGGAGTACCACCCACTAGAAGCATAGCCGGTAGCGTCCCTTGACGTCTTACACCGCACCGCAGGTGACCCGCCTGACGTGGTAGGTCCTACCCGAGGCGCGAACACCGTACAAGTAAACACAAACAAGTGACTAGCTAGGGTCACGCCCGTCGACGTGCGTCCACAGTCCCCAACCACGTGTGCACACACAGACCACGCGTCCTAGGTCTGGCCCTCTGACTGGTTTTCCCCCGCAGCCGGACTCTGGCTACGACGAGGGGCCCGACGGAAACCAGTCTAACCGTCCTCAGGGTAAGCCCGTACACCACTCCCTGGTGCAACTAGCACACGCGTACTAGTAGGCTACGACTAGTGGAGGGTCACTGAAGGAGTAGACTCTCAACGGAACACAACGTCCGAATCCGACGACGTACGGGGACCAACCCACGTACCGGCCCCGTCACACGGTGACCACAGTCGGAGAAGAAACATGACATACAGTCCACGGTCACGCACACAGCCTGCGCGAGAGTCGAGAAAACCCAAGTGTCGCTAAGTCACTAGACTCTGGACAGTCCTCTAGACGCACTAAACCCAACGGTCCTTGAGTCGCAGGACTCGGGGTCAAGACCGTTGTACGCAACAGCACAAGGCCGTCAATCTATTCCAATCTCTAGGTCTGAAACCACGGTAGCACGAGTACTGAGACAACACACGAGTCGCCAAGACCACTCCCTCGGAGAGGGAACGCAAAGGACTAAGGCCACTCACACGGGCCACACGGAAAACACAGAAGCACGATTCCCAAGGCAGCACACAAGCCGCCCCGACGATTTCCCATCTTGAAAAAAGTGGGAAACCTCCAGCCCCAGGCCGGATAACTGGACTCGCAGTCCAAGGCCAACACATGGCCCACATGGGAATCGCCTTCCAAAGAAACCCACGACATGCGGGGGAGACCCCACCGCTCACACACCGATACACGGTGACTCGATCGAGCGTAACACGAAGGCCCAGCACGCGAGAAGTCACCGGGACTCTCAACCCTACGGGCACGCTAAACGAGATAACACGGTCCTCCAGACACCCTCAAAACACGGACACAGAAACCCACGGGTGTCAGGGACACTCACAAGACCGCAGGTCGACCACTGGGTCCCAACCGGGTCGACCGGGGATCCACACCTTGCGGAGCAAGACGGAGAACACAAAGACTCGCCTCGGAACAACACAAAGCCTGACGGTCTAGCCCTAGACCGTCACAGGGCTGTAACGGTCTAGGCGAGACCGTCACATCCACCTGGCGGCCTAACACAAGCCGTCACACGGCCCCAAAGAAACACAGGATGTAACGCGCCTGGCCCAGCGCGTTACACGAATGTAACGCGCTTACCCTGGTGCGTTACACGCCTCACGCTCTCAGCGTGAAAGCAGGATGTAACGCGCTTGCCCCAACGCGTTACACGGATGTAACGCGTCTGGCCCGGCGCGTCACACACGCTGCCCTCCCCAACGGATAAAACGGCTCCGACGGCCCACCCTGGGCGCGTTACAAGCATGTAACGGTCCAGAGGGCACCGTCACACCCCCAGCCCTCAGCTGGGCAACAGGGAAGGTGACGCACCCACCCTGGGGCGTCACAAGGCTGTGACGCGCCAGCCCTGGTGCGTCACACGCCTGACCCGAAAACTAACGGAAGAGACTCTAACGGTCTAGCCCTGGTGCGTCACAGCACCTGGCGGTCTATCGTGGGACCGTCACACCCACAGACCACCAAAGGTCAACAGAAGGGGAATGTAACGGCCCTGCCTAGGCGCGTTACACCAAGTGACGGCCACTGGAAGGACCGTCACTTCCTTCCGAGAACGCTACGGCGGGAAACGACCCAAAACTCATCCCACGCCCCCATACCTCCACGAGAGAGGGGGAAAACAAGGGGGAAGCTCCCCAGAAGCCCCTAGCATGCATCTACGGCCTCGGATCGGCCAAAAACGCAATGAAACGGGAGATCGGCCCACAAGCCCTAAAACATGGGTTTTGCCCAAAAACCCCGATTCCACCCGCTCGGCTCACCACGGCCTACGAAACTCGCGGGAAAGGAAGTGCACGAGCTGGGGAACCATCACCCTACCTCCACCGAAGATTTCGCGCCCCGAGCTCACCGATCCGCGAAGAAATGGCGTGAAACCCTCGCCGGCTCGCGACCGCGCCACGAGCTCCCACGCGCCTCCACCGCCTCGATCCTCGCCCATCCTCGCCCGCGTCCTCACCCGCGCCACCTCCGCCTCGCCCCCGCCTCGCTCCGTCGGCCGCCGGAGAAGAGAGGGGAGAAAGAGGGTGTGAGAGAAGAGAGAGAGTGAGAAAGAGAGAATGAGAGGGGGAGAGAGAAAAGGGTTAGTATATATAGGAAAAACCCGAAAATTCGATAAATTCAGAAAATTACGAAAAATTACCTCCGCGATCCTCGGAAGGAACACAACGCAGTGGTACTGTCCCGGAGTCGTAGAACGCCACGGTTTGCCCTGCAAAGAGTTCCGAAGGCACATCAGGGAAAAACACGTGTAAAAGCACAAAATACACTCCGAGACCCGCTAAAATGATCCGAAAAAAAATCCGGGGCATTACACCAATGTTTCAAGAACCACAAGTTTTTGGGTTACATGTGCAACCACCTACATCGAGAGAGTTGGCTGACATATATCTTAACGAACAAGTTGCTAAGATCAAGAGTTATGCGGACTCATTCAAACAGAAATAGTCAAGGTATGAAGTTACACTAATGTGTGATGGATGGTCAAGTACTGCTAAAAGTAGTCTGATCAACTTCCTTGTTTATTATGACAGACATATATTCTTTCACAGGTCGGTGGATCCATCAGGTCAAGTCCACAGTTATCAATATATTTTGTCATTGATGGAACAAGTGGTGAACGAGATCAGGGAGGAGTACATTATTCAAGTGGTGACAGACAATGGCTCAAACTATAAGAAGGTTGGGGAGGAGCTGATGAGGAAGAGACGGCATCTTTTCTGGACCCTCTGTGTAGCACACTGTGTAGACCTGATGTTGAAAGAGATTGGTTAGCTTCGTGAAGTCAAGTATGTGGTTGAGGTGGCACAACAGGTTACGAAATATATCTACAACCACACACTTGTATTGGAATGGATGAGAGAGTATTGTGGTGGCGAACTGTTGAGGTCTGGCATCACACGATTTGCCACCAACTACATCGCATTGCAGAGTCTTCTGAAACACAACGATGGGTTAAAGTAAATGTTTAGGGGTGAGCCTTGACTGAGTTCCTCTTTTGCCCCTTCACGTGAAGGAGGGGAGGTCGAAGGGATTGTCAACACCAATAACTTTTGGGACAGAGTCAAGATATTGGTTTAATTGATAGAGTCATTGTATGAGGTATTGAGATGTGTGGATGGGGATAGAGTACCAACCATGGGGTTGGTCTACAGCAAAATTGAAGCTGCAAAGTGAAAGATTCTTGCAACGTCAAAGAAATATGGACCCACCATCTTAGACATTGTGGAGGACAGATGGGATAAAATTATTTTTAATATCCTATTATTACAATGTACTACCTACACCCAGCCTTTTAGTATGCTCAGGATCTCGCTTATGATGGTGCTTTGATTGAATCCGTCAACATTATGGTAGATCGACTGTCTCGCAACCCAGCAGATGTTGTTGATGCGTTGAATGAGGTATATTTGGATACCTTACCCTTTTGGATAAGAAAATAATTGTGTATTTATTTTTTTCTGATAATACGGGTGAAAATATTTAGAGAGGTAATTGGTTCATTTGCGACACCTAATGCCGTTGCCAGTCGTGACAGACTTGATGCAGGTAATGTACTTTGACAATGCACATTCTATACCTCGATAAGTAATTATTGCATCTAATTATTATAACGTCCATCATCCACCTTAATAACAGCTGAGTGGTCTCAATTACGACACAAGTGCACCGACATTAAGGAAGATTGTAATGAAAATTCTATCACAAACATCCTCCTCGAGTGGGTGCGAGTGGAATTTGTCAACATTCTCCTTCCTGCATACCAAGCTCAAGAATAGGGTAACACACATAAGGCTTGACAAAATGGTCTATGTTCATTACAACATGAAACTAAAGGTTAAGCACATGCAGATGGATGCAAGGAGATGAGAGAGAAACTACGATTCAATAGATGCTGTGTACTTGCGAGATGATGATGGCATTATGGTTTCATGGGTTGCAAGAACAACAACCGAGCGTGGTGAGGCAGAACTTGACGAGGAGGGTGAAGAACCAAGCAAGACACCATGGCCTAATACTTTTTTCACAATAACTGTGCACCAGGCAGTGGGGGAGGGAGATGACATCGATGTGCAGACGGTTGGGGACGTGTCAGCGGTGGGACGTGATGAGGAAGTTAATTTGGATGAAGACATCATCATTGGGGGCGAAGACACATCATATGCGTACGATGATGTAGCATGTGAGCGATTGATGCAGCCTCCAAATCCACGTCCACCAGTCGCTCAGGTGAAATAATATATACATATTGAATCACATATTTGATTAGAGAGAGTAAGCATATATCTATGTACCATGATGTAAGAAATAAATTACAGGCCGATTCGATAAATGAACTGTGATCTCGACTTGTTGCACCGCGACATTCAATATCTACATGACTCATAAGGATATCAACTTATAGAGAGACTAGGGTGTGTTCGTCATTTAGAGATGTGAAATTATATGGCTACAAGAAGATTTATATGCTACATTTCATTACTAATTGAATATGTTGTCCTTTCAATTGTGTAGCTTTTGGCAATATCCAAACAACCATCTCAGTCTGCTGCGCTACGACGCTCAGTGTCTAAGGCATCCACTCAGTCATCTCAGGTATACTCGTACGTATAGACTTACACAGTATGAAATTACTTGAACTTCTTATCAAACATAACCTCTGCTTCCCAGACATCCAGAGGGAGACAACATGTAGCAGATAAGACGCTGCATGCTCTGTAATGCCCGAGATTTTTTGGATCCCTCTTCTCGGGTCCCGGATCTGCGTTTCCAGTGAATCTGGTTCCGTTGTGTCCGAAATGATGTTTCAGACATCTTTCGTATTCGGATCGACGCGATCCGGAGCTGTTTCGGAGGCCGGAGTGCGTTCCGCTGCTTTTCCGCGTGTGTTTTCCGATTCCCGGTGTGTGTTTCGGTAATTCCTTCGGAACTCCGTTGCGGGTGAACCATGTCGTTCACCGGGGCACGGGTGGTACTATTGCGATCGGTGCGTTTCGAGGATCGCGAGGATGTGATTTTCTATTTTTTGGTATTTTTTGGAATTTCTAGATTTTCCCTATATAAACCTTTTCTCTCTCTCCCCTCTCATTTCTCACCCTCTCTCCCTCTCTCTTCTCTCACGCTCTCCTTCTCCCCTCTCTTCTCCAACGGCCGACGGAGTGAGGCGGGGGCGAGGTGGAGGCGGCGCGGGCGAGGATGGGCGAGGATCGAGGCGGTAGTGGGCACGATCCCTCGGTGGATTCCGAGATGGCGTCGTTCGTGTTTCGGGCGATTTTCGGCGTGGATTAGTCGCTTCGGCGCGCGGTTTCTTTGGTGGAGGTAGGGTGACAGAACACTACTGCTTCCTGCTCGTTTCCCTGCCATTGCACGTCGTTCGGCATGGAAACGGCTGAGTTTGGGTCCGTTCTAGCGAAACCGTGACTTTGTAGGTTTCGTAGGGTCCGTCGGGAAACGACGACAGTTTCCAGATCGGTTACTGTCAACGGATTCCTTGGGGCAAGAGCGTTCTTTTCCCTCTGATTTCATCTCGATTGGTGGTCCTGTTGGACCGATAGGGCTCCGGGAAGCTCGGAAACCCTTTTTGTGTAACTTCAGTAGAATCGCCCGTTTCTCACGATTCGAGCATCGTTTTGACTCCGGTCCGAGTCCATGTGATTGCCAGGGTGGTTGTGGCTGTATCCCCTTCGTTTCGGCACGAACGGGGCATGGAAAGGCCGCGATCGGGCAACCCCCCTGGGTGTGCCCGCTGTGACGGTTGGGCGGTTGAACCAAGGCCCGCTCATCGTATGGGCGGCTGGTTCTGGACCGCATGTCCCGTCTGGTTTTGGGGGTTGTGCGGTCAGACGATAGACCACACATGTGATGTGCGGCCAGGTGAGGTCCGCATGTCCCCCCATGGGCGGCTGGTCCCCAGCCGTCTATCTTTCCGTGGGCTTGTGCGGCTAGGCTCTGACTGCATGTCCCCGTTGACCTTTGGTCAACAGTTGTGTGTCGGTCGGGTTGTGCGATTTGGTCAAAACCGTTTTGACCGACACTGGAGTAGGTCGATTGGGTTGTGCGGGCGACCCTTAGCCGCACATCCCTTTGGGCGGCTCAGCCCTAACCGTCTATCCTCCCTTTGGGGTTAGTCCGATTAGTGCACTTGTGCGGCTCCTTCCTGGCCGTATATCCCTTGAGCGGCTCTTCCCCAGCCGCACGTCCCTTGAGCGGCCCAGGATGAACCGTCCATGTGCTAGTCTAACCCGGTGTTTCCGTTTTGATCGATTCGAGTCCCGGGTGTGTGGTTCTCGATTCACGTGCCGACCCGTGGCCTGACGGATGCTGTGCACTTCATCGGGGCCAGGTGTCGTGGTATGGTGTGGTCCCGGGGTGTAGTGTTCTCGACTCGTGTCACCGTGTGTTGGTGTGCATGCGGTGAGGGTTCCCCGTGCATTGTCGGTTTCTCCGGAAAGTGATTCCCTAGTGGGTCCTGTGTAAGGCCTTGGGCTGCGATCCCAGTTGTCCAATCTAGGGCTGGAGGGTTCCCGCTTCTCCCTGAGTTGGGATGCAGTTTGGCGGTGTACGAGCTACCTTGGGAATCGTGCTTCTGTGCTTTCCGCGTGGGCCGTGTATGTGGCCTTAGTCCCTCGAGTTTCCTTTTTGAGGGGATGGTCTTGGCAGCTCGTGAGCTACCTCGGTACTCGTGCTACAGTGGTTTTAGACCTAGATATTAGACTAGATTGACGGCCTTGTGCTGTTGCGTACAACGGTCTTGACCTCGAGTCTTATGACTCAAGGACCGTTGGGTGTAGTGCATCTAGAGGATTGTCCAGAGTCCAGTGGCATAGCGTCACTTGGGTTTTCTCGACTCTCGCGCAGGGTGTGTGCGTGGCCGTGGACTGTGAGTCCCGTTTCTTCTCCGACCGTGGTCGTCGTACGACGGTGCCGTTACGTGGGATGGTTCCCGTACTTCGTCGGGTTCAGACGTTATTTTCCGTTGACTTGAGAGTCTACTCTCTCAGTGACCCTCAACTAATCGTAGCCTGCTTACACGCGTGTGATCCCACCAGGGAGTGGTGGAGAGGCTACCCTAGAGATGGTTTGTGGACCGGTTTCTGTCGGGCCCCGCGTCTAGCAGCCAGAGTCCAACTGAGGGGAAAACAGGTCAGAGGGCTAAACCATGGACGGATGGTCTGTGTGTGCACACGTGGTTGGGGGCGGTTGGACCCACGTCGACGGACGTGACCCCAGCTAGTCACTTACTTTGTACTTACTTGTATGGTGTCTCAATTCCCGCTGGGCCGGAGGGAGACACCTGAGGCGCGGACTAAGACGTCCGTGGACGCATCCGGTCTTGCTTCTAGTGGGAGGTACTCCTGTCGAGTTCGGAGTGACAGACTGTCAGTCTCTGTGACTTTGACCCTCGAGTTTTGGTCGTATTGACCGTTGAGTTCCAGTTGTCTCGCCGTGGCGCGTGTGTCGGTTCTCGTGCCATGAGACTGGTACTAGTAGCTTTACCGAGGTTGCGCCTTGTCGGTGCGGTGTCCGCGACCGGGTGGTCAGGATTGCACCTTGGACAGCGTGTCCAGGTTGGCCGTGTCCTGGGAGACAGGCCTCTACGGCGCGGTTGCCGTGGGTTTTTATTTCGGTAGGTGGCACTAGTGTGGTTCGGTAGCCTCGACCGTGAGATCGGGGTGTGTTTTCTGGTACAATAGAAGTAATTGTAGTGCCGAGTTTCCACCGGCCACCGGGTTCACTGTTCCTGCTGTTACTGTTGCTCTCGTAGTTACAGCTGTGGCGACCCGGATTCCGGATACCATATATACCCGGTAGGACAACCGAATACACCTGATACCACTTGGAACCCGCGAGGCCTCCCAAGAGCGGTAAAACTCCGAAGGGAAAAAGGATTGTCGTGTAGTACATTGAACTGACAGATAATACAGCAAGAATTAAATTTCATTAGATCGGTCTGCTAAAGTAGCAGAAATAAAGTTACAATTTAATTAACATATTTTAAATAATTATATACCAGAGTCAAGTCCAAAGCTAAAAACATCAGTCTAGCAGTACAGTCGACAGAAAGAAAAGACGTACCAAGAAGTCGGGGGGAGCCCGACGGTGGTACCAGCTGGCAGCTACGACTCGAACTCCAGGATCCACGGAAGCAGAATGAACACATCACCCCACCTGAAAAGTAGGGGTAAGCCTCGTGTCACTGGCTCAGTAGGGGTCATGCGGATCCCCACTGAAAAACACGCAGTAACACAGAACAACAGGGACAATAGCAAGAAACAACACTAGAAAGCTGTAAAAGAAAGGGAAGCAGGAGTAGGGAACAGGTAAGGACGAGGGGAATAACCCGAACAGGCAAGCATGCCTAGAAAAGGAAAGAGGAGTAGAAAACAGCAAGGAAAAGGGAAAAGGCCAAACAAAACACCCCAACCTACACCTGCAACAGGCATGCAAAAGAAGGCCTAGAAAAGACCTAGACAGGCACAGGTAACACGACCGGAGTGTCGGCACTGGACAAGACACAGACCTCAAGTACAGCGACGGAAAGGCCAACCCGGACAGGTCACAACAACCCCACTAGTGTCTTGACCAATCGCTGCGTGCCAGCGACGCGAACACGGCCGAGTCACAGACCCACGCGGAACCACAAGTGTCTCAAGTAACTCGCAAGGCTGGGAAGCGACAAGCGAGAGGTGAAACAGGAACAAACCAAGTACTAGCCAGGGTCACGCCCGTCGGCGTCAGTCCTCTGCCCCTGACCACGTGTGCACACACTGGCTCCTGCCTAGAGCCAGGCCTCTAGCTAGTTTTCTCCCCCCGTAGGATGCTACGGTAACCGCAGGAGCCGACGAAAACTAGCTTACAAACCGTATATCGGGGTCACCCCTTGACTGCAGGACGTCTAGGGCGACGAGAAGAGAAAGCTCGAAACGCGGCGCTGAGGTACAGACATATAAACATGCACTGTCACCCGTACCTCAAACACCGAGGGCAGCACAAGAAACTGCCGACAGACTCGAAAACGTAGTCTTAGCCTTCATAGGAACATCGACCGACGTCCACAAAGAAAGCGGCCAGACCATGGGAGCGACCGACAACACCACAAACCTACCCCCAAACAGCCCCTAACATCACCTAGAACGGACCCACAATACATGGCCGCACACCGACAAGCCCAATGGCCATCACGGTCACAACAGTACTATAACGGCCTAGCACAGGCGCGTTACATGAGCCTGACGCACCAGGGCGGGAGCGTCAGAGCCAACATGCTCAAAAGCAAAACACAAACCACGTAACGCACCAGGGCAGACGCGTTACAACGGCCTAACGCACGAGCGCAGACGCGTTATGCCAACCTAATGCATGAGGACAGGCGCGTTACGCCAACAAACCCAAGTCTGAAAACTCAGACAAACAGCACGTAACGGTCCACGATGGACGCGTTACAACACTGTGACGCACGGGGGAAGGGCCGTTAGAGACAGCCGACACAGCCACCCAACACAGCCAAAATATGGTGTGACGGCCTGGGGCAGGCGCGTTACACAGCCTGACGCACGAGGGCAGGCGCGTCAGAGGAACCGACTTAACCAAAACACAAGAAGACAAAATAGCAGTGACGCACACACCGGGACGCGTTAGAGGGCTGTGACGCACCACACCTGGACCGTCACACTCCCGCAGCCATGAAAAATTTAAAATGAACGAACGTTGTGGCGGTCTATTGTAGGGCCGTCAGGGACCTCTGACGGTCTCTGATACGACCGCTACACCAGTCACAACGGGAAAACAGAGGAATGGCCGAATCGGCCCGTTCCACGCCCCATTCATGCCAAAACGCAGGGGAAACAAAGCTAGACAACGAACAACAACTTCAGGAGACCAAAAACACCACATGCAAGCGCCGGATCATGAAAACGGGGCGATTTCATCAAATCGACCCAAAATGAGTCACCAGGGTTCCCGGACCCCTACCGGCCCCAAATGACGACCGATCGACATGAAACTAACATGAATGGGATCCAGACATCCCATCAGTCATTTTGACACTAACTACGCCGCGAATGATTGTCGTTTTCCTGTGAATCCTGAAAACCCCAAAAACTACAGTTTTTCCCAAACAAGCCAGATCTAACCCGTTCTAACACCAAACCACGCACAGAAGCAGGGAAAGCGTAGAGGACGAAGTGGTGGTCCATCTCCCTACCTCCACCGAAGAAACCGTGTCCCGAAGGGACTAAACCGTGCCGAAAACCGCGCAGCGAGCTCAAACACCGGCTTTGAATCCACCGTTCGGGATCGCGCCAAAATCACTCCATCCTCGCCCCGTCGCGCACCCAACCAGCTCCACAGCATCCCTAGCACTCGCCCCTAGGTCCTCCGTCTGCAGCCAGGGCCGAGAAGGTGAAAACGGGAGAGAAACGGGAGAGAGAGACGGCGGTGGCGAAATGAGAAGGAGGAGAGAGGAAGGAAAAGAAAAAGGAAAACAAATTAGGAATTTTTCTAATTTTTGAAAAATCTAATTTTTGGCCCTATCTCCGAAAAATACGCAAAAATAGTCAAAACGATCGGCTCGACGAGTACATCGCCACTGTGTCATCCACGAGTCGATGAATTGAGAAATAAACTCACCGCAGGGTTCCGTAACTAGTACGAGAGAAAAACTCACACTGATCGTAAAACTCAACTGGGGAGCTACAAAAGCAAACCGAAACTCATCGAAAAGGATCCGAAAGACCCTATAAGGATCCAACAAAGATCCGGGACATTACAACAGCTTTCTGTGCCGCCGTTGTTTCCAAGTGGGGTTCTACGGGATCCCTGCTGAGTCTCTGTTTTGGAGACTCATTCCCTACTTTTCAGGTGTGGCGGTTCTTCCTCGAGGTTCGAGGGTGCTGTTCGAGGTTCTCTGTTGTCAGCTCGCCGGACCGAGTGTTCACTTGACATGTGGTACATTTTTACTGCTTTAGACTGTACTTTCTATTGGACTGAACTCTGTTATAGCTACAGTTGTTTATTTTATTTTTGTTAATTGTTGAATTGTCCTGCCTTATTTCCTATTTCTTTATGTCTCCACACTCCTTTTAGCCCTTCCGATCCCTCCCGGCTCGTGGGCGGCGGTTCGAGTCTCGGGTTATCGGGTCTCTCCCGGTAATCGGATTCTCGGGTCGTTACATGCTCCACAGAAGAAGAAATCATCATGAATCACATTATTCAAGAGCAAAAATGGCACGCAACCACCAGTAAATCCGATGGACATTGCAACTTTGGAGGCATATTAGATCCCAATACAAATGACGACACTCCCGAGCCATCTATTGAGCCCCGCATCAGTGGGAGTCATGACTTCGATGACGATAGTACACCGACGGGGTCTTTGTCCCATAGTCATGGCGGTTCTTGGGGTGGTCAACGGAATCGTCGTGAGGATACTAGTACTGGTGGCCGAGAGTATAGCCGTGGTCAAGGCAGAGGTCATGGGGGCCACAAACATGTGGTATAGACTGAGAAGCAGCACTTCACACATGCCACGCAAGATGAGGACCACGATGCTTCACCGCAGGGGCGAGGCGGGCACCTGATTATTGGGATCCCTATTATGGAAGTTATGTTGTAGACAGTACCAACTATCAAGACATGTTGTCCGATTTTGAGAGGATGAGCACACATGACTCTCAGGGATCTGAAAGTGAGTATGGACAGTCATGGCAGTAGTAGCCCATATATCATGACGATTTTGAGAGCAGTAGTTCATTCTTCCCATCGTATCCATATCCTCATGCCCATACTTCAATGCCGTAATATATCGAAGGATATGGTCAGCTCTCAGCTGCGCCACCGCTAGTCGTGTATTCTCAGGGTTCCCAACAATATGAATACTATGTACGCATGTAATGAGAGCACTATGTAGGTTCCATGCGTTATGAAGACTATTTGTCATATCTGCGGAGCACGCATAATGTCAGCTTGTTTGGAGACGGGATGTGGCCAAGTTTGGGCTCATATGATTAAGAGTATGTATCACTTATTTATATTTATAAGCAACTATAAATTAATCGTAAATTTATTCATATCTTGAGTTTTGTACTTACCATTCAAGTTACTCATGTAAAATTTTTTAACATTTGCAGGTCATCATGGACGGACGACATCACCCGACGTGGGAGCATGGGTACACTGTTGAGGGTGATCGACATGTTCACTGTAGATACTCTGGACATTGCATCACCGTCATACATAGATTTGCATATCACCTTGCGAGAGTGGGACAGGATTACCGTGCATGCTCCTTCGTTCCAGAGGATGTCTGAGATTACTTTCAGACACAGTTACGGGAGGGATATGTTTCTCGCAGTAGAGCCGGGGCATCGTCTTCTACGTCCAGGGTACCCCACCACCAGCACGAGGCGGATTAAGATCTTCCTCCACGTCCAGAGTTCGTGTAAGTTTCCACACAGCACCCTCGGGCAACACAACGGATAACAAAAATTTTATTTACCCGAACCCGGCTGCATGGAATCCCAGATCCATGCTCTGATCGACGTTTTAATCACCCCAACCCCTAACTACGGGTTGCGTATTTATACCTTGCGCGGAACGACGCTATCCGCAAAGTCCGATCCAGAATATCGAGCCACACAGAAGTACAACCTCTAGAACAGATCCACACGGATCCTTACGCAGCGACGGTACCCCTCGGCGCAACCTTCCCCGATCCTTTCACCTTCTGAAGAGAGAGAGAGAGAGAGAGAGAGAGCAAGAGGGAGGAAGGGGGGAGGAGCTAATCCTCCTCTCTTAAGCTTAATGCTTGATTAGCCAAAAAGGGAGAGCATAAGCTCTCGTCTATATATAGGATTTGGCCATTTCTAAAAGAACCCATAAGGATCGAAATCGTATATATATCATTCCCATTATTGTACATATATATTAAGCCCCTTTTATATGCCTTTCTAAAAGGAATTATAGGGAATTAATATATACATTTGTACAATAATAATCTGTCGCCCAAGAATCCATTGTGTGTGATCCTCTAGGTCCATAGTCACTCTAGTTTAAGGTCCATTAACTTCTAATTCCTAATTAGAAGTAAACTAAACTTATTATTCGCTTCTACTAGAGCCGAATAATAGTTTAATTTATTCCGAACCTTTGATCACGTTTGGTCAAGCAAATCCACGTGATCCTAGAGGACGCCGGGTTTAAACCAGCCTGTCTGGTACCTATAAGTTTACAGTTATTGCATCGATATAATCCATCGCTCCTTCTATGAGTCTGGTACGATCGAGGGTATGGTTTCTGTCAAATCCCATGATCGTGCCATTTGACCATGACCTCCTAAAGTGTATGGCGTCCGTTCTAAACGAACTCACACGACCCTAACCTTGGATTTAACGGAGCGTCAATGTCATGACCCATTAACTGCCTGATATATACCCGACAGTGAGTGATCCCCTCTTGACCATTGATGATCTTCACACGTATCCTGGAGTGGTTAATGACTCGGCAACTCATGACTTATGGTGAAAGGCACTTAACCAAGTAATTAAACCATTCCAGTCCTCGTGTAAGATCCGATCAATGTCTCAGGTCAAAGGACCAACGATGCTACTGAGACAGTTGGATCTTCAGTTGACATTAGGTATAATCAACCATCTGAAGATCCAATTGCGGATCAGTTCAGTGTATATCCTTCAAGGACATACACCTACACATATGTGTTCGTGCCCCGCACCAGAGACCATGAGACTGGTCCATAACATATCATGTGTACTGGTTTAATAGGTAATCAAAGTCCCTGAGTGATTACCCTCCAACCAGGAATAGTTTAAGGTATGTGTCTATGTAAAGTCAGTCTCATGATCGAGATCCCATCTCAAGTTGACTTTACAACCACATATCCTAGGGACATCGTAAAGTAGTACACAATCATATATTTATACTCAAATACCACTTTATTAATAATGAATAAGACCGTACATATATCGGGTCTACCCAACCCTAAATTGGCCTGTAACACATCATTACTAACAATCTCCCACTTGAACTACAGCCAATTACCCACAACTTTGAAGCCCATCTTATCCCGATGGCGCTCAAAAATAATCTGTGTCAAAGGCTTAGTCAGTTGATCTGCTATGTTGTCTTCTGACGGTACACGCTCTACCGTCACATCTCCACGATCAACAATCTCCCGAATAAGGTGGAAGCACCTGAGAATATGCTTCGACCTTTGGTGAGATCTCGGTTCCTTCGCCTGGGCGATGGCCCCATTATTATCACAAAATAATGGGATGGGAGCTGATATCTCGAGAACTACGCCAAGTTCCAAGATGAATTTCTTCATCCAGACGGCTTCCTTAGCAGCTTCAGCTGCAACAATATATTCTGCCTCCGTCGTCGAATCTGCAGTCGTATCTTGCTTGGAGCTTCTCCAACTGACTGCCCCTCCATTAAACATGAACACAAACCCAGACATGGATTTGCAGTCATCTGGATCTGACTATAAACTAGAGTCTATGTAAGCTCTAAGCTGTAGGTCATCTCCTCCATAAAGTAGAAAAAGATCCTTAGCCCTTCTCATATATTTAAGGATGCCCTTTACTGCCTTCTAGTACTCTTCGCCTGGATTTACTTGATATCTACTGACAATGCTCAAAGTATTGACAACATCAGGCCGTGTACATAGCATTGCATACATGATTGACTCTATAGCCGAAGCATAGGGTACCTTATTCATGTGTGCCACCTCCTCAGATGTTTTAGGGCTCATCCCCTTAGATAGGCAAATTCTATGTCTCATGGGAATGAGACATCTCTTGGAATTTTCCATCCTAAACCTTTCGAGGATAGTATCTATGTACATGGATTGGGATAATCCTAGCATCATTTTAGATCTATCTCGATAGATCCATATGTCCAGCACATAGGATGCTTCTCCCAAATCCTTCATGGAGAAGGTCTTAGATAACCAAGACTTAGTTGATATTAACATATCTACATCATTCCCAATGAGTAAGTTGTCATCAACATAAAGGACCAATAAGGTCACAGAGCTCTCACTGACCTTCTTGTAAACACATGGTTCATCTTCATTCTGAATGAAGTTCAAAGATTTGACAGCCTCATCAAATCTTAAGTTCCAGCTTCGAAATACCTGCTTCAATCCATAAATAGACCTTTCAAGTTTGCATACCTTATTAGCATGTAGCTTGGAGGTGAATCCTTCAGGCTATACCATGTACACCTCTTCTGACAGATTTCCATTAAGAAAAGCTGTCTTCACATCCTTTTGTCAGATCTCATAATCCAGGTATGCAGCAATGGCAAGGAGGATTCTGATTGACTTAACCATGGCTACCAGTGAAAAAGTCCCGTCATAGTCAATGTCTTACCTTTGACGATATCCTTTCACCACCAGTCTAGCCTTGTATGTGTCAATCTGTCCATCTGCACTGATTTTCCTTTTGAAAATCTATTTACAGCCGATAGGGACTTTCCCTTCGGGTATATCAACTAACTTCCAAACTTTGTTGGTGTACATGGACTGGATCTCTGAATCCATTACCTCTTGCCATTTCTTGGAGTCCGCTCTACGGATTGCATCCTGGTATGATTGAGGATCATCATCCTCATCGATACATACCTTAGAGGACCCCTCTGAGACATATCCAACATATCTCTCAAGTTCTCTCGATAGTATACCAGATCTCCGCAGTGTCTGTGTTTCACTCTGAATAGGATCAACCGATACAGTCTCATCTAATGAGTTTGTGTCTACTGGTTGTGGTTCTTGGACCTCGTCCAATTCTATCTGCCTCCCACTATTTTTCTGGAGAAGATATTCTCTTTCTAGAAATACAGCTCTCTTAGTCACTAAGACCCTTTGCTCAGAAGGGTGATAGAAATAATATCCAAACGTCTCTTTTAGATATCCCACAAACATACACTTATCGGTTCTCGACTCAAGCTTATCACTATCGTTCTTCTTTACATGAGCATGACACCCCCAAATTGTAATGTGATTAAAATTTGGTTTCCTGCCCTTCCATATCTCATATGGTATAGAAGGAACAGATTTACTTGAGATCCTATTCAATAAATAAGCCGCAGCCTCTAATGCATAGTCACAGAGAGACAATGGTAGTCCTGACATAGACATCATGGATCGGACCATGTCTAACAAGGTCCCGTTTCTCCTTTCGGATACACCATTATGTTGTGGTGTATACGGTGGAGTCCACCGAGAAACTATTCAATTGTCTTTAAGATAAGAAGTGAATTCATGGCTAAGGTATTCACCTCCTCGATCCGATCGAAGAGCCTTAATACTCTTGCGAGTCTGTTTCTCTACTTCATTCTTGTATTCCTTAAATTTCTCAAAGGCTTGTGATTTATGTCTCATTAAATACACATAGCCATATCTCGAAAAGTCATCAATAAAAGAAATGAAATAGAGGTGACCCCCTTTTACCTCCATGGACATGGGTCCACACACATCCGAGTGTATGAGCTCGAGAAGGTCAACAGCCCTCTCACCATGTCCACTAAAGGGAGTCTTGGTCATCTTCCCCATGAGACACGACTCATAGGTATCAAATGGCTTGTATTCGAATGTATTCAAATACTCATTTGAGTGTAGGTGAGAGACTCTTTTCTCACCTACATGACCAAGCCTGCAATGTCATAGATATGCAGAATTCACTTCATCAGTATTGGAAACTTGTATAACATTAGAACGTGTATCTAATACATAAAGATCATTGACTAATGAACCGTTGGCTATAACCAAACCATTATTCATTATAGAGCACCCAGTGCTATTAAAAGCCAATGTATATCCAATGTTATACAAATCAGAGATTGAAATAATGTTCTTAATAATATTAGGAATATAATAGCAGTCATTCAGCTCCAGAATGACTCATGAAGGTAAACTGAGGCGTGCAGTATCGACAGCTTTGGCAGAAACTAAAGCTCCATTATCCATCCTTAGTTCAATCTCCTTTTTGCCCAGTCGCCTTCTATTTTCCAGCACCTACACAGAGTTACAGATATGAGATGCACATCCAGTATCCAATACCCATGATGTGGATTCCATATAAGACAAATTAAGGTGTATGCCCAAAATACCTACATTTAGAATTACCTTGTAATTCCTTTTCCAATGCCATGTTTCCACACATCAAAAACATTTGTCTTCTTTTTCATTCTTCTTGCCCTTCCCTTTGTCAACTTTGGCGAGTTGCTTACCCACGGCCTTCTTCTTTCCCTTCCCTTTGTCACCTTTGGTGGATATCTGGGTGGCCTTCCTTTTCTTGTTGGTCCGGCCAACAATCATTACAGAAGAAGATGGTTTATCTTTATGCATAGTTTCTTCAGCACTCTTTAACATGTTGAGCAGCTCCGGGAGAGTTGCTTCAATTCTATTCATGTTAAAGTTTATGATGAAGGAAGAAAAGGAATCGGGCAATGACTGGAGTATAAGATCAATGCACAGTTCAAGATCCAACTTGAACCCCAGTGCATTGAGTCTCTCTATCCACTCCATCAATTTTAGTACATGAGTCTGTACTGAAGCACCCTCTAACATCCGTGTCCTGAAAAGCTTCTTGGAGATGTCATACCTCTCAATCCTACCCTGCTCCCCAAAGAGCTGACGTAGATTAAGAAGTATACTTCTACAATCAGTCTTTTCAAATTACCTCTGCAGCTCGAGAGTCATAGAGGCCAACATGTAACATTGGGCAAGGGAAGAGTCTTCAGACCATTTGGCATAAGTCAATAACTCGCCCTCGTCGGCATCAGGAGCTGGCTCAGAATGAACCGTGTCCAACACGTAGGCTATTTTTTCGGCGGTGAGGACTATGCGTAGATTACGCAGCCAATCCGAGTAGTTCGGTCCAGTTAGTCTGTTGGCATCCAAGATGCCGCGAAGGGGGTTGGATGACGACATTGTAATCTGGATAAAAAATAAAAGATAACTTAGCATGTGTTCAAATTCTAACTTAGATGTGATTTTCTATCTTAGTTAGTCCCACTATTTTTCGATCGAACTATATAACCCTCAGTATATAGAACGGGAGATCAGCGAGATCAACCTAGTGGGTCGGAATTCCAACGAGACCGAGGTACGACCTTGTGGAAAGTACAACAAGCCATACACCATCTCAAGGGCAGTCAACATGCACTTGCATTTAATGCAATATCCGATATTCGGCCCCCGAGAAATTATCCCCTTGTGGAAAGCACAACAAAGGATATTCTCGGTTAGATATAACCATCATTACTACATGGCAATGAGTTCATGACCCGACCCTTGTGGAAAGCACAACAAGGCCGAGTTCAAGTCCTCACCCCATTGAGGTCGAGCCTTGGAGTTTTATCCCGCCCCCAAACTCATGGACCTTGTGGAAAGCACAACAAATCCATGAAACGAAGACGTTCATTCAATCCATAATGATGGAGGGCCACGACGACTCCTAGAGCCACGCTTACAGATCTAAAATTAAATCGTGAGGGAATTTGATTTTATCTTGATCTCACCCTAGGTGGTAATATAAATATATCCAATATATTTACCGTACCTAGTAGTTTGCACAAAGTAAATGCATCCAATGTAAAATTAAATCGCAAGTGATCATGGTCTTTATTCCTAATGTAACTAAGACATCCAGCCAGCTTCCGAAGTAGCTGGATCGCCCTCGTCGGGTGTGCTCCGCGCTTTCAAACTCTGACGCCGCATTAATTACAACTTTTACACGGCACGCAGGTTGAAAAAATTTAAATTACATGTGACTCAAATTCCAGCAGCCCTTAGGGCGAGTACAATTGTAAAGGGAGATAGAAGTACATTAAAATTTTAACAGAGAGAGAAAGGAGGTTCGCAGACCCCAATTAATTACATCAACCAAGTCCATGATCACTTGTCAACCCATTCATTCAAAATCAATCAAGGGTTATTTTCTGAAAATAATCCTTACTTTTGGGTTTAAAAATGGGATGTGCAAACAAAAATAGGCTAGTTTTGTTTAATTTTAAAAATCGAAGTAGGATTAACTAAAATTAAACATATAAACAAGCCAATGCAAGGTAAATAAAGTAAACAATATAAATAACCATCATTCATAATAGGGGCATGCATATTTGAATCTGATTCAAATAAGTCAGATAATTAAGATAATTATTTAAATTTAAATTTAATTATCTAATAATCAAATTAAAATTAAAATTTTAAACGTGACAATCATTTAAATTTAAATTCAAACTAATTGTCTAATAATTTTATTTGAAAGTAAATTTAAATAATGTAATTATTCTCAATTATCAATATTCTAAAATTTAAAATTAGAATTTAACAATTATCTAATAATTAAAATTTTAAAAATTTAAATTTTATACAATTAATCTTCAATAAAATTTAAATTCTAAATTTACTAATTATCTAATAATTAAAATTTTAAAAATTAAATTTTACTGAAGTAACTTCAATTATTATCATTTTATCTCAAGGTAAATAGTAATTATCTCACCTCGGTAAATTCAAAAAGATTAAATAAAATTTAACATTTAAAATTTACCATTGAGATAACATAATTAATATTTGAGAAAAAAATTAAATTAATTTACTGTGCATATATATATATATATACATATATCATATATATAAATATCTAAGCACACAAAATTAATTAAAGTAATTTTTTTAAAAAATTAACAAATATGCGTCGGCAGGGGGGGCCCGCCGCGTGCCCCGCCCGCGTGCGCGGGCGGGCGCAGTGCGCCCAACGCAAAAAAAAAAAATTTTTTAAAAAAAATTGCTGCAGAGATGCCCAGCATCCCCTTCTATAAATAATAATTGAAGATGTTAATTCCCCTACTAACATGGTTCTATACGGCGATAAAATACCGACCAGAGCGCGAACTTGGCTCTGATACCACTGCAAGGTTCCACACAGCACCCTCGGGCAACGCAGCGGATAACAAAAATTTTATTTACCCGAACCCGGCTGCATGGAATCCCAAATCCATGCTCTGATCGACGTTTTAATCACCCCAACCCCTAACTAAGGGTTACGTATTTATACCTTACGCGGAACGACGCTGTCCGCAAAGCCCGATCCAGAATACCGAGTCGCACAGAAGTACGGCCTCTAGAGCAGATCCACACGGATCCTTGCGCAGCGACGGTACCCCCCGGCACAACCTTCCCCGATCCTTTCACCTTCTGAAGAGAGAGAGAGCAAGAGGGAGGAAGGGGGGAGGAGCTAATCCTCCTCTCTTAAGCTTAATGCTTGATTAGCCAAAAAGGGAGAGCATAAGCTCTCGTAACATATCTATATATAGGATTTGGCCATTTCTAAAAGAACCCATAAGGACCGAAATCGTATATATATCATTCCCATTATTGTACATATATATTAAGCCCATTTTATATGCCTTTCTAAAAGGAATTAAAGGGAATTAATATATACATTTGTACAATAATAATCCGTCGCCCAAGAATCCGTTGTGTGTGATCCTCTAGGCCCATAATCACTCTAGTTTAAGGCCCATTAACTTCTAATTCCCAATTAGAAGTAAATTAAACTTATTATTCGCTTCTACTAGAGCCGAATAATTATTTAATTTATTCCGAACCTTTGATCACGTTGGGTCAAGCAAATCCGCGTGATCCTAGAGGACGCCAGGTTTAAACCAGCATGTCTGGTACCTATAAGTATACAATTGTCGCATCGATATAATCCATCACTCCTTCTATGAGTATTGTACGATCGAGGGTATAGTTTCTGTCAAATCCCATGATCGTGCCATTTGACCATGACCTCCTAAAGTGTATGACGTCCGTTCTAAACGAACTCACACGACCCTGGCCAGGGATTTAACGGAGCGTCAATATCATGACCCATTAACTGTCTGATATATACCCGACAGTGAGCGATCCCCTCTTGACCATTGATGATCTTCACACGTATCCTGGAGTGGTTAATGACTTGACAACTCATGACTTATGGTTAAAGTCACTTAGCCAAGTAATTAAACCATTCCAGTCCTCGTGTAAGATCCGATCAATGTCTCAGATCAAAGGACCAACGATGCTACTGAGACAGTTGAATCTTCAGTTGACATTAGGTATAATCAACCATCTGAAGATCCAATTGCGGATCAGTTCAGTGTATATCCTCCAAGGACAGACACCTACACATATGTGTTCGTGCCCCGCACCAGAGATCATGAGACTGGTCCATAACACATCATGTGTACTGGTTTAATAGGTAATCAAAGTCCCCGAGTGATTACCCTCCAACCAAGAACAGTTTACGGTATGTGTCTATGTAAAGTCAGTCTCATGATCGAGATCCTATCTCGAGTTGACTTTACAACCACATATCCTAGGAACATCGTAAAGTAATACACAATCGCATATTTACGCTCAAATATCACTTTATTAATAATGAACAAGATCGTACATATATCAGGTCTACCAGACCCTAAATTGGCCTGTAGCACACCAATACTAACAGTTCGAGCACCACCTACACCAGTCCCACCATTAGCAGATGATATACATGCATGTATAGATGTAGTTAGAGTTTTTTTTAGATAATTTCATGTACCCTCCACCGCTGCACATGACCCATTATTTGTGCAGATGGTTACATATTTGCAGACTCACCCACATGCGCGTCCACCCACTAGGATAAAGATAGATTATATGTGTAACACCCGAATTCGTCCGAAACTTAAACATAGTTAAATATCTTATAGTTAGTTCATATAAATTTTATGTTATCTTAATTAAAGTCTAATATCTTGAACGATATTATTTAACGAACCTTATTAAGTAAATTAAATAGTTATCTTACGTTAATAATGTATAACTTTTTATAGGAATGTCAGAATATGATCAATATTAGACCCGTTGGATAGAGAATCCAAAAATCTACAAGTTTCATGTTGAACACTTTTTCAAATTTTGACGTTTGGAAGGCCAAAAATAAGATAGAGTGAACTAGTTCTTAGAAATTATGTCATTGTTAATTTTTTTGGGGGTTTTCTTATAAAAAAATAAAACAAACCAAAAAAAAAATACAAAATCCCATAATATCTCACGTAAGCCTTCCCCCCCTCCTTCTTATCCTCTTCCTCTCATCCCCTCCCCTCATCCTTATCCCCACCTCCTTCTTCTTATCTTCTCCTCCCCTCCCCCTATATATACCCCCCCTCTCCCCCTCTTTCCCTTCCACTCCATCCACCCCCCTCTCCCCCTCCAACTCTCTCTCTCTCTCTCTCTCTCTCCCTCCCCCCATCTCTCTCTTTCTATTTTTATTTTCTCTTTTTTTACTCTCTATTATCTCTTTACTCTCTCTAATCTCTCTCCACTTTCTCTCTCTACTCTTTTTTACTTTCTCTCTCTACTTTCTCTCTCTACCTTTTCTCTTTAAATATCTCTCTATACTTCTTTCTCTACTCTCTCTACTTTCTTTCTCTATCTTCTCTATCTACTTTATCTCTCTACTTTCTCTCTCTAAATTCTCTCTCTTCTCTCTTCCCACTCTCATTCTCTTATTAATAAACGGAGAAGATAATACAACATCAGAATAATATAAATAATTAATAAACACTTGGACGGAGGATTTGAAACTTAATTGGACAATTTCACCCTTCTTTACGCATCTGGGACTGGGAAATTATCTTTTCCTACGCAAGGACTTTTACGGGAGCTCGAGTTAGATACTAAAGTCAATTCGGAAGTCCCTTCTAAAGGTAGGCACGATAAACCGAGTGCATGTTATTTGTTAATTACATTTCTTTGATTTGATTTTGTTTGAAATGTAATTTAAGTCATTGATTTGTTTAACCCAATGATTTATGTTTAGAATCAGTTATTTATTTAGTTACCATTCTGTAAAAATATTATTTTATCTCTAATCTCTATCTAATTTCTCTCTAATCTCTTTCTACTTTCTCCCTCTACTTTCTCTCTCTACTTTCTCTCTCTACTTTCTCACTCTACTCTAATCTCTTCGAATGTTATATATATTTTGTTAATAATATTAAAATATGATCGAGTTATTTTGTAAAGTTCAATGACAAGTTTTAAGTATTGAGACGACTATGTAATAAGCATCATAATAAGAATAAAAAATTTGATTAAGCATATGGACTGTGTCACTTTAAGGAGGTGTGGGGCGACAAACCGTAGTTAGCTTCCGCTACGGGATTAGACCCATTTCCGAGGACAAACGGAGTTCTAAAAAATCCGGAACCCAGAATAAGAAAATTATCTGGGGAATGGTGGAGTATTAACTCCCGATCCTGCGTGGTTGATCAAGGTCGACAGGCTCCAGCGTTTAGACCTTTTATTTTTATGTCGACGTATGGATGCCTAGGTATGTGTTTGCTACTATTTTTAGTGATGGGATGCATGTCCAATATATACTGCCAAATAATATAAAGTTCAGATTTGATATATGACTTTGATATGATCTGAAAATAAGTTCATCTGTATAAGCTCTGATTTAGCTAAGATATGTATTATGCCATATATATATAAGTCAGATAAGATTTGTTATACGCATCTGTTTATAAACCTGAAAATTACTTTACTCCTTATATTTCCTTCGCATTCATAATATATGTACAATTCAGTGAAATTATGATTAGCTTTATATATATCATGGATTTGCACAGTTTAGTATATGATAAGCATGTGATTGGTTTTAATACCTACTGAGTCTTTGGACTCACTTTCGTTGCCTAACCATTTCATGAAATTGACCAGTGTGCGTTTTGACTCCGACGGGCGGTAGGTCGGAGGATGATCCCGAGTTTAGTTTGGATTCCGCCGCGCAGAATAAATAGATTTAGTTTCCCTTTGAATAATAAATGTAAATATGACTTTTGGATAGAGATATGTAGTACTCTGTATACGATGTAAATTATGAGTGTTTTATCTTATAGAAATGGTATGGTTATATTTATTTTGGAATATGTGATGGTTTGACATTTAGTGCCTTGCAAATATTCGGTCCACAACACTTCCGTACATCTGCTGTGACGTCCCCGGACACGATACGGAATCGCGGGAAGGGGGCGCCACAGAGAGTGGTATCAGAGCAAAGTTGTGAGGCTTGAAATTATTTACAGCCATCTGAATTTATATACCATACCATAAGATCGTAGGAATTTATTTTAGAATTTCATATCAAACCTAGAATCATACTCATTCGGATTAGTTCTCCCTCGCAGGAGATGGCTGGGAGTGATAGGGTTGAGGTTAATACTTCTCCCAAGGAGTCTGCGCCCTCAAATGGGACATCACAAGGAGTTGTCGGGGAATCAACTCATGGCGAGCTTGCTCCCGGTGGGCAAGGTGCGTTACCTATTCAGGGTGTGCCAGATTTAGGAGGCTTCACACAAGCTTTTCAAGGGTTAGTGCAGACTATGCAGTTACAAGCCCAAACTCATGCAATGATGCAAGCCCGGTTACAAACCCGTGTGCAAGAACAACCGAATAGGGCAGCAGGCGCTACCCTAATGGAGAAATTCAGACATATGAGTCCTCCTCCTTTTAAGGGGGAGAGTCACCCGGAGATTGTGGAAAATTGGGTGAGAGAGATTGAGAAGATTTTTACATCCATTAGATGTGCAGAGCAGGATAAGGTGATATTAGCTACATTTATGCTAAAGGACCGTGCAGACGAGTGGTGGAGGTCTGCACTTAGAACCACTTTCAGAAATAGAGAGACGGAGATTGGTTGGAATGAATTTCTTGATATCTTCCATGCAAAATTTCTCCCTCAACATTTGAAAGATAGGAAAGAAGTTGAATTTTTAAATTTGACTCAAGGAGGTATGTCAGTTGCCGATTATGAAGTAAAATTTACTGAATTGGAAAAGTATGCCCCTCATATTTGTTCTGATGAGCTTAGAAGGGTGAAGAAATTTGTTAGAGGTTTGAGAAGCAACATTAGAAGTAGAGTTGCAATCCTTGAGCCTCAGACTATGGCAGCAACTTTGAGGACTGCTTTTATTGCAGAAACTGAATATGAGGAATTCTTAGTAGAAAGACAAAGGGATATTGCAAAAAGGGGTAATCTTGGTTCAATTGTGAGGAAAGATAAGAAGCCAAAAATGACTTTTGCAGAGAAAGTTCAACCAGTTAGGAGAGATAATATGCCAGCTTGCCAACAGTGCGGGATGCAGCATAGAGGTAATGAATGTTGGCGGGCTGCAGGTAAATATTTTTCATGTGGTCAGACAGGGCATATGATAAGGGATTATCCCACAAGGCCAAGACAAGATCAGCAACCGCAACAGCAGCGGAGAGTTCAAGCCAGAGTATATGCACTAACAAGGGAAGACATCCGAGATGCCAATGCAGTAGCTGAAGGTATTCTTCTTATCGATGATATGCATGCAAAAGTTTTATTTAATCCGGGTGCTACACATTCATTTATTTCTCTGAGATTTGCTGAATCATTGAAAGATAAACAAATTGTGAACACTGATGAGATGTCCATTAACACACCAACTGGGGAGATAGCTAGAACGACTTCTGTTATTCCTATCATTGATGTGGTGATTCAGGGGAGGATTATGCCAGTATGTGTATATCTGCTGGAAATGACTGATTTTGATGTCATCTTGGGGATGGATTGTTAGATACAAATTTTGCCCTTCTAGATTGTCATGGAAAGAAAGTAATTTTTCAAAAACCTGGGGAGCAGACATTTCACTATCAATGTCCAAGGCACCGTTCTAGTAAAACACTAGTTTCAGCACTTAAAGCTTTGAAATTACTTAGAAGTGGATGACATGGTTATTTGGCTAGTGTAATGGCTATTCTTTCTAATGAAAATCAGAAAACCCCCTCGGATATCGATGTGGTCAGAGAATTTTCAGATGTATTCCCCGATGAACTTCCGGGTTTGCCACCACACCGAGAGGTGGAGTTCACTATTGAACTCTCACCGGGTACTTTACCCATTTCCATTCCTCCCTACAGAATGGCACCAGCCGAATTGACAGAATTGAAGAAACAATTGTAAGAATTGCTAGATAAGGGGTTTATTCGACCAAGTGTATCACCTTGGGTTGCACATGTTCTGTTTGTTAGAAAGAAAGATGGGTCACTTAGATTATATATTGACTATAGGAAATTGAATCAAGTGACCATTAAGAATAAGTACCCTTTGCCAAGAATTGATGATTTATTTGATCAGCTACGAACTGCCACGGTATTTTCAAAGATTGATCTCAGATATGGATATCACCAACTAAAGATAAGAGAAGAAGATTTCTCAAAAACTACTTTCAGAACACGATATGGGCATTATGAATTTTTGGTTATGCCATTTGGGTTAACTAATACACCAGCAGCATTTATGGATTTGATGAATAGAGTTTTCCAACCATATCTGGATACATTTGTAGTGGTGTTTATTGATGATGTGTTGATCTACTCTCCTACTGTTGAAACTCATCAAGAAAATTTGAGAATTGTGTTGGAAACTTTAAGGAAACATCAACTCTATGCGAAATTCAGTAAATGTGAATTCTGGTTGGATAAGGTCCAATTCCTAGGACATATCATTTCTGGTGATGGAGTGTCTGTTGATCCAGCTAAGGTTGACGCAGTTTTACATTGGGAAAGAGCGAAGAATGTCAGTGAGATTAGGAGCTTTTTGGGTCTTGCGGGTTACTATCGCAGGTTTATTGAAGGTTTTTCTTCTATTGCAGCTCTTATGACCAAATTGACTAGGAAAGGAGTTCCTTTTGAATGGTCAGATAAATGTGAAATGAGTTTTCAGGAATTAAGAACAAGGTTAACAACAGCCCCAATGCTTACTTTACCTTGTGGGTCATGAGGATTTGTGATATATACAGATGTCTCTAGAAAAGGACTAGGATGTGTCCTAATGCAGAATGGCAAAGTAGTAGCTTATGCATCCAGATAATTAAAGACCCATGAGATGAATTATCCAACACATGATTTGGAGTTGGCAGCGGTGGTACATGCTCTGAAGATTTGGCGCCATTATTTATATGGTGAGCAGTTTGAAGTATTTACAGACCATCAGAGTTTAAAATATATTTTCTCTCAGAAAGAATTAAATTTAAGGCAAAGACGGTGGATTGAATTTTTGAAGGATTATGATTTCACCTTGAATTATCACCCAGGAAAAGCAAATGTGGTAGCAGATGCACTCAACAGGAAGAGGCTAATGGCAATCCAGTTACGCCAAACTTGGAGAATGACATCTGATGTAGTGGAATATTCTCCGATATGCAAAGGGAGAAACTCATTTCTGGCCCAACTAACTATTCAGTCTACAATGGTTGAGCGAATTGTGCAAGCACAACCGAACGATCAGCAATTACAAAAATTGATTGGCACACCGAGATTTACTCAAAGTGCAGACGAGGCAATCAGATTTCAGGGAAGATTATGTGTACCTCGGAATGAAGAAATAAAGAAAGATCTATTGACCGAGGCACATAAATCACAATATTCTATTCACCCAGGCAGTACAAAAATGTACAAAAATATGAGAAGACAATTTTGGTGGATTGATATGAAAAAGGATATAGCAGAATTTGTCAGCAAGTGTCTTACTTGTCAACAAGTAAAGGCGGAGCATCAAAGGCCAGCGGGACCATTACAATTGATGGAAATTCCACAGTGGAAATGGGAGCATATCACTATGGATTTTGTGATGGGATTACCAATGACTAAGAGAAAACATGATTCTATTTGGGTAATTGTTGACAGGCTTACTAAGTCAGCCTATTTTCTGGCAATCACAAAGACACAATCATTAAAGGATTTAGCCAATTTGTATATTAGAGAGATTGTGAGACTTCATGGTGTGCCTGTGTCTATTATTTCATATAGGGATGCCAGGTTTACAGCAAAATTTTGGAGGAGTTTACAGATAGCATTGGGTACACAATTGAAATTTAGCTCAGCTTTTCACCCTCAAACAGATGGACAATCAGAGAGAACCATTCAAACACTAGAAGATATGTTGAGGGCGTGCAGTTTAGACTGGAAAGGCAGTTGGGATGAACATTTGCAGTTAATTGAGTTTGCATATAACAACAGCCATCATGCAAGCATAGGAATGGCACCATATGAAGCGTTATATGGTAGACCGTGTAGGTCACCTATTTGTTGGGATGAGGTTGGTGAGCGGAGATTGATTGGGCCACAGATTGTACAGGATTGTGTAGAAAAGGTTGAGTTGATTAGAAAAAGATTACTTACAGCTCAGAGTAGGCAGAAAAGTTATGCTGATCAAAGAAGGAGAGATCTACAATTTGCTGTCGGGGATCACGTATTTCTGAAAGTTTCGCCTACTAGGGGAGTAATGAGATTTGGCAAGAAAGGTAAACTCAGTCCAAGGTATGTTGGACCATTTGAAATCTTAAGAAGGATTGGAGAGGTGGCATATCAGCTGGCTTTACCACCATCATTGTCAGCAGTTCATGATGTATTCCATGTGTCCATGTTAAGAAAATACATGCCAGACTCATCACACGTTATAGATCATGAACAGTTAGAAATTCAGCCGGATCTTACATATGAGGAAAAGCTAGTTCGCATTCTCGATCGAAAGGAACAAGTGCTGAGAACGAAGATAATTCCATTGGTGAAGGTATTGCGGAATAGTACCTCAACAGAAGAAGCTACTTGGGAGATGGAAGATGAAATGCGGAAGAGATATCCACATCTATTCGGTACGTATTGAGTAAATCTATAAATTTCAAGGATGAAATTTGTTTAAGGGGGAGAGATTTGTAACACCTGAATTCGTCCGAAACTTAAACATAGTTAAATATCTTATAGTTAGTTCATATAAATTTTATGTTACCTTAATTAAAGTCTAATATCTTGAACGATATTATGTAACGAACCTTATTAAGTAAATTAAATAGTTATCTTACGTTAATAATGTATAACTTTTAATAGGAATGTCAGAATATAATCAATATTAGGCCCGTTGAATAGAGAATCCAAAAATATACAAATTTCATGTTGAACACTTTTTAAAATTTTGACGTTTGGAAGGCCAAAAATAAGATAGAGTGAACTAGTTCTTAGAAATTATGTCATTGTTAATTTTTTTAGGGTTTTCTTATAAAAATCAAAACAAACAAAAAAAAATACAAAATCCCAAAATATCTCACGTAAGCCTTCCCCCCCTCCTTGTTATCCTCTTCCTCTCATCCCCTCCCCTCATCCTTATCCCCTCCTCCTTCTTCTTATCTTCTCCTCCCCTCCCCCTATATATACCCCCCCTCTCCCCCTCTTTCCCTTCCACTCCATCCACCCCCCTCTCCCCCTCCAACTCTCTCTCTCTCTCTCTCCCCATATCTCTCTCTCTTTCTATTTTTATTTTCTCTTTTTTTTACTCTCTATTATCACTTTACTCTCTCTAATCTCTCTCCACTTTCTCTCTCTACTCTTTTTTACTTTCTCTCTCTACTTTTTCTCTTTAAATATCTCTCTATACTTCTTTCTCTACTCTCTCTCTACTTTCTTTCTCTATCTTCTCTATCTACTTTCTCTCTCTACTTTCTCTCTCTAAATTCTCTCTCTTCTCTCTTCTCTCTTCCCACTCTCATTCTCTTATTAATAAACGGAGAAGACAATACAACATCAGAATAATATAAATAATTAATAAACACTTGGACGGAGGATTTGAAACTTAATTGGATAATTTCGCCCTTCTTTACGCATCTGGGACTGGGAAATTATCTTTTCCTACGCAAGGATTTTTACGGGAGCTCGAGTTAGATATTAAAGTCAATTCGGAAGTCCCTTCTAAAGGTAGGCACGATAAACCGAGTGCATGTTATTTGTTAATTACATTTCTTTGATTTGATTTTGTTTGAAATGTAATTTAAGTCATTGATTTGTTTAACCCAATGATTTATGTTTAGAATCAGTTATTTATTTAGTTATAATTCTGTAAAAATATTATTTTCTCTCTAATCTCTCTCTAATCTCTCTCTAATCTCTTTCTACTTTCTCCCTCTACTTTCTCTCTCTACTTTCTCTCTCTACTCTCTCACTCTACTCTAATCTCTTCGAATGCTATATATATTTAGTTAATAATATTAAAATATGATCGAGTTATTTTGTAAAGTTCAATGACAAGTTTTAAGTATTGAGACGACTATGTAATAAGCATCATAATAAGAATAAAAAATTTGATTAAGCATATGGACTGTGTCACTTTAAGGAGGTGTGGGGCGACAAACCGTAGTTAGCTTCCGCTACGGGATTAGGCCCATTTCCGAGGACAAACGGACTTCTGAAAAATTTGGAACCCAGAATATGAAAATTATCTGGGAATGGTGGAGTATTAACTCCCGATCCTGCGTGGTTGATCAAGGCCGACAGGCTCCAGCATTTAGACCTTTTGTCTTTATGTCGACGTATGGATGCCTATGTATGTGTTTGCTACTGCTTTTAGTGACGGGATGCCTGTCCAATATATGCTGCCAAATAATATGAAGTTCAGATTTGATATATGACTTTGATATGATCTGAAAATAAGTTCATCTGTATAAGCTCTGATTTAGCTAAGATATATATTATGCCATATATATATAAGTCAGATAAGATTTGTTATACGCATCTGTTTATAAACCTGAAAATTACTTTACTCCTTATATTTCCTTCGCATTCATAATATATGTACAATTCAGTGAAATTGTGATTAGCTTTATATATATCATGGATTTGCACAGTTTAGTATATGATAAGCATGTGATTGGTTTTAATGCCTACTGAGTCTTTGGACTCACTTTCGTTGCCTAACCATTTCAGGAAATTGACCAGTGTGCGTTTTGACTCCGACGGACGGTAGGTCGGAGGATGATCCCGAGTTTAGTTTGGATTCCGCCGCGCAGAATAAATAGATTTAGTTTCCCTTTGAATAATGAATGTAAATATGACTTTTGGATAGAGATATGTAGTACTCTGTATACGATGTAAATTATGAGTGTTTTATCTTATGGAAATGGTATGGTTATATTTCTTTTGGAATATGTGATGGTTTGGCCTTTAGTGCCTTACTAATATTCGGTCCACAACACTTCCGTACATCTGCTGTGACGTCCCCGGATACGATACGGGATCGCGGGAACGGGGCGCCACAATATGGGTCATAAGTCTCATGTATCTGATTCTGATTGGGATTCAAGATTCACAAATGAGTCAGATGAGTGAATTTCGACATTTTGTACTTTATGAGTGAAGTTGAATGATGTTATGAATTATATATGTATATGTTCACTTTAACATATTAACATATATTATTTTGTCTCTTCAAATAATATGTTTAATTGAGAGGTGTAATAGGTTATTTCAATGGATAAGGTATTAATAATTGTATATATGTAAATTTTTTTGTTACATAATAAATTTATTAATGTGTAGTCACTCACTGTTTATATCTTATTAATAATTGGAAGAGTCAGTAAAATTAATCTTATGTAATTTAGTATGCATATATGATCATAAAAAATTAAACATTCTATTATTTTTCAATGCATATATTAATTAACAATTTAAATAAATCATTATTAAAAATTTATTTTTAAAAAATATAAAAAATAAAAGTTTAAAAAATAAAAAAAATCACGCCATGTCGATGTCCGTATCGGTATGCTGCCCATACCGTCCCGTACCGGGCCATGATCGGTACTGCAAATCTTGCTCACACCGTGGATTAAAATATCAAAAATATCTTTTGATCTGGCCAATTGGGTAGCTTTTTTTTAATATTAAACTTTTTATAGTTTGATGTAGTATTAGCTTCGGCAATAATAAAATTTCTATATTGATATTATATGGTGCGGACAAACGCCGCAATACACGCCGGTGGACGAGGACACGCCGAGGCCCGGTTAGCTCGTGGAGGACGTGGACGCATAGGTCAAACCATCATCCTTATTTCACATTTTTTGGCCATGTTGGGCCCTATTTTAGTCCATGTTAGACAATTGTACTCGTGTATGGCATATGGGCTACGGGCTAGAGTTAATGGGCCTTGGGCTTGAAATGAGCCAAAAGGGCTAGGTGTGCTAGGTGAAAGGGGTTTATGGAAAGAGGGCTAGGTGGCTAATGGAAGGGGGCGCCCCCCTTCTTGATCCAAGAGGAGGGCTGCCACCTACCCTCCCTTGACTCCCTCCCTCTTATTTTCAAAGGAAGGAAGCTTCCTTCCCCCTCCCCTTGGTCTCCCTCCTCCACCTAAGTCAAGGGGGCGCACCCCCTCTCTCTCCCCTCCCTCCCATGCCATTCTTGTAACGACCCGAGAATCCGATTACCAGGAAGGCCCGATAACCCGAGACTCGCACCGCCGCCCACGAGCCGGGAGGGCTCGGAAGGGCTAAAAGGAGTGTGGAGGCGCAAAGAAATAGGAAATAAAGCAGGACGACCAACAACAACTAGCTAAAAAAAAGAACAACTACAGCTACAACAGAGTCCAGTCCAACAGAAAGTACAGTCTAAAGCAGTAAAACGTACCACATGCCAAGTGAACACTCGGCCCGGCAAGCTGGCAACTACGAACCTCCGCTCCGCACCCTCGAACCTCGAGGAAGAACCGCTACACCTGAAAAGCAGGGAATGAGTCTCCAAAACAGAGACTCAGCAGGGATCCCGCGGAACCCCAACCGGAAACAACGGCGGTAGCGGAAAGGAGAGTTACAACTACAGCAGGCACAGCAAACCGGTGGCCGGTCAAAAACTCGACACTACAGCTACTCCTACTGCAAGAAGGTAGACCTCGATCACGCAGTCGAAGCTACCGAACCACGCTAGTACCACCTACCGAAGTAAGAACACACGGCAACCACGCCGTAGAGGCCTGTCCCCCGGACACGGCCGACCTGGACACGCTGTCCAAGGTGCAACCCCGACCATCCGATCGCGGGTACCTCACCACAAGACGCCACCTCGGTAAAGCCACTAGCACTAGTCTCACGGCGCAAGAACCGACACACGCGCCAAGGTGAAACAACCGAACTCACCGGTCATCACGACCGAAAACCCGAAGGTCAAAGACACGGAAACTGACAGTCTGTCACTCCGTACTTGACAGGAGTACCACCCACTAGAAGCACAGCCGGTAGCGTCCCCTGACGTCTTACACCGCACCACAGGTGAACCGCCTGACGTGGTAGGTCCTACCCGAGGCGCGAACACCGTACAAGTAACCACAAACAAGTAACTAGCTGGGGTCACGCCCGTCGACGTGGGTCCAACCGCCCCCAACCACGTGTACACACACAGACCACGCGTCACTAGGTCTGGTCCTCTGACCGGTTTTCCCCCGTAGCCGGACTCTGGCTACCGACGAGGGGCCTACGGTAACCGGTCCACAAACCGTCTCAAAGGTGAATGCCCGTACACCACTCCCAGGTGAGACCAGCACCTCGTACTGGTGGGCTACGACTAGTGGAGGGTCACTGAAGGAGTAGACTCTCAAGTCAACGAAAAACAACGTCCGAATCCGACGACGTACAGGGACCACCCCACGTACCGGCCCCGTCGCACGGTGACCACAGTCAGAGAAGAAACGGGACTCACAGTCCACGGCCACGCACGCACCGTGCGCTAGAGTCGAGAAAACTCAAGTGGCACTAAGCCACTGGACTCTGGACAGTCCTCTAGACGCACTACACCCAACGGTCCTTGAGTCACACAACTCACGAGTCGCCAAGACCACTCCCTCGAAAAGGGAATGCAAAGGACTAAGGCCACCCACACGGGCCACACGGAAAACACAGAAGCACGATTCCCAGGGCAGCACACAAGCCGCCATGTCGATTTCCCATCCTAGCGCAGGCGGGAAACCTCCAGCCCCAGGCCGGATAACTGGACTCGGAGTCCAAGGCCAAACACGTGGCCCACATGGGAATCGCCTTCCAAAGAAAACCCACGACATGCAGGGGAGACCCCACCGCACACCCACCGATACACGGTGACTCGATCAAGCGTAAACACGACAACCCGGAACACGTGAGGTCACCCGGACCCACCACACCTACGGGCACGCTAATCGAGGCAACACGGTCCCTCCCGACACCCCAAAAACATGGACACAGAACCCATGGGGTGTCCGAGATACTCATAAGGCCGTAGATCGACCACTGGGTCACAACCGGGTCGACCGGAGACCAACACAACACAATCGGAATGCTAAAAGGTCACCTAGACCCTTAAGCTCACGGGCATGCAAAACGAGGTAAGTGGGACAACCTCTGGACACCCAAAGACACGGTCACGGAACTCCACGGGGTGTCCGAGACACTCACGAGACCTAAAGTCAACCACTGTGTCGCAACCGGGTCGACCGGAGGTCAAAACAGCGCAAACAGGAACCAGAACGTGGTAGTGGTCACCTGGTGACCGCGACCAGATAGTGGTCGACCGGGGACCGCGACCAGATGGTAGCGGTCGACCGGAGACCGCGACCATGCTGTCACGGTCACCTCACGACCGCGACTATCCAGGCGTAACCCCGATGATAGCGGTCGCCTGAGGACCGCGACCAGATGGTAGCGGTCATCCCATGACTGCGACCAGACCAAAGCGGTATATCGCTCGACCGCGACACTGCCAACGCTCTCAATTAAAACACAAGGATGAAGGCGGTTCTCCCACGACCGCGACCAGTGAACGCGGTTACTGGTGGACCGCGACCAGTGAACGCGGTCATTTCGGAAAACCGGGAACGGCGGGAAAACCCCAAAAATCCACGCCACGCCCCCAAACATCCACGGATGAGGGGGAAAACACAGGGGAAGCTCCCCAGTAGCCCCTAGCATGCATCTATGGCCTCGGATCGGCCTAAAACACAACGAATCGCTAGATCGGGCGATCACTCCCCAAATCATGGTTTTCCCCAAAATGCCCCAAATGGCCCGCTCGGCTCACCGCAGCCTACGAAACTTGCGGGAAAAGAAAGAGCACGAGCTGGGGGTCCATCACCCTACCTCCACCGAAGATTTCGCGCACCGTGGACGCCGATCCACGAAGAAAACGCCGTTGAGGCCTCGCCGCTCCACGAACTCACGGCCGAGCTTCACAGCGCCCTCGAGCCTCGATCCTCGACCCATCCTCGCCATCCTCCTCGCCCGCGTCACCCCGCGTCGCCCCCGCCTCGGTCCGTCGGCCGTCGGAGAGGAGAGAGTGAGAGGAGAGAGCGTGAGAAGAGAGAGGGAGAGAAGAGAGAAATGAGAGGAGAGAGAGGGTGGGGGATTTAAATAGGAAATTCCAACAAATCGGAAAAATCTCGAAAAATAGAAAATCACACTCTCGCGATCCTCGGAACACACCGATCGCAACGGTACCGCACTCGCCTAGGTGAACGGCTCGGTTCACCCGTAACGAGGTTCCGAAGGGAAAGCCGAAACCCACGCCGGGAATCAGAAAACACACGCGGAAAAAGCCGCGGAACGCCTCCGGGCCTCCGAAACGACTCCGGATCGCGCCGATCCGAACACGAAAGATGTCCGAAACAAAATTTCGGACACAACGGAGTCGGACACTCCGAGAAACTAGATCCGGGACTTATGAACAAGGATCCAATAAATCCGGGGCATTACAGCCCTCCCCCCTTAAAGGAATTTCATCCTCGAAATTCAGGACCAAGCACAAAGTCACAGGGGAAGAACACCAAACCAACTGACACGCTGTCAGAGCCCTAGCACAGAAACCTCGATTCTCACGAAAACACCAATCCTGAGGGACATAGCCAGACTTACAATCATAAATGACACCTCGCTCCGCGCGCCGAGCACACTGGCCAACAGAGTAGGCATATACGAAAGGACACAATCCAGCATCACCTCAGACAACGCGAGAATCCACCATGGCACCGCAGCCACAATCTCGCTCACCGAGGAAACACAACCCTCGTCACGAGAAGCAGCTACCGATCCATCCAATGGTCGGCAGACAAATCGCGCATCAGCCTCGTAGCCAGCTGACAGATCGCACACCCTCCTCAAGGGAGCAACCAAAATAGAGCCTCCACTAGCTCAAACAGTCATCACGGCAGACCGCAACCGGAACATCGGCTCAACACCAAGAAACACCTCCCACATGGCAAGCCGAAAGCCGGACATAACACTGTGCCAACTCTTGTCAGAAGACAAACTTCGACAAAGCCCAGATCCCATCCGGGAAGGCACATCACAGAAACAACCACCAAAGGTCTCGCTGGCACACGGCTCTCGCCACGCTCGAGCCCCAACAACCAGCATCTTCTGTCTCTGAAAAGACCATCCATTAGTCACCGACTGCTCACCAACAGGAAACCTCCGCTTGCTCAGCTTCTCCCTTCTTTTCTGGTCCTCGACCGGGTCTAAAGGAAACATTCCAAACCTCGGCAAGCCATCCGTCGACTCTCCTACGGACCGAAGCCGCATCTCGAGCATCACTCCCTTCAGACACCGCATCCGAGCTCGAACATCACGCCAACTCGACCCTCTCGGGGAGCACGACGAAACCAAATGACGGATTCTGGTGTCTTCAGTCATCACCTCACTAGACTCAGACTCACAGGGGAACCACCCCATGCTAGTCACCAAACCAGGGATAACCATCGCGACAGCAACGTCCTATCAAGGACCATCCTCCGACGCCAATCTCACAAAAAGGCCTCCGCCCACAGGCGTCACTCTTCTATATGGTCTCATCAATCCTTCGATCAATCCAAGTGGACACCTGCCAATCTCGATTCCGCCCTTACCACAGAGCCACGGGAAACCACCTGAACAATGCTCACGGGTCCCTAAGCAACAAACATCTCACCGTCACAATTCGACAAGACCGTAGAACCAACAGACACTGCTGTGGTCGGTCACACAGTTAGGCTCACCAGCCACTCACAACCGCCAACCGGGACCCATAGTCTGCCAGAGACCACTTCTGCAAAAATGATCTCATTCGAGGACACGACTGGGAACACAAGTCGGCACCAAGCCACCGACTCTGACCAACACGTCCTCACCCATCGTCAGGCGACATCCTCAACAACCTCATCCAGGTCCAACACCGATGCCTGACACGGCTTCCATCACAGGAACATGGTACTCATGCGGCGCACTAGCCAGCACATTCCCCAACACTCCATCCTGCCAGTGCCAAGAATCACGATATCTCGAGCAACGACATGGCAACGGCACGTTTCACACCGAGGAACCAATCCCCCGATGCTCAACGCGAACTCAGGAATCCGCCCGTAGCAACCAACGCTACGATCCTGAACCAGCGGGTCACAAGCCCACCACGCTTCCGCTGCGCACTCAAATCCGCGCGCACTGCCGAGAAAGTAAACACCGCCTAACCAGCACTCGTCCTTCCGGAACAGCGCCAGCACCCTCACACGACAAGGGAATGAGCACGACTTCTCACAGGCAACCGCCTCGCCAAAACACGGATCACGTCTCACACGGACTTCATGGCACACGAAGGCCAACTAATCCGAACACACAATGCAAGACGAAGATCCTTAGCCGAACGCAATCTCTCCAACCAAAGGAGAAACCAGCGCACTTTCGACCAACGGAAGAACTCCACGCTCGACCTGACCCCGAACCTCGTGCACGCTGGAAACAGCACCATCCAGCACTGAGAAAACCATCACTTCCATCAGGTCAGCGCCTCCGGCACACTCGGCGAGTGTCACGTCGGACCATGATCACAGCATCTCTCGATGCACCACTGCTGCAATTCCTCGAACTGCAACACGGCATGCCAAGAGCCGCAACACGAGCCGTAACGACAACCACAAACGCTCATCCTCGAGTCCCGAAATCACCGCGGAGCCTTCACATCTCAAGCCAACTCCAGGGTGAACACAACCCATTCGCACACAAGAGCGCAGGAGCAAGACTTACTGGGACACCACAACCCAATCCTGCCTCGAAATCCGTAAAATAATCGGGACCGACACGTCATTTCTGACGCCACAGAGCACGACAAGGACATCAGGCTCGACAAATCAGCAGCTCACCGAGAAGACATTCCGCTCACCGGAGCACACTTCTCGATCAGAACACCCGCTCTGCCACCTTAAACCACGACCTGAAAACCTCAGGGGCTGGACAACCCTCAAGCTGGAGTGGCCAAAACTGACAGCAGCTCCCTCAGAGCACGCTCACGGTCTCTTAACCATGAAAAATCCTCTCCAGCCACCTGACCATGCTGCAGGTTCCTCGAACGCAGCACCGCGAGCTTACGCCTGCCAGCAACCTCTGCCCAACGCAGCACGACCAGGGTCACCATCGATGAGTGAGAAGGCTCTCGACCTCGATCTTTAGACCCCACGCTGGCATGAAAGTCGCGGACAGCAACCACCTTCACAGCGCCACACAGCGCACTCAAGCTCTCAAGCGAGAAACAAGGCGGAAAGCGAACACAAAACCCTAAGCCAGCTGCCGACTGTACTGGACCTTACGGACTCTGATCACTGCAAAATCTCGAATTCCTATGTACGTCCACAACCACCGCTCTGATACCAGCTGTAACGACCCGAGAATCCGATTACCGGGAAGGCCCGATAACCCGAGACTCGCACCGCAGCCCACGAGCCGGGAGGGCTCGGAAGGGCTAAAAGGAGTGTGGAGGCGCAAAGAAATAGGAAATAAAGCAGGATGACCAACAACAACTAGCTGAAAAAAATAACAACTACAGCTACAACAGAGTCCAGTCCAATAGAAAGTACAGTCTAAAGCAGTAAAACGTACCACATGCCAAGTGAACACTCGGCCCGGCAAGCTGGCAACTACGAACCCCCGCTCCTCACCCTCGAACCTCGAGGAAGAACCGCTACACCTGAAAAGCAGGGAATGAGTCTCCAAAACAGAGACTCAGCAGGGATCCCGCGGAACCCCAACCGGAAACAACAGCGGTAGCGGAAAGGAGAGCTACAACTACAGCAGGCACAGCAAACCGGTGGCCGGTCAACAACTCGGCACCACAGCTACTCATACTGCCAGAAGGCAGACCTCGATCACGAAGTCGAAGCTACCGAACCACGCTAGTACCACCTACCGAAGTAAGAACACACGGAAACCACGCCGTAGAGGCCTGTCCCCCGGACACGGCCGACCTGGACACGCTGTCCAAGGTGCAACCCCGACCATCCGATCGCGGGTACCGCACCACAAGACGCCACCTCAGTAAAGCCACTAGCACTAGTCTCACGGCGCAAGAACCGACACACGCGCCAAGGTGAAACAACCGAACTCACCGGTCATCACGACTGAAAACCCGAAGGTCAAAGACACGAAAACTGACAGTCTGTCACTCCGTACTCGACAGGAGTACCACCCACTAGAAGCATAGCCGGTAGCGTCCCCTGACGTCTTACACCGCACCGCAGGTGAACCGCCTGACGTGGTAGGTCCTACCCGAGGCGCGAACACCGTACAAGTAACCACAAACAAGTAACTAGCTGGGGTCACGCCCGTCGACGTGGGTCCAACCGCCCCCAACCACGTGTACACACACAGACCACGCGTCACTAGGTCTGGTCCTCTGACCGGTTTTCCCCCGTAGCCGGACTCTGGCTACCGACGAGGGGCCTACGGTAACCGGTCCACAAACCGTCTCAAAGGTGAATGCCCATACACCACTCCCAGGTGAGACCAGCACCTCGTACTGGTGGGCTACGACTAGTGGTGGGTCACTGAAGGAGTAGACTCTCAACTCAACGGAAAACAACGTCCGAATCCGACGACGTACGGGGACCACCCCACGTACCGGCCCCGTCGCACGGTGACCACAGTCGGAGAAGAAACGGGACTCACAGTCCACGGCCACGCACGCACCGTGCGCTAGAGTCGAGAAAACTCAAGTGGCGCTAAGCCACTGGACTCTGGACAATCCTCTAGACGCACTACACCCAACGGTCCTTGAGTCACAAGACTCGGGGCCAAGACTGTTGTACGCAACAGCACAAGGCCGTCAATCTAGTCCAATCTCTAGGTCTAAAATCACGGTAGCACGAGTACCGAGACAACTCACGAGTCGCCAAGACCACTCCCTCGAAAAGGGAATGCAAAGGACTAAGGCCACCCACACGGGCCACACGGAAAACACAGAAGCACGATTCCCAGGGCAGCACACAAGCCGCCATGTCGATTTCCCATCCTAGCGCAGGCGGGAAACCTCCAGCCCCAGGCCGGATAACTGGGCTCGGAGTCCAAGGCCAAACACGTGGCCCACATGGGAATCGCCTTCCAAAGAAAACCCACGACATGCGGGGGAGACCCCACCGCACACCCACCGATACACGGTGACTTGATCAAGTGTCAACACGACAACCCGGAACACGTGAGGTCACCCGGACCCACCACACCTACGGGCACGCTAATCGAGGTAACACGGTCCCTCCCGACACCCCAAAAACATGGACACAGAACCCATGGGGTGTCCGAGATACTCACAAGGCCGTAGATCGACCACTGGGTCACAACCGGGTCGACCGGAGACCAACACAACACAATCGGAACGCTAAAAGGTCACCTAGACCCTTAAGCTCGCGGGCACGTAAAACGAGGTAAGTGGGACAACCTCTGGACACCCAAAGACACGGTCACGGAACTCCACGGGGTGTCCGAGACACTCACGAGACCTAAAGTCAACCACTGGGTCGCAACCGGGTCGACCGGAGGTCAAAACAGCGCAAACATGAACCAGAACGTGGTAGTGGTCACCTGGTGACTGTGACCAGATAGTGGTCGACCGGGGACCGTGACCAGATGGTAGCGGTCGACCGGAGACCGCGACCATGCTGTCACGGTCACCTCACGACCGCGACTATCCAGGCGTAATCCCGATGGTAGCGGTCGCCTGAGGACCGCGACCAGATGGTAGCGGTCATCCCATGACCGCGACCAGACCAAAGCGGTCTATCGTACGACTGCGACACTGCCAACGCTCTCAATCAAAACACAAGGATGAAGGCGGTTCTCCCACGACCGCGACCAGTGAATGCGGTTACTGGTGGACCGCGATCATTTCGGAAAACCCCAAAAATCCACGCCACGCCCCCAAACATCCACGGATGAGGGGGAAAACACAGGGGAAGCTCCCCAGTAACCCCTAGCATGCATCTATGGCCTCGGATCGGCCTAAAACGCAACGAATCGCTAGATCGGGCGATCACTCCCCAAATCATGGTTTTCCCCAAAACGCCCCAAACGGCCCGCTCGGCTCACCGCAGCCTACGAAACTTGCGGGAAAAGAAAGAGCACGAGCTGGGGGTCCATCACCCTACCTCCACCGAAGATTTCACGCACCGTGGACGCCGATCCACGAAGAAAACGCCGTTGAAGCCTCGCCGCTCCACGAACTCACGGCCGAGCTTCACCGCGCCCTCGAGCCTCGATCCTCGACCCATCCTCGCCATCCTCCTTGCCCGCGTCGCCCCGCCTCGCTGTAACGACCCGAGAATCTGATTACCGGGAAGGCCCGATAACCCGAGACTCGCACCGCCGCCCACGAGCCGGGAGGGCTCGGAAGGGCTAAAAGGTGTGTGGAGGCACAAAGAAATAGGAAATAAAGCAGGACAACCCACAACAACAAGCTGAAATAAAGAACAACTACAGCTACAACAGAGTCCAGTCCAACAGAAAGTACAGTCTAAAGCAGTAAAACGTACCACATGCCAAGTGAACACTCGGCCCGGCAAGCTGGCAACTACGAACCCCCGCTCCTCACCCTCGAACCTCGAGGAAGAACCGCTACACCTGAAAAGTAGGGAATGAGTCTCCAAAACAGAGACTCAGCAGGGATCCCGCGGAACCCCAATCGGAAACAACAGCGGTAGCGGAAAGCAGAGCTACAACTACAGCAGGCACAGCAAACCGGTGGCCGGTCAACAACTCGGCACCACAGCTACTCATACTGCCAGAAGGCAGACCTCGATCACACAGTCGAAGCTACCGAACCACGCTAGTACCACCTACCGAAGTAAAAACACACGGCAACCACGCCGTGGAGGCCTATCCCCCGGACACAACCAACCTGGACACGCTGTCCAAGGTGCAACCCCGACCATCCGATCGCGGGTACCGCACAACAAGACCCAACCTCGGTAAAGCCACTAGCACTAATCTCACGGCGCAAGAACCGACACACGCGCCAAGATGAAACAACCGAACTCACCGGTCAAAATGACCAAAAACCCGAAGGTCAAAGACACAGAGACTGACAGTCTGTCACTCCGTACTCGACAGGAGTACCACCCACTAGAAGCACAGCCGGTAGCGTCCCCTGACGTCTTACACCGCACCGCAGGTGAACCGCCTGACGTGGTAGGTCCTACCCGAGGCGCGAACACCGTACAAGTAACCACAAACAAGTAACTAGCTGGGGTCACGCCCGTCGACGTGGGTCCAACCGCCCCCAACCACGTCTGCACACACAGACCTTGCGTCACTAGGTCTGGTCCTCTGACCGGTTTTCCCCCGTAGCCGGACTCTGGCTACCGACGAGGGGCCTACGGTAACCGGTCCTCAAACCGTCTCAAAGGTAAGCCCGTACACCACTCCCTGGTGCGACCAGCACACGCGTACTGGTAGGCTACGACTAGTGGAGGGTCACTGAAGGAGTAGACTCTCAACTCAACGGAAAACAACGTCCGAATCCGACGACGTACGGGGACAACCCCGCGTACCGGCCCCGTCGCACGGTGGCCACAGTCGGAGAAGAAACAGGACTCGCAGTCCACGGCCACGCACGCACCGTGCGCTAGAGTCGAGAAAACTCAAGTGGCGCTAAGCCACTGGACTCTGGACAGTCCTCTAGACACACTACAGCCAACGGTCCTTGAGTCACAAGACTCGGGGTCAAGACCGTTGCACGCAACAGCACAAGGCCATCAATCTAGTCCAATCTCTAGGTCCAAAACCACGATATCACGAATACCGAGACAACACACGAGTTGCCAAGACCATTCCCTTGGGAAGGGAACGCAAGGGACAAAGGCCACTCACACGGGCCACACGGAAAACACAGAAGCACGATTCCCAAGGCAGCACACAAGCCGCCACGACGATTTCCCATCTTGAAGCAAGCGGGAAACCTCCAGCCCCAGGTCGGACAACTGGACTCACAGTCCAAGGCCAAACACCTGGCCCACACGGGAATCTCCTTCCAAAGGAACCCACGATATGCGGGGGAGACCCCACCGCACGCACACCGATACACGGTGACTCGATCAAGCGTAACACAAGAGCCCGGAACACGTGGGATCACCCGGACCCACCACACCAATGGGCACGCTAATCGAGGAAACACGGTCCCTCCCGACACCCCAGAAACGCGGACACAGAACCCACGGGGTATCCGGGACACTCACAAGGCCAAAGGTCGACCACTGGGTCACAACCGGGTCGACCGGGGACCAACACAACACAATCGGAACACCAGAAGGTCTCACGGACCCTTAAACCGATGGGCACGTTAATCGAGGTAAACCAACCCTCTGGACACCCAAAGACACGGTCACAGAAGTCCATGGGGTGTCCGAGACACACACGGCCCAAGGGGAGCACGAGACAACACGGAGATCGCGCTAGGATCACCTAGCGCTACAAGCCAGAACGCGCTAGGGAACCCTAGCGCAACATGGCAGATCGCGCTAGGATCCCCTAGCGCGACAGGGACCATCGCGCTAGGGGCTCCCAGCGCGACAAGGCAGGTCGCGCTAGAGATCCCTAGCGCGACAATCCAGAATGCGCCATAACCCTATAGCGTGACAGGAACCGCCAAACTGTTCATCTTCTCCGATGAACGCGCTCGGTCGGGGCAGCGCGACTATCAAGAACGCGCTACTGGAGTATAGCGCGTTCTCAGTCCGCGCCCGAAAACGGTAGAAACCGCGGGAAAAGCCATGCCACGCCCCGTTCACCCCCAGGTGAAGGGGAAACAAAAGGGGAAACCTCCCCCAAGCCCCTAGGCATGCATCTAAACCCCTGGATCGCCCAAAAACACCATAAAACGGGAGATCCGGCTCACACCCCAAAAACATGCATTTTGCCCAAAACGCCCCGTTTAGCCCGCTCGGCTCACCACGGCCTACGAAACTCGCGGGAAAGGAAGTACACGGGCTGAGGGTCCATCACCCTACCTCCACCGAAGATTTCGCGCACCGTGGACGCCGATGCACGAAGAAAACGCCGTTGAAGCCTCGCCGTTCCACGAACTCACGGCCGAGCTTCCACGCGCCTCCACCGCCTCGATCCTCATCCATCCTCGCCCGTGCCTCGCCCGCGCCGTCCCCGCCTCGCCCATGCTCCGTCCCGTCAGCCGCCGGAGAGAGAGGGAGAGAGGAGAGAGCGTGAGAAGAGAGAGGGAGAGAAATGAGAAATGAGAGGGGGAGAGAGAGAAAAAGCTATTTATAGGAAAATCCGGAATTTCGGAAAAATCTAGAAAAATAAAAAATCACACCCTCGCGATCCTCGGAACGCACCGATCGCAACGGTACCACTCGCGCCCTGGTGAACGGCCCGGTTCACCCGCAACGAGGTTCCGAAGGGAAAGCCGAAACCCACGCCGCGAATCGGAAAACACACGCGGAAAAAGCCGCGGAACGCCTCCGGGCCTCCGAAACGACTCCGGATCGCGCCGATCCGAACGCGGAAGATGTCCGAAATGAAATTTCGGACACAACGGAGCTGGACACTCCGAGAAACCAGATCCGGGACCCACGAACGGGGATCCAAAAAATCCGGGGCATTACAGCCCTCCCCCCTTAAAGGAATTTCGTCCTCGAAATTCAGGACCTAGCACAAAGTCACAGGGGAAGAACACTGAACCAACTGACACGCTGTCAGAGCCCCAGCACAGAAAACCTCTATTCTCATGAAAAAAAACCGATCCTGAGGGACACCGCCAGACTTACAATCACAAGCAACACCTTACTCCTCGCACCGAGCACACAGGCCAACAGAGCAGGCATATAGCAAAGGACACAGTCCGGCATCACCTCAGACAACGCGAGAATCCATCATGGCACCGCAGTCACAATCTCGCTCACCGAGGAAACACAACCCTCGACACGAGCAACAGCTACTGATCCACCCAATGGTCAGCAGACAAATCGCACATCAGCTTCGCAGCCAGCTGACAGGTCGCACACCCTCCTCAAGGGAGCAACCAAAACAGAGCCTCCACCAGCTCAAGCAGCCATCTCAACGGACCGCAACCAGCACATCTGCTCAACACCAAGAAACACCCCACACATGGCAAGCCGAAAGCCGGTCATAACACTGCGCCAACTCTTGTCAGAAGACAACCTTCGACAAAGCCCAGATCCCATCCGGAAAGGCACATCACAGAAACAACCACCAAAGGTCTCGCTGGCACGCGGCTCTCGCCACGCTTGAGCCTCAACGACCAGCATCTTCTGTCTCAGAAAAGACCATCCACTGGTCACCAACTGCTCGCCAACTCGACCCTCTCGGGGAGCATGATGAAACCAAATGACAGAACCTGGCGTCTTCGGTCATCACCTCACGGGACTCAGACTTATAGGGAACCACCCCATGCTAGTCACCACCGGAACAGTGCTCACGGCGACCTAGTCGCCGACACCACGACCAAAGCACTCTGGGTCCCCGATCGATTATACATCTCACCGTCACAATCCGACAAGACCGTAGAACCAACAGACACTGCTGTGGTCGGTCACACGGTTAGGCTCACCAGCCACTCACAGCCGCCAACCGGGACCCATCGTCTGCCAGAGACCACATCCTCAAAGCACGATCTCATTCGAGGACATGACTAGGAACACAAGTCGGACACCAAGCCACCGACTCCGACCATCACGTCCTCGACCACCGTCAGGCGACATTCTCAACAACCCCATTTAGGTCCAACACCGACGCCTGACACGGCTTCCAACACAGGAACATGGTACTCATGCGGCGCACTAGCCAGCACTTTTCCCAACACTCCATCCTGCCAGTGCCAACAACCATAATACCTCGAGCAATGACACGGCAACAACACGTTTCACACCGAGGAACCCATCCTCCGATGCTCAACGCAAACTCAGGAATCCGCCCATAGCAACCAACGCTATGATCCTGAACCAGTGGGTTATGGTCCCACCACGCTTCCGCTGCGCACTCAAATCCACGCGCACAGCCGAGAAAGCAAACACCGCCCAACCAGCACTTGTCCTTTCGGAATAGCGCCAGCACCCTCACACAACAAGGGAATGGGCACGACTCCTCACAGGCAACCACCCTGCCAAGACAAGGAGCACGTCTCGCACGGACTTCATGGCACACAAGGCCAACCAATCCGAACACACAATGCAAGACGACGACCCTTAGCCGAACGCAATCTCTCCAACCAAAGGGGAGACCAACGCACTTCCGACCAACGGAAGAACTCCACGCTCGACCTGACCTCGAACCTCGCACAGGCTGGAAACAGCACCATCCAGCACCAAGGAAAATCATCGCTTCCATCAGGTCAGCGCCTCCAACACACCCAACGAGTGTCACGTCGGATCACAAGCACAGCATCTCTCGATGCACCACCGCTGCAATTCCTCGAACTGCAACACGGCATGCCAAGAGCCGCAACACGAGCCACAACGACAACCGTCGACGCTCATTCTCGAGTCCCGAACTCACCGCGGAGCCTTCACATCCCAAGCCAACGCCAGGGTGAACACAACCCATCCACTGACATAAGCGCAGGAGCAAAGACTTAACGGGACATCTCTGCCAAATCCTGCCTCGAAATCAGCAGAACAATCAGGGCCGACACGTCATTTCTGACGCCACAGAGCGCGACAAGAACATCAGGCTCGACGAAACAGCAGCTCACCGAGAAGATCCTCCGCTCACCCGAGCACACTTCTCGATCAGAACACCTCAGGAGCTGGACAAACCTCAAGCTGGAGTGACCAAAAACCGACAGCAGCTCCCTCAGAGCACGCTCACGGTCACTTAACCAAGAACAGTCCGCACCAGCCACCTGACCACGCTGCAGGTTCCTCGAACGCAGCACCGCGAGCTCACGCCTGCCAGCAACCTCTGCCCAACGCAGCACAACCAGGGCCACCACCGATGAGGGAGAAGACTCTCAACCTCAATCCTTAGACCCCACGCTGGCACGAAAGCCGCGGACAGCAACCACCTTCACAACGCCGCACAGCGCACTCAAGCTCTCAAGCGAGAAACAAGGCGGAGAGCGAACACAAAACCCTAAGCCAGCTGCCGACTGTACTGGACCTTACGGACTCTGATCACTGCAACATTTCGAATTCCTATGTACGTCCACAACCACCGCTCTGATACCAGCTGTAACGACCCGAGAATCCGATTACCGGGAAGGCCCGATAACCCGAGACTCGCACCGCCGCCCACGAGCCGGGAGGGCTCGGAAGGGCTAAAAGGAGTGTGGAGGCATAAAGAAATAGGAAATAAAGCAGGACAACCCACAACAACAAGCTGAAATAAAGAACAACTACAGCTACAACAGAGTCCAGTCCAACAGAAAGTACAGTCTAAAGCAGTAAAACGTACCACATGCCAAGTGAACACTCGGCCCGGCAAGCTGGCAACGGAGAACCTCCGCTCCGCACCCTCGAACCACGAGGAAGAACCGCTGCACCTGAAAAGTAGGGAATGAGTCTCCAAAACAGAGACTCAGCAGGGATCCCGCGGAACCCCAACCGGAAACAACGGCGGTAGCGGAAAGGAGAGCTACGACTACAGTAGGAACAGCAGACCGGTGGCCGGTCAAAACTCGGCACTACAGCTACTCCTACTGCCAGAAGGCAGACCTCGACCACACAGTCGAAGCTACCGAACCACGCTAGTACCACCTACCGAAGTAAAAACACACGGCAACCACGCCGTGGAGGCCTATCCCCCGGACACAACCAACCTGGACACGCTGTCCAAGGTGCAACCCCGACCATCCGATCGCGGGTACCGCACAACAAGACCCAACCTCGGTAAAGCCACTAGCACTAATCTCACGGCGCAAGAACCGACACACGCGCCAAGATGAAACAACCGAACTCACCGGTCAAAACGACCAAAAACCCGAAGGTCAAAGACACAGAGACTGACAGTCTGTCACTCCGTACTCGACAGGAGTACCACCCACTAGAAGCACAGCCGGTAGCGTCCCCTGACGTCTTACACCGCACCGCAGGCGAACCGCCTGACGTGGTAGGTCCTACCCGAGGCGCGAACACCGTACAAGTAACCACAAACAAGTAACTAGCTGGGGTCACGCCCGTCGACGTGGGTCCAACCGCCCCCAACCACGTCTGCACACACAGACCTTGCGTCACTAGGTCTGGTCCTCTGACCGGTTTTCCCCCGTAGCCGGACTCTGGCTACCGACGAGGGGCCTACGGTAACCGGTCCACAAACCGTCTCAAAGGTAAGCCCGTACACCACTCCCTGGTGCGACCAGCACACGCGTACTGGTAGGCTACGACTAGTGGAGGGTCACTGAAGGAGTAGACTCTCAACTCAACGGAAAACAACGTCCGAATCCGACGACGTACGGGGACAACCCCGCGTACCGGCCCCGTCGCACGGTGGCCACAGTCGGAGAAGAAACAGGACTCGCAGTCCACGGCCACGCACGCACCGTGCGCTAGAGTCGAGAAAACTCAAGTGGCGCTAAGCCACTGGACTCTGGACAGTCCTCTAGACACACTACAGCCAACGGTCCTTGAGTCACAAGACTCGGGGTCAAGACCGTTGCACGCAACAGCACAAGGCCATCAATCTAGTCCAATCTCTAGGTCCAAAACCACGATATCACGAATACCGAGACAACACACGAGTTGCCAAGACCATTCCCTTGGGAAGGGAACGCAAGGGACAAAGGCCACTCACACGGGCCACACGGAAAACACAGAAGCACGATTCCCAAGGCAGCACACAAGCCGCCACGACGATTTCCCATCTTGAAGCAAGCGGGAAACCTCCAGCCCCAGGCCGGACAACTGGACTCACAGTCCAAGGCCAAACACATGGCCCACACGGGAATCACCTTCCAAAGGAACCCACGATATGCGGGGGAGACCCCACCGCACGCACACCGATACACGGTGACTCGATCAAGCGTAACACAAGAGCCCGGAACACGTGGGATCACCCGGACCCACCACACCGACGGGCACGCTAATCGAGGAAATACGGTCCCTCCCGACACCCCAGAAATGCGGACACAGAACCCACGGGGTACCCGGGACACTCACAAGGCCAAAGGTCGACCACTGGGTCACAACCGGGTCGACCGGGGACCAACACAACACAATCGGAACACCAGAAGGTCTCATGGACCCTTAAACCGATGGGCACGTTAATCGAGATAAACCAACCCTCTGGACACCCAAAGACATGGTCACGGAAGTCCACGGGGTGTCCGAGTCACACACGGCCCAAGGGGAGCACGAGACAACACGGAGATCGCGCTAGGATCCCCTAGCGCGACAGGGACCATCGCGCTAGGGCCTCCCAGCGCGACAAGGCAGGTCGCGCTAGGGACCCCTAGCGCGACAATCCAGAACGCGCCATAACCCTATAGCGCGACAGGAACCGCCAAACTGTTCATCTTCTCCGATGAACGCGCTCGGTCGGGGCAGCGCGACTATCAAGAACGCGCTACTGGAGTATAGCGCGTTCTCAGTCCGCGCCCGAAAACGGTAGAAACCGCGGGAAAAGCCATGCCACGCCCCGTTCACCCCCAGGTGAAGGGGAAACAAAAGGGGAAACCTCCCCCAAGTCCCTAGGCATGCATCTAAACCCCTGGATCGCCCAAAAACACCATAAAACGGGAGATCCGGCTCACACCCCAAAAATATGCATTTTGCCCAAAACGCCCCGTTTAGCCCGCTCGGCTCACCACGGCCTACGAAACTCGCGGGAAAGGAAGTACACGGGCTGAGGGTCCATCACCCTACCTCCACCGAAGATTTCGCGCACCGTGGACGCCGATCCACGAAGAAAACGCCGTTGAAGCCTCGCCGTTCCACGAACTCACGGCCGAGCTTCCACGCGCCTCCACCGCCTCGATCCTCATCCATCCTCACCCGTGCCTCGCCCGCGCCGTCCCCGCCTCGCCCATGCTCCGTCCCGTCGGCCGCCGGAGAGAGAGGGAGAGAGGAGAGAGCGTGAGATGAGAGAGGAGAGAAATGAGAAATGAGAGGGGGAGAGAGAGAAAAAGCTATTTATAGGAAAATCCGGAATTTCGGAAAAATCTAGAAAAATAGAAAATCACACCCTCGCGATCCTCGGAACGCACCGATCGCAACGGTACCACTCGCGCCCTGGTGAACGGCCCGGTTCACCCGCAACGAGGTTCCGAAGGGAAAGCCGAAACCCACGCCGAGAATCGGAAAACACACGCGGAAAAAGCCGCGGAACACCTCCGGGCCTCCGAAACGACTCCGGATCCCGCCGATCCGAACGCGGAAGATGTCCGAAACGAAATTTCGGACACAACGGAGCTGGACACTCCGAGAAACCAGATCCGGGACCCACGAACGGGGATCCGAAAAATCTGGGGCATTACACTCGCCCCCGCCTCGGTCCGTCGGCCGCCGGAGAGGAGAGAGTGAGAGGAGAGAGCGTGAGAAGAGAGTGGGAGAGAAGAGAGAAATGAGAGGAGAGAGAGGGTGGGGGGTTTAAATAGGAAATTCTGAAAAATCAGAAAAATCCTGAAAAATAGAAAATCACACTCTCGCGATCCTCGGAACGCACCGATCGCAACGGTACCACACTCGCCTAGGTGAACGGCCCGGTTCACCCGCAACGAGGTTCCGAAGGGAAAGCCGAAACCCACGCCGGGAATCGGAAAACACACGCGAAAAAAGCCGCGGAACGCCTCCGGGCCTCCGAAACGACTCCGGATCGCGCCGATCCGAACACGAAAGATGTCCGAAATGAAATTTCGGACACAACGGAGTCGGACACTCCAAGAAATCAGATCCGGGACTCACGAACAAGGATCCGAAAAATCTGGGACATTACAATTCTCCACCCCCTCCCCTTGTCATTCTCTATATAAGCATATGTATAGTGTCATTTGAGAAGTTAATGAAGAAATTTTGAGAGAAAATTGTGTTAAGAGGGAGATTCTCTTCTCCCTCTTGGGTGTGATGCCCTAGACCAAAATCCTGTGACAGGATTTTCTTGGCTTGTGACTCGCCCCCCTTATCCTCCATATTCTCTTAGTATCTGGTTCTGAAAAAAATTTCAGTGAAGCTTCTGCAAGTCAGGAATAAGTTAGAGCTAGTTTTGCGTCGATCTGCGCTCTGGATCGCTGACAACAATTCCTCTTGTGAAGTCGCACAAGTCTGCCCGAGGCTGCTGTCCAGATCTTTAAGTTCCTGATCCCAAATTTTTACGGATATACTCCCAAGCTCTATAGATCTGAGATTTTGAGTGGTCGTAGAACTTTCTGTCCTCTTCACGTTGCCGCCAAGCTCGTGTCGTTCTGAGGTCTGTGCTGATCGTGGCGAGGATTTTCGTGGGACTGCGCCGACCTCCCTGTGCAGATCCGGCCCAAAGGCAGAGGCAACTTACAGAAGCTGCCCCGTCTTATCCCTTTCAGATCTGCACAAGCCCTTTGGTTTGCGTCTTCCTCTAGACGTCTCCGACGATCTCCAACAAGAATCAACCCATTCCGACTCCGGAGCGATTTTTCCCATAATTTTTAGCTTTCCTGTGCAGTTCTGTGCGAGCAGAACCTGAGGCTGAGTACAGTTGCTGCCACGCCTAGATCTGATCAGATCTGATCGCGCCGTTTGGACCAAACAATCTTTATCATATCGCCAACATTCTCCAACAAACGGCACCCCAATCGGACGTCGGATTATTGCGTACCGGCCTCCGCAAGTCTGCTGCGCCGGGTGACCTACGCAGGCAGAATCAAGTCGGCTTCCAATCGGCTCACCTGATCGGCCCTGACTCGCTTCCCTCGCCTCCTGCGAGTGCGGCCCGTCAACCCGGATTCCAGCAACCCCAAATTTGTGCTTGTAGCTCCTTACCTCCCTGTGTGGAGTGGGCACTAGGTTCTGAAATTGTACGGTTATTAATTGTGTGTATTGGAGTTGTCGGATTCGGCCGGGATTTCTTCCCCACGCGCTAGTCGTGGAGGTACGCGTCTCGTTCCACACTCACATTACTGATTTAGTATATTATCTATCATGCTGCGTTTGTGAGAATAGGGCCGATACCTAGCTACAAATTGCCGTGGTTGTGAGTTATGAGCGCCCGTTCCTTAGGCCCAGTCGAGCACCGAGCCCGAATTGGAAACCTCTAGGCGACAGTAGTTTCTTAACCGCTGCGATCCCACGTTTCCCTCGCAAGGCACGATCGTCGAGCTGAGTGAATTTCTTTTGAGAGACGTCTCCACCCAGAGAACGCCACGATAGTCAGCTGTTTGACTTATCTTAGTGTGCTAGTGCTGGCCGCACATCGAGTCGATCGTACGTCTGACCCCGGTCACGTCATCCGTCCTACATCATTATAATTGATATGAGATGGGAATAGATGATGTCAATGGAAGAAAAGGGGGGAGGGGAGAAAAAAAGGACTTGTTTCTCAAAAGTTTGAATTGTAATATTTTTAACGTGTTTACATAAAATTTAATAGAGTTATAGATTATTCTACAATTTCAATATTGATATAGCATTGATATAGTGCAGCTGGAATCATTAGATAACTTGGAGTGACATAACCTCACTTTGGCATGGAGTTAGGTCAAGAGTGGGTTAATTCAATATGCTTAAGTTAATTTGAAATTAACTTATTTTTACTTAGATACGAGAAGAGTTAACTCGAAATTAAGGAGGTGAGATAACTTAATTTTCAATACAATGTGATTTGATTAGTAGTGAGTTAACCCAGTAATAATGACATCTTAAATATCGTATTTATCTCTCAATTTTTATTTTTTTAACCATGAACACGTGGTCACTTTATTTTATATTTTATTTTAATTTCAAAATTTCAAATATAATTTATAAAATAAATATAATATGAAAATAAAAATAATAAATAACATCATTAATCTCACTAATTAAAATTTTAAAATAATAAATGTCATTAATTATGGTTTAAGCTTAATGTTCAACTTAAAATTTTATTTAATATATTCTATAAAAATTATGTCATGAAAATAAAAAATAAAAAATAATATCATGAATCTCACTAATTAAAATTTAAAAGTTATAAATGTCATTAGTTATGATTCAAGGTAACTATGTATCTTAATTTTTTATTTTTAAATATTTTTGATATATTCTATAAAATAATATGCCTTGAAAATAAAAAAGCTGATAAATAACATCATCAATATAATAATTAAAACTCATGGTTATATATTTAAATATATATTTTTCATATTTTTAATCACAATCTTAAAACGTGTCATCTTGTCTTGACTTGTTTTAGAATCACGTCATTGTCTCTCCTGACGCACGTTTTAAAAATCACGTCATCTTAAATAGATGTCATTTAAGTGTCTATGTTCACTGCCCAAAGATCAATATGCTCATGGTTACTGTTGTTAAACGCATACTCTACTGTTGACGTGTATTGCAATAGTCATCTTAACCGTCCATCCATCGTATTTTAGATGTGTCGTCAAAAAATATTTTTTTTGACAAATAGTACCATTAATATTACTATTTAAAATTTAACAATGATGCACATTGTTAATAATGATTTAAAGATACAGTTCACTTTAATTTTTATTTTTTAAAATTAACATATACTTAATAGATTATATAAAATAAATATATCATTAAAATAATATGTTTAATAAATAATATTATTAGTCTCACTAATTAAAATTTAAAATTTAAAAATGTCATTTCTTACCATTTAGCGTTATTTCACTTTAAACGTTTTTATTTTTATTTTTATAAATATTTTGAATACATTTTATAAAATAAATATATTGTGAAAAATAATAAATTTTTACTAAACAACATAATTAATCTTAATAATTAAAATTTAAAAATCATAATCCACTTTGCCATGGTTATTTAGAGAGAGAGAGAGAGAGAGAGAGAGAGAGAGAGAGAGAATTTGTGGAGATTGAGTCACCATAAGAGGTAAGATGAGTCGGTAAGTGGGATATGTAAATTCATTCAGCTCCGCTTTGGTACGGGATTAAAATTGTCCCGGTTAAAAGTAAGTGGATTTATATATTCTTAGATTATACCTTTTTGTTTTGGTAAGATCTTGGGTTAAAATATCTCACCTGTGGAGGTGGGATAGATTAAGATGACTTAACATAGTTTAAATCATTTTAAACGGATCATCTAAATTTGCTCCAACCAAAGCAAAAAGGGATAAGTTTCACCAAAAAGTAACTTATTCATGGGTTAAACCCCAAACAAAGCGGAGCTGAAGATGTGAGTTTAATAAACCAGAGTTAACTCCGAATTGTCCCAATTTTAACCAAATTAGTCAAAATCTTTGATCAAAATACATTTAAGATTAACTCTGGGTTAAAACCGGTTTAAACCAGGACTAACCCGGTATCAAAGGGGGGCTGAGGATTTGGGGGTTGCTCCTCTATGTGAAAGAAGCCTATTGAAATCTGTGAGCTTTGTTAGTGTTAACTATGTGAGCCAATTAATAACGTTAAAAGCTTACTTTTTACTATGTAATCCTGATATATATATATATACTTGATGTATCTTAATGGAAATACATTAGCAAGAAATATATTAATAGACATATTATTACGTTAATTCAAATAGTACATAAATATTATTTAAGTATAATTTTTTATAATTTTTTTGAAAAAAATGATATGTATATAGATAAAAATAATATTTTTACGTAAGTCAGATTTACAGAGTGATATATATGTTACTATATTTTTAATATATTTTTTAATTTATTTAAGAATAATTTACATGCAAAAAAATCTAAAAAATATGTATTGAGGTTGGAGCTGAGTTAAACTGTGCATCCATATAAGACGTATCCTAATGGGATGACAAAAGAAAAAAAGATAAAAAATAAAAGTTCAAGTCATTGGCTTATTACTATTTGATCAGGGTGTGTCTTGTATGAACGTGTAACTCTTAATCTCAATCATCTTGAGATATAAATTAAAAAAAAACTACAAAAAACTGTGATGCATAACTCAGGTGTGCACTTAAGTTTGATGTGCACTGAGCATTTCTCTCAAAACTTTGCATAGGTTCATATCACCAATGAACAGCATTACTTGATGACAAATATTTATTATACATCTTTGTGTGTAATAAAGTGGGCACACCCTTATATTATGGTTGATCTAATTAGAAGGACCTACTTATGATGGGGCTGGCCCCCACCCAAAGAAAAAATTTGCTTCAATTATACAAGTTATGCACCAAGTCCAACTCTTTTGATTGCAAAGACTGCCATGGTTACACGCGAACGACGCTTTGACAGCCACTGACCAATGCCGCCGTGTTGACCCAATGCGATTCGGCCAAGTTTAGCGGAAATTTGATGGAGTTAGTTTGGGACCGATTCAAAACGAGTGATACTTCATGTAATCCATATATCATGCCGCTGCATTTAGGGTTGTCAATGGGTCGTATCTAAGTTAAGTTTAGGTCGATACGGCTTAAGTCCTATTCATCAATATTGAAGTTCAAGTTCGGCTCGGACTCGAGTTATGTCGAGTCGAGTCGGATCGGATCCGACACTATTAAAAAATTAAAAATATATATTTAAGATTTGATACGATAAAAAAGTTAAATAAAAATAAAAAATATATATTTAATAATATAAAAAGTATAATCTTATTAAAATAATTAAAGTTTTGATATTAATTATTTAATTTATTTGAAATAAAAATTTTAATTTTTAAATTAAATAAAATAACATACTTTTAATTAAATAATTTTTAAAATTTAAAGTGAAAAAAAAAGAGAACTCGTCGGCCAACGAGTGGGTCGAACTCAAAGTCTAAATTTAACCCATGAGTTTAGTCAGATCAGACTTTAAAACTCTACTAAGAATTCACGAGTCAAAAAAATCCTAAGACTCAATCAAAATTGAGTCAGATCCGCACATCACGAGCTTGTTCGACTCGTTCACATTCCTATTTTCGTTATATAATTGGGACTTCACCTTTTGTTTGAGTACAAATTCACGTGACAATATGCCTCGTATGAGGTGATTGACGTGACGACGGCGTAGATTAATGTGACGTGATTAACTGACAACAAATTATACTCAATAACATATATTATAAGAATAAAAAAAGTACATAAAAACGACATATATATATATAGTGTTAGGATAAAAAATAGTGCAAATGGAAAATATACGATATTTTGATTTTACAAATACACTTTTCATATTCCTGCGTGTGGATACCTCATCCAGGCGCAGTATATTTCATATTCACAATATTTTTTTATTCATACACTATATAGTTTATTGGGATGATTAATTAAGACCCAGGAAATGTGTAGATTTTGTTTTCTCCCCATGTCAACTTATTTTTTTATTCATCTTTTCCATGAGGCTCCTATTATTGTCAAATACTTTACGTTTTTATTTTTTTTGTGTACCAAAACACTGAGTGTTAAAGTGTTATAAGTATTTAATGTTAAAATGTTAAAGGATTAAAGTAACACTGATATAATTATATCCTCACTATATAACATTCAACCACCCCCGTTAGAGTGTCAGTTGGCGTTTTTGCAAATGATTAAATTGGACAATGTAATAGGGGCTCTTGATAGGGATGAATACAGTTTCATTTGATTTGATTTGATATTATTTTTTTAAATTGATTTGAATCAAATTTACTCATCAAATCGAATCAAATTAAATCAATAAAATTAACTTGGTTCGATTTCAAATTGAAAATTTATATTTTATTATAATATATGTATATTTAATGATTTATATACATATAAAATAAAAATTAAAATATTTATATTTTATATGTTTGTATGCGTATATAATTGAAATTTTAAATATTTTAAATATATTTTAATATAAAATATTAATTAATAAGTAAAATAATAAATTCAATTTGATTCGATTTCACACGGTATGAAATCGAATCGGATCGAATTTGAGTCTAAATCGAATCAAATCGAAGCGAACTAAATGATTCGATTCAATTTTTCGATTTGATTCAAATTATAAACCGCCCTAACGGTTGACGAGGATAAGCAAAAAAAATTAGGAGTAGAGGGTCAAAGAAATTATGATAGAGAGGAGAAAATGAAGCCCCGGATGGTCCTAATTAATTAATTATCCTTGTTTCATTCCCACGTATATCTTTTATTCCTATGGAATATACCCTAATCTTGTCCTCCTGTTGGAACTCGGAAGCATCATATGGGTCATCATGCCAACTAACTCATCAAAAATTACAGAATGACATGGTGTAATTGCAGTTCTCAAATTACAATAAATATTACTTAATAAAAAAAATTAAGAAAAACATTTGTTGCACGCAAGCAAGGTATACAGCAAAATGCTCACATTGCGCCCTCGTGACCAGGGGTTGATGCAACTGATAGAGTCCACTTACCTCGTCGGCCCATAACTCCACGTTATATAGATCGGATACTATTTAACACGGATATTTTAATATCTGGATTCGTATTCGATTAATAATCAGATATCTGATATTTGATTAAATTATTTGTCATATATTTTATTCAATAATTATATGATTAAATGAAGATGAAATTTAATTTAATTCTAATTTTAAACGAATAATTAATCGACTTAGTGACGGAGAGTTAACATCCTTTTAACTATCTGCTCACTGAAGAGCAATACCCCTTTTATTCAATACATATCTTCCTCCACAGATAACTCCGGCTAAACCATGACCCAGTACAAAGTGGCAGTACTCAAACGAAAGCTGTCCCACCACATATTGCCAATCGTGTGGTGGAGAAGCAATAATGGGATCTCACATAGTCACATACTCATCACGTGTAGATGTAAATCACAAACGTGTCCTCGACAGATACGTAATTGCACAGATGTTTTTGTTACGTGTTCTCTCGTAGTCTCGTCTCGTGCAGGTAAGGTAGGTCCTTTTTGTCAGAAGTAAATTTATGTAGTCAAATCACCCTTTACGAGAAGAAAAACGGGGTTGACGCAATATTTTTCAGTAGCTTGCGAAACAGCGAAAGTTGGCAACAATTCTTGACCAGAGGAATGTCACATTATTCACGTATAAACACAAGGCTGTACATGTAATTTTCAGATGTAAAAGGGGAACATGGACAAGAGATGATGGTGTCCACGGGTCCACCCAGATATGTAGTAACCAGCAGAATTTGACGGATCGGTTGCATCGATCGTCTCAATTTGTTTAACGCGATGATACGGTACGACATTATATCTTTCGTCTCGCTCTGTCTCGTAAATTATATATATATAATATATGTAAATTATTATGAAAAAAATTATAACTCAATTGAATAAGTGATCTTACGTGTGAACGAGAGGGTGAACGTTTGATTTTTATTTACCAACAAGTGAATTTTAACATTTTTTTTACACACAGGATGCCCCGATCGAGATGAAACGACTTAAAACAATTGACCCACCAATTAAATTTAATTATAAAATATAATATATTATACATATCATCTCGGTAACATCCCACAATCCGTTACGGTGCGAAACGACCGACTCGAGTCGTCCCAGAACGATTTGAAAAACCATGACAACTAGTCCTCCGGTGACCTCTGCTCTGTATGTAAACTTATCGGCTCTATTTTCTATTTGCATGTTATGCATGATGATCTAAAAAAAAAAACTTGCTAGACAGGACAATGAAATAAGATCATTTTAAAGAAGGCTGTTTGGTTTGAATCCAACCATTAGAATCTGAATAAAACATTAGAATCTGAATAACTTCGGAAATAGTTTCAACATGAAGAACCATCGCATCTGGGACTCTTAAACATTGTGAAAATAGCTGCAAATCTAAAACATACATGAGCGTCAAAGGGGCCCGAGAATGTCCACGAAATGGGAGAGATGAGAGTTGGAACAGGAGGGCCCGTCTGGTAACCGAGGTACCCCTCTCCTTGTTACCAAGCGAGGCCTCTGCAGAAGTTGTCATCATCGCTGTGTGGCCAAAAGTTCACAACACATCAGATACCCGACAGTAACATGCATATGCCTCATGACTCATCAAAACACCAGAAGCACTACAGAGCGTACAACTACACAGATGGTGACACTACCAATTTGTGTGGTTTCATCACTGAAAGACCTAAACATGGAGAGAGCATAATTACACAGAGAACGGGCAAAAGTACATTCCACAAAAGGCTGGGTAGGGATTACAAAAATTTGGGAGGTGGCAATGCAGAGCCATCTGGAATCATAGGCTTAAGCTTCTGGATCCAATGAAGTAGCCGCTTCTTGTGGTCTTGGCACGCCATGTTTTGAACACAGTTCAGTGTTCCATCACGGGCAAGCGCCGAGTCAAACTGTTCTAATACCTTCACAATCTGCCAGAACTCGGGTCTCTTATCTGGAACCGACGACCAACACTGCTCGATCAGTGCTCGCAAGGGTGGAGGACAATCGGCAGGGATGACAGGTTTTATGTTCTGCAGAATCCAGTTTTTCATGTTAAGAAGAGTATCCACAAAGAGCTAGGTGTTTCGACTCCGAGCTTTAAAGCAAGAAAGTACTACATGATGTCGGAGTGGAACTGTGGAAGAAAGACTAAATGAACTGTAAAACACATTTTTCAGCAAATACGTATTGTTGTAATGTTCACCAAGATCACATCCCATTAAGATGAATGGCACCATTGAAATGCTTCACCTAAATATCTGAAATAACTACTAAAATGCTCCTACCTTAAAGTTTGATATGTGCAACATTATGATAGTAGGAACAATTTCCTTTCTTTAGAAGTAGAAAAGTCGAATACACATACTACTACAAAGTCTACAAGGTGAATTTTTTGGCCACATTATTATTATTAAAAACAATTTCCAAGTGCGGTTTGACAATAGTATGGCCGACCTCTTTTCTCTCTAATGTTTGTGAGATCTCTGAGGCACATTGTATTATGAGCTATTTCAAACTGATCATGAATAGCATGGAGAGCAATCATAAGCATTTTTGAAAATAGAGTAGACAATCAACCAAAAAGTATTAGTATTCCATGCCAGTGAGGCTTGGGCAAATGGCTAAGAAAGAAGGGTGGGCACTGATTCCAGAAATGCACCTTGTCAACTACTGCAAAAGCTGCCTGTATTGGTGTCATATCCTCATATGGGATTGTTCCTGTAAGCATTTCCCACAGGAGTAGCCCAAAGCTGTAGACATCAACTTTACGGTCATATGGTTTGTGCTTGATCATCTCTGGTGCCATCCACCGGTAAGTTCCTGGATCCTCAGCCAATGCATCACAAAATGCTTCTTCACAAGCTATTCCAAAGTCAGCAATTTTCACGCATGAATCTTTGTCAAAGAGAATATTCTCAGGTTTCAGGTCACGGTGAATAACCCCTTGCGAATGGATATACTCCATTCCTCGAGCAATATCTAGAGCGATTGCAATTAATCTTGGTAAAGGAAGGGACCTGTGCTCAAGTTTGTGCAGAAAAGCTCTCAAAGAACCTCCAGAGAGATATTCAGTAATAATACAAAAAGCTGACGGTGTTCTGCATGCTGCTACCAACTGCATAAGAACAATAATAATCTTATCAGGAGTTAGGCCAACAGTTCAACTCATTTTCTCATATTGTTCCACTAAGAGAAAAATGTTAAATATCTTCGGAATCTGCTAGACCTAGTTAGTGTGCATGAATCGGACCATAAAACACAACAGACGAAACATAGTAAGAGCTATAAGATAAAGGTCCCCTTTACAAATGAAAATGGCTATGCCAAGAGAAAGAACACAATCAAGTTAAATAAAAAATCTGAATTTGCAAATAATGTAGTAAATACACAAAGATGTCCATGCCCATAGGTGGTCAGGAAATGGACTGAAGTTTCCCCAAAGGCACCATCCACCACGTTCTTCACTTTACCATATGTGGCCCGAACCACATTTGGAGAAAAAAGATGTCCATGTATTTAGCAGATTTATACGACAATGAAGCTAGAGGTCAATGGGCTGAAATTACAAACAGACTGATATATCTTGCCCAAAGCAAAATTCTTAAACGATTACTAGAACTATGAACTTCTGTTTAAGCCTCTAAGGAAACAATAGAGCAATCAACCCTAGGGAAGAATCTTTTGTTAATGAACTTGAAATAAATGGATCCAAAGAAGAGGCCAAACTGGCATACAAAGGTCACAAACAAAAACTGAAATGTAATTCACAAAAGGAGGAAGATCATTAAAGCAAGTTGTCATTCACACCCAGAGCCAAATATAAGCACATCCACTTATTGTCACTGATCCATGACAGGTAATCCAAGATTTTTTTGAAAGTGGACAGGTAATCCAAGATAATGTAAGGAACTAATCAGGCCGCAGCTGTGCAATAAAACCTCCTATAGACTCATAAACAATGTTAGATTTGCTCCGCCACTTTGATTACAGTTCATATGACCATTAAAAATCCACAGACAAGGATATAAAAGGATAGTTAATAAAGCCACTTGCATTATGCATTTAAAAGGATAGCTAAAAGGCACTTGCACTATGTGTATAATGAACATTATCAAAGGGTGATCTTTACAGTAATGAGCAAATGCTCATGTACCTGCACGTGATCAAGAGAAGATCAGGTCTGCGAGTGCAGTGGCATATACAACAAATAATAAATGCATCTGAGAAACACACAGCAGTGGCAGCTGAAGAGGATATTAGAGAATAAGGGTGATGCAGGATTAGAAACCTCAATGATGCAACGTAGAAAGCAATAAAACAGTAGCCATTACAGCAACAATACCTTTATCACATTCCGATGGTAGAGATGAGATAAATGAGTTACTTCTCTAGTGAACTGCTTCTCCAGTCGTGCAGCCAGATCCGCATTTTCGTCATCATCAGGTTGTGTGATAACCTTCACTGCAACAGGCTGATCCTTGTAAATCCCATGGTATAGCTTACTGTGTGCTCCACTGGCAAACTTAAGCCCCACAAACAGCTTGGACAGGTCACCCCTCCACTCCTCTGTGGTCTCCACAGCAGTGACCTTCCCTCCAGTATGATCAAAATATCTTGTCCATGTGTTCTCCTTCCGACTCTTCACCTTGTCTGATGTCTTTGCTGAAGACAGGTGTCGAATAGGACTTTGCAGTGGAGGCGATGGCGAATTCAAGAACCTGCGCTCATGGCCTTCTTTGGTGAACAATTTACCAATAAACCTCTTCTCATGATCTTTCCTTCTGGGGATAGGGGTGGAGAATCTCTTCGTATCGGACCTAGCATCCTTAAACTCATCAGACAAGACTGTGCTAGGAAGAGGGGATTTAGCTCGCTCCTTTGGCTTTGAGCTCCTCTGCTTTTTACCTGCAAATAGACTAGACTTCCAAGTATCGTGATCCGACCAGTGACGGTCGGAAGACCTCCGTGAATACTCGGCAACAGAACCAGCGTTCCGAGTCTTTGGATTCGACGCATCTCTAGCAATGGAAGCACTGCCAGTAGATTTCATCTTCGATTCATTGCTAGCGACTGGATTAGAAATTGAATCCCCGATCTTCAATCTGGCATCGGCGGCAGGAACTGAGCTCAAAGCAGATGAATTTGACCTGGTATCGGCGACCAAACTGGAATCCGAACCCTTGGACACCAAATCTCCTGTCTGACGAGAGGTTTGGACCGAGAAGGGAATCGTTGGCAGCTTAGAAGACTCAAGACGGTGGCACACCGTGTGCGAGAACTTGGTCCGCCTCAACCAAGAGCTGCCCTCGTCCTCCATCGCCGCCACAAAACCAACCCTTTACCCAAAAGGCGACTTCCACTAGTGATGCACAGGCGTCCGCACCGGATCCTCCAAACAAACGACCGCTTCTGCTCCCTCACCGAACGCTGGAGGCGAATCGAACCCAAAGATCCAGTGGCCAGTCGAATCCATCGGGCACGGCGAGTACGAGGATGTTACCCTTCGTCCATTGCATCAGGCGCCCCAAAAGCGCGCTCCTCGAAGCACCTCCAAATCGCGCCTCCACGGAGAACGCCGACCTGAGGGCAGCACCCAAGAAATGCTTTCCCCAGATGTAAAGGCGACGCCTTTAACAGCCCCTTCGAGGTTCCTGATAGCCAATCCAGCGGATAACCGGAGGACATGCCGGTGCACAAGAGGATAAAAGAGAATTAAAGGACAGGATGAGAAGAAATTCCAACCCCAAATCCCCCCGCAACACGTCACCCTAATTACTTTATAAAAAGGAAGACAGTAGAATTCCCAAAGAAAGCACAAGATGTAAACTTTCCCATCTGCGTGCTCCAAACGCGCGGATTCAACGGATTAAGAGAAGCATAAAATCAAAAAGATTACAAAAAAACAAACAAAAACAAGTAGATGAAAGCAGGGTTTCCTCCTCCGTAGCTACGCGAGGCCAAGAGCGGCGATCATGCCTGCAATGGTTCCGCTTGAAGTGACGGACAAGGCTGGAAGGTAGACTTCCCCGATCACACCCCTCCTCCGTCGCCCCCGCCGTCTCTTTTGGGGGGAAGAAGAAGCAGAGCGGGGAAAAAAAATAAGGAACCCCCCTCTGTATTGAAGAGGGGAAAGCAGAGGCACCTCCCTCGCTCTGAAGGATACCGTCTTACCTCTCTTCCGCCCTAGTCTCTGCCGTCTCTTCTGCAGCAGAGGAAGCGGAAGAATCTCCGTACGGATTTCTCTCTCTCTCTCTCTCTCTCTCTCTCTCTCTGCACAGAAGAGTACGCCGGGGGGGAGTACCGTACCGAACGCTGTCCTTAGAAGACTCCTCCATAATTCCATTTCTTAATTCGTATAATTAATAAATTAACGACATCGTAATCATGGTTTGCATTATTATTATTATAAAAAGAAAGCGCAAAGCGACGTGCTTAGCCCACCAGCAACGGCAATTAGGCACGTCACCATCGGCCATTGTTGCGCGAGGGGTGGGGAGACTTGGAAGGGTTGTGGGCCCCGGGGGAGGTGAGAATTGGGGCGCATCAAGAAGTCGCGGTCAACGACCCGCGGGGTGGAGGCGGTGGGGCCGCGGAGGAAGGATGTGGAGATCGGCGCGGAATGGGGAGGACTGGGGAAGGAATGGGCCGTGTCCCCGTCAGAGATGCGGGTACGGATCTGTGCCGCTGCCGCTCGTCCGACGCAAAACCGATCTTTTGGATCGTGGTCCATTACACCGCCAATAGCACGGTGACACGAGTGGTGACATGCAGATGGGGACCCCGCTTTGAGTTCCGTATGAGGGGGCACTCGAATCGCGATTAGAAACCCCGGGACGAGTACTTATCCCACGTGGATAAAAGCTATAATTATCTGATTATTTTATAGCTTTATTATAATACCACTTCAGAAAGAAATTAAATATGAGATCTTTTATAATCTTGATTGGGTTGGTCTCTATATGGAGAGGACGGTGGTAATGATTCTGGATAGTAACGGGGATGGAAGTTGCCCCATCTGGGATTACAGAAGAGGTTGTTTCGATAATATTATCTAGATATAAAATCAAATATTAATAATTTGATAATTTTTAGGCTTAGCTTATTATTTACTTTAAATTTTAATCATTAAATTTAACTTGATCATTCACTTATATATGGAAACAATATTTTGTATTTTATATCTTTTTACATTTAATATGACATTCATTCGTGTGTTTGAGATGTATCATTAATTATATTAATCTTAATTATTTTTATATCTCTTATCTTACTTGATATTAACATCAAATCAAACACGTCTTAATAATATATACTAAAATTTTAATTTCTATAATAGTATTGAGAGCCACGGAATTAATCTCATATTGAATGTTGAAAAAATAATCAAATATTTATAAGATAAATCTTCACCTCTTAATCTAATTTTTTTTTATAAAGATAAAATCTCATTTCTACTCTGGAGGTAATACCTCCCGAGGGTATCAAAGATTTCCATGTTTGATGATATTAGATATAGACATATAGTTAGATCAACCTCTAGATCATTATCAAGTCACCATTTCCACATCCGTAAATTGTTCTCCGGTTGACTGCGTGCAATGGACCGGTCCAGAAGATCTGGATGCCTCGCTCGTGGTGTTACCGCGGTGATCTCACATGGTTGCTTTTACCGCTGCGCTCCATTCCCCTCTAGAAGTCTAGCCACGTTTCCACGTGGCCGCAGGGGAGGGGGTCATTTTTTTCCCATATTTTTCCTGTGAAGCGTCCTCAAAAAGCCAGCAAGGTCAAGGCCAATGCTTTGAAGGCTGATAACACCAACAGAAAGAGGGAGAAGAGAGAAGAGAAATCAAGAACGACGAGGACACTGAGGGTTGAGATTTACTTTTTTTAAAAAAAAATTGCATCAGAGAATGAATGATACAAGAACATCAGATCTCTTGAATGGGAAATCCAAGTGTAGGGGTGTTTTATGCACCGTAAAATTTTGAAAAACATTGAGGATGTTCATGGGGTATCATAGTATTTTATGATATTTTATGTCACTCCTAAGGATATATATAATATATATATATATGTTCTTTAATTATAATTTTATCTTAATTTTTTCACACATATACGATATGAGTACGTAGGTATGTATACATATATATGAATATTACATGTGTCTCTGACATGAGAAAATCAAATATTTGCATGCCCACAAGATCTTATGGCATATAGTTGATCTTCAGAAAATAGAACATGGTATACTGATTTAGTCACCAAGCAACTACATTTTTAGGAAGTGATCAGACCTCTAGTAATCATATGATTTATGTTGAAACCTAGCTATTTTTATACGAGTCTTCGGCATTGCCCAATTAATTAATACCCAGTTAGAAGGGAATATTATTAACAAAGCACGAACTCTTTGATAATTAAACTTCTATTTCAATTGGAAAAGGGAGGACACTGAATGACAAGGGAAGGTATGAAGGTGAGGTTCTTTTTTTTTTTAATACAAGAGTCAACTCTTTTGAGTTGTCTTAACTAATAGTTCCGCTTCTGAACAATGCCCATGAGTCCATGACTGTACATGCATTAATGCAAGGGGTCAGGCCGGATTAGATCAAGTTAAGAGTAAAATATGCTAATAATTTCTTTGACTTAAATTTCTCTCAGTTTAATTTTGGGGCAAAATTATGTGATTTTTATTATTCGTCTTTGGGTCAAAGCGAATCATGGTGAGCTAAGTAATGGTTGTTAAAAGTTAGGTCAAGAAAAAAAATAAAAAATAGAATAGTCGACTTTTCGTCCAATTAATCGAAGGACCAATGCCCTTTAAAAATCGAAGAAAACAATAAAGAATCAACTAGTCTAATCCCATCTATGTAAAAATTAACCAACTAATTTAAAATTAAATGCTACGTTTTTTTTCAAACAAGATATTATTAAAAAATACTCAGATTTGAGCTCGAGATCACCCTTCAAGTGTGCAAAACAGCGTGCCATATACGAGCTTTTTTAATACAAAGATTAAATATAAATATATATAATATGTATGTGTACAAAATAACACTTAATTAAATAAGATAACTTGTTCAAACACATATTTTTAAGTGGTTACTCCAAAACATTCTCAATAGAAGGTGTAGAAACCCAAAATTTAAAAATGAGAAATAAATTTTTCAATTTGATTATGTAATTAAAATTTTCATGAAATAATCAAATTATATTTTTACTATATGAAATAAGCTAGTTTATTGAATTTACTTGAATTAACTAGAAGTAAATAGGGATTAAATGTTTTAGACCTTAGATAAATCAATAGTAAGCCCAATAAAAGTCCATATAATGGACTAGGATCACAATTGGCCCATTGGATAATTTATAATGGGTTGGATTAATGGGTTAAAGGATTTAATAATGGTTAAATAGCCTTAAATTCGTAACATGTGTTTAATAAGATATTTAAGGGATTAAAATAACCCCATTTCCAGAAGATTTGACTCAAAAATGGACCCTTACCAACCAGCCACCTTGGACCAGCCGTTTTTACACTGAATTCACACTTAAGATGGTCTAGATTAAGAGGAGAAATTATATTTTTCTTCTAAAACGAGTTCATGGGGTTGGTGGATTTAGGTAAGGAAATTTTGACCTATTTGGCCAAGTTTTGACTATAAATAGAGCCCCATTCGACTCTCAAACCATCCCTGGAAGTTAAGTTTATGCTGCTGCAAAGATTCGTAGAGATTTGAAGGAGGATTTGGAAGATCAAGGGTTTTCTTTATATATTTGGGGATAATCTTAGATTCGTCTAAAGGTAGGTGTCTCTCAGGCTAAACTTCAATTAAATTATGCCATCTTGTTCATTTTTCTGCCCTCTTTCCATTGATAGCTCATTTGTTAAATTCCATCAAGAAATGATCAAGTTATGATCATTTTACTAAAGGATTTTTCAGTTCCGTTTTCGGAATCGGAAGGCGCTATACATCAGTAGCGCGTTCTTAACGCGCCAGCCCGACACAGCGCGTTCATATAGACCATACCACTTTGACTAGATTTCAAAGAAAATAGCCTATGGTAAATTTTAAGATCGCGCTATATGTCTCTAGCGCGTTCTTCAAGAACACGCTAGGTGATGCTAGCGCGATCATATTTTTGAAATTCAGACGACCGGAAATCAAAAGAATGATAATTCTATTATATCTGTATAATAATTACAGTGTTTATATGTATATTAAGAGTCTATATCTATCATGGTTTATACAGAATCTATCTATTTCATATAAGTTTTCAAATTTCTTAAATGTATACATTAGTACTTGAATGCGCCATACTCCTATAGCGCGTTAGCTTCCTATAGCGCGTTCACAGACAGAAACATAAAAACGACACGGCACAAATAAATAAATAAATATACATTATTAGTTTTGTATCAACTCCAACATATAAAGCTATGCAAGTTTTTGTAACTTCTAATATGGGACAAAACTTAAGCCACTTGTAGACACGCCATTCCTGACGTCTCCTGAGAAAGTCTCATATTACTATACAACGTCCCGCGACGGCTTACGCGTTTTGAATCACTTGAGTGCTTCCTTTTCTTGAGTCTTCTTCCGCCCTTTTCGGCATCCGGAATCGTCTCGTCACGGCATTCGGACGGCATCAACACCAGTCGAACGCATCAGGAGGATCCGGAACCAAGAAGGATATCTGCCGGGCGGCCGCCGACGCCCGATCTAAGGACCCGGGTGGGTCTTAATGGGGGCGTCCAGGACCCTGGACGCCCCCATGATTTTAATTTGTTTTATTCTTTTCTCAGGGCCCAAAACCAAATATAAAAATATAAAATATATATATATTTATGGAGGCGTCCAGGACCATGGACGCCTCCATAAAAACAAAAAATAAAAAATAAGTGTAAAATGCTAGTTGGCATACAAAAACAAAAAAATAAATAAAATTATATATATATTAATGGAGGCGTCCAGGCCCCTGGACGCCTCCATAAAAATAAATAAAAAAATAATAAAAATGCCAGCCCTTGTATAAAAGACAAAAGAAAAATAAAAAAATAATAAACTTTTGGAGGCGTCCAGGCCCCTGGACGCCTCCATGAACTCACTCACGGGCGCCGGCCACCGAACGACGGTTTGTCGTGTGTGAAAAAAGCCAAATTTAGAGACGTCCAGCTGACTGGACGCGCCCATTTTTGAAACACGAGGCGCCGCTCACAAAACCACGCGTTGTGCCAAACCGCGTGCGGCCGTCGTCGGTTTTCGGTGGACCTGTTAGAGGCGTCCGGGACCCTGGACGCCCCCATAAAAGTATTCTAAAAAAATCAATAAAAATAGAATAAAATATTATTTCGGCCCTGATGGAGGTGTCCAGGGTCCTGGACGCCTCCACCTTCCGGAGCTCTATAAATAGAGACCCATCCCCTCAGTTCTAGGGGAGCTAAGCAGTGATCCGATAGGCTGCCGGAGCCCAGAGGCTACAGAGTCATTTTTCTAACCCGTTGGGTCTTTTGTAGGTGGAGGTTCTGCCGGCTTCTCGGGTGCCTACGCTCGCGAGAGGAAGGTCGTCTTCATCCACCGCGCTTCCCCGTCGTCCCCACGCTGCCGGAGCTCCGCCGGATTTCACCCTCGGCTCATCCAATAAGCTTTTTCTTCCCCTTTTTCTCCATAGTTCTTTACATTCATCATATTGCATCCTCTATCCCCCTTCACAAGGGCGCCTCTTCTCTTATACTTCTTGCATCCATCATCTCATTTTCCTCCTACTCGAGTCCGAGAGGGGTTTAAAAGATAACACCAACCAGGTGTGTGTCTTGCCATCATTTCGTTATTTTTACCGCGGGGATTTGAATACTACACCTCCATCTTTCTAATCCACTTGTCGTTTATTTGTCGTTGTTTTGCAAGGGTACCCGAGGAAAGCCCTCTCCGTCGGCCGGCCGGAAGGAGAGGAAGAAGCAACCCGCCATGTCCCGCTCTTGAGGTAGGCGCGATCACTTTCTTATTTTGGGGTCTTTCGGCCCCTGGCGATCACATCTTTTCATCGAGGCCGCGGCGAGTCACTTCCCCAATGGCCGTTTAAATTTCTGTTTCCTATATTCTCTTTATATTTTGTTAAATTCTGCTTATATCATCGAGGCCGCGGCGAGTCACTTCCCCAATGGCCGTTTAAATTTTCATTCCTATATTCTTTCTATATTATATTATATTTTGCTCATATCATCGAGGCCGCGGCGAGTCACTTCCCCAATGGCCGTTTAAATTTCCGTTCTTATATTCTCTCTATAATCTGTTATATTCTGCTCATATCATCGAGGCCGCGGCGAGTCACTTCCCCAATGGCCGTTTAAATCTCTGTTCTTATATTTTCTTTTATATTCTGCTATATTCTGCTCATATTCTCGAGGCCGCGGCGAGTCACTTCCCCAATGGCCGTTTCAATTCTTGTTATTTAATTTCTGCACCATTCCCGTCCCCCCGAGGTCGCGGCGAGTCACTTCCCGCTATGGCCGTTTGAACCCCATATCTTGCTATATTATACTTGTCCCGCTCGCCCCGCCGGAGCAATCTCCCGTGGTGGCCCCTTCTCTCTCTTCTCTCATCTCTGTGTTGCAGCAAACAGCAAAACAAACAAAAAGAGGAGCCCGCGCGCTCTCCGCATCCTCTTCCCCGCACCACCGCTCTTCTCCGAACCGCGTGACGTCGCTCACAGATTGGCGATCACGGTGGGACATCTACTGCTTCCTTTCGGCTACCCTTGCAAGTTCGGCACCACCCGTGCCTCTCCACCTTCGCGCCCGCGCGCGCCCCCGTTGTGCTCACGGCAGCACCGTCAGTTTTGATTGGTTCTTTGTTTATTATATGTCTGTTATTTCTGTTGTTTTCCCACTCCATATATCTGTCAGCATTCCATTGCATACATCCATTCCTCTTTTCTATCCTTTTTTTCATTTTTTGAGGATCACCCTTTCCCGGTGAAGGAAGGACTCTCCGTTTGGGAATTCCTCTCAACGGACTAGAATCTCCTACACTGGGACCTCCGTAAGTCCCCGACATCGAAGAATCTCCTCTTCGTTCACTGGGCTGGTTGTACCATTGAAGTTCCCCGGAGTTAGTCATTTCATTCGTGGTGAGACGAGAGACCCTAGCTGACACGGCGGTAAAACAAAAACAAACTAGGGTCCCCATTTTGTGTGAACTTCGGATCTCGCTAAAAATACAAAAAAAATCATCAAAATCAAAACACAAAACAAGACGTAAGGCATTCACTTGTGTGTTAATCTCTGCTGATCATTTGTTGGTGTATGCTATTATGCTCTCGAGAAACATGATGGATGGCTGAATATAATTACAATTGTTTCGTGGCCGATGCCTTCCGTTATGGGTCTCAAATGCGTGACCCAGGTCACGACTCTTACGGGGTCTATAACTCAGACTGGGGCTATCAGCCTGACCCACAGGTTCATCCCATGGACATTGGCCCATCCTATAAGTCCTCATATGGAATACAGGCCACTGTTAGTGGAGCTTCCCCCTCCACTAGTGTTCCCTATGCCTGGGATTTCATGGCTTCTCATGTCGACTCTCTCAGCTCTCAACTTGGAGCCTTACAGGCTGTTATTGAGAGGAAATTTCTTCCTCCTTCCCCTCCTCAAGCCAACCCCCTTCACGCTTTCATGAATAATATTACCAAAATGGAGAAGGATTGGAAGGAGAGAAGAGATGAGTATGGCATCTGGGATATAAGTGAGCAAGAAGTTCTCCCAAGTTTTAACGATCAAGTGGATGCTGTCCACCCACCATTCATTCATTACGCTCATTCATATGGCCCTCCGCCTCCGCATTCATATCCACAAAACCCTTCATGTCAATATACACCATCTCCACTCATCAACGTGCCTCCACCACGGCGTCCATTTGAATTTGATGATCATAAAGAATTGGAAATGGCACATGATGAAATTTATGAAGATTTTGAATATACACCTACTTCGAGTTTTCTTCGTTTCCCTCTTCCTCTGCTCCCACAAGAACCCCCTGCTCAGGATGAAGCCACTAGTTCTACCCCTGCTTATGAGTCATCATGGTGTCACGATGACGGGTTTACACCCCAACAACCCGCATCAATGCACCATGAATCACCTTCTACCCTTAACCCCCCACGTACCACCAAAATTCGACGTTTCCTATGTACCAAGCCTTCTACTGTCACCCCTCCAATTGTACAAATAACCCCCACACCATTGGCTTCCACTAAGCATTCCACTAACTCTTGTTCCCAACTAAGTAATCCTCCATCATCTCCACCTAAAACCTCCACTAGCCTTGTAACCCCGAATCCAACCATTCCTATTCCTCCACTCCCCTTACCTAAACCCGTGATTAACCCGGAGCCGGGCCCATTGATTGTTGCACACGAGCCAACCTCGTCTCCTCTCGAGAACAAGGAGAAGCCCGTCGTGTCTCAACCCCCCCTTACCCTTCCTATAGCCCCCATCATTAAATCTCCATTACCCGTTGAGCCTGTTGTCTCAATCTCACTTCCTTCCACCACCTCTCGGAGTGGGTGTCTTTCTACAAATACATGTGTCAAAGATGATGTTCAAGAATCGGACAAGAAGAATTGGGCCACGGCAATGCAATTCAAGATCCAAGATTTTATGTGCCGAATGTCGATTCGGGTTCTTGTGCCGGTCACCTTTGAGAAGGCCGAATTTCCATCTGCACCAATGCCCATCAAGAATGACTCTCAGGAATTGGTGCTGACCAAATCAGGGGCCAAAATAACCACGATCACGTTACTCATTGGCCAACATGCTTTCAAGGCTCTTATTACCCCTTGTTCGGTCATAGTCCAACTGACTAATCAAGAGAGGAGTTTCTCCTCCAGCATGGTGATGACACATTCCACTGCAAAGGGGATACTGAACTCTGTACTCGAGGGCGAGTCAGGGCAGTTCTTGCTGGAAGCTTTTGACAACATGTCTACTTCCCACCAACTCCCATGCGAGGGACGAACGCCTATGCTACCCAGCATGACCACGTGTGATATTCCAACAGCCTTGAGCAGTGCCCCAAAAATGAAGCTCCTTATGCCAAGCATCCAACTTCCAATGATAGACACCGTTCATCTGCCACGGGAGTTATTTCCAAGGGAGCCATTTCATGTCAAGATCCCTACTTCACAAGCGGAGCTCTTAAATCTTTGTTTTGATATTTTGCCAAGAGAGTTACCGTTCATGTATGAATGTCTAAAGGGCCTTATTAGAAGTCCGTCAAATGAGAGCCTGTGGGCCCTGACCATACTAATGGACCCGATTGGTCAGAGAAAGAAGAGGCCTTCTGCCTGGGCACATCATTGGGATCGGCCTGCAAACCCAAAAGGCCAAGAAGTCATGTTGAAGGTTGAGAGGCCGCACTATGAGAGAGTATTTACCAAGAAGAGGGAAAAGCATAAAGTGAAGCTTAAGGATAATAAATCCCTTGTTGAAGGAGCCCACATCAGTTCATCCACTTCCTATCCCAGTTCATCGCTGCTCATGCTGCTATTCAGCTTCTTTTTATGGGCAGTCCATTGGTTAAGGAGACGCCTTTTGTCACCTAAATCTAAGCCATCAAGCAAATCTAAGCCATCAAGCTCCTCTGCTCTAGGGTCCCCGAACCCTCACATTCCTCGTTGTCCGGAGCTTCCGGACCCCTACATTCATCCCTGTCCGGAACCTCCGGACCCCTCCCTATTTAATTCCATGTTTTTATCCATCTCTCACCCCCATCCGGAACCTCCGGATTTCTTATCTTATTCTCCATCTCTCTCAGGGCATCGCGCCCTTCCTTCCCATATCCACTTGGAATCTCCGGGCCTCTCCTTCTTTCGATTTATCCTTTTGTTCTTCCAAGTCATCACGTCCTTCATTCTTTTCACCCCTTTGAATTATCTTTTTACACACCTCCCAGGGCATCGGGTCCCTCATGATCTTCTTCCTCCGGAACCTCCGGATTCATTTCCCCATGATTCTCCTCCTTTACATCCGGACCCTTCGGATCCGTCTCTCTCGATTCATCAATTTCTGATTCCTCCCGATCCCGCTCCCGGGTTCGACCCGGTTCCTTCCACGTTAACTTCCTCGGGCACCTGCCTTTCTCACACTGTTTCCGAGGCTTTAGTCCTCACTGATTTCTTTGATTTCTTCTCATCCTGTAAATTCTTCTAGGTATCTTTCACCTAAATCTTGTTTTATCCCCCACTTATTTAAAATAAATCGCCCTAGTTGGAGGATTGTTGTATAGGAGGAGCCTTACTGGTATTCTGCTAAGATGTCTTGGTGACGATGAGGTTTGGAAATGTGTAGAAGAGACGCACTCGGGTGTGTGCGGTGGCCACGTGAATAGTCAGATGCTCGCCAAGAAGATCATTCGGCAAGGCTTTTATTGGCCCACTATGGAAGAGGATTGTGCTGTCTATGTCCGTAGGTGTGTCAAGTGTCAACTTCACGCCGATAAAATCCATTCACCATCTTCCTCACTTCATCCAATATCCTCCCCATGGCCTTTCTCCATGTGGACATTCGACATCATTGGTCCCCTAGGTGATCCCAATTCCCTCACCAAGCAGAAATCTTTCATCCTTACTGCGACGGAATATTTCACCAAATGGGCCGAAGCCGAAGCTTACGCGAAAATTAAGGCGTCAACAGTCTGCAAGTTCATCATGAAGAACATCCTCGCCAGATTCGGCGTCCCAAGCACGATCGTCACCGACAATGGGCCACAGTTCATTTCTCAGGACCTACAGGACCTCTGCAAAAGGTACGCAATTGCATTGCATCATTCATCGCCTTATTACTCACAAGGTAACGGCCAAGCGGAGGCCACCAATAAAACATTGCTCAAAATCATCAAAAAAACCTGCGAGTCTAGTAAGTTTTCAGACTGGCCAGAAAAGCTTATCGAAGCCCTATGGGCCTATCGCACTTCAATCCGTACCCCCACCGGGCAGACTCCATTTGCCCTTACTTATGGTATGGAAGCGGTAGTCCCGTATGAGACTCTGATCCCTTCTCTCAGGGTACAATTGGACGAGGACTTTCCCCTCGACGATCGTCGTAATTCACTCCTCGCCCAGTTGGAACTCTTGGATGAGAAGCGACTGGCCGCTGCCGAACACGCGCGTGTGTATCAAAATAGACTCGCTCGCTTTTACCAAAAGAAAGTCGTTGAGAGAAAATTCAAAGTCGGTGAGATGGTCGTAAAAAGAATTTTTGTCAAACCTGGAGGGCCGCGTTCTAAGCTCCAACCCAATTGGGAAGGACCATTTGTAATTCAAGCCGTGTACCCTGGCAACGCCTACAAGCTAATCAACGCCGAAGGGACCGAGTTATCCCACCCTTGGAATGGGCTTTATCTTAAGAAATACTACCCTTAGCACAAAACAAAAAATGATGAAAAGATAAAAAAACATCAAAAACAAGGAAATATTGAAAACCACTAAAAATACGGAAAATTCAAAATGCCGATGCCTGGCGGGCACCATCTAGTTAAGTCCCTGCATCTAACCTTCATGTTAGGATAGGGCCCATTAAGGCTTGGTAGGCACCGGGTCTTGGTTTGCCAGAACCGTGGAGATCCCTGTCCGGCCACGTCGGCCTATGCTCGCTCGAAGGAAGCTAACATCTGCTCACTTATGTATTTTATTCAAAAAAAATCGGTAGCATCACCTACGGTGGGGCTCCACCCAGAAGATCTCCGGAAGCTGTAATCTTTATTCTTTTCTCTTCGACCAAATGAGACAGTCGGCGCCCTTAAAACGATGAGCATGAGAAATCGAAACTCAAACCCCAAAGGCAAGAGTAGGACCCATTTCCTCGAGCATCGATCAGAGCACGAGAAGAGGGCAGTGTCCCCGCAGGCATACGAAGAGGGAGCCCACCAACGTCAAACGACTATATCTCCCTCACAAAAAAAAATACAAAATCAAAATCAAGAGAAAAGCCTGGTCGTGACCGTGCCTGGTGCGATAAACGAAACCCCTCAAAGTAAAAGTCTGAATCCACAAAGGGGGGCCGTGGAATGTAAATGCTCGAGATTTGGTCCGAAGTTGTCCGAAAGGAAAGAGTTAATGGGCCCTTATTCGCTCGCCGGGTTAACGGCTTTGCCGGTCCCCTCAGGAGGTTTATCCCCTACACTCTTCCTTCTCCCTCTAAAGATGAAGGTTCGATGGAGTTTCTGAAAGGTGAAAACTGCCCAGGGTCTGCGACCTTATTTTAATATACACATTTTGGTTGCCTACTTTGAAAAAGCAAAAGCTATCGCTGCGAAGGAGTCTCCGTGTTTCTGGCTGGTCAAGACCCCTGTTTACCACCTTGATGTCTTCTTGTTTAACCTCGGGCTTAGGCCAATGCAAGCGCGTCACCTATGGGTGCGACGGCGTCTGATTCCGGGTCAGCGTCGCGCGGTTGGTCGTTAGGGTTCCAGGGTGTTCCATCTTATACCATCTAGAGTTGTGAGGAAACAGACCCGGGTCGGGCAAATCATCTACCTCAAACACCTTTTGGGTGAATCCCTGTGGTCGGAAGCAACTGGGAGCCTAAGCATGGCATGACGGTATTGTCATCAGGGTAAGTCTTAGCCGGCGGGATCGTCATTCGAGGGGTCTAGAGGCCCAAATCAACCTAGACGTGCACTTAAGATACCTGGGAGGTTAGTAAGAAACCCCTGTCTCACGTAGGTTAGGTGCCATTTGGGTGCTTGCCGGGCGTTAGCAATAAAAAAAAATTGAAATGATAAAAGCACAAAAAAATGGAAAAGAGAAATGTACATATTTGCAAACAAAAAAAATCTTTTTATGATAAAACAAAAAAAATGTCAAATATAAAAAAGAAAACAAATCAATTTTGCATGATTACATTTGCGTGCAGCATCTCACTTTTAATGCCATTTGCATTCGTGTGCTTGCCTGTCGCATTTATCATCACCGCATCTTTCCCTTGCCTTCGTTAAATAAAGGCTTGGCCCCTTGACCAGTCATCAAGGACAGTCACAGTGACCATTTGCTTATTGAGCAAGGGGCCAAGTCAGAACAGAAATTCTGATTTGTTTGTTTCAGTGATATGTGCAGGGATTCAGGTAACTGAAGCAAAGGTGAAAAACAAACAAACCAAACCTTGTGTTTTATTCCAAAAAAAACCAAAAAATTTACATCAAGTTCCGTCCTCTCTCTCTGCATTACTCGTCCCACTACTCTCCGGGCAAAACACTCTCAAAGGTGCTACCCAACTACGAAAAGCAGTACTCCTGCCGCTCTGTACTCCTCTTCCTATTCCCACATCCCGGCGTTGATCCACGGAAGCAGCAGAGAAGCTACCAACACGAAAGCCACGCTCTCGTGCTTTTCGGTAGCGCTCCTCACCATCTCTCAGCCACTGTTCAGCAAGACCAAGGCCGATTCGGAGTTCGAATAGTTGGGCCTCCATGGCCCTTCGCTCCTCCCTTTCAGCCAAACTGTTGGCTCTTTCTCTCTCTGCGTTTCTTTCCCTCTCTGCCCGTTCTCTCTCACGGTCTTCCCTCTCTAACTGGAGAGTGATCCTCAGTTCCATAGCATCCCTGGATGAGTCGTCATCAGGATGACGCCGCAGTTCCCTCTCCAGTTCTGCTATCCTAGCCTCCTTATGCGCAGCTTGGGCAAGCGCTTCTTCCGTCTCCTTTTCCTGCCGAGTGTACCATCTCAGATACGCGATAAGGCGTAAACAAAGAGAACTCAACGCTGAAACTTTTACCTGTATACGGAGCATTCCTTCTGCCTCCGCAGCACGCTGCGTGGCGTGAGCAAGTTGCTCATGAAGCGAGTCAAGTTCTGAGGTGGGAATCCACAAGCTGGAAGAGGCACCACCTACTCCCATCGCTGGGGAGGCTGCGCCAATCTGGGCATGCTGCGACCATGTGAATTAGCAGCCAACATCTGGAATCTGGGGTTTTAGCTAGGAACGTACTGTACACCTACCAAGGCGCTCGTAGCTCCGCGGGCATCACCCAACTGTTGTTCCATCTCTGCCAAGCGAGTTCGTAAATTCGCTATCATGGCATCCCGGACATCCTGCAGCCTTACAAGTCAGCATTTTTACCAGAAAAACCAAGAAAAGGAGAAAGAAGAGAAGAGAAAAAGGGGAAACCTACCTCCACAAGTCCCCGGGGTTGGAGCCGCTCTGCGTACTTTGTCCTATATAGACGCAAGTAGTCCTCGCTGTCCCGCGCCTGTGATTCTACAATCGTGCCACCCCGTTGCCAGTCCTCATACTGTTCGGGGAATCGCACGCGCCAGTCAATGCAGGTCGCCGGTCCCCGCGTCTTTCTCCCGACACGAGGTGGCGCAGCTGAATCCACCCATTCTTGAGCCAGTCCTAAAGTCCTCATAACTAATCGTAGCCGAAGCGGCTCGATTTCATTCAGGCAGTGCATCCATAGTTCCCGTCCGAACCGGGCACGACTTGCTAGAACCCACGGCTGGTTGGCATCGACCATGTCTGAGTAGGGTCTCCAGTTTACCATCGCTGCAGGGAACTCCTGTAGCTCCCGCCTTAACACCATCAGTTGGTAGGTTAGGGGTGCCGCACTCATGATGGGTTCCCACCGCCTGGCTAGCGGCACCATCACGGGTCGCCAATGTCGAGCTCTCCCCATGGGGAGGTAATAATAGCTCCATAGCTGCTCGGCGCAGGTCATCAGTACCTTGCGACAACAACAAAAAAAAATATACAAAACAAGCAAAACCAAAAAAATACCTGGATGAATGGTGTGAAACCACTCACAGTCGTCTCACGATCCGTTTCTTGGAATAGGCCTGCAAACAAGTGTGCCAGCATGGCGGCTCCCCAGGCATAATACCCTACTCTTCCAAGGTCTGACAGCAGCTCCAGGAAGCAACATTGGATACCATCCCCTTTCGAGCTCAGTACCAATCTCCCCAAAAGGAAGAGGAGAAATCTCCTCAAATCTATGTCACATCTTTCCCAGTTGCCGAAATCTGTACAGTACACGGCACGGCATCCTATTTCTATCCTTTTCATGAACTCTTCTGAGGATTCGTCGTCCCGCCGACGAGTGTCGGTGAGCCCTAATGCATCCATGAGGGACGCCCTAGCTACCGACCTGTTTTTCCGACCATCTAGGTCCAAACCCAGTAACTTCTGGGCACCTTCTCTGTAGTCCGCGTAAGTGACTCCGGTCACTGCCTCGCCTTCTACCTTCAGGCTTGTGATCCGGACCACATCCTCCAAACTGGGCACCATGTGCCCCCAGGGCATCAGGAATGCCCGGCTCACTGGGTCCCATCTCTCACACAAGGCTTGGATCAGGACTAGGTCAAGTTGGATCGGCTCGATCCGAAGGAAGGTACCAAATCCCATCACGTCTAGCCTCGCCTTCTGAAAATCTGGGAGGCCCCTGTACGCTGCTACTACCAACTCCCATAAGATTTGTGATTTCATCACAACCTACACATACAAGGAATGGGGGTGAGGTTTGGTCAGAAGAAAGGAAGAAAAAATGAGAAAAGGGCAAGAAAACTTGGCTTACGAGTTGTGATTGGGCCCTTTCGCTGAAGTGCCCTTCAAAGTCTGAAAGCCTCCTGGAACTACTACCACTGGACCTGCTTCTCTTCGAGGAATGGGAAGATTCGCCCTCCATCCAACTCTCGGAATTTTGAACTCCTCTTCTCCCGTAAGAACTTGTGCTCCTCGAGTTAGCTCTCGATATACCTGGGAGGATAAAAGGGACAAGAATTTATAGAAATGGAAGGAGTGCGGGCCAAGATTGCCTCCATCACCTGTCGATGATAGCCCTCGCAATGAGACACTGGCCAAGCGACCCCATGTGTCGCTTCACCGCTCACACAGGGTGATTGACTGGACGAAGAATAGGACGAATAGCCCCTATGTTGTCTAGGGATACCCTATCATGTTTTGGAGGACGCACGCAAAATTTGGCACAACATCCGGGAAAAGGAACTAGGGCCGTCAGTATTGACTTCGACGGCAGATTCTCGTGGAAAATGGTCACAACAAGACGTGATTCTCCGCTCGAGGCGGAGTCTCGACAGATCCGTCACATGGGAACAGTGCAGAGGAGAAGAAGTGTAGGGAAGAAGGAACGCACAAGAGAACAAATAAACAGCAGAAAATCAAATCACTCCATAAGCTGTCATAAGCACTACAATCATAGAGAGGTGACGGGTCCGCTAGCCCGCCAATCCTCACCATCACTCATCTCTCCGGGCACTCTCCTCCTCTCCCCCGAGGTGAGGGTCCCTCAGAAGCCTCCAGGATCCCCGTGCAGTAGCACCTGCCTCGCCTCTGGGCGCCTGCTCCGCAGCAGTGACTCGCTGCTCCTCCCCTGGCGTGGCGAAGAAGCCACTGGCGGCAAAGCGACCGGACTGGCGGAGTCGCTCCCCGAACTCTCGCGCTCTCTCGTAGCGCGTCTCCATCCCTCCTAGCCTCTGCACGACGGCCTGAAGGCCCAGCTGGAGCTCCCTCACTTGGGCCTCCAAGGCCCTCCTCTCGGTCAGATCCCGCTGTCGCTCGGACCTTCTCTCGGCCTTCTCTCTCTCTACCTCTCTCCTCATCATCTGCAGAAGAACCCTTAACTCCAGGATGTCTGGAGAAGGTCTCTCCTCACCACGGTGCCGCAGCTCCGCTACAGTCGCCACCCAGGCGTCACGCTCCTCTTCCGCCCGGGTCGCACGGGCCACCGCACCGGCAAGTTGCTCCCGGAGGGAAGCAATCTCGAGAAAAGGGGCCGAGGAGCTAGAAGATCCGCCAGCCGCTCCCACCGTCGCTGTCTGCTGGGCACGCTGGAACAAAATAAACAACGGCCGTCAGTGAAACTCCGAAATCTGAAGTTAAAAGGGCGGCACGTAACTTACCAGGAGCGACAGCTCATGTTGAGCGACGGCCAGTTGCCGCCTAGTCTCTGACAGCTGGGCGCGCGAGCCGCCGATGCCACGCGTGTCCCCAGCTTGGGGAAGCCCCGCGTAACTCTCTCTCTGCCGCCGCAGGAAGTCGGCACTGTCCTGCACCAGTACACCCCCTTGCTGTCCAGGGAGACGTACGGGCCAGTCCTCGAGCCTCGCCTTGCCGCGACTCTCCCTCCTGACGCGGCTCGGCTCGTCTGCACTCGCCCACTCATCGGCCAGGCCCAGGGTCCTTGCCATGTCCTGCACCAAGAAAGGGGTCCCATATCAGTCAAAAGGAACGCGTCCCCTGTCTAGGACGCGTCCATCATTTGAGTGCAACACTCTCCGAACCCTTTCCTCCTCGCCCGGCTCGCTTCAAAACCCAAAATGAATTAAAAGAGGAAGAGATCGGAGGACCTACCGGACCGTGTTCACCTCCTCCCACGCCATCGGGCCCCTCGGGCCCTCGGGGGCCCGAAGCGGCCCTTCCTCCTCCATGGACGCCGTTCCGTGATCGGGCGCGTCCCTCCTTGGGCGAGGATTTCCTCGTCCCTCTCCACCTTCACCACGGTCGGGCCCACCGAACTCCATCGATCAAAAGAGGAGGAAGACGAAAAAGGGGCAAGCGCGTTTCGGCGGAAGGCGGGCTCGTTTGCGGATGAGGCACGGGAGAAGAAGGACCACCCGTCGCTTTAAATTTAAAATCAAGGATTAAGACGCGTCCTCGCGCCTGGACGCGCCCAAAAGGGGGGAAAGGAAACAAAATCCCCCCGTGCAAAACTTAGTTCCCCGCTGTTCAGAGCAAGGTCTCGCGAAGCACGCCTCAAAGGACAACTCAGTAAGTGTGGGAGAGAGAAAAGTACACACAACACAAAAGCCATTTCCATTTCATATAATAGCCGAAAGTACATCATACAGTGAGAAGGGTGACGTACAAGCAACTCTCTAACTCTCACCGTCACCCTCCTGGTCATCTCCTTCCTCCCTCCTCTGACGGAGATCCCTAGGGGGCCTCCGCGACCTCTGTGAACCCTGAGAAGCCGTGCTCGCCTCGCCCTGCGGTGGCACTCCAGCCTCGAAGGCGCGACGACGCTCCTCGGCCGAAGAAACCAGGTAGCTGCCCATGGAAAAAGAACCAGACTGACGAAGTCGCGCCCCGCGTTCCTTCGCCCTCTGGTACCGCTCCTCGCTCTCCCGAAGCCTCCCCTCCGCCGTGCCAAGACTCAATCGGAGCTCCAGCAGCTGGGCCTCTAGAGCCCTCCTCTCGGTCTGATCCCGCTGTCGCTCCTCCCTCTCTCTCTCCTATCCCTCTCCCTCTCTCTCTCCACGCTCTCCCTATCCCTCTCCCTCTCCTCTCTCTCCCTCATCGCCTCTCTCCTCGACAGCTCGAGGGCGATCCGCAGATCCACTACGTCGCGAGGAAGCTCCTCAGCCTCCCGTCGCCGCTCCTCCTCTAGCTCCGCAATCCGGGCGTCACGCTCTGCCACCCGGGCATCGCGCTCCTGCTCAGCACGAACAGCACGCGCCAGGGCCTCTCGGATCTCGGCCACCTGTCAAGGCACGCATGCACCGTAAGAGAACAGTGATAGAAGGAAAGTAGCTGGAAAAGGGTCGCGGCCAAGCAAGCACTCACTCGAGCCTCGCGGTCACGCTCGGCCTCCTCAGCCCGAGCCACCGCGTACGCCAGCTGCTCCTGGAGGGCAGAAACCTCCGGAGGAGGGCCCCGCGAACTGGAACCCGCTCCACCAGCCATCGCGGCTGCCGCTGTCTGGTGGGCCCGCTGAAACACGGGGCAAACGTCAGTCAAAGGCTAAGCATCAAAAATCCAGGTCACAAAAAAATGCATTGCATAAACTCACCAGGATCTCCAACTCCTGTCGGATGGCCACCAACTGTCGCCTGGCGTCCGCCAACTGGGCCCGCAGGTCGGCAATCATGGTATCACGAGCATCCTGCATTACACATAAGTTAGTATCCCATGCATACATATAGAAAGGTGGAGCAGTTTCATTTCACTTACCCCTGCCATACCACCCAAGGAGAGGCGGTCCCCGTACGTAGCTCGGTACCGTCTCATGTAGTCTGTGCTATCCTGTACGTGGGACACTACTGGGACCCCGCCCTGCTGCCAGTCCTGGTACTGTGCTGGGAAGCGCGTACGCCAGTCCACGATCTTCGCCTTCCCCTTGGTCTTCCGCCCAATGCGGGCCGGCGCATCTACGTCTACCCACTCCTGGGCCAGCCCCAACGTCCTCATGACCAGTCTAAGCCGCAGCGGCTCAATCTCGTTCAGGCAATGGACCCACACGTCCCGCCTGAAGCGAGGAAGACCCGCTACAACCCAGGGCTGGCCAGCATCGCCCATGCCCAAGTAGGGCCTCCACACCACCTGCATCACCATACATACATCATGTTAGTTACCATTCAGTCACATGCATAAACACAAAAAAATCATACGCATCATACCATGGCCTCGGGATACTCGCTCAGCTCTCGACGAAGTGACGCCAGCTGGTAGCCGTGGGGTGCTGCAACCACGACCGGCCTCCACTGCCGCGCCAGAGGCACGGCCCTCCTGTTCCCATGCCTAGCCCTCCCCATCGGGAAATAGTAATAGCTCCACACCTGCATCCATCATACATCATTAGTACAATAATTGCATATTTAACTGTGAGAATGCATAAATAAAATGTTTACCTGGAGGAAAGGTGCGAAGCCGCTGACTGTCGTCTCCTTCTCCGAAGTCTGGGAGAGATCGGCAATCAGATGGGCAAGCAGAGCCGCTCCCCACGCATAGTGCCCCACTCTGTCCAGATCCGCCAAGAGCCCGAGGAAACGGCAGTGGATGCCATCCCCCTTCGTCCCCAGCAGAAGGCGGCCCAGGAAGAAGAAAAGAAACCTCCGAAGGTCTAGATCCACCAGCTCCCTCTCGCTCGGATCCTGGGTGAAAGCTGCACGAGCATCCCCCTCCAGTCGAGCCAAGAACTCCGCTCCAGTCTCGCTAACCCGCTGGCGCGGGTCGACGAATCCGAGCGCCTCCATGATCTCCACTCGGCCGACTACCCTGCTGTCTCTATCAGTCACGCTCGTCTCTAACCACAGCAGGTCCAGGGCACTCTCTCGGTAGTCGGGGTAGGTGACCCCGCTGACTGCCTCTCCGTCAACTCGTAGCCCGGTGATCCGAGCCACGTCCTCCAGTGACGGCACCATGTGCCCCCAGGGCATCAGAAACGCCCGGCTCGGTGCGTGCCACCGCTCCCTCAGTGCCTGGATAAGAGGAAGGTCGAGCCGGAAGGGCTCGATCCTAAGGAAAGCTCCAAAGCCCATGGCGTCCACACGCGCCCTCTGGAAATCCGGCAGCCCACGGTATGCTGCCACCACCAAGGACCAGCTGATCCGGCCCTTCATCACGCCCTGCAAACCACAAAACCAACAAAGAACACATCAGCATCATGAACAGTAATCAACAATAACACTGTATATACTATTTTATTTTATTTAAAAAAAAATACATATATATATTTTTGGAGGCGTCCAGACCCCTGGACGCCTCCTTCCTATTTTCTTTATTCCTTTTTCGAAAAAAAATCCAAAAAACAAAAATAAAAAAAATATATATAATATATATATAATTATGGAGGCGTCCTAGGCCTTGGACGCCTCCTTATTTTTTAAATTTATTTATTATTACGAAAATTAATAAATAAAAAAAAAAGAAAAAGAAAACATGGAGGCGTCCAGGTCCCTGGACGCCTCCTTCTCTCACTACCCGCCTCTCTCTCACAACCTCTCGTACACCCGTTTTAGCCTATTGAACCACAGAGTGAGGATTCCGAGGTACTTACCGGGTCGTGATCATCCTCTCCCGCGTCACCAGCATCCGCAGCAGCCTCCGCGGCCAGGAGAGGCACCTCCATCCCCTCCTCCGCAGCAATCTCCTCTGCTGCAGCCTCCTCGGCATCATCCCTCAACCTCCTCGCACGACGAGCCAGTCGTTTTCGCTTCCCTGGAACCTGGCTCGATCCTCCTCGCTCCATGGGGACTAAGAATAGGTCGTCTGGGTGACTGGGTCGTCAGATTGAACAGTAAATGAGCAAAAGGGGGGGGGAGCCCTTAAATAGGAATTTCTTTTTTTGGGGCGTCCAGGCGCCTGGACGCCCCCATTTTTTTATTTTTTTCAAAATTTAAAAAATTTTTGGGGCGTCCAGGCGCCTGGACGCCCCCAAAACAAAAAATCAAACAAAATAAAAAAAATAAAGTTGGGGCGTCCAGGACCTTGGACGCCCCCAAAACAAAAATAAAAATAAAAAATAAAATAAAAATTTGGGGCGTCCAGACGCCTGGACGCCCCTAAAACAAAAAATTAAATAAAATAAAAAAATAATAGTTGGGGCGTCCAGGACCCTGGACGCCCCCAAAACAAAAAATAAAATAAAAATAAAATAAAAATTAGGGGCGTCCAGGCAGTTGGACGCCCCCCAAAACAAAAAAAATTAATTAAAATAAAAAATAATAGGGGCGTCCAGGGCCCTGGACGCCCCCCATAATAAATTTTTTTATATTTATATAAGAATATGTATATAATCCAAACAAAATAAAAAACACAAAGAAAAAGAAAAAACCATAAAAAAAGATAATAATTATGGGGACGGGGGTCCGAAACATCCAAGTGCCAAATTTTATTCCATCCGAAAAGCAGAGTGAACTACATCAGGGGCTTAGGCGCTTTAGGCCTTAACTTCCCCAGTTCGGTTACATAAGCCCTCCACGGCTCGCATTCTTCCACCACGTGCGCTAACGCCTTTCCCGCAACACTTGTCTTCCAGGGTGCTTTAATGGCCTTCGCTTCCTTCGCGTCCGCTTCAGTACCCAACTCCCTCTTCTTCAAGGGAACGATGCCAGTCGGTGGCGGGAACGAATGGCGTGGGATGCCAATCTGCAGGCAGCACCGATGCGCGTTGTAAAGAACAAACTCGGTCGCGCCGATCAGTTGAAGATCGACTTCGGGAGAAGGCCTCATGAGGAGATCAAGCGAAAGCAAACATGCCGGTGCGCAAGTGAAGAAGCCTTGTGTCACGGTGCGGAAGTGAGACCGCCAGTCTTCACGTTTCTTCAGCCACGGAACGCGGTTCACTACAGTACCACCAAAGCCTAACACGTCGGCTATGTGGTGAAGCGGGCTTTGTTGGAAGAGCTTCGAAGCGGTTGGCATTCCCCCGCGGTGGTCGAATTTGAAATGCAAATCCAGCCAGCAATTCAAGACAAGTGCACAACCAAATGGAGGCTTACCCAGGCTCGAGGCAGTAAGACCGCTGTAAAGATAGGCGAGGACGGCGGGTCCCACCCTCTTTCCACGCCAGATCCCGCAGATAGCACCCAGTTGGTCTTCCTCCACCATGTTGTCGGTATAAGGGAACAAGAGAGCACCCGCCAGACAAATGGTGAACCCCTTCATGATTCCCTCCAAATAGTCATCGTCTGGTGACCCTCTCAGGGCGTTCATGACCCACTCCGCAAGCTTTTGGAGATCGATCCCCTTCTGAGTACGGACCTTTCTAGCTGCGTCGGGCGGCATGAAGCTTCCAAGGACGCTTTCAGAAGTACCCCGTGTCAGCATCCGCATAGCCTTCACCTTCCCGTCACTCTTGAACTTCTTCAAACCAAGCAGAAGTTCCACCTCCTCGAGGAGGATGGTCACCTCGAAGGTCGGGAAGATAAAAGTGTGGGTCTGGGGATGCCAGACCTCCACTAGCGCGCCCATAGCCGCCCAGTCCATACGAATCTTCTCGTAATGCTTGGCGTGAATAAGGAGCCCCTGCAGATGCCACTTCGAGAGTATGGCCCTCATGCCAATGGAGATATTGGAAGTCAGCTTTGAAAGCCATGGCAGCTTGGAAAACTTCCTCGGGCCTGGGAAGAGTGGATATGGCTGGAAAGAAGAAGAAATGAAGGAAGTAAGAAGAAGGTTCACGTACAGAAATTTGAAAAGAGTCGGCTTACCATATGCGACATGATCGTCCCACTCAGATGACCCTCGAGGTCAGAAAGTCGCCTAATCTCGCTGCTAGGCTTGCTCCTCTTCATAACGCGGGAAGACTCTCCTTCCATCCTGAAGATCTCTAGATTCTCCTCTCCTTCCTCTCCTGAGCTTCCAAAACCCACCTTGGTGCATTTGAATGAACTAGCCTAAGGGGAGTTCTTATAGGAAGGGAAGGGTGCTACAGGACAGAACATGTCACATCAGTGGTCATTGTCAAGATTTTGTCTGGATCTCCTTTGAACTGTGGTGCGATTCTGCTACCTTTTGATGTTGCTAACCTTTGCTGGCCTGTGCAGGTTTTACTAACGGACATCTTTGTCCTATCTCCTGTCCCACCTTTCATTGGTTGGTCCCACCATGTCATGCATCATAGTATATGATACCTACGCTACTAGAACATGTCAAGGACCTTGCGGCCCGAACGAATCTGGGATTTGAGTTCCCCTTCAACAAAAACGGTGATGATCCCGGAAGAGTTTGGGTTGTACGGATAGGCCGTCAATTTGTGATAGAATGGGGACGACGGTTCCATTCAGTGAGTTGGTGCGCGGATAAACGGGCCCCAGCCCAGTATCAGCTCACCGGGTCGGTATCCTGACCCGTTCTTCACAAGTTGACAATATTATCCTTGGCTATTTTCTATTTTTGTTTGTTTTAAATTTTTCTTTAAACCCAGCATGCATTCATATAGGACTTTGATTTATTGCGGAAGATCATTCAAGCGATTCGATTGTGAAAGCCGTTGTGTTTCAATTCCTACAAATATGAGATATTCCACTCTGAATGAAATACTGAGTTTCTTTGAGACAGCCCTACGCTGCTCTTCCAAAGGAGACCCTTGTTTGGACAGACCCTCAGATATTCCTTTACCTTTTTGACCCACCTTGGCCGCAGCACTTCCACATTGGCTGGTAACCGCTCCCCAAAGGTGAAACCTCCGGTTTATGACCCAGGTACTTCCACACCGAGAAGTTGGTCTTCTTTTGTTTCGTGCCTGAGTGCACATCTCACCCTCCCTTATTTGATCTCCGTCCAAGCAATCGTCAATATTTGAAAGACCTCCTTCAAGGTCGCCTCATTGAAACTTCAGGAAAGATTCCAAACAGTAACGTCACAAGCGTGTCTCATCACACCTTGGCATCAACTTATCAGTCCGCTCCCACTCCATTTCACTCCACTTCGATACCATTCCACTACGTATCGCTCCCTTGCAAAGCAGACGCCAAGGCGGGGCAGCTGTAGACACGCCATTCCTGACGTCTCCTGAGAAAGTCTCATATTACTATACAACGTCCCGCGACGGCTTACGCGTTTTGAATCACTTGAGTGCTTCCTTTTCTTGAGTCTTCTTCCGCCCTTTTCGGCATCCGGAATCGTCTCGTCACGGCATTCGGACGGCATCAACACCAGTCGAACGCATCAGGAGGTTCCGGAACCAAGAAGGATATCTGCCGGGCGGCCGCCGACGCCCGATCTAAGGACCCGGGTGGGTCTTAATGGGGGCGTCCAGGACCCTGGACGCCCCCATGATTTTAATTTGTTTTATTCTTTTCTCAGGGCCCAAAACCAAATATAAAAATATAAAAAATATATATATTTATGGAGGCGTCCAGGACCTGGACGCCTCCATAAAAACAAAAATAAAAAATAAGTGTAAAATGCCAGTTGGCATAAAAAACAAAAAAAATAAATAAAATTATATATATATTTATGGAGGCGTCCAGGACCCTGGACGCCTCCATAAAAATAAATAAAAAAATAAAAATGCCAGCCCTTGTATAAAAGACAAAAGAAAAATAAAAAAATAATAAACTTTTGGAGGCGTCCAGGCCCCTGGACGCCTCCATCAACTCACTCACGGGCGCCGGCCACCGAACGACGGTTTGTCGTGTGTGAAAAAAGCCAAATTTAGAGACGTCCAGCTGACTGGACGCGCCCATTTTTGAATCACGAGGCGCCGCTCACAAAACCACGCGTTGTGCCAAACCGCGTGCGGCCGTCGTCGGTTTTCGGTGGACCTGTTAGAGGCGTCCGGGACCCTGGACGCCCCCATAAAAGTATTCTAAAAAAATCAATAAAAATAGAATAAAATATTATTTCGGCCCTGATGGAGGTGTCCAGGGTCCTGGACGCCTCCACCTTCCGGAACTCTATAAATAGAGGCCCACCCCCTCAGTTCTAGGGGAGCTAAGCAGTGATCCGATAGGCTGCCGGAGCCCAGAGGCTACGGAGTCATTTTTCTAACCCGTGGGGTCTTTTGTAGGTGGAGGTTCTGCCGGCTTCTCGGGTGCCTACGCTCGCGAGAGGAAGGTCGTCTTCATCCACCGCGCTTCCCCGTCGTCCCCACGCTGCCGGAGCTCCGCCGGATTTCACCCTCGGCTCATCCAATAAGCTTTTTCTTCCCCTTTTTCTCCATAGTTCTTTACATTCATCATATTGCATCCTCTATCCCCCTTCACAAGGGCGCCTCTTCTCTTATACTTCTTGCATCCATCATCTCATTTTCCTCCTACTCGAGTCCGAGAGGGGTTTAAAAGATAACACCAACCAGGTGTGTGTCTTGCCATCATTTCGTTATTTTTACCGCGAGGATTTGAATACTACACCTCCATCTTTCTAATCCACTTGTCATTTATTTGTCGTTGTTTTGCAAGGGTACCCGAGGAAAGCCCTCTCCGTCGGCCGGCCGGAAGGAGAGGAAGAAGCAACCCGCCATGTCCCGCTCTTGAGGTAGGCGCGATCACTTTCTTATTTTGGGGTCTTTCGGCCCCTGGCGATCACATCTTTTCATCGAGGCCGCGGCGAGTCACTTCCCCAATGGCCGTTTAAATTTCTGTTTCCTATATTCTCTTTATATTTTGTTAAATTCTGCTTATATCATCGAGGCCGCGGCGAGTCACTTCCCCAATGGCCGTTTAAATTTTCGTTCCTATATTCTTTCTATATTATATTATATTTTGCTCATATCATCGAGGCCGCGGCGAGTCACTTCCCCAATGGCCGTTTAAATTTCCGTTCTTATATTCTCTCTATAATCTGTTATATTCTGCTCATATCATCGAGGCCGCGGCGAGTCACTTCCCCAATGGCCGTTTAAATCTCTGTTCTTATATTCTCTTTTATATTCTGCTATATTCTGCTCATATTCTCGAGGCCGCGGCGAGTCACTTCCCCAATGGCCGTTTCAATTCTTGTTATTTAATTTCTGCACCATTCCCGTCCCCCCGAGGCCGCGGCGAGTCACTTCCCGCTATGGCCGTTTGAACCCCATATCTTGCTATATTATACTTGTCCCGCTCGCCCCGCCGGAGCAATCTCCCGTGGTGGCCCCTTCTCTCTCTTCTCTCATCTCTGTGTTGCAGCAAACAGCAAAACAAACAAAAAGAGGAGCCCGCGCGCTCTCCGCATCCTCTTCCCCGCACCACCGCTCATCTCCGAACCGCGTGACGTCGCTCACACCACTATCCAACATGAACTATATCACTTGAAAATCTACATTAGTTATATGTATATAATCCCCGAAAGTAAGAAAATGTAATATTAACATGTTTTGATTATTATGTCATGTTAAAAAAATTATTTTGTAAAATAAAATTATTATTTTTACATGTAAAAATCATTTTCAACATGTTAAGATTATTTTCAGCAAGTCAGAGTTATTTTTGACATACGCTTCTATTTTCTTATCATAAGGTTAATTAATGTATGATTAAATACTAATATCTAAACTCGTGATTGAAATTCATAAAACACATATATTTCCATAGCTAAAAGTTGATGTTTTATGATTCTAAAATTAAGATAAAATAGTTAAAAATAAGTCTAATAAAACTACTATCTTAAATTTTCTTCCTACTTACCGTTCATTTTTGAACTCCACGACTTAATGTCGTTAACTATTATGCCTTAAATTGATTATCTACTTTTCTTGCAACTTCTGAAATTGTGTCAAATCTGTATTTATTACAAACAGCATTTTTCTTGAAAATCCTTGGCCATATACATTAAGTGGATGTCTAAACATACTTGGGATCTTCGGATCCATATGACTCAATGCCTGGCATTAATGGGGCCCGGTTTGGTCCTGGGGGGAGCGTCCGAAAGTACTTGTGCCCATGGGAGTTGATTGACCAACGGTGTGGCATTGCACCGAAGTGCATGATAGATTTACTTGATACGACATTCCACTATTCGTACTTGTTTACTTGAAAATTACATGAATTACTTGACTTGCGTGAAAATGACCAATTACATGGAATTCTTTACTTGTTCAAAGTCATTACTTGGAAATTCATCTTGATATCATATCATCTCAATTACTTGGAAATTCCATTCATGTTTGTACATTTCCTGATACAAGTTAGAAAGTTGTTTAAATTGTTAACACTTAAAGATTGCCTGGTTCATAGAGATATAAAATCATACTGAGCTTTTAGCTCACCCTACATTTTGGTTAATTGTTGCAGGAAATGAAAATGTACAAGGGAATGGACAAGAGTGAGAGTGTGATTTTCCTTTTTACCTAGGTTTATGTAGATCAACTAGTGATTTTACAAGAATGTTGTAATTTGGATTGAAAGTTGTAATTGCCTTTATGGCTTATGAATTAGTGATGTAAATTTCATTTTGATAGAATAAAAGTATCATTTTCCCGTTCATTTCTGACTTTAGAAATAAAATTGTACATGCTCTGATCGACACGCGTGATTACGACTCGTCGTGCCCTCGATATTCCGCGTCGGGGCGTGACAGTCTTTGTGGTATCAGAGCCTAGGTTACATAAAAACATATGATTTCACAATTATAGGTTCATTCTTAAAACATAGTTTTCCCTCAAACATAGGTTCTAGATCAATATCTAGAAATTTGATAGATCTTGAACTTTCCCGGTAAGATTGGGTAGAAACACGGGTTAAGTTTTAAAAAGAAGGGAATTATCAAAAAATAAATACCAAACCAAAAATAATAAACCTTGGAATTATGGTTTCAGGTTAATTCTCGTAAATGGCCGCCGAGAGAGCTCAATGGCGCGAGATGCAGCGCACTGTTCAAGGCTTAACACAAGCCCTCCAACAGGTTGCTCAGGGAGGAGCAAACCGAGGAGCCAGAGATTTGCATAGGAATTTTCGAAGCATGAACCCTCCCAAGTTCGCTGGATCTACGAATCCGGATGAAGCCGAACACTGGATTAAGGAGATCGAGATGATATTCCGAGTCATGCAATGCGCTGACGAGGAAAAGGTCCTACTTGCTACTTTCCAACTGGAAAGGGATGCACGTGCCTGGTGGGAATCGGTCGAAGCTACTTTATCGCACGACCAAATTCTATGGGAAGAGTTCGTGGAACACTTCAATAGAAAATACTTCTCCGACCGAGTACAAGAAAGGAAGGCCGCCGAGTTTGCCGCTTTGAAGCAAAGGGGTTTATCGGTGGCGGAATATGAAGCTCAATTTTCGAGGTTATCTCGTTACGCTCCACATCTCGTGGGTACTGACAAAATGAAGGCACGGAGATTTCTTAACGGCCTTAAACCTCAATATATTACTCAACTGGCCCCGATGGATATCCAAATTTATTCTGATGCGGTACGGAGAGCACAACTCGTAGAAGATGCAACAGAGTTATCGGATCGTATCCGAGGAAGAGAAGCCAAGAGAGAGCAAGTCACTGGGTCCGGAAGTTTCAAACCTTCCTTCGGGAAGAAAAGGCCCAATGACGGGCGTAATTTCATCAAGGATGGGCGAAATTTCAAAGGTGGACATAATTTTCAAGGGGACAAGAAGCCGAGGACATTCGACAAGCAAATTGTCCCTATATCGGCAACATCAAAGGAATTATGCAAATACTGCGAGAAGCCCGGACATAAAGCCGAGGAATGTTGGAGAAAGCTCGGTGCATGTCTTCGATGCGGGAGTCGGGAGCATAGGATCCCGAATTGCCCTCTTCTTAACGAGCAAGTTCCATCACCGGCAAAGCTTCCTATTATTACCAAGAAGCCAGGAAGACTTCAAGCCCTTATGGGTAAGGAACCTATCGAGGAAGGAGGCGTCGTGGAAGGTACTCTTTTCATATACTCCAAGCCTGCCTCTGTCTTATTTGACACCGGAGCTACGCATTCATTTATGTCTAGAAGATTTGCTGGTCTTTTACCTATGAAGCATGTTCCATTAGATTCTACACTCACTATCACTACCCTTATTGAAATGGGAACGGAGATTAAACACTTCTATCCTGATAGTGAAATTTTAATTGGCGGTTATAACTTACCCGCTGATTTGGTATGCATGGAGATGGAAGGATATGATGTTATTTTGGGTGCCGATTGGCTATCTACACATGGAGCTAGTGTCAATTGCAAGTTGGGTACGGTAACTTTTATGGGTTACCCCGACCTTCTATTTTCGGGTATCAGGCATTCCAAGCACATATCTCTCATTTCGGCCCTCAAAGCCGATAAATTATTAAGGAAGGGTTGTGTCGGTTTCTTAGTTTCTATCACTATGACCGAGCACACGGAACCCATTCTAAAGGACATTCCTATCGTTCGGGATTATTCTGATGTATTTCCGGACGAGTTGCCTGGTATTCATCCCGAGAGAGAAGTGGTTTTCTCTATTGATTTAATTCCAGGAGCGGCACCAATTTCTAAAGCTCCATATCGGATGTCTGCTGTTGAAATGAAGGAGTTAAAGGATCAATTATTGGAATTACTGGAGAAGGGGTTTATCCGACCAAGTACTTCACCTTGGGGAGCCCCGGTCTTATTTGTCAAGAAGAAGGATGGTTCGATGAGACTATGTGTTGATTATTGGCAATTGAATCAACTCACCATCAAGAATAAATATCCATTGCCGAGAATTGATGAATTATTCGACCAGATTTCTGGAGCTCAATATTTCTCAAAGATTGATCTTCGATCTGGTTATCATCAATTGAAGATCAAGGACAATGATATTCACAAGACTGCATTCCGGAGTAGGTATGGTCATTATGAGTTCACCGTTATGCCTTTCGGCTTAACAAATGCGCATGCTGCATTCATGCAATTAATGAACAGCGTATTCAGGACATACCTCGATCAATTTGTGGTTGTCTTCATCGACGACATTTTGATCTACTCCAAGTCAAAGGAAGAACATGAAGAACATCTCAAGAAGGCCCTTCAATTATTAAGAGATCACAAGCTTTATGCCAAATTAAGCAAGTGTGATTTCTGGTTGGAGGAAGTTTCTTTTCTTGGTCACATAATTTCTCAGAACGGTATCGCCGTCGATCCTTCAAAGGTCGAGGCCGTAAAGAACTGCGAAAGACCTACTAGTGTGACGGAAATTCGAAACTTTTTGGGATTGGCTGGATATTATAGAAGATTTATCAAGGATTTCTCAAAGATCGCAGTATCTTTAACAAGATTGACAAGGAAGGAGAATCCTTTTATATGGTCCGAGGAATGCGAAAAAAGTTTTCAAACTTTAAAGGATTGTCTGACGACTGCTCCTATTCTCACATTACCTACAGAAGGAGGAGGATTCGAAGTGTATGCTGATGCATCTGGAATTGGCCTAGGTTGCGTATTAATGCAACACGGCAAGGTCATAGCTTATTCTTCACGGCAATTGAAGAAACACGAGGAAAATTATCCCGCACATGACCTAGAGTTGGCAGCTGTGGTCTTTGCTTTAAAGATCTGGCGACATTATCTCTATGGCGAAGCCTTTACGGTGCATTCTGATCACAAGAGTCTCAAATATTTATTCTCTCAAAAGGAGCTCAATATGTGACAAAGACGGTGGTTGGAATATTTAAAGGATTTCAACTTCTCTATACAATATCACCCAGGAAAAGGCAATGCCGTAGCTGATGCACTTAGCCGAAAACCAATGGCTTTATTATCGAGCATGATGGTTAAAGAGTGGCATCTACTTGAAGAAATGGCCAACGAAAACCTCAATATGGAGGAGAAGGAAGGCGGAGTCTTTATTGTAAATATTCGACTCCAACCCGAGTTACTCTCGGAAATCAAGGAACGGCAAGTTGATGATCCGTTGATCGTGGAAATTAAAGACAAATTAGATCAACGACCGGATTTCCTTCTGGCAGATGATGGAAGGCTATTATTCAAAGGAAGAACTTGTATACCCGATTGTTCTACTATCAAGGGTAAAATCATGGAAGAAGCACATCGGTCAAGGTACACCATTCACCCCGGTGCTACAAAAATGTACCAAGACCTCAAGAGAACATTCTGGTGGCCTAATATGAAGAGAGAGGTAGCCGAGTTCGTAAGTCGATGTTTGGTTTGTCAACAAGTCAAAGTCGAACACCTCAAACCGGCTGGCAAGCTCAAGCCTCTCGAAATACCGGAATGGAAATGGGATAGTATCGGTATGGACTTCATTGTTGGATTACCAAAGACCCGAAGTGGTTTTGATGCTATATGGGTAATTGTGGATCGGCTAACAAAGTCCGCTCACTTTTTACCTATCAAGACTAGATGGACCGTGGATGTTCTAGCCGCTTTATATATCAAGGAGATCGTAAGGCTGCATGGTATTCCACGCTCTATCATTTCGGACCGAGATTCGAGATTCACCTCTCATTTCTGGAAGAGTTTACAATCATCTATGGGTACTAGACTAAGGTTTAGTACGGCTTTTCACCCTCAAACGGATGGACAAACCGAGAGGACGAATCAAATTATTGAAGATATGTTGAGAGCCTGCATGATTGACTTCGGTGGTAGTTGGCATGAACACTTACCGCTGACTGAGTTCGCTTATATCAATAGCTATCAGTCGAGTATTCAAATGGCACCATTTGAAGCATTATATGGCCGAAGTTGCAGATCGCCTCTATGCTGGAGCGAGGTTGGTGACAAGGGATTGCTTGGTCCCGACATTGTACAAGACACAACCGACAAAATTCAGTTAATACAAGAAAGGCTAAAGGTCGCTCAATCAAGGCAAAAGAGCTACGCCGACAATCGGAGGAGAGACTTTGAATTCTAAGTGGGGGAGCATGTCTTCTTAAAGATCTCACCCACCCGTGGAATTAGAAGATTCGGCATCAAAGGAAAGCTAAGTCCGAGATTTATCGGCTCTTTCGAGATTCTGGAGAGAATCGGCGAGGTAGCATACAAGCTGGCATTACCTCCTCAATTGGCTGGTGTACACGACGTATTCCATGTATCCATGCTAAGGAAATACGTCTATGATCCTTCACATGTGATTCAATTTGAAGAATTGAAACTCCAAAAGGACTTATCATATGAAGAAAGACCGATCAAAGTATTAGATCGGAAATTACACCAACTGAGAAATCGAGCCATACCGATGGTGAAAGTCCAATGGAGCAAGCGTGGGTTCGAGGAAGCAACCTGGGAATTGGAAGAATCCATCAAGAAGAAATACTCGGATTTAATCTCATGTTAGAAATTCGACATTTCTACTCGAATCTTCGACTTTTAGTTAAATAATGTGAATTTGGAGGACCAAATTCTTTTAAGTGGGGGAGGATGTAGAAACCCAAAATTTAAAAATGAGAAATAAAATTTTCAATTTGATTATGTAATTAAAATTTTCATGAAATAATCAAATTATATTTTTACTATATGAAATAAGCTAGTTTATTGAATTTACTTGAATTAACTAGAAGTAAATAGGGATTAAATACTTTAGACCTTAGATAAATCAATAGTAAGCCCAATAAAAGTCCATATAATGGATTAGGATCACAATTGGCCCATTGGATAATTTATAATGGGTTGGATTAATGGGTTAAAGGATTTAATAATGGTTAAATAGCCTTAAATTCGTAACATGTGTTTAATATGATATTTAAGGGATTAAAATAACCCCATTTCTAGAAGATTTGACTCAAAAATGGACCCTTACCTACCATCCACCTTGGACCAGCCGTTTTTACACTGAATTCACACTTAAGATGGTCTAGATTAAGATGAGAAATTGTATTTTTCTTCTAAAACGAGTTCATGGGGTTGGTGGATTTAGGTAAGAAAATTTTGACCCATTTGGCCAAGTTTTGGCTATAAATAGAGCCCCATTCGACCCTCAAACCATCCCTGGAAGTTAAGTTTATGCTGCTGTAAAGATTCGTGGAGATTTGAAAGAGGATTTGGAAGATCAAGGGTTGTCGTTATATATTTGGGGATAATCTTAGATTCGTCTAAAGGTAGGTGTCTCTCAGGCTAAACTTCAATTAAATTATGCCATCTTGTTCGTTTTTCCGCCCTCTTTCCATTGATAGCTCATTTGTTAAATTCCATCAAGAAATGATCAAGTTATGATCATTTTACTAAGGGATTTTTCAGTTCCGTTTTCGGAATTGGAAGGCGCTATACATCAGTAGCGCGTTCTTAACGCGTCAGCCCGACACAGCGCGTTCATATAGACCCTTCCACTTTGACTAGATTTCAAAGAAAATAGCCTATGGTAAATTTTAAGATCGCGCTATATGTCTTTGAAATTCAGACGATCGGAAATCAGAAGAATGATAATTCTATTATATATGTATAATAATTACAGTGTTTATATGTATATTAAGAGTCTATATCTATCATGGTTTATACAGAATCTATCTATTTCATATAAGTTTTCAAATTTCTTAAATGTATACATCAGTACTTGAATGCGCCATACTCCTATAGTGCGTTCTTTAAGAACGCGCTAGCTTCCTATAGCGCGTTCATGAAATTTTTCCAGAAAAATTTTGACGATAAAATATTATATTTTGAATATGTATATATGCTGTTCTGAACGCGACCCTGTGCTATAGCGCGTTCACAGACAGAAACATGAAAATCGCACCGCACTGCATCGCACCACGACTCGGCACGGCACGGCACAAATAAATAAATAAATATACATTATTAGTTTTGTATCAACTCACAACTCAAGCCCACATCCTATGCCCCTTGGGTCCTGACCCAAGGGTGAGTTCTCCAACATATAAAGCTATGCAAGTTTTTGTAACTTCCAATATGGGACAAAATTTAAGCCACTATCCAACATGAACTATATCACTTGAAAATCTACATTAGTTATATGTATATAATCACCGAAAGTAAGAAAATGTAATATTAACATGTTTTGATTATTATGTCATGTTAAAAAAATTATTTTGTAAAATAAAATTATTATTTTTACATGTAAAAATCATTTTCAACATGTTAAGATTATTTTCAGCAAGTCAGAGTTATTTTTGACATACGCTTCTATTTTCTTATCATAAGGTTAATTAATGTATGATTAAATACTAATATCTAAACTCGTGATCGAAATTCATAAAACACATATATTTCCATAGCTAAAAGTTGATGTTTTATGATTCTAAAATTAAGATAAGATAGTTAAAAATAAGTCTAATAAAACTACTATCTTAAATTTTCTTCCTACTTACCGTTCATTTTTGAACTCCACGACTTAATGTCGTTAAACATTATGCCTTAAATTGATTATCTACTTTTCTTGCAACTTCTGAAATTGTGTCAAATCTGTACTTATTACAAACAGCATTTTTCTTGAAAATCCTTGGCCATATACATTAAGTGGACGTCTAAACATACGTGGGATCTTCGGATCCATATGACTCAATGTCTGGTATTAATGGGGCCCGATCTGGTCTTGGGGGGAGCGCCCGAAAGTACTTGTGTCCATAGGAGTTGATTGACCAACGGTGTGACATTGCACCGAAGTGCATGATAGATTTACTTGATACGGCATTCCACTATTCGTACTTGTTTACTTGTTACTTGTGTACTTGAAAATTACATGAATTACTTGACTTGCGTGAAAATGGTCAATTACATGGAATTCTTTACTTGTTCAAAGTCATTACTTGGAACTTCATCTTGATATCATATCATCTCAATTACTTGGAAATTTCATTCATGTTTGTACATTTCCTGATACAAGTTAGAAAGTTGTTTAAATTGTTAACACTTAAAGATTGCCTGGTTCATAGAGATATAAAATCCTACTAAGCTTTTAGCTCACCCTACGTTTTGGTTAATTGTTGCAGGAAATGAAAATGTATAAGGGAATGGACAAGAGTGAGAGAGTGATTTTCCTTTTTACCTAGGTTTATGTAGATCAACTAGTGATTTTACAAGAATGTTATAATTTGGATTGAAAGTTGTAATTGCCTTTATGGCTTATGAATTAGTGATGCAAACTTCATTTTGATGGAATAAAAGTATCATTTTTCCGTTCATTTCTGACTTTAGAAATAAAATTGTACATGCTCTTATCGACACGCGTGATTACGACTCGTCGCGCCCTCGATATTCGCGTCGGGGCGTGACAGAAGGCCTCTCCGATTGATCATGGGTCTAATTTCAAAGCATCGGTACTGATCAATTTATTATAAAACATAAAAGAAAGAATGATTTTTTAAAGATAACTCTGACCCAATACAGTTTTTGCTGTCAATTTGATCAGATTTAAACTTCTTGTTCACATTTAAAACTTCTGATTCGAATTTATATTTTTTGAATCATGAATTTAAATTTAAAAATATTTTTATTCAAATTATTTAATCTCATGATCAGATTAATTGGTTGAGACACGAGTGACGGCAAAAAGTGACCACCGTTGAGGAGGGTAAAATCGGCTTGGCCCATGTGCGGCCCATTAACGTCAGGCCCGCGTTGGCCCAAGATCTGTAACACGCACGACGGGCTCCCGACAGCCACGGCCCAGACAGGCGACCCAGTAGGGCCGGCCTTCGGATTCACCAACCCATGAAGGGCATCGACTCGGGCATATCAGACGTCAGATGACTCTCCGGCGACCGAACGTTACTTCCGCCATCATCGGCCACGACTCCAGTGAAGGCGAGAATGCCCTATGGGTGCCGTACGACTCCCCTAAAGGCCGCCCGACTCCGGAGGAACGGATGCCCAACGGAAAACTCCTCACGACCGCGGGGAGACGTTATCCCACGACTCACGTCCTTCCCTATTAAGGGTTAGGCCTCCACCGCCAGGACAACCCCTATAAATGGACCTCCCACCAAGGACGGATGAGGGACAATGATACATACGCGGACAAATGGAGGAATAGCGCAACAGAGACTCCGACACACGCTACGCTACGCTGACAAGCCCAGAGAGCGCCTACTATCGCATAGAGCTCCGGCCTTCTTCCTAGGCCATCACATCAGACTTGATCCAACGACTCTCATCCTCCTGTCTCTACTCCATTCCCTCTCGATCCCCATATAATGAGGTCTCGACTTAAGTATCGGAGGGTTGTCCCATGTAGTATCACCCATGGTTTCTTCTGATGCCGTTTCTCTGATGTTTGCAGGTTTTCACGGGTGGTCGGATGATCTTCCTCAAAAAATAAATCTTAAAAAATTGGTACGAAATTCGAGAGATCATTTTCTCACCTCTACCACCGTAAAATTTCTCTATATGTTAAGGTCATAATCCAGTTTAGTTTAACTTTTCTTTTCTTCACACCATGAGATTAAATTGAACAGTTATGTACCATAATTCTTTACTTACGAGCATCCAAATATGTGTTTTGATTTCATGTCTCATTTATTTATTACATGCCTTGCTCCTCAAATTAAGCTGCTAAGCGATATTACTTTCAGGATAGAAACAAGTGATCAAGATAAATTATCACATGGACACGAAAACCTCTCGTTCGCTGGCTTCAACCAGGAAAAGAGGGAGAGTCTTTGCTAAAGTTGGCGATATTAACTCTCCGTGGATTGCACTTAACTTGGATCCCATGAAGAATTCTCAGTGTCTAGGATGATGATCTATTTTGATCATCTAATCTCGTGTCATGATTATATATGGTTGTTCCATATTTTCATTTTGCTAGTTATTTAAAATAATTTACAATGATTTGTGTGAGCTAACAAGTGTAATCAATAAGTACCATTCATGTCTAAGATAAAAAAAATAGAATGGCAATATACACCGACCTGTTTGTTTGTTTGTTTGTTTGCATAATGGAGTCTGGTTAACTCAGATGCTTCATCCTTTATTTATATATTCTAATTAGTTTGATTGTATGGATCTCGTATTTTGATCGATATTTGAGTTAAAGAGTCGATTAAGTTGTTCAAGAAAGAAGACGGAATCAGTAACTCCTATTATAGTATCACTCTGACATAGAATAAACAATCAAGAATCACCAACATGTTCGTTTATGGTAGTCAATAATTGGTTGGTAGAATATATCAAGAACTAAGAAGTGAGTTTGATGATAAGAAAGGTAATTATAATTACCCATCTCATATGGAAAAAGGAATCATATAAGACGAGAAGGGGACGTGTGGAAGGGATAGCAGATAGTTATATGCGAAGAAGATCCTCTTGGACGCAACGTGAACAAGATAATAGCCAAAGCTGAGTTTAGGAACAATTCAAGGCATGGATAAGGTCTATGCGGGTATAGAGGACCCACCATTAATAGATATGAGATGTGATTAAGTGATAAGACCAAACGATCAATTCAATCAGATAAGGCAGAGCTGGTCTCTCAAGCCATAACATCATCAACGAAGTGATCTATTTTTTTTTCCAAAAAAACAGGGGGGGGGGGGGGGAAGGGAGGCCTGAGACTTTATGTGAAACTTGTCTTGCAGTTTCATTTCCATGTATACCCTCATTATTTGACTTAATTATCGTGTATTCTTTTAATCTCGCTTTGGTTTGAAATTAAAGATAACTCTAATAAAATTAAGTAAATTTATTTTATTTATTTTAGCGTGACACCGATTTAACTTAACTCATCTATGTAGGTGAAATAAGTTTGATTTGATTGATTTGATTTAACTCTTATTTAATCTGATTATCTAAATCTGACCGTATCAAATCAAAAGAGTTAACTCTAAGTAAAAAATGAGTGACCCAAGACTAATCTCGAAAAACAACGGGACTTATTGTTATTTTTTTTCTATTAAAATACTATTAAAAGTTAAAACCACGTATTAAAGAATAACGGAGGAGACGATGAAATATTCCATGAATATTCTGACTGTTTACCCCCAAAAAAAAAGTATACGTGGACATTGAATTCGGGAAGGATGGATTTTTTTTCTCATCCAAATTCACTTTTAAAAGGGGTAGTAAAAGTATCAACCAAGAGATCTTGGCGAGCAAAGGGGGATATGTACCGGCATCCAAGACATCAACCAAGGGACATCATCGTATCTCTCTCTCAGGCCAATCGAGAATCTTTATTAATCGAGGAGAGTACATCGTCCAACGAATCCACACTAAAATCCAATTTCGGAACCAAACATTCCATCAAGTGGGCAGATAATTGGAAAAGCACGGGATGTTTGTTGTTAACAGTTCCTCCGGTGAGGTCACATCCGTCAAACGGTACCCTGATTCATGACATTTGGTGAGCGTGATGTGGTGCTGCTGCTGGTGGTGGGTGCGATCAGGGTGGTGATCCATCTCCGTCGTCAACCACAAAGATCTGGTCTCTCTCCCTTCCATAATAAATAATTAATTGCACCCCCCACCCCGTCGACAGACATCAAAGTGAGGGGGGCACATCTTTTGGCATCATTATTTGGTGGCCAACTCTCCCTTCCCTCTCATTTGATTGATTCTGGGTGTGAGGGCTTTCACTGTTTATATGGTTGGGCCACTTAGTTCCCTCGCTGGGAGTAAACCCATTAATAATATCAACGCTGCATAGATTAGGTAGAGATAGAAAAACATAATATTAAGGCTCATTATGAAACTGTCATGTCTTGTTTTTTTTTTAAGAGTATGCAACTATTTTCCACCCAGTGGAGAGTGGAGATAGATTTTTCATGCTACCTTTTGATCTACTTTTTTCTTGAATTTCCTATTTTATGTATGCCCACATTTGTTTACGACTAAGTAGATAAGCAATAAGGCCCTGTTTATTTGTGAAATAATTTAAGTGGATAAGTTGAACCGTAAATAGAGTATTCCACGTAATACATATGAATATTTTGATTGGGAGATAAGATAATCCGGAATATCTTCTAGAATAGGACCCCTTCAGCAGCATGCACCTTACTGCATAACAAAATTCCAAGAACAAAAAAAAGAAATCACAAACCATCTACGAGTTGTAAGTTGACGTATGATTTTTTTCCTTGGTATAATTTTCACTTAGTTTTTGTTCCGTGCCCATTCTCTCTCTGAGCACTCTCTATCTCTCTCCATACTCTCTCACGTCCCTCCCCTTTGGCCACTGGGTGGACTACGACAGCGACGCCCCTCCTCTCTCTCACTCTCATTGCCCACCCCACCCTACTAGATGGGGTTACCGGCGTCGGATGGGGAGACACCCTCCGGTGCCCCATTCTCTCTCTCACCCCCTCCCCCACCCCCTGCATCTCTCGCCCATGCCCAACCTTGTTGACCCCACGCCCTCACTCTCCCTCTCCTGCTCTTGTAGTCGGCACCGGGTAAGACAAGGCCCAGCGGCTCCCCCGTCACCTACTCTCCCACCCCCTACATCTCTCGCTTGCGCCCAACCTTGCTAACCTCAACTCTCTCTCTCTCTCTCACTACGACACCAGTCCACTGGGTGGGGTTGTCAGTGCCCGAGGGGAAGAGCCCCTCCGGTGCTCCCTCGTCTCTCTCGCCTCCTCTGGTATCCCCTCTCTCATCCCCTGCATATCTCGCCCACGTCCAACCCCGTTGACCCGGTGCCCTCACTCTCCCCCTCTCCTACTCTTGCTACTAGCGCCAAGTAAGAGGAGGCCCAACGGCTCCCCCGTCACCCCCTGCATCTCTCGTGCACACCCAACCTCGCTGACCCCGACGCCCTCTCTCTCTCTCTCTCTCTCTCTCTCTCTCTCTCTCTCTCTCTCTCTATCTCTTTTCATTCTCTCCCACCTCCCCCTGTCCAACCACTAGGTGGGCTCCAACGCTCCCTCCTCTCTCTTGTTCTCTCTCTGTCTCTATCCATTCTCTCTCTCAACCCCCCCGATGATCGGCACCCCCCTTGCGCACTTGTCACCGTCTTTGTTTGGTTGGGCCACCCTCCCCCCAAGTGATGCCCCTGATGCAGCCCATCGTGGAGTTCTACGCAACATGGTGGACTCCCATCTTGATCAATGTCTACTCTTACTTTAGTCATGCCGAGTGTAGATGCCTAATTTCGAACATCTCGTGGACCTTACCTAGCCATCATTGAAGTGATCCTTTTCCTTGGTTGATTGAGAGTGTGGAGTCTCATTCTTGTTTAGGTAGGATCCACCCTGTCCCTTCGCAGATCCAACTTCGTGGTAAGTTGGGAGGGGGTTGCAGGGGGATAGCGCCCCCCTGCCCGTAAGGTTGGGGGTTCGGGGGCGTGAGGCCCCGAGGCGAATTTTTTGAGGCTCTATACACATTCTCTGCCCTGATCCCTGGGCGGCCAAGGTGCTGGCCGCCCACATCCCTGGGCGACCAGAGACCTGGCCGCCTAGCCCCTTCCAGGGCGGCCATAGAGTTGGCCGCCTAGCTCCCAAGGTGGCCACAAGATTTGTAACGACCCGAGAATCCGATTACCGGGGAGGCCCGATAACCCGAGACTCGCACCGCCACCCACGAGTCCGAAGACTCGGAAGGGTTAAAAAGGATGGTGTGGAAACTACACAAGTATCATAAATGATTGCAGAAATTAAACGGTTATAATATTAAGCAGGAAATAAATTCACATTTTACATGGTCCACAATAAAAAATAACAACAACAGCAATAGTAATCCACGACTAGTACAGTGACAAGAAAGAAAAGTACATCTACACGGGGCATACCCCGGCTCTGACCTCTGGCACTACCTCTGGGCACCCGCACCACGCTGCACTCCTGACGCGCTCCCCGAAGGTGGCGCCTCACCTGAAACACTGTGAAAATACGCAGGGAATGAGTCTCGAAACAAGACTCAGTAGGGATCACTCGAACCCTACCTCGTAAAACGAGAAACCACTACACTAGCGGTAGGAGAGTACCTCGGAAAGGAAAGCCCTATACTCTACAAAACAAGATCCTATGGCACGGAAACCGACACACGTGCCACGGAGAGAAGATCGAAGCTCAACGGTCGAACCGCAAAACCCGAAGGTCGGAAACACACGACTGACAGTCTGACACTCCGTGCTCGACAGGAGTACCACCCACTAGAAGCACAGCCGGTAGCGTCCCCTGACGTCTTACACCGCACCGCAGGTGAACCGCCTGGCGTGGTAGCTCCTACCAAAGGCGCGAACACCGAACAAGTAACTCACAACAAGTGACTAGCTGGGGTCACGCACGTCGACGTGCGTCCACAGTCCCCAACCACGTGTGCACACACAGACCACGCATCCTAGGTCTGGCCCTCTGACTGGTTTTCCCCTGGCACTGGACTCTGATGTGACGAGGGGCCCGACGGTGACCAGTCTAAAACCGTCCTCAGGGTAAGCCTCTCCACCTACTCCCAGGTGGGAACACACGCGTGTAAGCAGGCTACGACTAGTGGAGGATCACTAAGGAGTATACTCTCAAGTCAACGGAAAGCAACGTCCGAACCTGACGAAGTACGGGGGCCGTCCCACGTACCATTACCATCGCACGGTGACCACGGTCGAAGAAGAAACGGACACACCGCCCACGGCCAAACACATGACCAAGGCAAACGGAATCTCCGGACGCCCAAAGACACGGTCACGGAACTCCACGGGGTGCCCAGGACACACACACGACCCAAGGGAAACACCCGACAACGGAACAGATCGCGCTAGGGATCCCTAGCGCGACAAGGAAGAACGCGCTAGGACTCCATAGCGCGACAGGGAAGATCGCGCTAGGGACCCCTAGCGCGACAAGGATCATCGCGCTAGGGCCTCCTAGCGAGACAAGGCAGATCGCGCTAGGACCCCATAGCGCGATAGGAACCGCCTACTGTTCATCTTCTCCGATGAACGCGCCCCATCGGGGCAGCGCGACCGCCAAGAACGCGCTACTGGAGTATAGCGTGTTCTCAGTCCGCGCCCGAAAACGGTAGAAACGCCCAAAAATTCCAACCACGCCCCCATGCCTCCACCGGAGAGGGGGAAAACAATGGGGAAGATCCCTGGGGACCCCTAGCACGATTCTAGGCCATCAAAACACGAAATCATGCATCAAATCCATAGATCGGGCGAGCTCTCCCCAAATTATGGAAAAACCCCAAAATGCTCAAACGAGCCCCTCTCGGCCTCCCCACGGCCTACAAATCACGGGAATGAACGGCAAGAGGGTAAGGAACGTCACCCTACCTCAATGGAGCGAATGCTCCGCCGAATCGACCACGAATCACGAAGAACGCTTTAAGCTTCACGAACTCCCCACGCCCTCACCGAGCGCCGAACACCGCCGCGATCACCACGCCGCCGCCTACGCCACGACGCCGTCGCCTTGCCGCTTCCGCAACCAAGGGGGATGGCGCCGGGGCTTGCACCGGAAGAGGGGGGCGGTCACGGTGGAAACGCACGGGAGAGAAGGGAGGAAGAAGAAGAAAGAGAAAGAAGAAAAGAAAAAGGAAAAAGAAATAGGGTTATATAGAAAATCCGATTTTTCGGAAAAATATCGAAAAATAGACAAATACATTTTCGGAATCCTCGGAACGCACCGATTGCAACGGTACCACTCGTGCCCGGGTGAACTGCCCGGTTCGCCCGCAGCGAGCTGCCGAAGAAAAAGCCGAAACCTGCGTAGGAAATCGGAAAACACCCACGGAAAAGCCGCGGAACACCTCCGGGCCTCCGAAACGACTCCGGATCGCGCCGATCCGAACACGAAAGATGTCCGAAATGAAATTTCGGACACAACAGAGCCGGACGCTCCGAAAACCAGATCCGGGACCCACGAAGAAGGATCCGAAAGGTCCGGGATATTACAGCCCTCCCCCCTTAAGGAATTTCGTCCTCGAAATTGAGAACAACCAAAGGGGAAAGAAGAGGAAGAATCACTCAAACAAATACGGGAACTGCTGACGCATCTCGTCCTCACGTTCCCACGAAGCCTCACCACCAGAGTGTCGCTGCCACACGACCTTTACCAAGGGAATGACCTTGTTGCGCAGGCGCTGCTCTCGCCTACCCTCCACGCGGATCGGAAACTCTGGGAGAGAAAGATCTGGAGTCACCTCAGGCCAAACCGAAATCTCGAGCACATGAGAGTCATCGGGCATATACTTCCGCAACATCGAGACTTGGAACACGTCATGCACCGACGCCAACTCAGGAGGTAACTGCAACCGGTAAGCAACCTCACCGATGCGCTCCACAATCGCGAAAGGACCAATATAGCGGGGACTCAGCTTCCCACGCCGTCCAAAACGCATCACCCCCTTCATCGGAGAAACTCCCAAGAACACATGATCGCCCACGGCGAACTCAAGGGGCTGCCTCCTACAGTCAGCATAGCTCTTCTGCCGACTCTGGGCCGTCAACATGTTCTGACGAACCAGGTGCACAACATCCACACATTGCTGCACCAATTCCGGTCCCGTCAAAACACGCTCACCCACCTCAAACCAATCAAGTGGAGTCCGACAAGGACGCCTGTATAATGCCTCGTAAGGAGCCATGCCGATGCTCGAATGATAGCTGTTGTTATAGGCAAACTCCACCAACGGTAGGAGATGAATCCAACTCCCCTGCCACTCCAGGCAGCAGGATCTCAGCATGTCCTCCAAAGTCTGAATGGTCCTCTCGGACTGACCATCTGACTGAGGATGATACGCTGAGCTAAACGCCAACTCTGTGCCAAGAGCTCGCTGGAAACTCCTCCAGAATCCAGAACTGAAGCGCGGATCCCGATCCGACACGATCGAAATGGGAACCCCATGTAACGGCACGATCCGCTCCACATAAAGACGAGCCAACTTGGACACGCTCCAGCTGACTTTGACCGGCAACAGCCGCGTCACCTTCGTCAGCCGATCCACCAGCAACCAGATACTGTCATGCCCACTCGGGGTCCTCGGCAACCCCACCATAAAATCCGTGGTCACATGGTCCCACTTCCAAGCAGGAACATCCAAAGGCTGGAGAGTACCGCCTGGTCGCTGATGTTCCGCCTTCACCTGCTGGCAAATCAGGCACCTGGCCACGAATTCTGCCACATCCCTCTTCATGCCAGGCCACCAGAACTGCCTCCGCAAGTTCCGATACATCTTCGTCGCACCCGGGTGTACGGTGTACCTGCTCCCGTGAGCCTCGCGCAGCACCGCACGACGAATCTGCTCCTCGGTTGGGACGTACAGCCTGCCACGAAACCTCGCAGCACCGTCCTCACCGAGCTCCACATCAGCCATAGCCAGGATCCGGGGCAACCCAGGGTCCGCATGCTGAGCCTCTGTCACCTGACGACGGATAGCAGGAGTGATAGTCAGAAAGATACCTCGGGCACTTATTCCCAGAGCCTCCACCTCCTCAACATCAAGGCACTGACCGCCACCTTCCGACTCAAGGCATCGGCAATGACATTCATCCTGCCCGGCTGATAAGACAGGGTGAAGTCATAGTCCTTCATGAACTCCATCTAACGCCTTTCCTGAGGTTCAGGTCCTTCTGAGTAAACACGTACCTCAAACGCTGATGGTCAGTGAACACCTCGAACTTCTCACCGTACAGATAATGCCTCCAGATCTTCGCGCGAAGATCACCGCCGCCAACTCAAGGTCATGGGTAGGGTAGTTCTCCTCGTGGGGCTTTAGCTGCCGAAATGCATAAGCCACCACTCTACCATGCTGCATCAAAACAGCCTCTCCACCTACTCCCAGGTGGGAACACACGCATGTAAGCAGGTTACGACTAGTGGAGGATCACTAAGGAGTAGACTCTCAAGTCAACGGAAAGCAACGTCCGAACCTGACGAAGTACGGGGGCCGTCCCACGTACCATCACCATCGCACGGTGACCACAGTTGAAGAAGAAACGGACACACCGCCCATGGCCAAACACATGACCAAGGCAAACGGAATCTCCGGACGCCCAAAGACACGGTCACGGAACTCCACGGGGTGCCCAGGACACACACACGGCCCAAGGGAAACACCCGACAACGGAACAGATCGCGCTAGGGATCCCTAGCGCGACAAGGAAGAATGCGCTAGGACTCCATAGCGCGACGGGGAAGATCGCGCTAGGGACCCCTAGCGCGACAAGGCAGATCGCGCTAGGACCCCATAGCGCGATAGGAACCGCCTACTGTTCATCTTCTCCGATGAACGCGCCCCATCGGGACAGCGCGACCGCCAAGAACGCGCTACTGGAGTATAGCGCGTTCTCAGTCCGCGTCCGAAAACGGTAGAAACGCCCAAAAATTTCAACCACGCCCCCATACCTCCACCGGAGAGGGGGAAAACAAAGGGGAAGACCCCTGGGGACCCCTAACATGATTCTAGGCCATCAAAACACGAAATCATGCATCAAATCCATAGATCGGGCGAGCTCTCCCCAAATCATGGAAAAACCCCAAAATGCTCAAATGAGCCCCTCTCGGCCTCCCCACGGCCTACAAATCACGGGAATGAACGGCAAGAGGCTAAGGAACGTCACCCTACCTCAATGGATCGAATGCTCCACCGAATCGACCACGAATCACGAAGAACACTTTAAGCTTCACGAACTCCCCACGCCCTCACCGAGCGCCGAACACCGCCGCGATCACCACGCCGCCGCCTACGTCACGACGTCGTCGCCTTGCCGCTTCCGCAACCAAGGGGGATGGCGCCGGGGCTTGCACCGGAAGAGGGGGGCGGTCATGGTGGAAACGCACGGGAGAGAAGGGAGGAAGAAGAAGAAAGAGAAAGAAGAAAAGAAAAAGGAAAAAGAAATAGGGTTATATAGAAAATCCGATTTTTCGGAAAAATACCGAAAAATAGACAAATACATTTCCGGAATCCTCGGAACGTACCGATTGCAACGGTACCACTCGTGCCCGGGTGAACCGCCCGGTTCGCCCGCAGCGAGCTTCCGAAGAAAAAGCCGAAACCCGCGCCGGAAATCTGAAAACACCCGCGAAAAAGTCGCGGAACGCCTCCGGGCCTCCGAAACGACTCCGGATCGCGCCGATCTGAACACGAAAGATGTCCGAAACGAAATTTCGGACACAATAGAGTCGGACGCTCCGAAAACTAGATCCGGGACCCATGAAGAAGGATCCGAAAGGTCCGGGATATTACAAGATTGGCCGCCCAACTCCTTCAAGGTGGCTAGACTGTTGGCCGCCCAGCCCCTCAAGAAGGCCATCGACCTGGCCGCCCAGCTCCTTTGGACTGTCAGAGCTTTGACCGCTTCCTGTCAACCGTCCATCAACCCCACGTTCTGTCCACTCTCGGCACGTTCTCCGGAACTGCTCCCACTCCGGGAGGTTCGAGACCCACGTAGCTTTCATGTAATCTATTTTCAAATGATTTTGATGGAGGGAAATGGCCCAGATACAAAACCCAATCGCGAAACCATCTCACGGGGGGGGGGGGCTTGGACTGAGAGAGGTGGACACTTCCGAGGGTTGGACATTTTTCGGGAGGAGGAGAGGAGGCTAGTTCCTGGGAGCTCAGAGAGAGAGCTGTGAGGACGAGAGCGCCTTCCCCGACCTTTCCCTAGCAGCAGAACCCGCCGTTGGAGAGCTCCGCCGCGGGAGAGCCCAGTTGCAGGGGGCGGTCATCGACATGGCCGCCCACCACCCTTGAGTGGCCACTATGCTGGCCGCCTCCTGATTGGTTGACGGGCAACCCCGTCTTTCTTCTCCCATGTCATCCATTTTGTTGATTTCTAGTTTATTTCATTGCATTACATGCATATTAGACTTGCCTAGATCCCTTTTTCTTTAAAGAGGTTTTCAATCCCAAAACATAGGGAAGGCGGATGGTCGAAAGTCTCGGCCATTCCCCTTCTTGCCCCCCCTCCCCGGTACGATCACCACCATTTGCATGTTCTTCTTTTTGGTTTGAGTATATATTACACTATCACAATCTAATGGGTTTGTTCTCTTTGTTTACTGATTAATTTGTAGGAACTTGTCACCGACTCGCAGAGCTCCTTGTTCTTGGCCGACCGAGAGCGAGGACAGAAGAACCCACCATCTCTCCATTCCTAGGGCATCCACGATCATCACTCCTGTGAGGTCCAAGTATAGGTCTCTGACGATCACAGTCATTTCTTCACTTCTAACCTGTGCACTGTAGATAGCAACATCACAAGTTTGGGAGGACACACGCATCGCGCTGCACGTGGACGCCACCTTCCGGCACCTACACCGAGGATCCCCAGATCGTGGACCTCAACTATGCCCTGTTCACGGCACCAGAGGTCATTTGGTGGACGGCAACAACGACCTCAAATACCAAAACCTGTTTGATGCCACGAGGCCCATGACAGACACCATGTGCGAAACACTAGAGAAGGTGGGGACCGGCAACATCTCTGTCGTTGTATCGAAGTTGGGTTAGCCAACTACCGACTGGTTCATGACAAGCAACGAGCCGGAGGTGCCCAAGAAGCCCAAGAGTCGGAGACCCCAGATGATGTGAGGTTGCCGACGCCGGAGGGGAAGACCCCCTCCGATGCCCCATCCTGTCACTTGCACTCTATCTCTACTTGAAACCCCTCCCCGAGCCCCCTTTTCTCTTTCTCACTCTCCCTGGCACCCCATCCCCCCTCTCTCTCTCTACACTCAGGGTTAACCAAAGACTTTTTGATCTTTTCCTCCTGGATTACACTAGACCTTGGTCGGGTTAAGCTTACTTTTTTTGACAGAGAAAAACAGTAGGAACTTTTTTCTATAACAGAGAAAAAATGTGACTTATTTATAAATAGTGAGATTAGGGGGACTTATTTTTAATTTTAATATTTTATAGAGAGTTATTCTTAAAAAACATTTATTTCATTTTTTTATATGATCTTCACATGGGCGTTTGACGGCTACCAAGACAAAACACTCCTGAGTTTAGAACTCGAGGATTCACCAATTCTAAAAGCAATGCTTTTAAAACCAGAAATTACAACATTTTACAGCAACCCAAACAATACCATAGTGATTAAACTCTTTTGTTCAGGAAACAATTTTGAGCTGCATTTTGAAGGAAGCCCTATTGCAATAATTCTGGCATGTGGTGCCTTCTACAGAGTAGATGGTGAGAACCAAATGTTGCTCCATCATCGTGTTGAAGCATGTCTGAAGCCTGGAAGTTGGGTTTGGTCCTGACGCTACTCTGTGCCAAACAAGATCCCTCTCCCTGGAACTGCAGGAGCAACCGTGCGTTGGGGAAGAACATTCCATGCCAGTCCAACCTAAGATTCCTCGCCGACTTTCAGAATTCTCGTCCAACTGACTACAGCTAGTGACCCTCCTCTTCCTTTGATCGGTCAAAGCATGGTTCATTGTATCTGGAACTGATGTTCGTAAAATCCGCAGTCTGGAGTTTTATCCCATCCCAACCAATAAGGTGACTGAACATCCGAAATGGTCACCCATCTGACCGAGGTCCCCCGCCCACCCTTTTGAAGCATGGGCATCAATGTCTGACAGCCAACTCATTTATGTAAGGTGTTCATGTTCTTATTATCGAATTGGGCTGAGAGTAATATGTGCGTAATACCTTAGAACAGTAAAGTTTACAATGATTAATTTCAGAGACCACAAAATACAGGGACTTTTCCCAGCTCATCAGGTTTACATGGACACGCGACCAAGCATTTATGTACACGAGGAGAAACAGAGAAAGCAACCAGACTTTGATCGAATGATCGGAGGGTGTTTTAATTAACTCCGACATCGTTAAAAACAAATAAGGCTACAAGATCCAAGAACGAGGCAGCATCAGACTGTTATTACATGGAGAGAAATTTCCTTTTTCCCGACTCCCTTATATTTCTCATCAAAGTCACACACAAATTGGATCGGCAAGAAACCATGCCAAGCATCGTGTTCTAGAACAGTCTGATGTGATTCATCCGCAGAAGTGCCACAGTCTTGACGGTTTGATAAAGAAAGTAACCATCCTTGTGCAGCCATTGGCAAGTTTTTCTTTACTCTTTGATAAGAGAATCAGGGTGAAATAAGGGGGTCTTAACCCGGAGAATAAGCAAAATAAACAAAAATGCAGTTTGATAAGGCGGTAGCTTTTCCCACCCTTAACCCGGGTAGAATTAATTATTCCACCTTAATCCAGATAAATTTCAAAACAAAAAAAGTGAGAAGTAGGAAAAACTTAGTTGGGTTTAAACTAACCCGATTTCCCCTGTTCCGTTATCAAAGAGGATATTAGAGTATGGGAAAGAAACAAGGAAATGTTTTCATCATCATCCAGATGTCACCGGGAGCCATTCGAGAGTCTGACCGGCAAACATTGGAATGATTTCTCCGGAAGTGAAGGAATATGATTCGGGCACCTTCCACGGGCTCCTTTTCAGTGTAATTGTAGCCGTGTTCCGTGGAAGACCATAAAAATCCGGCCCATTGAAGCTTGTAAATGCCTCCAGTTTATCAAGTGCGCCAGCCTAAAATTTTAAAAACAAACAAAAAGGTCAAATGAGTCATCAAATCACGTGTCCTTGCATGGGAAAGTCATCCAACGGCACATTCCTTTGGAGATTGATGAGATTATCCTTCTGGTTCTTTAGTATAATATCATTGTCGTGGTGAATCTGTTTTTCGTCCACCACTGCATAGATGGCAGTGTCGATTTCGATGTCGGTTTCGGCCGGATCCGAAACTAAATAAATTATTATTTTTTTTGCCAAACTATAGGGTTTTGATTTCGGCCTAATTTCGGTCGGATCGTTTCGTCCCGAAACTACCATCCATGCACCACTGGGAACCCTCTAGACCCTTTTCCTTGTACTTCATTACTGTTATTTTACGGTCGAGAAACGGACTGCCCGCCTCATTCACTAGCATGGATAACAATTCGATGTTAACTAGACAGCATAATTATTTTTGACTTGCAAGGAAACCCAAGTCAATAAAAAAGATGGATGTACTTGAGGAAATTGCCATTCTCATTGTTGACTCTGGGTGTAAGAAATATCCAAAAATATGCGGTTCTAAAGAATCCCGGAAATTAAGTACGCTCATTGACATGAAAATTCTGTCTGATACTGGTTTCTTGGACTTCTCTCGAGACTATGTTCAAGTCAGTGCTAACTCACAATTGCAAACTACAGTACCTGGATTACTCCATTCTTAAAGTATCCATATCATATCCGTCCAACACTGATGCTTCTATATAATCATTTAATTTCATATGGATTAGTCAAAAGTATGGATTGCCACACCTATCCTTACCAGTAAGCCATCCAGAACCTCTACCTAGTAACTAGAATATAGTGCTAGAAATTGTTAACCTGATTCTAATGCACCTAGCACGGACAGCTACAGTTTATGTACTGATCATAGAATACCACAATTTGCCACGTACTGCTAATTAAATAATAGTTCTGAATTAACCATGCCATTAGATGTACAGTTTTTACTGCAGATTAACAGGGTGACCAACGGGTAATGATTGAATGGAGAGATTACCTGCTCAAACACTTTGGCATAAAGTGATAATGCAACAGGTGCATTATATATTCCTGCACATCCACATGGACATTCTTTTCTTCGTCTCTCGTGAGGTGCACTATCAGTCCCAATGAAAAACCGTTTGCTTCCGCTTGTCACAGCTGACACAATAGCTTGTCCTGCACATGGATAATAATTTCTCTTAATTAAGCCCATACAGACCAAGGTTACTTCATATGAAGATGACAACACAAGGCAATCTGAGAACTGAACCTAACAAGAAAAATCACAACAATTGCACAGATTACTTTAACTGAATTCATCAAAAGGCATTGCTAATTGTCTTGTCTGGAACTTGAACTTCCGAAAACAAAAGAGGAACCAACCAGTTCCTGTGTATGGCAAGCATCTAACAAAATCAGTCAAATGTAAACATCAGTACAATCCAATAATAATTTTCCTAACAATTCCAATTTATGCGTTAGTGTGATGTCATGAGCCATCAACTGCTTATTTCTCTCCTTGTCTTTCAAGTTTCAACTGCAGCCCTAATCAACAACCAGAAGAAAATATTGGAAAAGGGTTGTGGTCCTTGAAAAATTAGATTATGCTTAGTTTCAGAATCATGAGGTAAATGATGAGAATTTGTGCATCACTTGCACCAAACCCCATTTTCTCCTTATCCCTGGAATTCTCTCAGAGCACATTTTTGGCTATGTTCATGGATAATGATGCCGGATTGTTTCTTTCTGGAAGTCCATATGCAAAAAAACCCACTAGAGAGCATGAGAGAATGCACACTAGGAGTAACAGAGTCATTGTAGCAATCATCTTTTTGATACCATATAGCTACCAATCTCAAGTATCAAGATTTCCTTGGCTAGAACCAAGAGCAGCTGTTAAAATGACAGAGAAATAGTGTGAAATGCCATGACTGTCAAGCTGTGACAATAGTTCTTTTACGGTGTGTAATATGTGAACATATGTTTCTGATAGTTTTATGACACTACTCTTTCAATGTTTTCACAAAGCAAATCACACATTGACAGTAACAAACTTCCAATATTTCCTGAATATTTAAACAAATTACTTTCAGGCCAAAAGGACAGAGATTAGAGGTCCAATCGATATTGATCAAACAGGTTCATCAAAAATCAAGCACAAGGAAAAGGATGTACATATTTGCTTTCTACAAAAAGAAACATGTTAGCCAGAAAACTTCCACACATGAAAGATTTCAAGCCCCATAAGTCCACCTTTACAAAGAGGAATGCGTCAGCTAAAATTCATTTTCAGATCCTCTCTACTACTGTGGTTTGTTTTGGGAGCACAAAGCTTTTGAGGAACTAAAGAGCAACAGAATGTATCACCACTATCAGAGGGTGTCTCTGGACTGCATGTAGATGGTAAGGTAATATCTGGAGATTACCGTTGTATGTTTAACAAAGAGGCAAGCAGGTCATGGACAGAGAACATCCTTACGTGAAACAATATCAACATTTCTACAAATATTTAATTGAGCACCTGAAACAACAGTCTACATTATTCTGCCATTACGAAAACATGACCCTTCACATAGCCCTAAGCTAATAAGTCCTACTACCCATCAAGAACTCATTAATCTAAATACCAAACATTTAAAGAGTAATATATTCAGAGTAAAAAAATGATATCATTACCAGAATTAATGCAATAGAGGGGGTTTCTCCCAAGATATTTACATAGAGACAGTCTAACCATTTTGAGAACAAGTAAATGATAAATTTAACGTACTGTGAATCTCTCGTTTCAATACAGGAAGGCAGTAATTATGAGGCTGCAATCCACCCTGAAACAGCGAATTCCTGTTGAGAAGAAGATGCTGTGGTGTCACTGTAGCAGCAACATTGCCTAGTGAAAGAGATTAAAATCATGATGAGAATCAACCTCATCAGAAACATGGTATGCAACAACTGACGAATATCCAAAACATACTTTCACTGCACGATTCAATAAACTTTACAGCATCCATTGTAGTGATATGCTCCATAACAACCTTGAGGTGTGGAAGCTTCTGGACCAATGGTCTTAATATGGTGTCAATGAACATTTTTTCACGATCAAAGATGTCAACACTTAGATCTGTTACTTCTCCATGTACCTACCAGGAGAAGAAATCTTCTAAATATTCCCACTCGTAGAAAATCAAGAGGGGCAAATACTAAAAGGATAAACAGAACTCAGATGTATGGAGATGACGATATAGTTCTATGTCTTGTAGAGTCATACGAAATCATTGGGCAACAGTAGTGAGTAACTATTCTTATGGCTCTACATAGAATTCCTAATCCACAATTTTGCATGAATCTCTTGCGTGAAGCTTCTATTCCTTATTGGGAAACATGCATTTTTCATGGCAAGACTAGCAGCACTCAAATGTTGATGCTGAAACAGCTTTTGAAGGCCCAAAACCTAGTCATTGCCTCAGAACATTATGCCTAAATCAGATAGTTAGAATATCTTTCCTGCCCTTAACCCAACCTGGAAACATGTACTTGGAAACAGATCATGCTCTTATACACCAGCACGACATTATCTCCTACAAGCAATCGTCCATATTTTGATTCCACAAATGCCATTTCTATGCAGTCCAAATGAAAACAGGCATCAATTTCCTCTTTTCTGCTAGGGAGGGTCTGTTATTCTGCAGGAGGAAACTGAGGCTTTGATCAAGGGAAGGCATGACCGCATGACAGGCACTGGCCATGGGAAAGAAATCCGAGACCTAGTGTAGTGACGAAGCAATCAAGAAAACACTACTCATGTACCAGGCGATTTCCTTTCTACACTTTGGCTATCTCCATTAACTATGCAATGTCCACCAGGCTTATGATGATGTAGTAATCTTAGTCAGGTTTAAAATCATGGGAAAGTAAAATCAGAAAAATATAGTCTTCAAACTTACACTTCAACAGAAGGCAGATGGTCGTTTCAAGAAAAATAAGGATACAAAAGCTCTCCTTATTTACAGAAACCCTTTCAACACAATTGGGTGGGTGGGGGGTGCTTTCCTGTCTTGATTGGTTCTTTCCCATCATAAACTAACCAAAGAAGTATCAGATCAGGAGAATTATTCCCCCCACCCCCTCTTTTTTTTGTGTGGAAGTCATTGGGATACAAAGGCATTTCCCACTAGGTTTTTTCAATGTTTCCCTTGAATTTCCGAAATGAGTTGCTTCCATTTTTCAAATGCAATTCTGATGAGGACATCAAGAGCTTATGGGATGAGTATTAGTGTGTATTGGCTTGTATAGGTGTGTATTATGGGTTGTATTGACTTGAAAGTGTGTAATTTTTGATTTCTTTTATTTGGGCTCTCTTTGTAAGGCTTTAATTAAGCCATTGGGCCACATTTCTAGGAAGAGTCCATTACTAGATTGCCTTAGTGGAGTCCATTAGGAGTTATTGTCATATTGGACCTTAATGCCACCCTTATGGACCTTAATAGCCATTTAAGGCCCAATTGGGCCACTTCCTCTCATGGGCTATCTAGGTGGGAGAATCCATGGACCAAGCATGGATTGTGGGTTGGATTGGCTGGCCTTGGACCAGCCTAGGCCCAAGAGAAGCCCATGAAGGGGGCGCCCCTTTCTTTGGCCTTATTAGGCTTGGTAGGTGTGATTTAGGTAGAGTTGGAATGGAATTAATCTAAGTTTGAATAGAAATGGTCAAGTTAGATTAAAAAAATGTATTAGGTGTGTTGTTCACATTGCATCCCAGCCCTTCAATCCCCATCCCTAGATCCAAGGGTGCACAATTGATTTGATTGGAGTCATATATAACCTTGTATTTTCATTTAGAAATCAATGAAAAAATCAGAAATTTTGTGTGTAAGCAAGGAGCTTGGTGCGCCCCCTTCCTCTTCCCCCTGGTGTTCATCTCCTCCAACCCCCAATTCTAGAGTGGAATCCTTCTATCTCCTCCCCCTCAATCTCTGGTTGTGATCTGTGCCGCCATCGGACCGCCATCGAGCCACCATCAAGGTTCTGTCTTTGGCCAACAGCAGCCTCTTCCACGAATTCTTGCTGTCAGCCACGAGCTCAGATTGATTTGGGATTTTGAGGGGATGTTCTAGAGGTGTTCCTCACGTCCCACAAAAATTGGTGGGTCATAAATCCTCTATTTCCTAATTTCCCATTTTCGTTCAATGTTCCAATTCAGTTCTGCCAGTTTCCAGATCTGAATTTCATTTTTCCTGAGTTTCGCATCTTAGATCCATCTTTTGATTTTTTTCTTGGGCTCCCCATTTTACTGAGAGTTTTGTCCACCCTCCTCTCCTTCCACGAATTTTCTTAATTTTTGATCAACCCTCCACCTATTTTTAAAAATTCGTTCTAAGAGCTAGCTACAGTGCTGTCCACCTGATTCTAGATCCGACCCACTGCTAGTAAACAAGTCATATCAATTCGTAGCCTCCACCAAATCCAGATCCAAAAATATCCCTGGTTTTCTTGTTCAAAATCCCACAACTTTCATGAAGAGGTTGACGTCTGAATCGGTGGTCTACTAAGCGGTCAACGGCAGTTCTCAGAGAACAGCCCTGCAGATCTGAGAGCTCGGCTACTGTACAACAGGAACTCAACAATTCAATAAAGCTCAGATCCATGCCGATCCAGGTTTGATCTCCAGACCTAGATTGAAGTATTTCGAAGCAGCTTTCCAACGGCGCCAGTTTCGTGTCGATCCGACATCGGGGCTGATCGCAGCGTCCGTTCTCGCCGGAGCGCGCGCCGGAAAACAGAACCGGCAGTCCGTGGCCGGTTATTCCGACCGGTGCCGATCGGAGCCGCCCGGCCTCCGGCCGGCGAACCAGCGCGCCCCCACTCCGGGGAGCACCCTTCCAGGCGTCCTCCACTACAGCGGTGCCACCGGGTCCCACACGGCCCCTCCGGACAACACGTGGGCCCCACCGTCACGTGTTCGGGTGTTGCCGAAACAACGCGAGAAGCCGCCCGTCAACCCGAATTCGGTCCTCCCGAACCCCATTGTGTAGCCCTTTACCTCCCTGCGTGGAGTGGGCAACGGCGTGCGTTGCTGTAATATTGTGTACTATTGTTCCGGGAGTACGAGTTTCGGCCGGGTCCGTCTTCCCCACGCCGAGCGCGTGGAGGAATCGTTCTCGCTCTCTACACTCGGCATTTGCTTATTTTCATATATACTTGTTTATGCCACTGCTAGAGAGCATGTTTTAGGATCTGACTCGCTATATTTTGCATATCACCGCTGCTGCGAGAGAGAGCGCGACCGTCCCGTGACCCGATCCGGGCACAAGTAAGAGCTGACCACCCTAGCTCACTGCCTGTTTCTCAACCGCGTACGTCCGACGCTTCCCTCGTTAAGGGGCAGTCACGAGCTTGTCGTGTCCGTGGTCTCGTCCCGCATCAAATTCCTAGAGAGGGATTTCACATATTTTCCTGAACTACGTTTCTGACCTGTCCAAGGATCATGAAACCCTATTCTTCCCATATTTATATGGTCTTCAGAGGATGACATTATTAGAATTAACATGGAACCAAAGAGAACAGTGTATTTTCAAATTTCAATAAAAGTACACAAATTCGACACGGAAACAAACCACAATAATTTTTCCTAACATGAAGATTGACCAGGTAGACTAATTACCAGCAATGGCATACTCTGCTCTATCATCTCCTCAAGAACAGGTAGACATTTACCAAATATATCTGTTACACCGTCTTGAGAATTTGTAGTAGCTCCTGCAGGGTACAACTTTACAGCATATACTACTCCACTCCTTTCTGACAAATCATAACAGCATTACCAGTAAAGTTAAAACTTTGTGGTTAAGTGCAGGAGAATACACTCGTGTGCATGTAATATGGCTTCAAGTAGGTTTCAAAAGAATCTAAAAAAGGAGGGAAGGATATAAATTTCATATGAAGACATGCATAACATTCTCTCAGGGAAATAAAGACAACAATCCCAGTTAGCTGCTAACACTAGATGATAACGACATCAAAACTATAATAAAATACATTTTCTTTCACTTCCCTTGTCTTTGCATGGATTGGGTGACGCCTCTCTTCTATTCCTTCTGTCTTTTTAACTTTAGTTCTCTAACTACATGATTTTTTCTCTTCTAATATCTCTTCTTTCTGTTATTGCCTTCCCTGCCCCCTTCGTTCCGAGACACACACATGTACATTCACACACTAACAATAACTAGCACGCAGGTTTGGAGAAAACTCAAATGAGAAGATAAAATAAATAGCTGAAATTAATTTAATGTCATTTTAAAATAGTCTAAACATGAAACTTTTATTTATCAAATCACTAACAAAAGGGTGATAGGAAAGAAACCACCCAGATTGGAACCTGGATAGGGTGTGCTTTATGGGATTTATGTGAACTGTCTCTGCCACCGTGGCAGAGGCCCTCAGAAAACAGTGCACAAACTAACAACTTTGAAGTTCAAGCAATAAACATAAAAGTGGCTGAAAGAAAATACTTCAAAGTGAAAAGCATTCAACTAATGTACTAATCCGACGAGAAGGTTTGAGTAAGAAACAAAAATCCTTTGATACGAAAGCTGGAGACCAATCACAAATACAACAATCATCAGAGCATAAGCAAATTATTTGAAAATTGAATATCTTCATGCTAAAAAAAACCAAAGAATTGAGTTATGTGTTTGACTTACTGGCAAGCTTGATCTCCTCAGGGCTTGTATTATCTGTCAAGTACAGGGTCATTAAAGGGTTAAAATTACTGTCGGATGGCAGTGCTTTTAGTATAGATTCTCGGTAAGCCACGGCAGCAGCAGTAGTGGTTACAGGAGGCTTCAGGTTTGGCATAACAATGGCCCTTCCGAAAAGACTGGCACTGCATGCAAAATGCAGAAGAATTTGTCAGCTAAAAAGTTACTAATCTCTTAGAAGGGCACAGCAAATTATTTCCATCTAAGTTATACACACTGGGGTTTTTTTCATTAAATGCCCATTGGTTTACCATACAAGTCTATAACCTATATAATAGAAGCCACAGTTCCCTTTCTTTCGTCCGGTTCAGATCTTTGATGTCCAGCTTGATTTCTCCCATCTCATCCAATTCTACTCATCAGTGTCTGGTTTGATTCCGCCAGATCATACATTATCCTATCCCAAAGTCCAAACAGTCGACTCTTTTGCTTCCCATCCGGCCGTTCCGTCTAGATCATTTCATTCTCCACTGTGTTGGCAGATTTTTGAATGGCTCCTTCCCCTACCGCTGGATCAAGTGCTTTTGGCTTTGGTCGCTCCCCTCTGTTGCCGACTTGCCGTTGCTGCCATGGGGTACATGAGGTGATCGCCAAGAGTGTTTCTATCTATTCTTCAGATTTTGGGTTTCGTTGATTTGTATATTATATTAGAGACTGAGAAACTTGCTAGCCATCTGTTTTGTCTTTTCTTTTCTTGTGTGTTTTAGCAGGACTTCTGCCCTCCTCAACTCAAGGGTTCCATTTATTCTCGCAAATGCTTTTTCAATGCCAGCTGCATCGATTTTTATACATATGACAACACCCACGGTGATTTCTACATTCTGTTTCAAGTCATTTGTTGCTCATGTGTGCCATGTGTTGGTGATTTGCTTGTAAAGATCAGATAAATGTGTATATGCATATAATCTGGTGGAGTTTTTCTCCTTTTTACTTATTGAACGATATCCATGATGTTTATATTTTCTTTTTGCTTTTTTTCTGATTGGTTGTGATTTCAGTTTGATAGATACAGGTCTGGTTTCTCTACCCTCGAAAACAAACCTATTCTCTACCTTGCACATCAGATGTGAGGTTCTTACTTTGCTTGGAATTCAATTCATTAAATTGAGTCACAATCCCCTCTCTCTCTCTCACATGACACACTCAGCCCTTTTTAATCCCACATGCAAAATCTCAATCTATTAATTCATTTTCTTAGAACAAGGAGGGGCAAAATTTTACCTCATGTCCCAAATTCCATGTTAAGCTTGGTGTTAGGGAATTGCCTGTAAGTTCTCTTTTTCAACCCATTTTCTCTGAAACTTGTATATGCACAGTTATCCTGATTTTGACAACTTTAGCTAGCTCTCTCCTTGGGGAGAAAAAAATAGAATGTGAATGGGAGAAAGAAAAAGAAATGTCAAATGGAATAAAAACCAAAAAGACGTCATGAAGAGTTGCCAAGGAATAGGCCAAAAGTGTAAAACTTTCTAGATTTTCTTTCCTTGAGATAATGTAAAATTGGCCAAGATGCTTTTATATATAACAAGCAAATGAAATAAATGTGGGGATATTATCTGTCCACTATGTGAAGCTGCTGGGGAAGATGTGAATACTTTATTAAGTACTTGTGATGTTAGCAAAGAAATCTGGAGAAACAAAATGAATATTTTTTTATGATTCTGACAACAAAATCAACTACAATGCATTGTGATAATTTTTAGTTTTCAACTTTTAGTAAAACCCACAACTAGAATATAATAAAATTGAAAGACATCTGATATCATAGATTTATCTTTCAAGATGAACATTTTTTTATGATTCTGACAACAAAATCAACTAGAATGCATTGTGATAAATTTTAGTTTTCAACTTTTAGTAAAACCCAGAACTACAATATAATAAAATTGAAAGACATCTGATATCATAAATTTATCTTTCATAATTTATTTTAATTTTTATCTACATATGAATACTTCTTATTTTTGAAATTTTGCAATATTTCTGAAAGCAAATTTGAATGAATTGGCTTTGATGATATTTTAGTTTTCAACTTTTAATCAAAAAAGACAAAAAATAAATTGAAAATATGAAATAATATAAATTCATTTCCAGAAGTTATTTAATATGTAAATTATAATTGAAGTTTTAACTATATAATACTGTGAATAGTATTTTCAGAGTTATTCTATAATTCATATCTAAAATGAATGCGAATATGGAATTTTTGAATGAATTGGCTTTGATGATATTTTAGTTTTCAACTTTTAATCAAAAAAGACAAAAAATAAATTGAAAATATGAAATATTATAAATTCATTTCCAGAAGTTATTTAATATGTAAATTATAATTGAAGTTTTAACTATATAATACTGTGAATAGTATTTTCAGAGTTATTCTATAATTCATATCTAAAATGAATGCGAATATGGAATTTTGTGTCTTATATGTTTATAAATTCACATGCACAAATCTGAAGTAATATATAGAAACTGGGTCATTTTTTCATGTTTTTCCAAGAAACAAATCTGAACATAACTTATTGATAGTATTTTATTTTCCTATTTTTAACTAAATTAAAATTTGAAACAAACATGTTCATCAGAACAACTGTGATCGGAACTAAGTGGATTTTCCAAAACAAGTTAAACAATCAAAGAGTGGTAATTAGGAACAAGGCCAGGCTAGTAGCCAAAGGCTATAGCCAAGAGATAGGAATTGATTTTGACGAGTCTTTTGCCCCAGTGGGAGGCAGTGAGGATTCTCTTAGCCTTTGCATGTTATAATGATACTAAACTTTTTCAAATGGACGTGAAAAGTGCATTTTTGAATGATTACATACAGGAGGACGTGTACGTGGAGCAACCTCCAGGATTTGAGGATCAAGCATATCCAGACCATGTATACAAGTTGGACAAAGCGCTCTATAGTCTGAAACAAACTCCTCGCGCCTGGTATGAAAGGCTAAGTTTATTCCTACTTGAAAATGGCTTCAAACGAGGTAACATTGATCAAACTTTGTTTACCAAATCAAATGGTAAGAAAATTCTAATTGTTCAAGTATACGTGGATGACATCATTTTTGGTTCAAATGATAATGTCTTGAGTGAGAATTTTGCAAAATTAGTGGATGATGAATTCGATATGAGTTTGATGGGAGAATTGACCTTTTTCTTGGGTTTGCAAGTCAAGCAAATGGCGGATGGAATTTTTATAAGTCAAAGGAAGTACGCACAAGAACTTCTCACGAAGTATAATTTCAGCAAGGTGAAATCACAACCAACACCCATGCATGGAAGGCAGTTTCGGCCGAAACCGAAACGTTTCGGTTTCGGACCGGTCCGAAACGACACCAGAACAAGGGTTTCGGCCGAAACCAAATGCCATCCTTTAAAAATAAAATAGTATTAAATTAGTTTCGGACCCGACCGAAACCGAAACCGATACCGGCACAGCCATCCTTGCGCCCATGTCCACCTCCATCAAGTTGGATCAAGATGATAAGGGTAAATCCGTGGACCAAAAATTCTTTAGAAGCATGATAGGGTCATTATTGTATTTGACTGTCAGTCGGCCTGACATTCAATTTAATTTGATGTTTGTTTGTGTGCGAGATTCCAATCAAACCCTAAAGAGTCACATTTGTCGGCCGTGAAACGTATTTTTAGATACATTGTTGGTTCATTTAATTTAGGTCTTTGGTTCTCCCACGCAATTCAAGTTTTGAGTTAGTTTCTTATTCTGACGCCGATTACACGGGATGTAAAGTGGACTGAAAAAGCACCAGCGGCTACTGCCAGTTTCTTCGGAGATGCATGGTCTCACGGGCCTCCAAGAAATAAAATTCAGTGGCATTATCAACCGTCGAAGTCGAATATGTGACTGTAGGCAGTTGTGTTGCCCAGGTGCTATGGATCCAACAACAAATGATTGACTTTGGCATATCCTTTAAAAATACTTTAATTTTTGTGTGATCACACCTTGGCTATCAACTTATCAAAAGATCCGGTACATCACTCTAGAACGAAACATATTGAAATTAGACATCATTTCATTCGAGATCATGTAAGGGTGATGTTGAGATAAACTTCATTGAAACTAATAATCAAATTGCCGACATATTTACCAAACCTCTAAATGAAGAAAAGTTTACATCATTTAGAAGAGAATTAGGGGTTTGTAGGGTAGAAGAGTCTGACTCATGAGCATCTACACTATACATCACATTTTGTGCATTAGTTGTTTGCATGCATATTTTGCACTAGCATTCATAAGATTATTTGGTATATAAAATGATGAATTGTGGAAGGGTGGATTATGTCCATCTGAAAACGTTCACTGTGTGAGAAGAAACTCCGCCATCGTACCGAGAATCATTGTGTCATGCATGCATTTGCATTAGTTGAGTCTCCTTCCTCATGCATATGCATCATATTGCCTGAATTGCATAAATTGAAATGTGTGAAAAATCAACCCTTGCATGAATTGTGTTTCTTCTATTTATGTAGTATGAACTCTTTCATTGTCTTCTTCTATGGCCATGACACCTTGCTACACAAGTGCCTTCCAATGGTGCTCAGGGATCAAAATCTGACTTTTGGAGAGATTGGAAAATAAACGTTAAATGTAAACTTCTATGTCTTTGAAATGTCTTCCCCAATTGATTTAAGTCTCAAAAATCTCCTTTTCCTTGATTTCTATATATTTTAATCAATGGGGAATCAGGCCAAACTCGCTTGAAATCTCATAATGCCTCGTTTTGAAAACCTGAATTGAAACAGGGGAGGCATAGGGTTGACCCTCGGGTTCTGTTTGTCTGGCCAGGGCTAGCTTCTGCAGCGGTCGACCCATTCCGATCCCTCGCGTCCGAGCGAGGTGAACCAGTTCGGGGTGGGCCATTTCGACCTAAACTCGACCCCCCTTGTCTATATAAGGTCTCTAGCCCCCTTCTAAGACAAACCACCACCTCATTCAAGCCCTAGATTCCCTCTTTGCCACCCAAAATCGTTCAAAGCCTCAAGGCGAGCTCTCACGGTGGCTACTCGCGTCCTCCATTGATCTGAGTCCAAAGCATCATTCTTCAACCCAGATCCACTGAGGAAAGCCCGTGGTGTGTGGAGAATCAATATTTCTGAGGTAAGGACTTCCTATTATCAAACCAACGAGTTCTAGGAAATCGTCTAGGGTTCTTATTTGGTATGTGATTCAGATGGCCCCAAAGAGGCGTTCCAGTCGTAAGGGGGAGGAATCTAGCATAGCTAGAGAACAAAGGTCAAAGACTGAAGAGCTCAATGCCTTGGAAAAGCAAGCAATGTCATCCGGACAAAAAGTAATGGACAGAAAGGTACTCCGCCCTCGCGCGGTAGACTTTGAAAATTTACTTCAATATTTACCGGGTCTTGTGGATATCATCAGTAGTCAACCAAATCTTGATAACTTCATGTCCGCACACCTTCGGGTCTATCATTCTCTTGTGCACCAATTTTATGCAAATATGACGGTGAAGGACAACAAGGATTTCACAATAGTAAATGGGCAAGTGATTCAAATCACACCCACATTGCTTGGAGATGCCCCTGGATTACCATATGAAGAAGGCTACTATCATGGTGATATTCCATTTGAGGAAGAAAAATTGTATCAAATGATGACTTGTGAAGAAATGGGAGATAGGACCACAACTGGGCTGAATGCCAATCGTTTTCCACCATTGCAAAGAATTCTCCACCACATGATGACTACAATATTGCTTCCAAGGGGTGGAGGAAGAGACAAAATGACGGAATCTCACATGTTTCTATTTTATTGTCTGCTAAATGGATTGCAAATTAATTTTCCTTCTATTATACTTGATCACATCACAACAAGGTTGAAGCATAAGAACAGAAATCTTCCATTCGTAGCACCATTAACATCAGTTTTTGAGTTTTCCCAAATTGATCTGTCAAAGGAAACCTGCCATATTCTCCGTGATGCTGGTATTTATTCTATTCACACTATATGCAAAAACATGAGCTATGAAATTCAAAATGGTGTTCTTGTACGTTCATTAAAAAGCAGCAACAAGGCAGTTCTGTTAGAGGAAGAAGATGAAGATGTTGAAGCTCAAGAAGGTCAGTCGCAAGAAGAAATTCGTGGTGAGAGAATGTCTTCTGAGGTGGTTCAAATGTTCACTACCAGATAAGACTTCATAGATGGTCGACTAGACATGATTGGGGAGAGGATGGATGCCCTAGCCAAGGACGTATCTGATTTGAAACTTTCTCATGAAGGCTACACTCAGTCCTTCCATCGTATATCCACAATTCTTGAATCGAACACTCAAACTTTGAACGCCCAAACCCAAATGTTTCAAGAGATAGTGGATTACATTCGACGCCCACCAACTCCACCTACTCGGGAGTCCGACTAGATTCTACAGCTCCAACGGGACAACACAGTTGCTAACCCGTTTTCCCCCTTCTTTTTGATGATGCCAAAGGGGGAGAAATTATGTAATGTGTGCTTGATTAGATAGTATAACATGTGTGTCGTGTGCTTGGTTGAATGAATGTTTTCATAAGACATCATCTTTATGTTGAGTATATAAGTTAGAATGTTGAGTATGGCATGACATTGCATATCTTTCTTATGTTTGCAGTTTGGCATATAATAACGTGAACTCAAGCTCCTTGTATCTTAAAAACTTGTGGTCGGCAAAATTGGTGGATGATGCCTATTTTTAGTCAATCTTATCATCTGTGAATGAAGCTTCGTGTTCGCCCTTTTGTGCTTCTCATTCAATTCCGAATGGTGCATGGAATGGAATTTGTTTGAATTCATAAATGTGGTTGTGATATTGTGGTTGAATGGATGAAACGTCTATTTTTTTTGGGTGTTATCTTTTGTGGGCTCTGTCAACACTCAACATGAGTGAATTTTGTGGATTGTGTTGGTAATGCAAAATATGGTCAAAAGTTGTTCTTTTGTTAAATCTTTATCTAGCATATAGTATTTTGTCATCATCAAAAAGAGGGAGATTGTTGAAGCCCTTGGTTATTGTTGTTGATCGTTATATTTTGATGATGACCAAACAGTATGTAATACTGGAATAAATGCTTATTGAATAAAGTTGAACAAATTTCTCTCTGACTACGTAATTGTGAAGAACTCGAGCCTGATGCCAACTTCTCTTTGGGTCATGATCTCCAAAAGCAGTCAAAAGATGAAGTTCGTCAAAACAAGAAAATCCTCCTCTGTAAGTTTTTGAATTGAAGTTATGAAGATTAACACTGACACAGAAAATGGTGATCTTGCAGGACCCAAGAATGATACTTATTGTTTCACAACTCAAGGACGCTCGGTGAGATCAAAATAGACTTAAATTCCTTAATTTCATTAGTTCTTCATTTTTAATATGATAGTGTCGACCCCAAGAGTCAACTCATTAGATTTAAACATGATTTTCAGCGGGTTGTGAAGTTTGGAAATGAACCCGGAAAGGGTCGACCCCTGCACATATTTTTTTTTGTTAATCTCTGTTTTCAGATTCGACCCAAGCAAGGGTCGACCCTATGGGTCGACCCCTAAAATTTTACAGCAGTTTCACTGGTTTCCAGAAGTGTTGCGGGGAAGGGTCGACCCCTTAAAGGTTCTGTTTTAAACAGAACATGGTTTTTCAGTTGTGACTCCTTAAAGGGTCGACCTTATGGGTCGACCCCTGAAACGTTTTTCAGGCAGTCGTTCAATTTGGCTTAATCTATCGTTCGTGTGTGTTCATCCGCAGGTGAGACGAGCTTAAGATTTTCTAGCGAATTAGTCACCTTCTGTTAAATTTCAATTCACCCCCCCTCTTGATTGCCGTTGTCACCAGGCCAACAAAACATATTTGACAACCAATTAATATTCTCAAATTATTCTTTTAGAAATTTTAAGTCGTAAATTATGATTTATTTTCATCCTATAATACCACAAAAATAATTTTTATAAATATTCAAAGATCCTTATATGGAGCAAATGGAAATACGGAATTAATTTTGGGTACTACATATTTATAGACTCAAATGCATGAATCTATAGATTAGTATAACTTTCTAAAATTATCTAAAAGGTAAGAGCTTTTAAAATTTTAAACATGTCAATGTTGACACATGAATTACATTATGTACTTTTAAAATATTTTTCATGTAAATATTTATCATAATTATATTATTTAAAAAATATTCACTCGAAGCACATTTTTCTTAACTATTATTAACATGTATAGTGGTTTTGCCATCTTTTTCCTATTCACATAGAATCAATACCGAGATAGCCTCTACTCAGCCCATTTCTGCCTTCCCCAGACTAACAACTTTGCTCCATCAAGATCCATATAAAGGACAAGCTTACCTGTATGGAACTACTGCTTCAAGAAGGTCACCATCACGAAGATGCGTGTGCCAATCATCGGGGCGTGTTAGTGTCAACTCCATCTTTATCCCTTTCTTTCTAGGACGAGTAGCTTCACCTTTGCAAAAAACATATGTAGATACCTGCAATTCAAGATATACCTTTAAAAAATGAATGACATACTGAAACTAACAAAAGAATGCCCTTGTGAAATTACTCACCACGTTTATGATATGCGAAGTCATGAACAGAAGAGAATTGTTTGTGAAAATAAAGAAGGTTTAAACTCCACGTCTTATTAAAGTAGGAAACTACAAGGAAGATGTTTAGAATTTGATCAAATTATGTCTTCAGAAGTATGAAACCATAAAGAGAATGTTTGGAATTTCACAATGAAGTCCATTAGAAGCTGGCATTCCATAGATCGGTTAGCCGCAATGCTCACCTCAGGAACAAGAGGTTACATGACCAAAACAGGCTGCAGATTGAAATGGGGAGGATGGGTCACAGATGGCCTGCCCTCCCTGTGGCTTTTTCAGGTTCCAGCCAATGTTATCCTGGACATTTAAAAAACAAAAAACATGAGAAAATTTTGGGGGCACCTGAAGTTACATGACCAAAACAGGCTGCAGAGTGAAATGGGGAGGATGGGTCACAGATCGCCTGCCCTCCCTATGGCCTTTTCAGGTTCCAGCCAATGTTATCCTGGACATTTAAAAAACAAAAAAGATAAGAAAATTTTGGGGGAATGCAGTTCTATTTTTCTGCATCTTCAATGCACCATCCATATGTTGGCTAGGTATAGGAGTGATATGCATGGCAGGATGCTTACTCAAGAGGTGGAAGGGAAATATAAGGATGCTTGCTCATTGACATTTATCAATTAAGGTGCTACGTTATCAAAGGTGCATGAGGCGCTCACCTAGGCAAGGCGAGGTGCTCATAACACGCCTTGCTTCACCCCAGCTCGCCTAGTCAAGCTTGCTGCAGTTGCAGGCACCTTTGGGCCAGGCCCACTTGGACTGCCCAGCCCACATTGATTATAATACCCCCCAAAAGTTTTCAACCAGCGATGTGAGGCCGGGTCAAAGATAGATCAGGCTCCACACACTCCCTTCAACAATTAGCACATGCACATACATAAATTTAGTTATTTTATATACCTGAATTTTACTGAATTACTTAGGTTTTGTTTGCACGCGGAATTTACGGGCATCCGATTTCGTCGGATGAATATGCGTATATTTTGGGCATATTTGTGAATTCCGCGCTTTTTGAGATTTATTAGACGATTTAGGGTTCGTGTACAAGTCTTTTCCCCCACCGACCGGAGTCGGTGTTAATTTACATCGGACGAGTCCGAACGCCTTTGATTAAATATCGAAGAACGCTTTTTGCCTCTATGTGTTGTGACATAAATGATCTTGACGATCACCCATGATGGGTACACACACTTGCAAAGAAATTTGAAGACTTCATTTCTTGAACATATATAATTGGAATTACAATCGGTTCTTCGGGATAACATCCGGTCGCAACCAAAGCCTTTGAATTTGCTTTCGTCTGCATTTGGACATTTAAATTTACTTTCGTCCTGATCAGGCCATTAAATTTCCTTTTGTCCTCTGATCAGACGGTTGAATTTGAATTCCATCACAAGGACCGTTGGATCGACAAGATGATCACCGTCGGTCCATCGGAGTTACTTCATGGTCATGATCACACTTTTGATTGTGATCGGACCCTTAAGTTGGCTTGGGGTCCATAAAGGACATTTCCGACTAAGATGAGATATATTTGTAATTTTTCTCCATCAGGGTATTTTTTCAACTTTCCCAAATATTGGGACGTTATTGGAATTGTTGACTATTTCTGGGTATTTCCAACCTTTTTTCGGAAATATCTCTCTCACTTCCTGACTTCTTGGGCATTCCCATTACTTTTGACTTTTCGGAACATATTTGACATTTCTTGGGCATTCCCAGGAAGTCGTTTGACTTCCTGGGCGCTTTTTACTTCATGTCATTCGACTTCTCGAAAATAGCCATGTCATTCGACTTCTTAGGCATTCCTTGTCTTAATTTATGGACTTCTCGGAAACAACCCCGTCATTTGACTTCTTGGATATTCCTTGTCTTAATTTCTGGACTTATTGAAAATAACCCCTTCTTTTGACTTCTCGGATACTGCTTGTCTTAATTTATGGACTTCTCGAAAATAACCCCGTCATTTGACTTCTCGGGTATCCATTGTCTTAATTTCTGGACTTCTCGGAAATAACCCCGTCATTCGACTTCTTGGGTATCCCTTGTCTTAATTTATGGACTTCTCGAAAATAACCCCGTCATTCGACTTCTTGAGTATTCATCGTCTTCATTTCTGGACTTCTTGGGGCTACATGAGAAGATATATGTATTTGGATGGTTAGCTATAAGCCGAACCCAGGAGAGCGCACACCGCTTCAGAGAAGGGGTGTGGTCTCGCTCCACCGAGTCGTGCAAACGGCGTAAACCAGAACAAGGGTATTTTGGTAATTTTAAGACCCCACAAATGAGGCTATTTCTACAATTTTCCCACAACCATGGGTGTTTCTATAAGTTTTCCTTCATTGGGGAGATTTCTGCAATCTTTCAACTATCGGGGTATTTCTGTATTTTTCCCGCTATCGGGGGCAATTTTCCCGTCATCGGGGGTATTTCTGTAATTTTTCTGCCATCGGAGATATTTCTGTAATTTTTCCGCTGTCGGGGGTGTTTCTGCAATTTTCCCTTCATCAGGAATATTTCTACAAATTTCCCATCATCGGGGGTATTTCTGTAATTTTCTCGTCATCGGGGACATTTCTGCTATTTTCCCGACATCCGGGATATTTCTACAATTTTCTGACCACCGGAGGATATTTCTGTAATTTTCTATCCAGGGGGGGGGGGGGGGGGTATTTCTGTAATTTTTCTGCCCTTAGGGACATTTCTATAATTTTCCAAGGTTCTTCATGGACTTTGACTATTTATAAAATTTGTATGGCACCATCTTCATTTCAACAACTTTCATGATCAAAGGATCATATATCCCAAGTGTGGGACGCACACCCTTTTGTGGGTTTTAGTTTAATAACAAAACATATTGAAATCTTCAAGCCAACAAGAGCTTTAGAAGATAATAAAATGTTTGTTACAACTTCAAAAGCTCGGAGCTTCCTTCTTCTTCTTTTGCATCAACCTTCCACGAGAGTCTCTCCAAAAGTTCCTCTCCAGCCAAAAAAATTCTCTCTGCCAGGAGAGGCCTTTGGGTTTTTATAGGATAGGAGGTGGAGGGCGGCAAGGGGGAGATCCCCCGATGCTTTGAGGAGGTAACTCCTATACCTTTTCCTCTTCCCCGACTTTTCATCTTTCTATTCTTCCTCCCCCGGAGGTGCAGCAGCAAGAAGGAAGTGCCGGGAGGACCAGGGGGAGCTCCCCCGGTGCGCAGCAGCAGGAGGGGGGGCCTCCCCCCTCGGTGGGGGCAGCAGCAGCATGCCGAGGGGCTTCTCCCCCCGGTGGCAGGTGCAGCAGAGGGGGGGGGGAGCTCCCCCGGTGGCAGCAGGTCCGGGGGGGGGGGAGTCCCCTCGGTGCAACAGAGAGGGGGGGAGCTCCCCCGGTGCAGCAGAGAGGGGGGGGGAGCCCCCCCAGTTGGAGCAGAGGTGGGGGAGCCCCCTTGGTGGGAGCTCCCCCAATGCAGCAGGGGTGGGGGGAGCCCCCCCCCCCCCCCCCCCGGTTGGAGCAGACCCGGGGTAGCTCGAATGCACTTCTCAATTTACAAGCGTGGGTGTGGTCACCACCTTCTGCTGGCCACGGAGAATTCTGGTCACCTTCCAAGCCGATGGTCAACCTAAGCCAGTGCTCACCCTGACTGGTTTGATCATAAATAGACGAAGGGATGTGGTCACCACCTTCTAGTGGCTACGGGGAGTTCTAGTCACCTTCCCAGCCAATGGTCAGCCTAAGCGAGTGCTCACCCTTCTTTTATTTATGAGTGCGGGCCTTTGTTGAGTAAAGTTTTGATTTTCTTGAGCGAGTGTGCATAACTTTGTATCGCTCAGAAGGTGTTTGGTGAAACGTCGGTGAGCATTCGTACGACGGCGACAACCGAGTTTCTTAGTTTCTGAATTTTTATATAGTTGGCAAAAATTATGAACATTTTTGGGATTCAACAAATGCCCCCCCACGAGATGTCTGTCATAGCGAAGGTGATGGCAGACGTCCCGTGCACTTCACTTCTTATTTCTTCTTCTTTCTTGCTCCCTTTTTTTTTAGTCTTGATGGCATAGCGGAGAGTTTAGCTTAGTCTACCCTCGATGAACATCCTCCAATGTACAATGACATCTTGGAAGTGAGATTGGAAGAAATTATATGTTGCCCCATCACTGTGCGGTGCTATCACATATTTTGCACGGATTTTGGCATTTGAGCTTGGGCCGACGTCAGGTTCTATCACGCATTCGGCGTCGAGCCATTTGACTTTTATCAACAGTTTGGTTGAGTTGGATATTTCTTGACTCAGTACTTCTTAGGAGGGAACTCAGGAGAGCGTACACCGCTTCAGAGAAAAGGTATGGACCCGCTCCACCGAGTCAACCCCGAGACTGAGTTTCATGAAATGCACCAACTGAAATAGTAAGTTTTTTTCTTATTCTTATTCTCCTTTTTTTTCATCATTTTTTTCTTCTTCTTTTCATTTTTATTATTTTTTTCTTCCCTTCTTCTTTTTTTTTGTTGACCGAAATCCTTTTGTTCTTTGTCCATAGCTTGGTCTGATATTTTCCCCTTGAGTTTTACCTTTTCTGGCTTTGTCCAAGACTTGATTTGGAACCTTGCTTGTGGAGACTCGCCTTTTTTGGTTTTCCCTGGAATCTATCTCAAGCGTTGGTTGGTGCCCTATTCAACATGACTGTCGGCCTGGACTTTCGGGTCGACCGGAGATTTAAGTTGAAGCAATGGCCATTCTAGCTTGTTGAAGACAGGATCTTCCTTGTGCAACATTTTTGCGAGGTGTCTTTGACTTAATAGCTTTTCGACTGCCTATCTGCGGGTCCTCTGTTTCATGCAACTTCTTTGGGCATCGATCCCTTCCTTTTGCATAATGGTTTCAATGCAATCTTGGATTTCTTGGCATTCCTCGGTAGTGTGAGACACCCTAGCATGATGGTCACACCAGAGAGGATGCTTGTTTCCTCAGCCTTTTAAATTCTTGTTCTCATCCTCTTTTGCCTCTTAGCTTATGCTACTTCAAATGGCGAAATAATTTCTATCTTTATCGGCGGCTGGGATGTCCTCCAGAATCGGAGTCATTCAATCAAGATTTTCTTTTAGGGGGTTTTAGGATGACCATACTTCTTTGGGATCATCTCGACCCGATCAATCTCTCCTTCGTGTATTTGGCGGGTGACACTAAATGCTTACTTGGTTGTTTCGGACGACAGTTCTTGGAACTTGGTCATATCAAGGCCAGAGTTTTGAGATGTTGATATTGCTTCGGGCTTCTTGACTGTTCATTCCTTGATTTATCTGGGACTTAACTTGGGGAATTCCGCCTTGGTCTTGCCCCTCTTGGCTTTGCCTGGAGTCGGACTTAGATTGCTCGTACTTAATGTCACCTTTTGGATCTCGTCTGGAGCTTGATTTGGATTTTTTTTTGGTTGGGTCTTGCCTTCCTGGCTTTGTCCGGAGCTTGGTCTTGAGTGCTTCTTTTGAGACAGAGGACTCACTGAGCCGATATCCATTGATGCTTGAGTTATATCTCTCACATCAACATTGCTCGTATGATTGGAACTTTCTTGTATTTTGATGTTTTTCTTTGCAAGTTCTATTGAAGGAATCCTTCCAGAACTGTCATGTCAGGGCATGGAAATCAATATTCCATTTTTTGATTTCCATATCAACTTTGCTTTGAGATTCCTTGTATAATGATGATTTTCTCTTTTTGCTTTGCAGGCTCCTTCTGAGTTTGCTTTGTAGACTTCACTTCATTAGGAGTATTTTCCTTGCACTGGAGTTATGCAGGGCGACTATGCGAAGCAAATCTAGAACAAGATGCACCTGAGAGGTGTTAAGTTTTGCACTTGATATGCATCCTTTCATTTGCTGGCAGCTATCCCGAGGGCTTGTCTCGAGACTCCTGTTGTATATTCTTTCATTTATTTGCAGTTACCCTGAGAGCTTGTCTCAGGCACCCGGCATGATTTCATGATTGAAAGAGAATCCACTTCTTTCATTGGATTTATAGTCCCCCCCCCTTTTTTTAGTGGAAGGGTCTTCCTTGGCGGAGTCTCCCGAGACACCGAAGGGAGTAAAGAGTGCAGCTTCGTCGTGGAAGTTTGAAGCACTTGCCAGCTTGCCAAATGGAGAGGCTCCTTTAAAGGGGTCTATCTTGACGATTACCCCAGCTGATGAAAATTCAGCAGTTGAAGATTTTTTTTTCTCTTTAGTCTTCAGTGGATGAGTCACCTCCAAGTGTAGATGTTGGCACTAGAGAGACGATCTTCATGAAGTTTGTCCTTACCCACTTTGCAAGTGGTTTCATTGGATTTTTTTTTTTTGAAACATTTGTGGTGTCGGTGGGACAAGAGCAAGAGCAGAGAATGCTAAAATGTGGTCGTGCCAAATCTTTCCCTTCCTTTCTTCTTCTCTCTCTCTCTCTCTCTCTCTCTCTCTCTCTCTCTCTCTCTCTCTCTCTCTCTCTTCTTCTTCTTTTTTCTTTCATCTTTTTTTCTCTTTTCTTTTCTTCTCTTTTTTCCTTTTTTCTTCTTTTTTGATCTCTCCTTTTTTCTATTCTTTCTTTTCTCTTCCTTTTTTTTTTGAACAAGGGTAGTCAACCCTCCCGGAGCTTGAAATTATAGGTTGTATTTTGCAAGAGAGTAACTGGGAGGTGATGACTTGGCCGACCTTTAACGGTTTAAGGGCCAAAAGTTTGGATTTGGGGCTGACCAAATGAAATTTGGAAAACCAAAACTTGCACTTGGGGCCGACCAAAGAAATAGTTTAGGAGCCAGAACTTAGAATTTGGGGCCGACCAAACGAAATTAGAAAGTCGAAACTTGAGATTTGGGGCAGGCCAAACGATGTTGGGGAGCCGAAACTTGAGATTTGGGGTTGACCCATAATGTGGGGAAACCGAAAAACTTTAGATTTGGGGCTGACCAAGCAATGTTGGAAAGTCGAAAAACTTTAGATTTGGGGCCGACCAACTAGGTTGGGAGGCCGAAGATTTAGGATTTAGGACTTCACCAAGGAAGTTGGAAAGCCAAATTTTGGGATTTGGGACTGACCAAACAATGTTGGGGAGCCGAAACTTAGGATCTGCGGCCGACCCAGGATGTGGGGAAGCCGAAGATTTAGGATTTGGGGCTAACCAAGAAAGTTGGAAAGCCAAACTTTGGGATTTGGGGCTAACCAATGGAATTGGAAAGCCGAAACTTCGGATTTAGGATTTGGGGGCTAACCAATGGAATTGGAAAGCTAAAACTTGGAATTTGGGATTTGGGGGCTAACCAATGGAATTGGAAAGCCGAAACTTGGAATTTGGAATTTTGGGAGCCAAAACTTTGGATTTTAAAATTTTTGGGACTAACCAATGAAATTGGAAAGCCGATTTTGGAATTTGGGATTTGGGCACGGTGGGACATGAACGAGAACTGTTCAAAGCAACCGTGACTTTTGGATTTTCTTGGGGGGGGAACTCCCTATCCTTACTCTCCTGCGGAGAAGGGCAAGTCTTGTGTAGGTTGTTGCTGGAACTCATGCTCGGGAGCATAGTATAATTTCAAGTGTTTTCCATTCAGTGGAGGAAAGAGGTCTTCTCCTTTACGGTTGACGACCTTGTAAGCGCCTCCTTCGTAGACAATATATGGCCCTTGTCAATTTGGTTGTAATTTGCCGTTGGATTTGCTGGCCATGACTTCCCTTGCTTTTGACCGATGAGGTCACCTCTTTTGAACGCCCTTTGCGTTACCAACTTATCATAGGCTCGAGTCATTCGGGTTTGGTATGACTGGAGATGTTTGTAGGCTTCCAGCCTTTTGCTTTCAGATAGCTCTTCAAGCCTCCTTTCTATTTCATCTTGTTCGTGGGTTTGCAAGCCGGTATGCGCGGCTACCCGGTGAAATGACATTTCAATTTCAATTGATACTACAACCTGAATCCCCATACACCAGAGAGAAGGGGGAACAGCTGGTGGGAGCCTTATAGACAGTTTGGTATGCCCAGAGAGCTTCGTGTATTTTCTCGCCCCAGTCCCTTTTGCGGCTACCGACGATCTTGGCCAGGAGCTTGCAGAGAGTCTTGTTAAATGCTTTGGCCAATCTATAGGCTTGGGGATTGTAGACCGTTGACGTTCTCCAGTCGATATGAAACTTTGCTGCCAACTGGTAAATGGTCTTGTTTTTGAATGTGGTGCCATTATCTGACATGATTCGACAGGGGTGTCGAATCGGTATATGATATGGTGCTTGATAAATTGGGCGATTGCCTTTCTTGTGACCTCCTGCAGAGGGATAGCTTCGGCCTACCTGGAGAAGTAATTTGTAGAGGCTAGGATGAATTTGTAGTCTCTTGTGGATGGTGGAAAGGGTCTCACGATATCCATTACCCATTCTGTAAAGGGCCATGTAAGAGCCATGGTGTGCAACGAACTTAGGAGTCTTCTTGACATTGGGCCAAAGGCTTGACATTGGTGGCATGTGCGGGCATACCGATTGCAATCTGCGTACATGGTAGGTCAGTAGAAACCCTTGAGTTTAATGTTGTTTTTCATCTTGTCTCCCGCTTGATGGGCACCACAGAGTCCTGAGTGGATCTCATGCATGATCCTCTTGGCTTCTTTTGGTGAGAGGTAACGTAAGAGGACAAGCTTGTCCTTTTCATGCACCAGCCTATATAATTGATTTCCTATCAACTGATATGATGTTGCCTTTCGCAGCGGCTGAACCCTTTGAGCCCAATCTACAGGGAGGCAACCATTCTTTATTTTAAGAATCAGCTCACGCCAATCTTATTCCTCTTTTTCGGTAGAATCATCTTCTCCAATTGTGTTGACCTCAGAAGTGATAGGGCCAGCTTCTTCATCACTTGAAAATTTAAGGATTTGGGGTGGTCTTCTACGTTGACAGTCTGAAGGGACATATGTGAATAACACCAAAAACTTGAAAATTTTTGGAATTGACGGTCCAAAAAGGATTTGTAGGTCAAAACCAAAAGTTTGGAGTTTGTTGGAATTGACGGTCCAAAAAGGACTTGTAGGTCAAGACGAAAAATTAAAATTTGGTGGAATTGACAGTCCAACAAGGACTTGTAGGTCAAAACCAGAAATTGAGATTTGGTGGAATTGGCGGTCCAAAACGGACATGAATGTCAACACTACAATAGAAATTTAGTGGAGTTAACGGTCCAAAAGGACTTGTAGGTCATATCCAGAATTGAAATTTGAGTAGGGTTGACGGCCCAAAACGGACATGAATGCCAACACTACAAGTTAAATTTAGTACTGAGATATGCTTGTCCCAACATAGGGACAAAATCATAAGAAAAAGAGGCGTCGATGATGACGACTCATGGTGATGAATAACAATACTTCTCTCTTTTTTTCTCCTTCATTTTTCATCATTTCATTTTCATTTTTTTCCTCTTTTTTTGATTTTCTCTTCTTTTCCTTTTTTTTCCTCATTTTTTTCTCTCATTTTTCTGATCTCATTTTTTTTTCATTTTTTTCTCTCTCTCATAACAACCTTCGTGGAATAGAAGTCAAGCATTAGGAATTAAGGTTGGGTCAAGGACTAGAATTGGGGTTGACTAACCTTTGTGGTTTAGAAGCCAAAGACTGGAATTGGGGTTTAGAATTCACTGTGGGTGACCTTGATGGTTTGAGGCAAGCGGAATTTGGGTTTTGAGTTTGGATTTTGGTTGACCTTTGGGTTTTGAAACTTGGCTGACTAGTGCAGTTTGAAGACCGAGAAATGGAGTTGACTAACCTTCGTGATTTGGAAGCTGATGATAGCACTGAAGGTTTAGCTGACTTTTATGATTTGGAAGTCAAAACTTGAAATTTAGGTGATTTCTTCTTAGACTTGTGATTAGATGGTTTGATAATGTGCTCGCCACGGTGGGATAAAGCCATCGAACAAAGGATGTTTGAGATGATAGTCTATAATGACGAGACGTTCCTCCTTTCTTCTTCTTTTTTTTTCTTTTCTTCTCTTTTTTTTTCACATTACCAACTTCACCGCCCTTTCGAGTTTTCGCCGAAGCTGACCCCTTTAGCTTTTTCCAGTGTGCCCTTTCGGGTTTTCACACTGAGGGGTTACCCATTTTTGCCTGAAGCGCCCTTTCGGATTTTCACTCCAGCCGGGTTCTATGACCTTTTTACCCTTAGGCAACCAACAGGTTGGATGCCCAAGTCCGTCGGGGCACCTCAATTTTAAGCCCCATTTTTTTCTTCTTTATTTCTTCTTCTTTTTTCATTTTTGTTGTTGTTGTTTCTGGTGGCGTTGTTGCTTGACGTTGTCGTTGGGACAAAGTGTCTGAATTTCCATTGATCCTCCACCATAAGGAAGATGTGGGGCCAATGAAAAAGGGATTGACGATGAAGTTTTTGGGTTTTGGAATGGTAACTGAACCAGAAGGGGTTTAGCACCATAACTTTGGGTTTCTCTTTTTTCTTTTTGCTGACTCGAAAGGTTTGGGCAACAAAATTTTGGTTCTATTTTATGGTTGTTGACCCGGAAGGGGTTTTGAACCAATGATTCGGGTTTTATGTTTCTTTTTTTTTTGGTGATCTAAAGAAGGTCTGGGTAATCAAAAAGTTGGTTTTAATGGTAGCTAACCCGAAGGGGTTTGGAACCAAGGATTTGGGTTTCGTTTGGGATGGTTATCGACCCGAAAGGGGTTTCAAACCAAGGGTTTTGGTTTTGATGCATTTGTTCCCCTTGATAGGACATGATTTTCAAGTGGAGGATAACCACGATGCCGATTCATGATGATGGCTGAAAATATATTTTCTTCTCTCTTTTTTTCCTTTTTTTCTTTTTTTTTCACCTTACCAACCCCAACGTCTTTTCGGATTTTCGCCGAAGTTGACCCCCTTTAGCTTTTTCCAGCGAGCCCTTTCGGGTTTTCACGCTGAGGGGTTACCCAATTTTGCTTGAGGTGCCCTTTCGGGTTTTCACCTCAACCGGATTTTTTTGGCCTTTTTACCCTCAACCATCCCTGTGATGGGAATGGCTAAGTCCGCCGGGGCACCTCTATTTTAAGCCCCTTCTTTCTTTTTTTATATTCTCATTTTTTTTTGGTTGAACTCTAGATTTAAACTCTGACAAGGTGATGATCCAAGTGAGGTGGATCATATAACAGCTGCTGCTTCAACTTCTCATGCTTTTCACTGAGTGGAAGGAAGGGTTACTCTCTCTTTTACAATTCTTCGCAAAGGGATTTCCTTTTCCGGGGATTCTGCGACAGTCACCTGCTCAGCTTTGTTCCCTTAAATTTTCTTCAAGCGCTTCTTTTCTTGTTTTTTCTCCTCCCCAACTTGCACTTCATTTCAAGAGGACTGACTGTTTGACGACATAGTTGGGTGGAATTCGCTCATCCCGAGATGAAATTTTCGCTTTGAGCTCTTGCCTTGAAGGGCCTAGGCCAAGAGTGCTTCTATCTTTCTCTCCTCCTTTATTTCTCTTTTCTTCTCTTTTTTTTTTTTGAAAAAAAAAATTGGTAGGGAATTTATAGCCTCCCTGTGGACAGCGGAGAGAGAAGTTGACTCCCAAAGTTGGTTTGGAGCCACATGCACATGCTTAGGCTTGAAGTTAGATTCAGGTATCAAAGAAGGGGTTTAATCGCAAAGGATGGCTTCTAGCCCAAAGTGGGTCAAGACCCGAATTTGGCAATTTGGCATTCGATACCAGTTTGGTACCCAAGCATGGGTTGGATCCCATGCATAGACAACTTGATGTCATAAAGGCATGTTTGGAGTCATAATAGTTTTGAAATCAAGGTATTGATGCAAACTCCGCTGAGGGAGTATTGAGTTTGGAAGGGGAAAGGACTACGGTCCCCTATTGAACTTGACTCCTTGGCTCCGTCTGTGGTTTTAGTCTTTTTCTCCTTCGGACTTGCCTTCCTGACTTCACCTAGAGCTTTGCTTGGAGCTTTCTTCCCTGGATTGGCCTTTCGGACTTTGCCTGGGACTTGGATGGGAGTCTTCTTGCTTGGGCTTCTACTTGGGCTCTTGCTTGTCGGAGTTACCTTGCTCGAGATCTCACTTGAGACCTATGTAATCTGAGGCGTGAGGCGAGCGAGGCGACCAGGGGGGCGCCTCACGCCTCAAAGGCCTAGGCGATGGCCAAGGCGTTTGAGGCGAGAAATTAATAAAAAAATAAAATTAAAATTATATGTCACAATATCACAAAAATATATATTTTTGAATAGTAAATATCATAAAACTGCATATACACTAAACAAGAAATATCATAGAACTGCATATACAACTAACAAGTGCAATATTATAACAAAACAAAAACAGTTAAACAACCAAACAAGTTAATTACATAATCCCATAACACAAAGTGTTTCAAATCTCTCTCAACTCTCAAGCCTCCTCATCATAAATAACTCATAAAAGAGGAGGAGCTATCACTTGGAAGCTCATTCTCATTCTCTGATTGTGTCCCTTCGGAATCAACATCTCTCACATTTATGGAGTGAGATGTGACAGTGCTTTTTCCCTTTCCTAGATGACGTTTTTTGGTTCCCGCCCTTGTGCTTGGCCCTTCCTCTTCATTAACACCGGCAGCGATTTCAACATCTAGCCATGTGAGGTCCTCTCCTTCATCCACAAAATCTTCATTTTCTGGCGGATTAGCTATCCACTCATTGCAATCATCAATGTCATCCAAAGAAATAGGATCATAGTCACTTTGCTGAACACGCAAATGACGAGCATGGAGACGTCGATTATATTGCACAAAAACAAGATCGTTCAGCTACTTTTGCTCCAACTTATTCCTTTTCTTTGTGTGCACCTACAAGTATATTAGGTGCAACCAATTAAACAAAAAACACTAATCTTTTATGTACTTGAATATGAAATTAGATAACTAACCTGTTCAAATGTACTCCAATTGCGCTCACAACTAGATGCACTACATGTCAAACTTAAGATCCGAATGGCTATCTTTTGAAGGTTTGGTGTGGCGGTTTCAAAGTTCAACCACCATGTAGCTACATCACACAGAGATTACAATTCACATTTCACAATAATTCTTACTCCGCGATTGCAATGAAAATTAGACAAGAAATTGAGAAAAACATCCATACCAGGAACCATAGAAGTGCGTTGCCTAATGGCCATTTCTCTCCCAAATAGCCCTTGAGCATACTGATAAGCTGCAAGCTCCTTGAAAATTGCATATTGGCATGAGGGTTCTGGAACTAGCTTTTCAATGCAATCATATAGCCCTTGCTCAACTTCTTGATCATACTCAATTTGGGAATTAGAGAAATAAAGAGCTGGATTAAGATAAAGGCCAGCTGCATATAAAGGACGGTGCATTTGAAAGTCCCACCGTCTATCAATGATTTCCCATATTGGACCATATTTGTCAAGCTTGTCATTTAATGCACTCTTAATACTCTCCTTTGCACGATCCATAGCCTCATAAATGTAGCCCATCGCTGGCTTTTCTCCATCAACCAACCGTAAAACCATAACAAAGGGCTTGTATATTTGCAACGAATATGCCACGCGATTCCAAAAACAAATCTTTAAGATTATGCCCTCTACCTTCTTCCCTTCAATTTTTTTGGCCCACCGATTATTACTAGCAAGCCAATCAGCAGATGTAAACATTCTTCTTAAGCCATCTTTGCAATCAAATAGACTCTGCAAATTTAAGTAGTTGGTGGCAAAGCGAGTGACAGCTGCACGTGCAAGATTTTTGTCATATGTATACTTTCTCATCATAGCAAGAATCCTTGTGTGCCCATAAATAAATGTACTAACCAATTTGACTCTACGAATGGTTTCTTTCATTGGAGACAATTTGGAAATATCCTCCAACATCAAGTCTAAACAATGGGCAGCACATGGTGTCCAAAATAAATGAGGATGGGCTGCCATCAACATTTTCCCGGCTGCCACATAACTTGACTCATTGTCTGTCACAATTTGGATGACATGTTGAACACCAACTTCTTTAATAACCTTGTCCAATAAATCTGCCAACAATTTGGCATCTTTCACATGTGCAGAAGCATCAACTGATTTCAAGAAAACAGTCCCACCTAGAGAAAGAGAGTAAGACATAATGACATTGAGAGACATATGAAAAAGAAATAGAAAATATATTGAATAATCGATAGTGAGAGACAGAGAAAGAAAAATCTCACCTGGAGAGTTCACAAGAAAGTTGATCAGTGTCCGTCCCTTCCGATCTGTCCATGCATCGGACATGATGCTACAATCATATCTCACCCAATTTTCTTTTTGGGCTTCCACCAACTCTTGAGTTGATTTTATCTCCTTATGTAAAAGAGTCTCACGCATCTCATGATAGCTAGGCCCTTTATATCTCGGACCGTACTGTCCTACGACTTCCAACATTGTTTGAAAGCTAGGTAGACACACAGTATTGAATGGGATGCCAGCTTGATAAAACCATCTACCCACATATTGGGAAACCCTATCCCGATGTTCCTTTTCCCATTTTTTATCTCTTACTGACTTCACTTGTTCTGGATCAGGAGTGCAGAACTTGTCCAGAGGGCCCTTCATCCGTGGTGGCTTTGAAATAATGTCATCAAATATATTAACTTCCAGCGATTGAGATTGACATGAATCATTCAACAAATTATCTCTACCTTCCATCTCCCTCACCATTTGTAACTTCTCAGCTTTAGCTTTCTTGGCATTTTGCATATATTCCCGGATTTCTATCTTCACATCCACGGGTACCTTATGGCAAGCTGTCACATTTGTACCTAGGCCGCCTAAATGTTGCTTCAACCGATAAATCCCTCCTTTACACACTTTTTTACAAAAATTACATGTTATCTCATCTCTATTTTGTGGATTGACAGAGGTTCCATATTTCCACCCAATGTCCTTTGGTCTGCCCTTTTCTACATTGGGCCCTTGTGTGCTTGCATTTGACGATGCACCACCAGAAACAGACACAGAATGTTTTGTCCAATTCGTGGATCGAATTCGAATGGTTGATTCGTCGGTAATCTTATTACTGATTATAGAATCTTTTCTATTTTCATCCGATTCAGACACAGAAGTAGGTGGTGTAGGCGTAGACATCTTTAAAAAAATTTAAACAACAAATTTAATTCATATTGCAATAATAAGTTAACTCAAAAAAAATAAATCAAACACCCAATTTAAAAAAAATACTGACTATTTATTGCCAAATGTCGATTACCCTGCACGAATGAGTGTCCACTGCCAATTGTCGATTACCCTGCACAATAATAACATATATAAGCCCACTGCCACCCATGAGAGTGAGAGATCGGAGAGACAGAGAGTGAGAGATCAGAGAGACAGTGGAGAGAGTGAGAGTGAGAGATCAGAGAGAGTGAGAATGAGAGATCGGAGAAAGAGAGAGAGAGATCGGAGAGAGTGAGAGAGAGAGAGATCGGAGAGAGTGGAGAGACAGTGAGAGATCGGAGAGAGTGGAGAGACAGTGAGAGATCGGAGAGAGTGAGAGAGAGAGTGGGAGATCGGAGAGAGTGAGAGAGTGGACATACAGAGAGTGAGAGTGGCCGGAGGAAGCCGGACCCGCTGCCGCACGCCGGACTGCCGAACGCCGGATGAAGCCGGAGGAAGCTGCTGCCGCTGCCGCACCCCAGAGGAAGCTGTCGCCGCTGCCGCTCGCCGGACGCCGGGGGGAGGACAGGGCTCGGGTCGCGACTCGCAGTCGCCGCTGCCGCGCTTAGAGGTGGAAGCAGCGAAGGCAAAAAAAAAAAAACCCACAGTCAGACGACTCGAAACCCTGGGGGGGGGGGGGGGGGTTAACCGGACGGACTAGTTTATCGGGTCGTTGAGACCCGATACGCGGATCCGACGAGCGGGCGAGCGGGCGAGGCGCGCGGCCGACGCGCGCGGAGGCGACCGACGCGCGCGAGGCGGGCGCGAGGCACTTGCCTGGGCGAGCCGGGACTACGCGAGGCGGGCGACAGGCGCCCCGCCTCACCGCCTAGGCGACCACCTAGGCACGTTTTCAACTACACAGCTTGAGACTTTGTTCGGAGCTTTATTTAGTACTTTGCTCCTACCTTTTCTTGGAGTTTTCTTCGTCAGATACGCAATTTTGTCTTCCTTCTTCCCTTTTCTTCATCTATTCTTCTTCCTTTTCTGCCTCATGTCATGTTTTGAGGGAAAGGAGAATCTATTTTGGGGCTGATTGGAACATGCCCCCAGGGTTGAAATTCCTGCCTCAAGTTCTTGCCTTAGAAGACTTGGATTCTTCGAGGCCTCTTTCACCCAGTTGGCCTTTTGTTGTTGCACTTGTACAATTTGTGATGTTTCATTGTTGTTGACCTTTCTTGGCAATTTCTTTGTCCGGGTTGGCTTTCTGTATCTTTAGATCACAACCTATGTAGGATGACATGCCCAGGCATGGTGTTTGAAGAAGCAAGGAATAGCCCATGTTTGCTTCAGTGAGATATTTTGGGGCATGTTTTATCCGTTCCTCTTGAATAGTTGGGGGTTCTGAACCCGAGCCAGTGAGTGCCCCTAGCTGGTTCAAAGTCGACACCTGGGACGAGGAAGCCCCAAGGATATCAGTCTCCTTAGTTCAGATTGCGTCTGAAGAATGATGAACTTTCTTAGACTGCTTTTTCCCTTGCCCCCAATGACGATTGATGGAGGGTTCACGGATCTTGGATTGTCAACTTCTTGGCTTGTTGCTAGAATGGCAACTGGGCAGATTGAACTACCCTAGCCTTTTTGATTGCTCGGGCCGCCTCCTTGGCAACCCATACTTGTTTGATAAAAAGTTGTTCCATGGAATCGCCCTTTCGCCCACTTAAGAGGTTTGGCTTCCCGTCGGCACACCCTTCTTTTGTGAGGCTTGGACGCCAACTTTTTTTCATTTTCGTCTTAACTTGATGTAGACGGCAATAGGATTAGGATTGCCCCCTTGACCGGACTTAGAGGCTTTGACCTTCCACCGGTGCGCTGGCTTCGAACACGAAGCTTAGCCGTTGGCTTCTTTCATCTCTTCCTTGGCTTGGCATGCTCGACCAGGCATTGTTATGAGATCGGCTCGCCTCCATCTTGTCGATAGTATTCCTTTTCAGCAACAAAGGCCAATCTTGCCATACTTTGATAAGCCACAACATGCCTTCTACCATGGTGGCAACATTGCCCCCGGCTAGCAAGAACAACATATGGATTTTGTTGGCCCTTAGTCTTCAAGAGGAATCTTCACTTTGATGTCCCGAGCAACGACAGTCATGGACGAGATGATGTTGGCCCTTGTTGGCAATAGTAGCTTTGGACATGTGTTATGTTGATATTTGGGTTTGGAAAGGAAGTGGACAACCTTGATGCACCCGGCGGCAGCAATGACGGCCGGCATGGCACTGCCCCCTGTCTGTAGTTGAAGCCTTAGATGTATGTTGACATTTGGGGCTTTGAAAGGGACCGCTTAACCTTGATGCCTCCAATAGTTTTAACTTTGATGCCCCCGACGTCAGTTACAATGTCGGGAATCTTCGGAAACTCTTGCAAGAGTGTGAAGGAGTCGTAACCAACATTGAGACTAGGCTATTCTTCGACAAAGAGATGAAAGGTAGCAAAAGTCCAACCGGGCATGCCAGTCTGTTTGCACGCGGAATTTATGGGCATCCGATTTCGTCGGATGAATATGCGTATATTTTGGGCATATTTGTGAATTCCGCGCTTTTTGAGATTTATTAGACGATTTAGGGTTCGTGTACAAGTCTTTTCGCCACCGACCGGAGTCGGTGTTAATTTACATCGGACGAGTCCGAACACCTTTGATTAAATGTCGAAGAACGCCTTTTGCCTCTATGTGTTGTGACATAAATGATCTTGACGATCGCCCATGATGGGTACACACTCTTGCAAAGAAATTTGAAGACTTCATTTCTTGAACATATATAATTGGAATTACGATCGGTTCTTCAGGATAACATCCGATCGCAACCAAAGCCTTTGAATTTGCTTTCGTCTGCATTTGGACATTTAAATTTACTTTCGTCCTGATCAGGCCATTAAATTTCCTTTTGTCCTCTGATCAGACGGTTGAATTTGAATCCATTCGACTTCTTGGGTATCCCTTGTCTTAATTTCTGGACTTCTCAGAAATAACCCCGTCATTCGACTTCTTGGGTATTCCTCGTCTTCATTTCTAGACTTCTTGGCATGGTTGGCGGTTTCGACCGAAACCGATACGTTTCGGCCGAAACGTATCAGTTTCGGCCATACCCGATACGAAAACCACTCGGATCACTGTAGCAAACCGAAACTAAGTTAGTTTATCGGTTTCGGGCGAAACCGATGTGGGTTTCGGGAGAAACCGGACGGTTTCGGCCCGAAACCGTCCGGTTTCGGCCGAAACTCACGTGAACTGCCCTTTAGAGAGTTCACTTGGTCACCTTTCCGAGAAGTTTCGGCCGAAACCCCTCCCCTCCTTGATGTGCCTGTCCGTGGAGCTGCTGCTGCTGCTAGCGGAGGCCGCAGGCTGCTGCTGCTGCTGCTGCCTGCCTCCCCTGCTGCTGTTGCCGCCGCCTGCCAGCTCACAGCACCTGTGCGGCCTGTGGAGGCAGCCGCTGTCGGCTGCTGCTGCTGTGCTAGTGGGGCCGGCTGGGCCCAAGGCCTAGGCCGCTTGGGGGGCTGCTGCTGTGCCTGTTTAGGCCTTTAGGGGGTTGTCCATACTCCACACTCCACAGCGACCGTCCGACTGCCACTGCGGAGGTAAAATTTGTGGAGGTAAATTTAGGGTTTTTTATGTTTTGTGTTTTTTTCGTTGAGTTGTTGAAATTTTTTTTGTTGTAGGTTAAATGTTGTGTTGTAGGTTAATTTAAAACCATGATTAAGTTTTTAACACTTATAATTAAACCCTAATTAGAAGTTTATATTTGGGGCTTTTCTTTAATTAGGTTTAGTAAGGGTCAATTAGGGCTCAATTAAGTTTCATTGACTAATTTGAAGCGAGAGCATGCTGGTAACTAATTAATTCGAAGGGTGATTAAGGGTTAATTGCTAATTAAGGGTTAATTAGCTCATACAAATTGGAGCTTTTGTCTAAATCGATTTGCTTAGGCTCAATTGAAGTTCAATTAAGCTTCATTGAAGATTTTGGGGTGGGATCATGCTGGTAATTGATTTTTTCCAAAGGTGATTAAGGGGTAAATGATAATTAAGGGTTAATTAGTATATAAAATTTAGGACTTTTGTCTAAGTCGGTTTGCTTAGGCTAAATTGAAGCTCAATTAAACTACATTGAAGATTTTGGGGTTGGATCATGCTGGTAATTGATTTTTTGCAAGGGTGATTAAGGGTTACTTGCTAATTAAGGGTTAAGTTTTTAATTGTACTTATACCTTTTTGTGTGTCACTGTCTTAATGCAACATCATGCGTAGACGTCAGCAAACACAGGAGCAGCAAGGGCAGGAGGATCCGGGGTGGACCCACATGTCTTTAATTGATGCTAAGAGAAGAAAGGTGAAATGCAATTACTGTGGTAAGGAGATGTATGGCGGAATTACCAGAGGAAAGCAACATTTTGCAGGGATAAGAGGAGAGGTCAGACAATGTGACAACTGTCCCCGAGAGATGCGAGAAGAGATGCGTCAATGCCTTCTGGGGAAAAGGGAGAGGGTGCAACAAAGGACTGAGGATGAGGCTGAAATTGCTGAGGAGATTTCTGGCAGAAGGGTTAGGAGGGATGATGATGAGGAAGGCACTGAGGATTCTGATCCAGAGCTGACTGAAGCAAGGGAGCGTGAACAAGCCGCTCGAAGGAAAGGGAAGGTGCCTATGGGTTCAGGGACCTATGACAGTACAGCTGCACGACGTCCTGACGTTGGTGCTGCCCCACATACGCAGGGAACAGGTCCCATGGACAGCTATCTGCACAGAAGGCCCCAAGCTACACAACCTAAAATCAAGCAAGCAATGAGAGGGGTCAAAAAATCAGCAGAAGTTGCAGGGCATGCATTTAAATCAATTTGCAAATGATTTTTTCATGCAGGTATCCCTACACATGCAGCTTCAAGTGAATATTTCCAACCTATGATAGATGCCATACCAGATGTTGGCCCTGGCTTGCAGGCCCCCTCACGTCGAGACATATACGGGCGTGGCCTTGAGGGAGAGGTTGAGGAGCTCCATGATTGGGTTGAAAGCTTCAATATGGGTGGAGAAAGGATGCACCATCATGTGTGATGGTTGGACTGGTACCACGAAAAAGTCCATGATAAACTTTTTGGTCTATTGCATCAGCGGTACAGTGTTTGTGAAATCAGTTGATGCATCAGATTATGAAAAGAATGCAAATTATTTGTTTCATTTGATGGATGGCATGGTAGAACAAATTGGAGAGGACAATGTTATGCAGGTGGTTACTGATAATGAAGCCAGTTACAAGGCTGCAGGGAAGAAATTGATGCAAAAGCGCAGTCATTTATATTGGCTCCCATGTGCAGCACATTGTCTGGATCTGACGCTTGAAGACATAGGGAAGGAAAAGCATGTGAAGAAGACAATTGACAAGGCACAAAAAGTCACACAGTATATCTATGGCCATCCTAGGATACTAAATATGTTCAGGGCGCATGCCAGTGGAGGGCGAGATATCATCCGTGCAGGCCCAACCAGATTTGCTTCCAATTTTATTTCTTTGGAGTCTTTACACAGGTATAAGATTGATCTCAATTCTTGATATTTTATCCTTACTGATATGTAGCAGTTGATGCAGCCTCAATTTTCATTTATCTACACAGGTACAAGAATGAGCTGAAAGCTTTCATGTACCACAATGCCCTGCGGGAATACATCAACAAGGGCAATGTTGATGCACAGACGGATTATCTGGATGTCTGCCACGTCGTGGACGACAACAAATTCTGGGACAGGGTGTCACGGTACTTGAAAGTAGTCACACCTCTCGTGAAGGTCCTAAGAATGATGGATGGCGATGAGAAGAATGATATGGGCTATCTATACGAGGCCATGGACCGTGCCAAATTGGAGTTGCAACATTCCCTTCCCAGACATTATGCAAAATGGTGGAAAATTATTGACCAGAGATGGGACAACACATTACACCATGACTTGCATGCAGCTGGTGAGTGATTAATTGTACTGAAATTGGGGTAATGCCTTTATGTTATTTTATAAATTTCATTTAGTTAATTATACACAAATGCAGGTTATTTCTTCAACCCTCGATTTATGTATGGTGCCGATGCACATGTTGATGGCGAGGTGCTTCAAGGGACTTTAAAAGTCATTGGTCGTTTATCGAGGAATCCAGAAAAGAGACTAGAGGCCGAAGTAGAGGTTCGCCTTTATTTGATACTGTCAATAACATGTATAGAATTTATTTAAGTAGTTATGTTAATCTATTACTTTATGTTTGTAGATGAACCATTACAGAATGAGGACTGAGACATATGCTGACTCCCAATTGCAATACGTTGTGGGAAGAGTGAGTCCAGGTATATTTTATTTTTTGGATTTCTTAACCTGATGAATATATATTTCTACAACTAAAATGCATTTTTTTATGGTTGGTGGAACAGCTGACTGGTGGATAATGGTTAACAACCGAGATATGGGTAGCAATGCATTGACTTTCATTGCAATTAGGGTGCTCAGTCAAACAACATCAGCAAGTCAATGTGAAAGAAATTAGAGCACGTTCAGCCTTATACACTCAAAGGTTCGCAATCGGGTAAAGGCTGAACGGTTAGAGAAATTAGTGTACTGCCACTACAATATGAGGTTGAGACAACAGCTGCGAGACAAACGCGCGGCCGGGGATGCCGCCGCAGAAATTGATGTGGATGCCTTATTTGATGATGAGAATCCGTTGCAGTCTTGGGTGGAGACACGAGAGCAGGTTGATGAGCCCGTTTTTGATGATGATGATGATAGAAGATGGGCAGAGGGCATACTACATGAAGATGAGCAAAGGGATCCCGAATTAAGAAGAAAATCAAAGAGGGCCAGAGATACTCATGCCCACATGTCTAGGGTTGTTGAGGACACTGAGGAGCAACATGATTTTCAGCCAGCTAGACACTCCGACTCAGATAGCAGGCCAGTCACTCCTGGAATGGGCAAGGCACCTACATCCTTCAGAAGAAGTACATCAGTGCATGGGCAAACTGAGAGAACAAATGTTGCTGCTCGAGAGGACCCGGCAATTGAACAGTTAAAGCAGATTTATTTGAGGCACACGCCAAGGGGAACAGGATTCATTTCAAGGGTGCAAGAAGAAAGCACACCGGCACAGGAAAAAGCATCCCCAAAGGCCAAAAGGCGACTGGAGACTCCAGGTTTCGTGATCCTTTGATTTTTTATTTTGGAAAGTAACTTAAATTCTTATTATCAGTTCGAATCAGAAAAGGTTTTGGTAGGAGATAAATTATATATTTTCGTATGTGCCAGGTGCTACAGGTGCTACTACTGGCGGTGGGGATGCTGGTGGTCCTTCCTCCTTCCACGCAGACACAGGCAGAGGATACAGTCAGGGTGAGGGAGGACATGAGTCACAGAGTCAATATGGGCATCCATCAGGTTATGGAGGTGGCCAACAGGAGGCAGCGATTTATGGGTCGTGAGGTTATGAACCATCATTCAACTTCCATCCGGCCAGTTCCTCTTCTCTTCCTCAAGATTCTTATGCTGATACTGGATTCGGCTCAAGCCAACCAAACACTTCAAGAGGGATCCAAAGAGGGATGCAGGACTTGGCTACCTCATTGTTTGGTTATAGTGAATATAGACCATACATGCAACATGGTTATGGGTATCCACATCAAGGGCCAGACGATGAGGGAGAAGGTTCTTCTAATAATTATTATCCATATTAGGTAAGAATCAATGAATTTTTGTAACAATTATTTTGTCTATTTTGTCTAATTTTGTACTGCTTGTATTAATGTACAATGGAATATGACTTTAACTTTCACATGTTCAATGTTTGAAGTTGAATTTTTGTAGTTGTCTACTTCAAGGTTATTGCACTAACTTATATAGTCAAATGCATGTGTAATGATTTTTGTGATTTTAAGTGATTATTAATATTTTTTATGATTTTTTATCAGATTTTTTAGAATTAATTTAATTTTTTTTAACCTTTTATATGCGTATCGGTTTCGGACCCGGGCGAAACCGAGTCCGAAACCGAGTTTGCCATCCTTGCTTCTTGGGGCTACATGAGAAGATATATGGATTTGGATGGTTAGCTATAAGCCGAACCCAGAAGAACGCACACCGCTTTAGAGAAGGGGCGTGGTCCCGCTCCACCGAGTCATGCAAACGGCGTAAACCAGAACAAGGGTATTTTGATAATTTTAAGACCCCACAAATGAGGCTATTTCTACAATTTTCCCACAACCATGGGTGTTTCTATAAGTTTTCCTTCATTGGGGAGATTTCTACAATCTTTCAACTATCGGGGTATTTCTGCAATTTTCCCGCCATCGGGGGCATTTGCGCAATCTTCCCGCTACCGTGGGTATTTCTGCAATTTTTCCGCTACCGGGGGCATATATGTAATTTTTTCGCTACCGGGGGTATTTCTGCAATTTTCCCGTCATCGGGGATATTTCTGCAATTTTCCCGCTATCGGGGGTGTTTTTGCAATTTTCCCTTCATCGGGGATATTTCTGCAAATTTCCCGTCATCGGAGATATTTCTGTAATTTTCTCGTCGTCGGGGACATTTCTGCTATTTTCCCCACATCTGGGGTATTTCTACAATTTTCTGACTACCGGGGGTATTTCTGTAATTTTCTGCCCACAAGGGGGCATTTCTGTAATTTTGCTGCCCTTAGGGCATTTATGTAATTTTTCTGCCCTTAGGGGCATTTCTGCAATTTTTCTGCCCTTGGGGACATTTCTATAATGTTCCAAGGTTCTTCATGGACTTTGGCTATTTATAAAATTTGTATGGCACCATCTTCATTTCAACAACTTTCATGATCAAAGGATCATATATCCCAAGTGTGGGACGCACACCCTTTTGTGGGTTTTAGTTTAATAACAAAACATATTGAAATCTTCATGCCAACAAGAGCTTTAGAAGATAACAAAATGTTTGTTACAACTTCAAACAACTTTGAGCATAGTTTAACAACTTCAAAAGCTCGGAGCTTCCTTCTTCTTCTTTTGCATCAACCTTCCATGAGAGTCTCTCCAAAAGTTCCTCTCCAGCCAAAAAGAATTCTCTCTCTGCTAGGAGAGGTCTTGGGGTTTTTATAGGAGGTGGAGGAGGGCAAGGGGGAGATCCCCCGGTGCTTTGAGGAGGTAACTCCTATGCCTTTTCCTCTTCCCCGACTTTTCATCTTTCTATTCTTCCTCCCCCGGAGGTGCAGCAGCAAGAAGGAAGTGCCGAGAGTACCGGGGGGAGCTCCCCCGGTGCGCAGCAGCAGGAGGGGGGGGGGGGGGGGCCTCCCCCCGGGTGAGAGCAGCAGCAGCAGGCCGGGGGGCTTCTCCCCCCGGTGGCAGGTGCAACAGAGAGGGGGGGGAGCTCCCCCGGTGCAGCAGAGAGGGGGGGGGGGGGAGCACCCGCGGTTGGAGCAGAGGTGGGGGGAGTCCGTCCCGGTTGGAGCAGACCCGGGGTAGCTCCCCCGGTGGAATGCACTTCTCAATTTACAAGCGTGGGTGTGGTCACCACCTTCTGCTGGCCACGGAGAGTTCTGGTCACCTTCCAAGCCGATGGTGAGCCTAAGCCAGTGCTCACCCTGACTGGTTTGAACTCATGCCATCTTAGCAGTCAATTCATCACGGCGTGCATGACTTACACACCATCACAAGAACTTACGGCCTTGAAGTTTAGATACAATAAATGGTTGAATTCACTATTAACAGCTTAACTATGATGGGGACCATGCGGGCGGCTCGGTTGGCACATGGAGGTCACCTCAAGAAGCGAAGTTATGTGCTCAATTCCAACCTTCCATGACCAGAAGTGTATCTCGATAGAAGATTTATAGGCCAATACTCTAGACTTCATCCTCACACATATGACACATCACCTAAGGTGTTCTTCAACAAGCTCCAGTGCAGCTGGTCATCCTTTGGGATATGACAAGAGCCCATCACTTGGGAAGGGAGCAGAGCTTTACCCTCGTACTCTTGAACATCTTCCTGGGCCATTTTAAAGGACCGAGGGCAAACTAACTCATCCAAAGGATAATTTACCCATTTCTAACTGTATCTATCTCTAATCCAATTCCCATGCTTGACTTGGCATAAAACATGTAAGACATCTTGACATGGTTGTTTGGAATGGTTTTTCAGCTGAGGGACCTTGATATGTGGAAATTGGGGATGAGCATCAGGAAAAGGTCGTTCCAGTGGATAATGGAATAATCCTGAAATTAGGCTCAAAACACCAGTGCCTAACCCAAACTAGATTTCTTCCTTCAAACGATGCAAATGAGGGATGAGGTTAAGTCAGATCATCCTTAATATTACATCCTATAACAAACAGCTCCATAACATCTCTCCACTGTCTCCCCTCACTGTTAACGCTCCTCTTCATTGTTGATAATTACTGCCCTTGTTCATCCAGCCCTCCCAACAGACGCAATAAATCTACTTCACTCAAAACGCAGCTCAAATAAAAGCGTTTTCACAGCAGCAACTCGATGTTGTATGATGACAGACAAACAATAAAAAGAGAGCTTAAAACAACATAGAAAATTTTCCTTTTTTTCTCTTCCCTTTGACCTTTCTTGAACAAAAAAAAAGAAAGGAAAAACCCCATGGGTATGAAGAAAACCTTGAAGGGCAAACCCAGTGCTTTTATCATTTCTCAATCTGTCAAGGAAGTCAGTGCCTGTAGGTGCATCAACATTCACTTGTTTTGATCCAAGGATCACATAAATCTAGAACCGACAGATTGTTGCCTTCTAAGCCTGTTAGGGTGCCGCCCCACCGACAAACTGCTCGCCGAGGGGGAGAGGGGAGGAGAGGATATGGCGGTGGGAGGCCGCGGGAACAGGCAGGGGAAAGGGGGAAGAGGGATAGGAGGAAAGAGGCGGGTTCGAGTGTCTCAAGCTGACGTTGCTGGTGGCCCTGAGGGGAGAAAGAAAGGGGGAAGAGGGAAGAACACCATGCCGCAGAGGGAATAAAGAAAGGCGGAGGCGGCAGAGGTCGTGGGCAGAAAGGAGTCCGAATTAGGGTTAGAGGAGAGGGATATTTATAAAGTAATCCTCATAAAACTAATTTTCTTCTCATTCGGGGCTCAACAAAATTTGTTCTCAATCTATACCCCACCGATCATATATCTCAAGAAAACAACCTCTCTCCTCTCCGTCTGCAGCTTGGCTAGCACCGCCCTAAGCTCGTCTACGATGGGAGGCGGCGATCGTTGCCGGTGAAGGGGACTGCAGATGATGGCAAAGGCGGGTGCAGACGGTGTGGGGACGATTACATTCGAGAGAGAGAGAGAGAGAGAGAGGAACCTCGGTGGTGGAGGATCCCATAATTGTCAGATCACGTGTGTGTCGTCGTGCCGACATCGTATAGGTATGATCTGCCACCGCCGGTACAAATCATATCGCATCGATCTGACAAATCTTGATCTAGGCTGCGAAGCCTTTGGACCTACTGCCTAAAACGGGTGTTCGGATCAGATCAAATATGGTAGATTATACGGATTTATACCTATATTTACATAAGAGTTACTATGCATGTGATGGCGTGTGTATTTTGTGAAGAGGGCGAATTGGAGGAACCCGGCGACGAAGAGGGCAAGCTCGTCGGTGCCGTCGGAGATGATCCGCTCGTACTTGAGCTTGGCGCCCTTCACGTGGCCGCCGAGGTTGCTGGGCTTCCTGCAGTAGGACAGCGGCGAGTAGGACGGGGAGACCCTGCACTTGTGGGCCGCGTAGGAGGTCACGTACGTCGCGCGCCTGGACGAGGAAGTAGCCGTTGTGGTCCGTCTTCGATCCCCTCCAGCGTCAGCGTGTGGTCGGTGGTGTTACACTGCACCTTCGCCACAGCGCCTGCGGTACCGGAGGAAGAAGGCAGTGGGGGGAGGCGCCGGTGGTGACCGGGGGGGGGGGGGGGGGGGGGGGGGAGCCAAGATCAGAGAAGATCATGTACGAGTAAAGCAGAGTAATTAAGGTCGGTGGGAAAGGGTTATAATAAGTTTGGCAGTGTAACGTAAGATTGGATGATCATCATATATAGAGACAAGAGTCACAAATTAGGTGATAAAAAGTAGTATAACATGGTAGGCTTGGTAGCATTAATCCAACTTTGTTTGCACATAGAAGATCTACTCTCATCAAATTATGAAATAGGAGGAATAGAAAAGGGGAGAGGCGACGAACCCGGAAGGGGAGTAGATTGGAGCAATGCGTGGTTTAATGCAACTGGTTCATGTGTGGAGTGGTAGATTGAAGCTAGCCCTGTCAACGGTTCGGATTCGGGTCGGATCCTATGAGATCCGAATCCGAATCCGATAAATTCATATCCGAATCTGACCCGAATCCGAAATAGAAAGACATTTCGGATTCGGATCTTATCTAAATCCGAACTTATAATTTCGGATTCGGATCTAACTTAAATCCCTGTGTACACATTTTTCATTACAGGCCCAGAGAGAGAGATCTGAATACATACATAAAGACCAATTTTTAGGAATTTTTCGGATCCATTTTCGGATCCACACATTATGTATATAACAAATGCTGTGCATCAACAAAAGCTTAAAAAAAAGATTGTGGTTTGCAAAACCACAGAATCTAAATACACCGAAATCCCTCTGTACACATTTTTTTACATTGCAGGCCCAGAGAGATCTGAATACAGAAAGATCAATTTTTAGGACTTTCTAGGATCCATTTTCGGATCCACACATTAAGTACATAACAAATGATGTGCATCAACAAAAGCTTAAAAAAAGGATTATGTGGTTTGCAAAACCACGTTTGTATTGCATGAACATTCACAGTTCTAAAGAGAAGAAGAACAAGGGCTCCCGTTAAATGAGCAAATTACATCGAGCTATCTCCATCAGATATAACCCTGTTGGATGAATCAGAAGGAGATGTGAAATGGGAGGTTGCCAGGACAACACCGAACAAGGACACTATGCCACCCTTCTTTAGGCAGTGATAAGGAGAAGAATGTTATATGGAACATCTGTCAAAATGCCAAGCCACACCATGAATCTAAATGGTAAAATAATAATCAGAAGATCCATTAGACAATGTGCAACCCACCCCTACATCCACTTGTGTGCAGCAGACCTTCTAGGGGGCTTTCGGGAATGTTCTTGCATACATAACTCAATGCCAAAGGCCAAAATTGGAGCCGTCCCATTTTAATAAAAGAATAGCATGTATTGAAATGTATGTGGCGTGTGGCTTAGGGAAAGGCAGGAAGAGCAAGGTGCAAACATACAAGCATGACATTGAAATGATATACCAGACGGATCAGAAAGAAACTAACTGATATGTTTATAGTTTAGTAGATAAACCAACAACTACGAACAACAAAGAGAAACAACCCAAACGAGGAAATCTATAGCAGGATAAAAACATGCGAAGGGAAAACAGAACAGAAAGGGCCAAGGGGATGTACCCACAATAGCAGATGCCAAGGAGACCCGGGAAGAGATCAGAGAATAACTCCACAGAGCGCGCAGGATTATAGAGAAGGGGTGAGAGGAGCAACAAAGGTTTCAAAGGTCTCACCTTTGATATCGCCGGAAAAGGAGAGACGTGCGGAGAGAGGTGCTTCTTCTGGTTTGGCTTCTACCGCCGGCACAACAAATGTTCTATCCCCTACTCACCAGATCGCTGCTCCCCCTTTCCTCTGCAACCGACGCAAGACGAACCAAAGATCGCAGCCGGAGACGGGAGCAAACCCTAGAGGGAGGCCGCGAAAGCAATCGTTGTGAGATCGAAGCCGGAGATGCAGCCAGAGGGGAGAAAAGCTTAGAGGGAGGCTGTGAATGCCGCCGTTGTGAGATCGCAGCCGGAGATGGGAGAAAAGCCGCAGTCGGAGGCCACGAATGCCGCCGTTGTGAGATCGCAGATCGCAGCCGGAGATGGGAAAAAAGCCGCAGCCGGAGACGGGAGAAAACGCCAGAGGGAGGATCGATGCTCGCGTGGAAGGCGTAGGGTTTGCTCGCCCCGAAATGATAATATTTATGGCGCCCCGATGGCCGATCCGAAAACAGATATTTCGGATCAAAAATATTTCGCCCCGGATACAGTTAGAGAGGAGATTTCGGATCAAATGATCAGCTCCGAATCCGAAAATAATTTCAGATTCGAATCTAATTTTCGGATCTGAAGATCCATTGACACTCCGACTCGTGAGATCGGCACTTATCGCTGTCTTTCTCACTTGCTTTCTTGCGCTGGAGATGCTCAAGATATCATGTAATTATAAACTGGCCTCTGTTCTTCAGTTCTTCTTAATCATATACTCCTTTTAGAATTTTGACAAATTTCTTTAAATACGACATTTATTTCTTGATTTATGATTCTGTGCACAAATGCTTCCTGCGAATCTTGCAAGACGCCAAAACGCAGCATAATAGGGTGAAGTGCTGTATGCAACGCTAACTTCGGCATGGCCAGGTAGTATTATTTTCCTTTTTTCTAATTAAGTCATTATTTATTAAAAATAACTAACATTGACTTAAACTTCAGCACGGCCAGGTAGTGTTCTTTTTTTTTTCTAATTAAGTCATTATTTATTAAAAATAACTAACATTGACTTTTAAAAACACGTAATTGGTACCAAAATTATATACTTTTAGTTCATATTATATCTAGATTAAATTATAGAAATTAAAACTTTGATAAGCTTAACCTTTCTTACAAAATGTTTTTTTTCATTTTGAGAGGCTTTTTTTCCCATCAGATGGGTTTTGTCCCACAATCAGAATTCGATGACATTGTCCCAAGCCACTAGATGAAGTGTTCTGTAATATAATGCCAGCCACTTGCATAGGAAGCTATCTTTACAAAGTTCCGATGGGAAGTTCACCATAAAAAACGCATGAGATCTGCCGTATGAAATTCCTGTAGACACAACCATGTCCAGGGGTGTCAATGGAGTCTCAAGATTCGAAATCTGATCCGGATCCAAAATTGTTTTCGGATTCGGAGCTGCTCCTTTGATCCGAAATGAGATATGTGTGTATTATCGGGGCGGCATTTTTTTGATCCGAAATCTGGGATTTCGGATCGGATCATCGGGGCGCCATGTAATGGCTCCTTTCGGGGCGAGCAAGCCCATCGGCCATCAACCATCGGCGCTCTCCTTCGGCTGCTCTTGGGTTAGCTCCCGTCTCGCTCTCCTTCGGCTGCTCTGCTCCTGTCTCCAGATCGATCTCCTTCGGCTGCTCTCTCTGGGTTCCGGCAGCAGCATCTCACGGCGACGATCGGCCATCGGCTGCTCATGACAGCACCTCGCTCTCCTCTCTCTAGGGTTCCAGCAGCGGCCTCTCACGACACCCCTGCGGTCAGGGGTGTCAATGGAGTCTCAAGATTCGAAATCTGATCCGGATCCAAAATTGTTTTCGGATTCGGAGCTGCTCCTTTGATCCGAAATGAGATATGTGTGTATTATCGGGGCGGCATTTTTTTGATCCGAAATCTGGGATTTCGGATCGGATCATCGGGGCGCCATGTAATGGTTCCTTTCGGGGCGAGCAAGCCCATCGGCCATCAACCATCGGCGCTCTCCTTCGCCTGCTCTTGGGTTAGCTCCCGTCTCGCTCTCCTTCGGCTGCTCTGCTCCCGTCTCCAGATCGATCTCCTTCGGCTGCTCTCTCTGGGTTCCGGCAGCAGCATCTCACGGCGACGATCGGCCATCGGCTGCTCACGACAGCACCTCGCTCTCCTCTCTCTAGGGTTCCAGCAGCGGCCTCTCACGACACCCCTGCGGTCAGGGGTGTCAATGGAGTCTCAAGATTCGAAATCTGATCCGGATCCAAAATTGTTTTCGGATTCGGAGCTGCTCCTTTGATCCGAAATGAGATATGTGTGTATTATCGGGGCGGCATTTTTTTGATCCGAAATCTGGGATTTCGGATCGGATCATCGGGGCGCCATGTAATGGCTCCTTTCGGGGCGAGCAAGCCCATCGGCCATCAACCATCGGCGCTCTCCTTCGGCTGCTCTTGGGTTAGCTCCCATCTCGCTCTCCTTCGGCTGCTCTGCTCCCGTCTCCAGATCGATCTCCTTCGGCTGCTCTCTCTGGGTTCCGGCAGCAGCATCTCACGGCGACGATCGGCCATCGGCTGCTCACGACAGCACCTCGCTCTCCTCTCTCTAGGGTTCCAGCAGCGGCCTCTCACGACACCCCTGCGGTTCTATGGGCGCAGCAACCCCATCTCCATCATCGGCGCATTGCGGCCTCCCTCTACTAGGGTTTGATCCCGTCCCCGTCTCCGCATCGCTGTGACGATCGGCCACCAACCCCATCTCCATCATCGGCGCATCGCGGCCTCCCTCTAGGGTTTGATCCCGTCCCTGTCTCCGCATCGCTGTGGCGATCGGCCACCAGTGGCCTCTATTTCAGGTGCGTCTTCCTCTCTCTCTCATGCTAGGCTCTTCTTTTGGCTTTCGGTTTGGTTTATCTTGTTTGATCGCTCCTGAAAGCAGGCAGAACGAGGGTAAGTTAAGGGAGACGGGGAAGGGCTCCGAGTGTGAGGCACTTTTTTCTTTCGGCTAGGTTTCGAGTCTACCATGGGATCTCGGATGGGTTTTCCGTTCTTCACCTTATGTGAGGCACTTTTTTCTTCGGTTCTTCTGATTTTATGCTGGGGTTTCTACTCTTGTATGTTGTTTTTTGTCCAAAAAATGGTCCCAAAATTGGATCTTGCCAGAGATTCGCAACAACCCCCTCCAAAAAGAAATCTATTTTTTAGGGTTCTCTTTGCAGGGTTTGATCCTTCCAACCTTCTGAAAAAGAAAAGATTTTTTTTTCGATTTCAGAGTTTGATGCCTGGGTGATGCTCCTTCTATCTCACTTGTACGACGCCTTCTCTGGGGATTGGGTTTCTCGGGGGTATCCTTGGATTTGCTCCAAGCAGAGTCTTCCACATCTCCATCGTCGGGAAGTTCTGGTATGTTACTTCACCTACCTTAGCTATTGATGTTCTCCAAGTTGTTCTTTTTTGGTCCCCTCTTGTTTGATTTGCAGAACGTATATATATATATTGTTGGACTATTTTCTTTTCAAGCTTCGCCCTAAAGGAACTATATCTGGGGAAAGCATTCACAAGAACAACTTCTATCTGCAGGCTGAGCCTTAATATATATGTGCGTATGTATATATTATATATATACCTTGTATGTTTGTGCGTATGTATATTATACATATATAATATTATATATATGTGTATATAATATTCGTTTGAAATCTGAATATTATGGGTTGTTTTCCCATTTCCCCCTTCCCAATTACATGGTCGTTTACGCTTTGCAGCTTTTTCGGATAGTTCGAATAGTATTTGCTAGATATCTTGTCCTTCTAGCTTTTACTTCTCTTCCTTTACATTTTGGTATATACGAAGCTTAATGGTTTTAACATCTCCAGTTTGGTGTATAAGAAGCTCAATGTCTTCTCAGAACTTCAGCTCCCAAAATGGAAATTTTTGGTCTGTCACATTGAAATGCACTGCATTTGTTATGCACATTCATTTGTTATTTTTCCAAATAAGAGGCAATGGCCTGAAAGTTTATTGTGCACTGCTCATTTCTGACACTGAATCTCTTGCTCATACGTCTTACACTTCTTTCTTGTTTACTCCAGGCACTAGATACACAAATAAAGGTGTCTACAATGCCCATTTTGTCATCCTCTTGAGAGGGTTTTCAAAAGGTAATTTAATGGAAAACCATTTTGATTTGGATGCACAGACATGCACAGATCTCTCTCTCCAACCTCTCTGTGTCTCATGCAGTTTGATTTTTAGCTTCCAAAATTTCTCTTTTAGATGCCTATAAACCTAATGAATTACGGATTAGTCCATGTATCTTGCATTATGGGCTGGTTTTTGAGGCCTCCATAAATATGTTTGATAAACGGATTAGTCCATATACCTTTCAGAATGATTTTGTACTTCACAAAAGTTTTCATTTGATGATTTGTGAAGCTCAGATAAGGCAGACGGCTACCATGTTAACAAAGATGAAGTATGGTTCTGTAGTCCAATGGCATTTGGCATATGAATTAAAGTTCAGATGGCTGATCGATTTTTGTTTACTTGACGCTTTATCTTCTGATGAAGACACATGCTCATCATTATGTTGAAGAGATGGTTACCTTTGTTTCAAGAAGCCGTTGATTTCTATCTGTACATCAAGAATTTATTCTCATGATTCTTGCTTTCACTTTTGATATACTTCTTTTTGACTCCATCCATCACCATTTTTTCTTGCTACCTTGATCCTGAACACACTCAGACAGTCCAGTATTCTTTGCATGCAAATACTGCTGGTTGTCTATGTTGCTGATTTTTTTTTTGTTTCTTCACTCATGTTCAATTCTTTCTGAACCAGCATGTTGAGGCATGCTTTGTCTTTGGAGTAAATATTCATCAGTATCTGTATATAACCTGTGTATCACTGTATCTTGGAGAAATTCAATATCTTTATATATTTTGAGCACAGATTTTACATAATAGCAACATACACTATCATGTCTGAACAGGTGGCCATGTGTCATCATATTCCAAATAAAGCCAACATCAAATCAGCACTTCTAATTAGTAGACATTTTCTGAATGCAGTGCCATGTTATTTATGGCTCAGATGTCACCGCGGACTTGCATAATCTCCTTGAAGAGGATGATTTGGCAGTTCTTTTAAAAGCAAAGCATCGTCCGCGCTGCATTGTTGAGTTTATTTCACAGAGCATTCAAATGTTACAGATGGAAGAATCAAAAAGATGTGCCATGCTAAATTCTAGTGAACTGAAGGTCATTATCTGAGTTTCCTATTCATATTGAGTTATCTATGTTCAAAATTCACAAATGCATATACATGTATAGTTTCATCAATCCTGATGATGCCATAAGCATTTTACTTTCAGCCCTTACAAACTACAAAGTATTAATGGATGGAATAAATCTTAATTATTGATGTTACATATTCTCTTTTGAATTAATACAGGTTTGATCACTACTGATTGTTTCTAGGATATTTGACTGTCTACAAGGAGATGATAGACGTCTTCCATATGCAATTAAAGATCATTCCTTTCGTATTATTCCTTGTTGCATGTTTATGCTGTGCTATCCCATGCCCTTCATATAATGCTGTTCCTGTTTGCTTTCTGCTACTGGCCATTCTGTAAAGATGTGTAATTGGAGAAACAAAATTTTCTGCTTAAGTTACTAGAACTTTATGAGTAAAGCCATAAAAACACTTTCAAAAAATGAGGAAAGCCATAAAAACACATGAGAAAACAGAGAAGAGACTTGGGGGAATGTACAAGAAATCCGTAGTTTACCTGACCTCTGTACTTTTCACTTTTCAGGTTTATTTCTGAATTCTGACATCTGATTGTCTTTTCTTTAAGAAATATTGCAATATATCTGTTCACACAAATTTTTTTTCAGGAAAATGATGTGATCAGGTTAATGTCTTGGAACCAGCGAAGTAATTAATTGATGTGCTAACTCTCTTTGCAGGAATCAAAGGTATTTTGTTTCCATGAAGGGATTAGTGTTTGTGAGCAGCTTATGGGAATCCCCATCCCTCTTTCATACACACGTTTGACTTCAAGATTTCTAGTCCTGTGGCACCTTACACGTTTGAAATGTGTTTTGCTAAAATTTGTCATGGATGTTTTATTTATTTTTGCAAACTAGTTAAGTAATGGGCATTGCTTTTTCTGGGCTATAGGGTGACTAGAATGGTGCTGGATGCCACACAAACTACAGGTATTCTATTATTTTTATATAAATTAGCCATTCTGCAATTTAAAACTTAAAGCTCTTTGTGCCATGAATTTAGTCATATTATGTGTGATAAATGTCATATTTATGTATGTGAAAAGTAAATGTTTGCAGTGTTATTGCATGCATAATCGTGATGCTTTTCCTCTGAAGTTTGTTTCATAGGCTAGTTGAATCAAGAGACTTGTAAGATTAAAGGTGGAATGTAATAGATTGATGATTGAGCTAAATATTGTTTATTTCGCTGACTGCAAACTTGCCAATTGCATTGTAATTGTCCCTTCACCACGGATGGCATCATTGACACAGTCTCTGCTATGCACCCAGGGGAAGGTGATCCCGATGGGTCTGCCTGAGAAGCCATTGGAGGTGCCCGCGTTCTGTTTAGTTGGAGGTGAGTGCGTGAGTTTTGTCTGTAAGGTTGTATAATGCCATCATTCTGACCCTTCTCATGTATATATGGTATTTTTGGTGGATTGTTTACCTTGGTATCAGGGGGGAAGAGTTTGGCGGGGAGCTGCATTGGAGGAATAATAGACACCCATTGGAGGAATCCCCAACAACTGGAACAAGGATAGTCCACTGGATTAGAAAGGTGGATAATTTAACTTTCAATTATTGCTTCTTCATGTTTTTATCTTCTGAATGTAGTTAAAAAAATACTGTAATCTTCTGAATGTTTTTATCTTCCAATCTTTTTGTCTCTTCTCATTCAAAGAATAGTGAAGGGTTCAAAGTGAGATTCTCATTATGTTCACATGCGTAAACGAGAGATTGATTAGATGATTCAGAATATCTTGTTTCTCTTCCATGATTAATCTGACCTCTTTGCAGGAGTCTCTTAATAGATATAGCTGGGCTCTATTTTGCATTGACACAATTGACCCACAGGAATATTTCTCAGAATCACAAATTCCAGGCTGTTGGACTAGGTGAGTGTAGATAACTTAAGATGCCCTGTCATTTAAATGAAGAATGAGTGCTCTCTGCATTTCTGGTAGTGATATTGGAAGACAGTGGAAATGGGGGAGACATTCCTTCAGTTTAGAAACAGCAGAGAAGGCTGCTTCTGCAGGAGGGCTTTCCAGTACATAGTGCACTCATCCTCTTGCTCTGGCGAGTCCCCTGGAGCCTGCATCTTGAATCACAGTAGGTAGTGATGCTTGAACCTCCCAATTTATCATTAGACTCTATATTGAATAACTGTGATGCATCTAATTTTACTGCATTTTTTGAAGCCATTCCATTCAACCATATGCTTTACAAGTAAGTGTCTTACAGCCATATGTGGTTTAATGTGTTTGCTTTTAGACAAGAATCACTAATTAGTGTGTTTTTTATTTTATCCTTCTACGGAGCTTGCTACCTTTGGATTTGATTTCAATGACAACCATTGACCCTCCTGATCCCAGAAAGTGATTAAACTTACCTGTTTATTTTTGTCTATCTTTTATGCCAAGTAGCCGATGTTTTAAAGGTGCTATTTTAATTTTAGACAGAAGTTTCCTGAACACTTCCTTTCACATTCATTGTACTGTTTACTTCATTTATGAGCATGGTAAGAATTTCAATATAACGTGCTTGCTGCTGATATGATTGTGATGTTATTTTGCAATGTCAATCACGGTGAAATCATCTTCTTTTGAAGATAATATACAGTCAATCTAGATTTTACCTTATAGATGAGCTCTGCCGAATGACTTTTAATTTTCTGTTGCTAAAGGTCCGAGATCAGATTCATCAAGCTGGATACCATGTTGATGCTGACACAACAGATAGAAAACTTGAAAAGAAGGTGAAGCACTCTGTCACTTCACAAGAGTGGAAGCCTCAGCTTCTCACTTAGAGCCTCTGGAGGAGAATGGGCATCACAGTCATTGTGTCCATATACAGTCAATCTAGATTTTCGGATCCTCTGGTTTCAGCAATTTGTATATGTGTTGTTTTCGGATCCTCTGGTTTCATTGCCTATACAAAATTTCAAGTGTGTTCTGTTCAGGAACTTGTATACGTGTTATTTTCGGATCCATTTCAAGTGTGTTCTGTTCAGCAATTTGTATATATGTGTTATTTTCGGATCCATTTCAAGCATGCAAATTTGGATATATCTTACATGATATAAAAATTAGGATTTCGGATCAGATCCGAATCCAAAAGTTAAAGTTCGGATTCGGGTCAGATCCGGATCCGAAATATTGTTTCATTTTGGATCCGGGTCGAATTCGGATCTTAGTTTATTGGATCCGGATTCGGATCATGAAGGATCCGACCCGGATCCGATCCATTGACACTCCGACTCACGAGGTTTGGCAACAAGAAAGACTATTTTATTCTCTCTACACAATAAAATTGGTGACTGTTGCAAATTTTTGTAATATTTTGGGAATTCTTTAAGGTCATGTTTCTACAAATTTTTACAGTGGCCTTTTGCAGACCTACGGTAGTGCTTGATGACACTTGATGGAACCTTTTGAGCGAATTCATGAAAATACTTGATGAAGCCTTTTGAACGAGTTCATGAAATTTTCTCACATTCTAAAAAGAGATTACTAAAGACTCTTTTTTTTAAAAAAAATAGAGATTAAAAAGTAGGTCTTTTAGTTTGTAGTCTCTAAAAAATTGATAATAAGAAAAGTTATCCTTAATTCATGTATTTAGTTAAAAACTCTTAAATTTTTTAAACCCTTAATAAAAATTCCTCAGATTAATAACCATCTAAAAAATAAAATATATCATCTCATTTTTAAGAATATTCTACCCCTCCCTTGTTAACTTTTGCTTTTTCGTTTTACCCTCCTCACCTCTCTCTCTCTCTCTCTCTCCACCATCAAGGACGAGGGCTTGGTCGAACAGTTGATACATGCGGCGGAACAAGTAGTTGGAGAAGATATCATCAGTGTTGATGGCCTCAAACTCGTCGAAGGAACCGCTATCGATGATGGCAACAATGAAGATTTGAAGTCCTCATCGTTCACCACGCCACTGTTGTCATCATGACCACCATCATCTACAAGGGGATGCTCAGAGCGAGGGTCTCCTTGGGAGACCCGACGAACTCCAAGTCTAGGCGAGTCTCCACGAGAGCTCTGGGATGCCATTAGTCTCTCCCTCATCACCTACTCCTCCAACCTCTGTTGCGCACGCTCTCCCTCTTTCTACGTGTTTGTGTGCACCACCACCCTATTGTGTTGGAGGTGCCGACACCGGAGGGGGAGACCTCCACCGGCATCCTCCCACTCTCTCCCTCTATCTCACACTAGGTGAGGATGTCGACACCGGAGGGAGATACCCTCACACCAACTCTCTTACTCTCCTCTCTAGATCGGAATTCTCTCTCTCTCTCTCTCTCTCTCTCTTCTCTGTTCTCTCTCTTTTGGGTGAGGGTTAGAGTTTTTTTTGTCATTTTATATCGGGTTAAGATTAACTGAAGTTAGTTAAATATTGAGGAGAAATGCAGAGATTTTTTCATCCGATTGAGAAGATTTTGAGAGTTTTTAGGTAAATAAGTGGATTAGGAGAATATTTTTATAATACTGATTTTAAGGACTAATAATTAAAAAATCCTTAAAAGTAACTATTAGCTTATTACTAAGTTTGCAAATGACTAATATACAATAAACCAAGATATAGAGATTTTTTAAAAATATTAATTTTTAGGATCAAAATTTAAAAAAAATCAAAAGAAAGAAACTATCACCGTACCATTTCTCCAAAAAGAAAATCACTGGCAAAAATAAACGATGTAGATGTACAGAAAAAAAAAGTGAACATAAAAGTGATCCGCTTCCGGCAGTCCCAGATATTTCTCCTCGTCGTGGGTCGTCGCTATCGTCCATGACGGAACGCCTCCAACGCATTTTATCCTGATCGATCATCCCCCGCGACCCAACACAATGCAATTTGGACGCTCTCCATTTGCTGGATTCCCGGACCACGCTGTAGAGAAACGGCTTCCAGTTGTCTTCTTCCACTGCGGCGGCCGAGAAAGAACTCGCCCCCCCCCCCCCGCAACTAACTCCGGCGGCGGCACCCCAAATAATATCTCCTTTTTGCGAGATATTTCCTCCGATCCGGGGCCACGCGTCTGGAGGAAGCCCACCCCGGACGAAGATATTGTGGAAGACGCCGAAGGTGAAGGAGGAGACCCACCTTGTCCTTGGCGCCACCCCCCTAAATATCCTTGCTTTATGCTGCTGCTACTATTTATTCGCCCCCGCAGCAGAGCGAGCTCGGCTCATCCACTCTGCAGGAGGATCAGGTCTGTGGGATTTGGTTCGAGGGACGAGAGAGGGAGGAAATGGCATCGTGGGAAGGTGAGAGCGAGGTCGTGAGGAGGATGAGCCGGATCGCGGGTCATGTAGCTGGGAACGATGAGGTTCCGGCACCCCATCACCACCAGGTCTTCCCCATGGTGAGCCCCCCGCAATTCCCCCCACCCCCGGGTTTTGTTCTGTGTTCTTCGGTCGTGTGAATTGGCGTGTAGAACTATGATCTGGGTCCGTTGGTCTGATGTGGAAAGCCTTCGTTTTTGATGCCTTCTCCGTTAAAGGGGAGAGAGTGCGACCACAAAGTGGTTGTGATTCCATGATACTTCAGCAATGGTTTTGCGGTATGCAACCATGGCACTTGGTGAATGCATGGTTCAGGATGCTGGAAACGTGGTTGCATGTGCATACCATCACCATCTGGAGGCCAATTAGAGCAAATATAAACTTTTCTTCCAACCAACCTATATGTTATATTGGATCTTTTCTTCTTGTTCTCATGTTTCCATATCCTTATGAATGAGCTCTGTAATGTTCCAGAACTGCAGTAACACCCTCAACTCCGTGATCCGGAGGTGCGACAACAGTCTGCTTTTTGCACGCCAAAGCTCCGCATCCCATGCTTGTTTTATGCGGCAAGTTTCAGTTACACAGGTGGCATGATATGTTTTTCCTGATTTCAGTCTTTTGCCACCATTTTCTGGTCATCCCCATGGGCATCGACATAACGTTGTTTATATTGTGGGCCTGTCCTCCAGGGTTTGAAAGTTGGTGGTGTTCAGCAAAATTCTCCTAGTAGTTCCTCGTGCTCTAGAAATGGATCATCATGTTATGAGTCTTGTGGGGAGCCATTGTTTTCTAGACCTGCTCAGGCAATCTCATATATGCCAACTTCGAAAAATCAACAGCCAATGCCTCAACAGTGTGTGGAATCTTCACCTGAACCTCCTAGGTTTGGTCGGCCAAGCAGTGGTGTGTGCGAGAAAAAGCAGCTTTCATGCAACAGAACAGGACAGACTGTTAGCTCTGGAGGTGCCATTCTTGGAACTGTTTAACCATATTAATTATGTACCTACTTTTGGTTGGTTACTTAACTTACGTTATCATGTCTAATCATGCTTATATGGTTTCCTGCTTCACTATTGAATTTATAACAAATTCATACTAGCACCGTTCTGGTTGATTTCATTATTTGAGGCACATAAATGAAAAAAAGATAGCAAATGGATCCCATCTGCCCAGTATTTGCTTTGAACACATTCTGTCAATATTGGTAGATTATGACAATTACTTATGTGCTTGAAATGCATGTCAAGAAACAGGTTCCATGATTTGACAATTGAGAGAATTTATTGCTTCAATCACTTATTTCTCTTTCTTACTTACAATTAAGAAATTAAATGCAGGTAGAGAGTGGTCACCAAGAATGGACGTTGCAGAAACTGGGCGGTGCTATGTTGTCATGTTAGAGCTTCCTGGTGCCAATGTCATTGATATAAAAGTGGAGGTTGATGATAAAAAGTATGATTCAGCTCAGCCCTTTAAAAGATCCTTTCATTGAAGGCTGAGTTTCTAAATGCTTACAAAGACAGACTCATTTTGTTTTCTGACAGCTTGACTGTGAAGGGCAAACATTCAGCTCTGAGGTCAAGAATGGAAAATTGTTCTGAAAAAAGCAAGATGACATATATTCGAAGAGAGATATTTCAAGGTCCATATTCAGTCGTTTGGCCACTTCCAAATGATGTTAACAAGGATTCTGTCTCTGCCGAACTGTTGTAAGCACTTCTCAGTCAACACGTTCACTTTCTGCTGTACCTTTTTCTCCTTTGACGTATATTTTTGTTGATTGTCTTTTATTCTGATGTTTCCTGTTGAACTCTTTTTAGTTATCAAATCAGAGGGCTTTATCAATCATGGTGGACTTTTGCTTTCTTTTAGCAGCATATTGAGAATTGTGTTATTGTCGGTGGTGGTGGTGATGAATGATGCTCTTTCTTCGTCTTATGTATGGTTGGTTTACCCTGTATTCTCGACTATTCTTGGATTTAAATTTTTTATATCTGAATGCATAGAGAAAGACACTCTTAAAACACTAGTTTTTGCACTTGGAAACTGTTAAGGCCGATAGAATTAATTACCATCATTCATGTAGGGCTTCTATTGGAAACCGGGGCAAGTTCAGTGAATTGATTAGTCTATTCAAGTTGGCTATCTAAAAAAGAGATGTTTTGTAGTGACAAAGGATACGGCAACTTCTGGTTTGACTGAGATGTATGACACTGGGGGAACAATTTGTCCCATCTCTTTATTATATGGCCACTTAATAGTAATGCCTTCAAGACTTTAGACTTGGCTCTTTGATTTCAAGTGCCAACAGATACAGGGCAGCTCATATTCTATACTAAAAGTTGTGGTAGAGCAGGGAAGGAGAAGAATAAATGACAGTTAGATAGGCTGATAGATGTAGGACAGAAGCAAGTGGAAATGATAGAAGAGAGGCTGAGAGTGAAAGAGGTAAAAAATGTGGTAAGGTGTGAAATTGCGGCATAGAGCAGATAAAAGTGGTTGGCAAGACAGTATGGCCATGATGATCCTAATGGGAGTGAGGAGGATGTTTGGGAAGAAAGAACCTGTGTCTGTGATGTAGAATAGACCTTCAAATTAGGAAACAGGATCAAGGGCTTGCTAAGAGGGCAGTTTTTCACCAAAAATGCCATACAGCACCGAAATCTGGTTTGACATAAAATACCACAAACTGAAATCTTCAGATTCCTTTTGTTTGTTTGGATTGATCAAAATACTGAAATCTCAAATCCGATCCAAACTCTTTACGAAGAAATGTGCAGTTTTGTTTTCAACAAAAATGACCGAATGGATTCTGTTTTTGCCGGTTTCAAAACCAATGCTATTTTACAGCAATCTAGACAACCCCTTGATGTAATTAGCTTTTTTTTCTTTTGGAAGGTGGCTCAGCCACATTTCATTAATAGGGTAAAGATTGCAAAAGAAACAAGGGGAAAGAAAGTCCCCTTGACAAGGACGGTTGATCTATCAAGATGATTGCTTGAACCCCTCGATGTAATTAGCATGTCCAATGTCTTTGCCTGTGCTATATTCATATCATAATTCCGTAAGATGCCCATGGCAAAGGATCATAGTTTTGAATGACAAGCATTATGGATGCCTGTTGGGATATTAAACCCGTCTGTTATACTTCTTATTTTCTTTCCATTTATTAGCTTTTTTTGGGTATCATATTCCTTCCTTAAAGTCATTCTTTTGAAACTGGAGCAGTTGTAATAGATTTTTGATTAAATCAGTTGGACTTGTGAACATCGCTCCTCAGCGTTTTGGCTTTCAAAGAGAGCTGACTAGTGATGGTACTGATGCAACTTAATCCGCTGAATGCAGGAACGGGTTCCTACAGATTACCCTTCCAAAAGTTGGCGGTGGGAAAGTGGATGCCAAGATGTGACTGGTGCATTAAGATATAAAGTCTCACCAGGGTTCATCAGCACAAACATATATCCATACAAAGGATATGAGGGCACTCGCCTTCTTTCCGACAGGTGAGTGTGATAATAGAAGTATACGAGGCGGGAGTTGGAATTGTTCAGCAGCAAATACTTGGTAGACCGGGCAATACTTGCCTTTTTCATTTTATGAATAAAAAAATAGGAACTTGTTCCTGTTGTAAAAGAATGCAGCCTCATAAATACGTCTATATCTTGTCAAAGCGCGTTGATAAATAGAAAGTACAAGGTTATTACAGGAACTGGTGTCTCCAATTTTACTGACTGAAACTTAAAAGGTGTTTCCCTATTTCATGTTCATTTCGCAAAGTCCTTTCGATTGTTCTGCAATTGTGTCAACGGGCCTATGGCTTGACGTACGGAGACCTCTCTAGCATGAGAGGGAGGTCGTTGGTTCAAATTTCAACTCCTGCAATTGTGCGAGCGAAAGAATTTAACCCACATGTTCATGGGAGGCTTATGTCCAAGTGCATCCTGAAAATAGCAAGACTTACAGAGAGATTATTACACTGCACGATAGAATTTGTGGACTTGGTATAGTCACTTGGTTAAGATGAAACTATAGCAGTTGTTCGAGAAGATCTTCCACTGGTCCGTATGCGATAACGTGACGGACAAATCTCTCCCCGTTTAGGGAGAGATCAAGGGTTTCGAACTCTGGCTCTCTCATTGTTCGGGGGAGTGCAGGGAGAGTGTCCGAAAGTTGAAACTATACTCCACCCATTGACGAGAACATGTAAATAGCATGACCAAAAAACAATTTGCTAGCCAAGTGGTCAGAACCCAATGTCATCATGGTTGGTAGTTTTCACCTCGACCATAATCACATTCTGCTGAACATCAGCAGAGTATTTATAATTTGTCACAGAGAACTGAAATCAACAGACGAATATTCGCTAGTACCTTGACAAGCTTTCCATGCTACGGTTAGTAAATGTTTAGGAAACCAGATTAAGGACACCAACATATTGAGCTTGACACAAACAAGAAGAAGACGGAAAAGATATCACAGCCAAATTTAGAATACCTGAGTTAATTGCAGTAAAGGAAGTTGGTGTCTTTGACATTTTGAACTTGTATTAGGCTGGGTGTAATAATAAAGAATCTCATTTTGATGTACGGGTCCTGATTGCGAACAAGATATGATACAAATATTAAGCTCTCATTGACGTTCTAGAGTGCTCGAAGGAACAGTCCATTCCCGAGTGTTCCTCCCAAACCTTCTAAACCGTGAATTGATTAGATCACGGTTGTAATCACAGAAACCTCGTCACGTGATGGATATTATTTGGGTGTTTGCTGTGCCCCTTCAATTCTGCTGCATACACCACAAAATATTGAACAAGCACATTTCCAGATTCCCACACCAGATCAGTATCACATTTCCAAGAGTCAGATAAACTGAATAGTTTCCAAATGCAGCTGAGGCGAAGCAGGGGTTGCCCGTCAGTGTAAAAGTGTTCTACGTATATACATGTGTGCACAAGGACATGGTTGTCTTACATATGCAACCCAATCGAGGGATTAACATTAGCATCATGCTAGAAACATTATCGTCACCTCCATGTCACCTCCATATCTGGTTTCCGTTTATTGAGATTGCAGGTGGCAAATAGAGGAGAAATTGCGCAATATCATGTGTGCCCGCAGATGTTGTTACAACGTCCTTAAAAGGAAGGCATCTCACCCAGACCGCTGCACAGGTTATGGCTTTCAAATGGATCGCCGACCTAGACATTGTGGTTTTGCTCAATTTCAGCTACTATGTCCTGTGCCTCGATCTTGGAATAATAAGAGGTGCACAGCAGATAAGGATGAACAGTAGCTCAGAATTAAATAATCCTATGCTGATCCAGACAAACAATGTCCTCCTCCAATTCCATATGAACTTCTTAAATGGAGGAAGCTCCGACTCGAGCCTTATATATGCAGCATAGATTTCAGGTAGACCAGCACCAGGACTGTACTGTGCTCGTCGTTCAAGAGTAACTCTTATGCACGAGGTTGGCTCACTTCCTTCGGTAAACCCTTGCATTTTCAAGCTTAGAGTTTGGGTCTCGTAAGAATAACCAGCCAATAGAAACCCACTTTTGAATAATGTATTCAGAAATTGAATAGGAGGGCTCTTGTACGGTAGCATGCATGGACGGGTTGAGCTGGTGATAATCGTCCCATTGGCAGAAAAGATTTCTACCTTCGCCTTCACAAGATTATCAGATATTAACAAGTCAAAAACATGTAAATAAGTTCCGAGACTTAAGGGAAAGATATAACAATAAAGATCTAGCATGCTTTAGCAATATGAATCGTGTGTGGCAGATTATATTCACAAACGACAAAGTGTCCTCAACACAGTTTATATGAGGAACTTGTCCAGTTTCCACCCACTATACATGTCAACACTCGTTGCATATACATATAATCCAAAAGAGCCACAAATCAGAAAGAATGTGACCAATGATTCGTATGGCTTTCAGCTCCAAAAGATGGATAATACAGTAGAATTCATTAACGAGCAAAATGGGTATACAAATATGCCGTGAGCTCCAAAATATGCCCTCTAGACAGAAATAAACAAGGTTCCCAACACAAAGATAGTATTGGACAATCTATCAACCCAACCAATACAACAATGGAGCACTCTTCCTTTTCCATTTTTTATCAATCTCCAAAAGACAAGCCCACTCTAAAATCCCGCCCAAAATGAACAAAACAACCCTATCATCTCATCATACCTACTATGCCTATTGGAGACTATGTAGACAAAGGCGCGCCTAGGCGCTGAGGCGAGGCGAGCAGCGATTGCTCGCCTCGCCTCGCCCTGCCTCGCTCTGACACAGTTAGTCTCACTCTCTCTCTCTCTCTCTCTCATATAGACACACACATAACTTGATTTTTGACGGTGGTCTGTCTCACTCTCTCTCTCTGCCTATAGGATTTATAGTTTTTTTTTAATTTCTTATCTTTCAGAATGTGAGAGATTACCTTTTGACTCACCAGAATTTGTTTAATGTCGGTTTTCTGAATTTATTAGTTTCTTCATTATTGGTATCTTCATAGTTGTAACTTGGTTTGTTAAATTATATGAGATTTTAGTGAGTCATAATAATTTGAATCATGGGATTGAATGAATTTAGGAAATTTATTGACTTTATATAGCCAATTTTGTAATATTTAGACATATAGTTTATTTTTTAAATTATATATATATTTAATAAAATCTCGCTATCGCCTATGCATTTGAGGCATGAGCTGACCCCTCGCCTCACGCCTCATACTACATAGATTGGAGATCCAGCTACAACTTCCTCCCCAAGAAGTGCACAGGGTGACATGCAGTATTAGCCACCTTCCTGTCCTCTTCAACAGTCCATTCCTTCACCCAGCCTTGAAAAAGCAGGTGTGGAGTGTGAACCATCTGATCTGCAATTTATCGAGGTTCTCTTTCAACAGGGACTGAGTGAAGTTGCAGTGGGCAAATAGATGATCCGCTGCTTTCTACTCTTCATCACAATGCCTCTAAGAACTGCACCAACAAACCTTGAGCGGGGACACATGGTCGGGTGATCCTCCAAAGGAAGACCTTTACATTTAAAGGTGAGCAGGAGGCTAGGAGCCGCCTACCAATTTCATTCAAGGAAGTCATCTTCCTCCATCCCCAACAAACTTATGGGCCAACTTCTACTGAGAAAGCATTCCTCTCACACTTTTAATTGCATTTATCAGCCTTGTGATGTTTGGTGAAAACCTTCCAGTAATCTCAGCAAACTATTTCCCAACTTGATCTTCCCATCTAACATGCTCCTCCTAGATCAGGGAAACCAGATTCCACACACCAGAGCAGCCTCAAATGTGACAGCTACTGGGACTTAGAATACAAAGCCAAATGAAGAGACAGGGAAAATCTTCAGACAACTTGTCTCTAAACCACATGCGCTGCCAAATGCTAGTTCTCTGACAATTTCCTACTAAGAATCTGATGCCCACAAAGGATATCTCACCAACTTGGAGAGCCCTCTTCCTAATATGAGACATGTTGCTTGAGGATACAGGTTCGTACATGCTTTGGTCTCTTCTATGATGTTTCTATTTGATCATTTCCAACCAGAAACCATTTTCTTCTTGCCTCAATTTCCACAGCCACTGGCAGGGAAGTACCTTCTTAAAAGTCTCAATTGTTTCTGGTGCACAATGACCATTTTCCATTCTTTGTGGATTCTTTCCCATGGGCATAGCAGAAGAATACACATTACACATTGAATCAATTCCAAGTTCCAGATAATGTTCTAAGTATCCAGAAAGGTGAGATAAATAAATGGCATAGAGCATCACTTTCCACAATGTTAATCCTCCATCATGAGACAGTCACAGTAGTCTCCCTTTCCACCCTACTAACCTATGCTCAAGCTTCCTAACCACAGAGTTCCATCATTGCTGTATATTCCACCCGGAGATGATGGAAGACCTGAACAGGTGGAACATAAGGAAGGAATGAGAGGAAACACCATCTAGACTTTCCATATGCAGATAGGAACATTGCCACGTCCTGTGATGGGGCAGAGCCTCCACTGGCCCTGACCAAGCATAAGCCTAATGGCACCCCTCTTTATGAATGCAGAATGCAATTAACTCAGCTATTAGACAAAATAAAGGACTTTCAAATATTACTTTAATACTAAAAAGAAAAATTGTCCCACAATTTCTGTGAAATAACTGCCACACTTTTCTCTTTACTTAAATATGAAGACGAGCAAATTAGTCTAGCACCTACAAGCATTTTGGTCCTAGGACAATAAGGACAACAAAAATCACATAAACCAGCCGGAGAAAGGAAATAAAGAATATCGTATCCCTGCATGTAGCTGCCAGGTAAATGATTCTACGCAAAGGTATCTACCGGGGAGAAAGAATTTTATGCAAAAACCACAGAAAGAAAGCCAAAATCCTACCTGGAAGACACCAAGTTTCTGGTTGTATTCAGACTCCGGCAATGTCAATGAGACAGTGACCTGCAATTTGTGATTAGGATGAATTAGACGCCGTCTACCCCACTTTCCATTATCAACGTTCTTGCCACAACGCAAACCACATTCCACGGCATGACATGACATAATAGGGACAGTTGCCACCGGACTAGCCTTGGTGTAATCAAAGCTCAGCTCCTCTGTGAACCGAAGAGGCTCTTCCAGTACAGAACCCATGAACAACCTCCCAATCAAAAATGCAGAGAACAGACACACCAACAACGCTAAGCAAACATACAAGGACCAGAAACATCCCAGCGCCACTCTCAACACCCATTTTCCAATCCCCCGCTGAGTGCTCAGCCTGCCAAATATGAAGGGACTAACGCTGTCCCGAAGAAGTGTGCAGAACCACATCAACGTCTGCCATACCTGATCTCTCCCACGCTTCAGGGTTCGGAATGGATCTGTCACGAGCAAAAAAGAGCAATGCAACAACCACAAAGGGAATGTGACGAAGCTGACAAGTAGACTCATCTGGAAAGCTATCGCCTTGATGACCAACCCAGCAACCGATAACAGAAGATACGGCGACGACGGAGGAGAGCCGTCCACGCCGGCAGAGGCGGTAGACACTTCCCTGTCCCCGCTGGTGTTCTCCGCCTGCGCCACAGAAACTTCGCGTCTCCCATCATCTCCAACCTCAATTCGGTCCGAACTCACCACAGAGCTCGGCGATTCGGCTCCTGTAAGAGCGTGGCCCTTCAACGCGAGAAGGGTCTTGCTCCGCCTCTCAACCCTAGGGCTTGAGGCCTCGGAGAAAACCCCCGAATCATAGCCGGAGACATTGGAATCCGTGGGGCTCCTCCAGGAACCGGCGTTCCTGGATGAGCTCCTCCGGCGCCGAAGGCCGGCGGGCGGAGTCTTCGGGGACTGCGCCGGGGGCCCGATCCCCTCGCCGGAGGGATCGACATCGGAGGTGATGGAGGACGCGGGAGCTTCCTCGGGTTCGGGAGGGGGCAACTCGTCGGGAGCATCGAAGAAGGCCACGGAGGCGGAGGTTTCCGCGAGCTCCGACTCCATGGGGGAGGGCACGGCGGTGGCGGAAGGGGAGTGGAGGAGATTGCTGTGGTGAGGAGGCGGCGCGAACAGGGGCTTCGCGGCGGAGATGGCGTTGGTGAGGCCGGGGAAGGGAGGCGGGGATGGAGTGGTTCGCCGTTGCAGATGCGGACCACGTGTCGCGTGGGGCCGGCGTGGGCGCGGAAGGGGGGCCGGTTGAGCCGACGCCTACCGTGACCTCCTTCTCAGCCACAATGGTAGTTGGAATGACGTCATCTCAACAGATTGACGACACTAAATTTTAGTCATCTTTTAATCATCTCTGGTATTCTTGACGTCAACTAAAATCTATTCCATATTACTTGCTTGGAGCACACTTTTGATTAATAGTAGTAGTTTTGATTTTTTTTTCTAAAATACCAAGTTATCTTGAAGATAATAGCAGTGGCGGAGCCGGGGGGGGGGGGTAAGGGGGGCAATTGGGTAAATTTTTGAATACATCAAATTATATATATATATGGTTGGTGCCTTGGTGGGGCAATAAACCCTATCTTTTAACAGAGACTTTAAGTTTAAGACTTCGGTACGTTAAAAAAGTAAGCTTTTTGCATTATACCCCACCAACCATGTCATAACAGAGGCTTTAATTAAGACTTCTGTATGATGTCTTTTAGGCTTCCAAGATGGACGGTGAAGATGACTTGAGTGTTAGCGGCTGTGGCTTTGTGGATATTAAAGAGCAGAACAAACAAAATAACCTAAATGGCTAAATAGATATGGTTGCGGCTGAGAAGCGTGAGTTGCGGCAGCCTGAGAAAAAATCAATTTTTCTCAATTCTCTCTATCTCTTGTGGCAGTGAATCGAGCAGAGCAGTAGGAGCTGCCCCTGTTGCCCGCGGCTGCTGCGGGTGTGGTCAGAAAATATCGGCCAGTAGCGATTAAGCACGGGGAGTAAGAGAAGAAGAGAAAGATAGAAGACAAAGATCTACGGGATAATTTTTTCGTCACGGAACGGTCAGTTTTACAGTATATTTTTGTTGTGATTCTTATTTGTATTATTCATATTCTTCCACTCTCTTGTTTGTATTCTTCAAGATTTGGACAAATCTTGAGAGGAAGTTTTTATCTTCTGAGAAATTGTGTACTACTATTTTCATAGTAGAGTGTTGTCGATTTACCCCGTGATTTTTTCCCTCCATGTAGTGGGGGTTTTTTGACGTTAAAAATCTAGTGCATTTTGTGTGTGATTGTGTTTGTGTTAGTTTGGTGATTTTTCGACTCGGGTACTTGCATATGGATGGCATAGAAATTATTGTGATTATACAGGGACGCCGAAAGGTGTACGGATAAATTTATAGATGGAAAATTTTATGTAGGCTTGCAGCAAGTCTCTCCGATCTGCACATCCGACCCACCACACCCCACTCCACTCTAACATGGGTAAGATGCAAAGTTTAAATATATAGATGAAAAATTTTATTTTCATTATAATGCTAACTTAAAGTAATTATATATATTTTATAGATAAATTTTTGAAGAGAGGGATAACTCTAAAAGCATCACATGACAAAGTAAATGATAATGCGGCTATTGAGATACCGACTTCATCCAAGAGACAACGTGAAGTTGTAGATATTGAAGATCTTCCCTCAGATCAAGATTGAGAAAAAGGATTGTTGATTATCATCCAAATGATCGAGATCAAATTAGAAGAGCATATTTACAAAAAGGTCCTTTTCAACCTAAGGATATTAAATTTCCACAGACTAAGTTTGGTAAAGTAGAACGACGATTTAATCATGCATGGTATAATGAGTACAAGGATTGGTTGGAGTACAGTAAAGAGAAAGATGATGTTTTCTGTTTATACTGTTATTGTTTTAGACCTGAGAAACAGGAGGGTGGTGGGGATGCATTTGTTGTCGATGGATTTAAAAATTGGAAGAAAAAGGAGAAAATAGAAAGTCATGTTGGAGGACATAACAGTGCACATAATGAAGCTAGAAGAAAGTGTGAGAGCTTATTCAAGCAGAATCAAAATATTCAGTCAATTTTGATTAAACAATCTGAGCAAGAAAAACATGCTTATCGAATTCGTTTAGAGGCATCAGTTGATTGTGTTCGTTTTCTCCAAAGACAGGGTTTATCTTTCAGAGGACATGATGAATCTGAATACTCAAGAAATCAAGGTAACTTTCTTGAATTGCTACACTTTCTTGCTAAGCATAATGAAAGTATTGCTCAGGTTGTTTTAAATAATGCTCCAGAAAATTTGAAACTAGTTGCACCTGAAATTCAAAAGGAAATAGCTCATGCAAGTGCTATAGAGACAACAAATGTTATCATTGATGATCTTGGTGATACTTTTTTCTCAATCTTAGTAGATGAATGCCGAGATATGTCAAAGAAGGAACAACTAGCAGTTGCTTTGCGATATGTGGATAAAAGTGGACATGTGGTAGAACGTTTTCTTGGCATTGTACATCTTCTAAATACTACAGCTCAAACACTAAAGGAAGGCATTGAGTTATTGTTATCCAAACATGGATTAACTATATCAAGAATACGTGGTCAAGGGTATGATGGAGCAAGTAATATGCGCGGTGAGTTGAATGGGCTTAAAACACTTATTATGAGAGAGAATGAATGTGCTTATTACATCTATTGTTTTGCACATCAGCTTCAATTAGCAATAGTTGCAGTTGCTAAATCTCATGTAGAAATTACTCTATTTTTCAATTTGATTGCTATGCTATTCAATGTTGCTGGAGCTTCATGTAAGCGGTATGATCAACTCCGTGAAAAGTAAGCTACAGAAATTGCTAAAGCTCTTGAAATTGGTGAACTTGAAAGTGGGAGAGGTTTAAATCAAGAGAGAAGCTTAAAAAGAGCAGGGAATACTCGTTGGAGTTCTCATTATAATGCATTGGTTAATTTGATCTGTATGTTTGCATCTATACTTGATGTGGTTGAGACTGTGATGAAGATGGTTCAAATTCAGAACAAAGGGCTGAAGCATATATGCTATTGGAGTCAATTAAGACTTATGATTTTGTGTTTAATCTCCATTTAATGAAAAGGATCTTAGGAATAACAAATGAGCTATCACAAGCACTGCAACGGAAAGATCAAGATATTGATAATGCTATGAAGTTAGTTGGCATCTCAAAATAACGGATGCAAACAATGAGAAATGATGGTTGAGATTCTCATTTGTTAGAGGTTTCATCTTTTTGTGCAAAATATGATATTGGTATTCCTAATATGGATGATATTTTTATGCCTCGAGGACGTTCAAGACGAAGAGCTCAACAAATTATAAATTTACATCACTATCGTGTTGAGTTATTTTATTCAATTTTAGATATGCAACTCCAAGAGCTTAATAGTCGATTCACTGAAGTAAACACCGAGCTATTACTCTGTCTATCATGCTTGAATCCAGAAAGATCATTTGCAGCCTATAATAAAGAAAGGTTAATCAAATTTACTGAGTTCTATCCAAATGAGTTCTCTTCTGTGCAATTACAAGCACTTGATAATCAGTTAGAGACTTATATAATTGACATGCGATCTGATGATGATTTTACTCAATTGGTTGGAATTGCAGAACTTGCTGAAAGGATGGTTGAAAAGAGAAAAGATATTATCTATCCATTAGTTTATTTGTTGTTGACATTGGCATTGACTTTACCGGTTGCTACAACCACTGTGGAGAGAGCATTTTCAGCAATGAGAATCGTGAAGAATCGATTGCGCAATAGAATGGGTGATCAATGGATGAATGATAATTTAGTGACATATATTGAGAAAGAGATATTCGAGAGCATTGACAATGAGGCAATAATGCAACGTTTTCAGAATATGAAGACTCGGCGTGGACAACTCACTTGTAAAATGTCTTCTACTTGAATGAAAATGAATGAATTTTATTATATTAGTTTTATTTTGCCCCCCCTTCAAATATTCCTGGCTCCGCCACTGGATAATAGGATGTGGGATATTAATGTTTGTTTATGACCGTATTGTTTAATCAGTTTTCAAGATTTTTTTTAGTTTGAATTTTTCATTGAAAAATTTATGTTTGTAAATACAAATTTTATTTTTGTAAAAAAAATCCTTTAAAAACCTAATATGCCACAGTATGCTCCTTGGGAAAAGAAGACATCACTTCTTGTGAAGACAGATAAAAGATACAATTATATATATATAGTGTCATTCTATGGAGTAACTTGTGCTGGATAGTTACGATATATTTTGATAAAATAAGTATCACTAACATTTTAAGAATTATTTTTACACAAATTAAAATTTTACAAGCATATTTATATTTTTTTTAAAACGTAAATGATATCGCGAGCATATATAAGCGAAGAAAGTGACGTACATGCACCGGTAATAAATAGTGCAAGTCCTCCTCCACGCCCCCGTACAAGTAACAAACGATAGAGATATGTCGAAGAAAAGGTGCCACTTTATCAGACGTGGGAATACGCCAATTTGAAATGGTTTGTTAAAAATATTTATGTGGATTTTATTTTTTATTTTTCTTTCACACGCACGTAAATATTCTCCCCGTTGCATTGAGAGGGTTAATGCTTTTATGTCCATTGATTATAGGATCGAGAAGCTCCATACAATTTGTTTCTTCTTTTTGATACACCTTAATTTTATGACGTGTTTGACAAATTTTTTCACCAGAGGTTATGAAAAACGTTGAGCAGAAGTGATTATAACTGATTTTCAGAAATTATACAACGTGAATCTTCGAAAAAACAAATCAAATTATAAATTAGATGCTCTCAATTAGATCGTTTCTATTAGAAGCCGCAAAGAATAGTTGAAATATTATATTCATATCTTCAAAGACACAAGGAGTGAAGAGGGGAAATTCGCAGCCCACTACATACACATTTCAAATGGCCCATCGAGACCTGTCTGACCTGTTAAAGTGATAGCCCCAATCGGGCCCACTTATTTCGAGGTCGTATCCGGCCAAGGCCTATTCCGTATGATAGGCCTCGGCCCGATGCCGGATCGGTCGGCCCCCCTCCTGCTTGGGGAAAGGCTACGAATTGTGCCAAGCGGTCCCCAAGGTTGAACGGGCGCCCCCTGCGATAGAAAGGTGTTCTTCGGCTTCTCCTCTAAGGATTAGTTCGGTGTTAGGACTCCTTAGCAAGCTAGGGCTAAGTCCTCGCTGCTAGCACCTATCTAAGCGGAGATCACGCTAAGATCTGGGAATGGAGATAAGGAGAAGGGAGAGTCCTTGATTGAGAAGAGTCCCTCACCAAGACGCAGCTCCCCATCCCTCTCCTCCTTTGACGAGGAAGCCAACCACTATATAAACCCAGGGAATCTCTCCGGAAAGGTAAGCCACTCTGAGTCACCTCAACAGATGAAGAGCAATCTAGTACCCTACTTCTCTCATGCCCCCTTCGCCCATTGCTTCTACCATTTGCTGACTTATAGGCCTGTCAACGGATTCGGATATTATCTGGATCCGCTTCGAATTCGAATCTGTATTAACGAATAATATTCGAATTCGTATTCGTTTTTTCAGATATGGATAATATCCGAATTCGAATCGGAGCGGATACGGATATTATAATGTTCGCTTCGAAAAATATATGTTAGTAATATTATATATAATATAATACATATTTTTAAATAATATATTATAAAATAAATAATATTATAAAAATTTAGACATTTTATAGTTGTATTTTAATTTAGAGTTTATTTTATATATCTTTGACATTTTATAGTTATATTTTATATACTTTTAACATTTTATAATTATATTTATATACTTTTGAATTTGAATCAGATAATTCGAATTTTAAAACGGAGCGGATACGGATAGTCATATATTCGCTTCGTATCTAAATTCAAATCGAAGCGGATCAAAAACGGATAATTCAAATTTTAAAACGGAGTGATACGGATAGTCATATATTCACTTCGTATCCGCTCCGTTGACAGGTCTACTGACTTAAGCATTTGAGGATTTTTTCCGGAGTTACAACCCTGGGCCCTCTAATCGTCTAGTTCCCTCATTGTAGAATCTGGTCTGGAGTGACCGCATCTTGTGATCACCTTAGATCGGATGACTCAAGACTTAGCGTGAGATCTTGCATCTTCGACGAGAATGGTCGAGACTTGAGAAGGAAAGAAATACTTAATTAGAACTCAAACCACCATCTGAAAAATGGTTTTTAACTAACGATTGACCGCATTGGATGTCTATATAGTGGGCAGAGTGCACAGACTTCGGCCCAACATTTTAAGATCCTGGATCCATCGCAGTTTAGAGCCGGGCCATACTTGGGCTCAGATCGCTGGGCTCAGCCCGGCTCAGTGACGCCTTCAAAAAATAAAAAATGGCTGCACCGCCACGTCAAAGTCGAGGAAGAATATTCAGCAGGGCATGGTGACCCGCGATCCCTTTCTCTCTCCAATCTCCGTTGCTCGACACAGAACGACGACTCGTGGGGACTGAGAGAACAACCTGGAAGCCGCTTTCTCCATTTCTTCATCTCTCCTGCCATGGCGGAAGCCGTGTACTCGGTGTGGGCGATCCCGCCGGAGGGCGTGGCCCAGGGCCTGAAGAAGCTGATGTCGGCCCTGCGCTCCGAGTTCGGCGGCCCCCAACTCGAGCCCCACATCACCGTCGTCGGGGCCACCCGGCTCACCAGGGAGGACGCCATCCGGAGGCTCCGTTCCGCCTGCGCCACCGGCGGCCTCAGGCCGTACACCGCCCGCATCAACACGTTCTCTCGGGGCAGCGGCTTCTTCTACCAGTGTGTCTGCCTCCTCGTCGACCCTACGCTCGAGGTGAGGCCGCCAAGAACTGTTACCCTCTTGATAGGGATTTCGTCGAGCTGGTCGTGGGCAGTTATCTCTGTTTCGCATGGTTGAAAAGGTCGTGGCCTTGTGCTTCTTTCAGGTAATGGCGGCCAGCGCGCACTGCTGTGAGCACTTTGAGTATGAGAAAGCCACACGTCAGTGCCCATCTCTTTTGGGAACCTCCATGTGATGATGATGCTGCCGTGTCCGCTGCTGCGTTAACTCACGGTTGCTTCTCTGTTCGCAGCTTACATGCCGCATCTAAGCCTCCTCTACGGCGAACTCAGCGACGAGGTGAAAGCGAGGGCGGTGGAGAGGGCCAAAGAGCTCGACGGGGGCATCTGCGGTCTCAGGTTCCCTGTCAGTAGGCTCGCCCTATACAAGACGGACCCTGAGGACAAGACATTGGAGTCCTGGGAGAAGGTGGCCGTCTGCGACCTCAGTGGCGATGACGTGGGGTGTCAGCTTTGCGAGTGCTGAACCTTCATGCTTGGTATGTTCCATTGCAGAATGCGCCTACTTGCTGCTGTTTACTACTCCTCTTTCTTTGGATCTATCCACCTATCAAGACATTATAGTTATCACCATGAATAAAGGGTTTAATGGAATGCTAAGACAGTGTAAAATGCTCTTGAGCAACTTAATGGTTTTATACTGCACTCTTTTTTTCTTTTCTTTTTCTTGCTTCGCCCTTTGATTGAAGAATCGAATACCCTTCCACCACTGCCATGCCTCATACTTCCTCAAGAAGACTGGATCAGTCAATCATCTCACAATCCTGGAAGGTAGACTGTAGTCTCCAATGGGTCTTCTGTCTACATGTTCATCCATTTTGTTGACAATTTGACTTCTTGTGTCTGGAGATCTTCTCCCTTGAGCTTCAGAAATCATCTCTGCTGCAAACATCTGAGGCAGATCCATGTGTACCTATGTTACCTACTTACCCAGTACGTATAGTTATGAGAATGCATCCAATTTCTGACAGAGCTATAGAGATCTTGGGAAACTTGGAACTAGAGGGCTGGATCATATATTGTTTGGTACTTGGTTGTTGCTGATATGATGTGTGTGTTCCCTGTCCTTTTTTATCAGAAAAACTGTGCTCCCCTGAGTCCCTGTCCTCCAGGGAATGGAGTTAACGTAAATGTGAAAAGATATCATTTCTTTCTGTTCTTCATGTCAACCATATATGAGAACTTTGCACATGATGGCTATTCAGATGCACTATAGGAGCAAATTGATTCTTTGACATCCTTCAGATATGGTTTACCACCTTTTAGATTGGCGAATGAAACTTGCGAAATTGGCCATCTTCCTAAGAAGTAAGAACTAAGTTATTTCAAAAGAAAAGGAATTGATGCCACACATTTGAGTATCTTGAGAATCTGCTCACTAGAACTTGTGTTTGTTTTGTTCTAGACTCTCATTAGACATACATGTTCAGGTCTGCATCTGGTGTCCCCAATTGTTTGTTTTCTTCCTCTTCTTCTTTTCTTCATTGAGAAAAATGACCCTGGAAGAGAGTATGTGTGAAGGTCAACTTTGGTTTCCTTGTGATGATATTTATCCGGCAGTAAGAAAGCAACAGATGTGCACTGAGCATATGTTAAGCTCATGGTTTTCATTTGTGCTTTCGGCTGGTCTGATTCATGGTGTATCCAAACTTTGGCATCAATATGACCATGCATGACACTCTCTGCATTATGAATGTGTGCGCGACATCTAGGTGTCTCCGAGGGCGTCTACACACTCTCGAGTGCGCACAAAATGCATCGGTTCAGTTCTAAAAAAATTTGGTGAGTAAGTTTTTTTAATCTCACGCGCCCAGTGTGTTGGCACACACGTGATGTCGAGATGTATCTAATGGGGCCAGCGACTTAGTGTTGTGGCATTCATGCGATTCCACATAATTGCTAGGTGCAATCCTCTGGACTCCACTGCATCTAAACTGGTGCACTCCTATATAAAAGATAGTTTTTAATCAACAACTAACCGTATTGGGTTTCTAATATGCCTATTTGTACCGCATGGTGAACATGTATAATGTTTGTTGCGAACCCAGGTTAGTACTTGTTGTCCACCGAGATTAAGCTTATTTTATTTTTTAAAATAATTATATTCTGACTTTGAAGTCCACTTTAGATACATATCTGTACAGGGGACATCCGAAATAGATGACTAAAAGATGGGGGGGGGGGAGGAAAGAATAAATATTCTTAATGGGTGAAAATCTTATGGCCGTTTTTCTTTAATCACACAATCATAATGTGTATTGTACAGACATATATCTTGATTGGCTACTGAAGTCAGACATGATGTTAAAAAAAATAATTAAAATACATCACTGTACACCCTGGGTGTAGAATTAGCCTCGGTGTGGGACAAATTGGCCTGTCCCCACGTTGTAAGATCCGAGATCCATCCCGGTTCGGGCCGGGCCAGTCTGAGCCCAGATCACGTGACCCAGCCGGGCCAGCCCACCGAGTCTTGGCTGGGAATCTGGGATACTCCGCACTCCGCAGTGACCCCTTTCTTTCTCCACCGTCGGGGGCGACGACCAGTGAGACCAACCACGAAGCAGCCTTCTCCGTCTCTCCTGCCATGGCGGAAGCCGTGTACTCGGTGTGGGCGATCCCGCCGGAGGGCGTGTCCCAGCGCCTGAAAAAGCTGATGTCGGCGCTGCGCTCCGAGTTCGGCGGCCCGGAGTTCGAGCCCCACATCACCGTCGTCGGCGCCACACGGCTCACCCGGGAAGAGGCCCTCCGGAGGCTCCGTTCGGCCTGTGCCGGCGGCGGCCTCAGGCCGTACACCGCCCGCATCAGCGCGGTCTCCCGGGGGAGCTTTTTCTACCAGTGTGTCTACCTCCTCGTCGACCCTACGCCCGAGGTGAGGCCGCAAGAAGTATTCCCCTTTTCTTGGGGATTTCGTCGAGCAGGCCGTGGGCAGTTCTCTCTCTTTCGTATCGCTGAAAAGTTCGTGCTTTGTGCTTCTTTCAGGTAATGGCGGCCAGCGCGCATTGCTGTGAGCATTTTGAGTATGAGAAAGCCACACGTCAGTGCCTGTCTCTTTGAGGAACCTCCATGTGCTGTTGCTGCTGCTGCTGCATCCTCTGCGTATAACTCACCATCGCTTCTCTATTCGCAGCTTACATGCCGCATCTGAGCCTCCTCTACGGCGACCTCAGCGACGAGGTGAAAGAGAGAGCAGTGGAGAGAGCCAAGGAACTCGATGGGGGCGTCTCCGGGCTCAGCTTCCCTGTCACTAGGCTCGCCCTGTACAAGACGGACACCGAGGACAAGACTCTGGATTCTGGGAGAAGGTGGCCGTCTGTGACCTCGGTGGCGATGGCTCGGGATGTCAACTTTGCGAGTGCTGAACCTTCATGCCTGGTATGTCCCATCGCAGAATGCGCGTACTAGCTGTTGTGTACTAGTCATCTTTCTTTGGATCTCCCTATCTATCAAGACTTTGTAGTAATCATCATGAATAAAGAGCCTAATGGAATGATAAAACATTGTGAAGTGTGCTTGAGCAACTTAATGCTTTATATCTTTATCAAAAAAAAAACATTAATGCTTTATATTGCCTCCAGCCCTCTGTTTCTCCATTTGATTGAAGAATTGGATGGTGAATACTCTTCCACCACCGCTCATGGCTCATGGTTCTTCAAGAAGACTGGATCAATCAATTGTCTCACAATTTTGGTGGCTTGACTGTTGTTGAAGTAAGCAGGCTGCAGTCTTCAATAGGACTTACGTGTATATGTTCTTCCATTTTCTTTGCCAATTTGGACTTTGATCTTGCCCTGCCCTTCTTACCAGACTTCTTTTTCTTAGTTCTCCCTCTCACCATCAGACCGTCTGACCGATCTTCACCATGAGTATCTAGTACTCGCCGTTTCAACTCCTTAGAGTTTAGGGAAGTTTTGATATCTTCCACAAAGATATCATCTCTCCCATATAGCAAGGTATTAACAAAATGCTCATACGAAACTGGTAATGAACGTCGGAGTATGAGGGCTTGATCCTCATCATCTACTTTAACACTAATATTTTTAAGATTTATGACAATCTTATTAAACTCGTTCAGATGATCACCAAGAGGTATACCTTCTTTCATGCGAAAAGTGAACAATCGTTGCTTTAAATACAGACGGTTTGTGAGAGACTTCATCATGTATCTCGATTCAAGCTTGAGCTAGAGCTTTGCGGGGGTGTCTTCATCAGTAACTTCTCTCAACACATCATCTGCCAAGCACAAACGAATTGTCGCAAGAGCACGCTCCATGTACTCTTTTTTCTCTTCGTCTTGCCACTCGACCAGTAGAGCCGTCATGTCTTTAACTGTTTTGCTTAGCCCCTGTTGGATTAACAAAGATTGCATCTTCAGTCGTCAGATGTTGAAATCCTTTGACTTTCTATCGAACATTTCAATGTCGAACTTCATTGCCGATGTCGACTTTACAGCCATCAATGAGGAGCACGGATCAAACCGATCTGACTTCTGATACCAGTTTGTTATGACCACGACCACTCCGACAGACAGAGTGTCGTCCCCTGATCTAGATCTGTATGAAAAGGAGGAGGAGGGAGAAGAAGGATCAATCACATCAAATAAGAACACAAGAATTTACGTGGTTCGGAGGTTATCCCCATACGTCCACGGGTGACACCGACAATAGGAACTTCACTAGATGTGGAGAAAAAAAATACAAGAAGCTCACACCCTAACTCGGAGGAACAAATCTTTTACAAGAACTCTCAAACTTTCAAACGAGATATCTCTCTCTTTTTTCTCTCACCCTAAACCCACTCTCTTTTAGAGTCTCTCTCTAAGAAGCTCTCTTTGGGTTGGGTGGTGAAACTAAGGAGAGGAGAGTCTCCTATTTGTAAGAAGGAGAAGGGTTGCGTTCTTATCCTGTGAGAAACGGACTTCCTTTTGAACCTCTCATGGTTGAATGGTCTTTATTGCATGGGAGTCAACTCCTGTCATTTGGGAAAAGAGAGACCCATTCCCAGCCTTCCTACGTAATTGCATGGCAGCGGTTTTCTCGGTAGAGTCTTTGAGAAGAGGGGCCATCCACATAACATTGTAGTTGGAGGTATCTTTTCTCAAGAGCTTCAGAAATATCCCTTCTCTCACTCATTCAGGACCACCCTACTCTCTTCTCCGCTGCAAACATCTAAGCCAAGTCCATGTGTACCTTGGTTACCCGGAAATAGTTATGAGATAGCGAAAGATCTTGGGAAACTTGAACTAGAAGGCTGGATCATATCTTATTTGGTAATCTGTTGCTGATGTGATATGTGCATTCCCTGTCGAGAATGCGGTGACATGAATGTGGACAGATACCCCTTTGTGCCTTGTTTTTTTTATGTCAATGACATGATAACTTTGCAAATGGTGGCTATTTTAGAGGCACATGGACTAAAGGAGCAAATTTTCTCTTGACATCCTTAAGATAAAATGATGGTCTACCATCTTCCAGATTGTTGTATGAGAATTGTGAAAGTAGGCCTCTGCCTAAGAACTAACAATGAGAAAAAGATGATGTCATACATTTGAGTATCTTGTGGATCTATTAGGAAATGGCATCACCTTCGTTCTTGGATCTTGGAGCGTGAATTTTAAAGAATATACTCTAGTAGTCTACTCTCCACCTCCACGACATTATGTAGGCCTATCGCTTCCGTTGTGCACAGGTACGTCCCGGATTTAGCCCATATTATAATACATGGATTACTCGAGTTTTATCAACATTGGTTTCAGAGTCAAGTTGTCATACTTTACGTATTTTCCATGTTGTTATTATTTATTTATTATGTAGATTATGGCGGATTATATTCCTCTTCCTTCGTACTCACACTCCATGACTGACTACTTCGAGGAGTCATCCTCAGAATCGGACTCAGACGTCTCCTTCATCGGTGCACCCCCTTTTTTTATCTGGGGGTAGCAACTCTGACATGCGACGCACGGGCCATGTGTTGCCATGAGGCTCCAACGGAAAGATACTGAGTAGTAGATCGTCAGTGGGTAGCTCCGCTAGCGCCACATCCTCGTGATGTTTGACGGATCATGAGTAAGGGCACTCTTAACAATGCCGTTTGGATAGATCGAGACCACATCAACTCACGTGCTTAGCGAAGGAAGCCCCACTTCTTGTGGTGGCTGGACCCCAAGCGCCATTGTCGGGTTTGTTGTGGCACTCAGACTTAGTCTAGTCGCGGCGGTGGCCAGCGACGTAGCCGACGACTTGGCAACTGACAGGATACACACGGGCACCGACACACTCTCAGGAGGTGTTGTACCCCGTAGTATCCATCTGACTGCCCCCAAGGACCAACCTGACTAGTAGGTACCTAGTGCAGCTAGGGTTTTGACAAGGAGCTCTTGGATCGCGGCCAAGCCTAGGAGCGGCCCTTCGAGTGAGTGTGCTAGCTAGCAAGGAGGTCTATCGATAGTCATGGCGGACAGTCTAGCCCCTCCCGTGGTGCCTAGCGGTGTGGTTGAGATTGTGGCCTGTTGGACACCCCTCAGATCGACGACGGAGGAAGGAGGCGCCCGATTGACCCTGATGGCCGATGGAGCATTGATCCGAGCCATGTGCCGTATAGAACAGCAACACGACGGCACTTTATGCATAGACTGAGACCTTGGGTGCCTCTGCGTGTTAGTCACCGTTGTCCCCCAAGACCTTGACAACCTATGCACCTTAGTTGGATGTCACGTTGGCACTTAGGATATCAGTTTGCAGCCCCTTTATGTCTTATAATGATAACACTCAGAGGGGCATGAGGTGGTGGTTTGGGATTACATGTGCTTGTTTTGATCATGATGCTAGACAGACCATGTTTAGAGATTATTTTTACTTGTTGCATTTATGCCCTAGTGGACATATAGTCAATCATGATTAATTGAATATTTAAAAATATTAGATGTTTTCATGTTAATTGTTTATTATATCATGTCATGAAATAGTTGTTCATTTGTTCATGATCATGCAACTTTTTGTTTAGTGCATGTTTGAGCAAATAAATAAATGAACATGTGATAGGATAAATAATTAAACACTAAGTGGTTGTATGTCGCACTAGTGCATATTACCAATGTGAGATGTATTGTTCCTCTCATATGAGATAATTTGCTCAGAGTTGCTCTGTAACGACTCGAGAATCCTATTACCGGGAAGGCCCGATAACCCGAGACTCGCATCGTCACCCACGAGCCCGAAGGCTCGGAAGGGTTAAAGGAATGGTGTGGAGACTACACAAATATCACAAATAATTGTAGAAATAAACAGTTATAATATTAAGCCGGAAACAAATTAACAGTTTACATGATACATGGTCCACAAGGTAAAGATAAATAACAACAACAGCAGTAGTCCACAACTAGTACAGAGACGAGAAAGAAAAGTATACCTACACGGGGCATACCCCGACTATGACCTCTGACACTACCTCTGGGCATCCGCACCACGTTGCACCCCAGACGCGCTCCCCTGGGACGGCGCCTCACCTGAAGCACGGTGAAAGCACGCAGAGAATGAGTCTCGGAACAAGACTCAGTAGGGATCACTCGAACCCCACCTCGTAAAACGAGAAACCACTACGCTAGCGGTAGGAGAGTACCTCGGAAAGGAAAGCCCTGTACTCTACAAAGTAAAGGTCCTACGACACGCAAAGCGGCACACGTGCCACGGTGAGACAACCGAAGCTCAACGGTCGACTCGGCAACCCGAAGGTCAAAGACACGAGACTGATAGTCTGACACTCCGTACTCAATAGGAGTACCTCCCACTAGAAGCACAACTGATAGCGTCCCCTGACGTCTTACACCGCACCGCAGGTGAACTGCCTGACGTGGTAGCGCCTACCAAAGGCACGAACACCACACAAGAACCACAAACAAGTGACTAGCTGGGGTCACGCCCGTCGACGTGGGTCCAACCGGCCCCAACCACGTGTGCACACACAGACCGCGCGTCCCTGGTCTTGCCCTCTGACCGATTTTCCCCTCAGTCGGACTCTGGCTGCAAGACGTGGGGCCCGACGGCAACCGGTCCACAAATCGTCTCTAAGGGTAAGCCGGTACACCACTCCCTGGTGCGACCAGCACCGCGTACTGGTAGGCTACGACTAGTGGAGGGTCACTGAAGGAGTAGACTCTGAAGTCAACGGAAAATAACGTCCGCATCCGACGACGTACGGGGACCACCCCACGTACCGGCACCGTCGCACGGTGACCACAGTCGGACCAAAAACGGGGTTGCAACCCTCTCGGGGCAACCAGGAGCCTGACGGTCTACCCCTGGACCGTCACAGGAAGCCTGACGGTCCTAGGCTGGACCGTCACAGACACCTGACGGTCTGACACCGGCCGTCACGCTCCCAGCGCAAAGCAAAGTGTAACGCGCCCGCCCTGGCGCGTTACAGGCTGTGACGCCCCCACGCAGGCGCGTCACGGGGTGTGACGGTCCACACCAGGAGCGTCACACCGCCTGGGGGTTCAAACGCTCAAAAGCGCCCTGACGCGCCCACCCTGGGCCGTCACAAGGATGTGACGTGCCAGGCCTGGTGCGTCACATGCCTTGACCCCCAACGGTCAAAACAACGGTCACAAGCCAACGGTCGGAAGCCTCTGACGACCCAACCCAGGCGCGTCACACGCCTGTGGCGGTCTATCGCGGGACCGTCACAGTCCCTGACCCCAGTTGGCTAAACAAAGGGCATGTGACGCACCCACCCAGGCACGTCACACTGTGTGACGGTCCCTGGAAGGACCGTTACACTCGCCCGACGGCGAAACGGCGGGAAACGCCCAAAAACTCCAACCACGCCCCCATGCCTCCACCGGAGAGGGGGAAATCAAAGGGGAAGACCCCTGGGGACCCCTAGCATGATACTAGGCCATCAAAACGCGAAATCATGCATCAAATCCATAGATCGAGCGAGCTCTCCCCAAATCATGGAAAACCCCAAACCCGCTCAATCACGCCCCTCTCGGCCTCCCCTCGGCCTATAAATCGCGGAAATGAATGGCGGGGAGCTAGGGAACATCACCCTACCTCAATGGAGCAAATGCTCCGCCGGATCGTCCGTGAACTGCGAAGAACACTTTAGAAAACCTCGCCTCTTCACGCTTCCACGCTCGCCGCACGCCCACGAGATCGCCTCGCCACCACCCACGTCGTCGCGCCGTCGCCCCGCCGCCGTCTGCAGCTGGAAGGGAGCTCGCCGCGCTCGAATGGGAGGAAGAGAGAGGGAGAGGGGGCCGCGGTGGGGAGAAACGGAGGAGGAAGAAGAAGAGGAAAGAGAAGGTGGGGGAGAGAGAGAAAATAGGGGGTATTTATAGAAAATCTGAAAAATCTAAAAATACCGAAAAATGGAGCTCCCACGCCGTCCAAAACGCATCACCCCCTTCATCGGAGAAACTCTCAAGAACACATGATCGCCCACGGTGAACTCGAGGGGCTGCCTCCTACGGTCAGCGTAGCTCTTCTGCCGACTCTGGGCCGCCAACATGTTCTGACGAACAAGGTGCACAACTCCCACGCACTGCTGCACCAACTCTGGTCCCGTCAAAACACGCTCACCCACCTCAAACCAATCGAGTGGAGTCCGACACGGACGCCCGTACAAAGCCTCATAAGGAGCCATGTCTATGCTCGAATGATAGCTGTTGTTGTAAGCAAACTCCACTAACGGTAGGTGATGAGTCCAACTCCCCTGCCACTCCAGGCAGCAGGATCTCAGCATGTCCTCCAAGGTTTGGATGGTCCTCTCTGACTGACCATCTGACTGAGGATGATACGCCGAGCTAAAAGCCAATTCCGTGCCAAGGGCTCGCTGGAAACTCCTCCAGAATCCAGAAGTGAAGCGCGGATCCCGATCCGACACGATCGAAATGGGAACCCCATGCAACGGCATGATCGCTCCACATAAAGACGAGCCAACTTGGACACGCTCCAGCTGACTTTGATCGGTAACAACCGAGTCACCTTCGTCAGCCTATCCACCAGCAACCAACTACTGTCCTGCCCACCCGGGGTCCTCGGCAACCCCACCACAAAATCCGTGGTCACGTGGTCCCACTTCCACGCAGGAACATCCAAGGGTTGGAGAGTACCTCCTGGTCGCTGATGCTCCGCCTTCACCTGCTGACAGATCAGGCACCTGGCCACAAATTCGGCGACATCTCTCTTCATGCCAGGCCACCAGAACTGCCTCCGCAAGTTCCGATACATCTTTGTCGCACCCTGGTGTACGGTGTATCTGCTCCCATGAGTCTCGCGCAACATCGCACGGCGAACCTGCTCCTCCGTTGGACGTACAGCCTGCCACGAAACCTCGCAGCACCGTCCTGGCCGAGCTCCACATCAGCCATCGCCAGAATCCGGGGCAACTCGAGGTCCGCATGCTGAGCCTCTGTCACCTGACGACGGATAGCAGGAGTGACTGTCAAACTCGCAAGCACTGCCAACCCTGGCTCCTGGGGAATCTTGAGCCTGAAAGATACTTCGGACACTTGTTCCCATAGCCTCCACTTCCTCAACATCAAGGTACTGACCGCGAACTTCGACTCAAGGCATCGGCGACGACATTCATCCTGCCTGGCTGATAAGACAAGGTGAAGTCATAATCCTTCATGAACTCCATCCAACGCCTTTGCCTGAGGTTCAGGTCCCTCTGCGAGAACACATACCTCAAACTCTGATGGTCAGTGAACAGCTCGAACTTCTCACCGTACAGATAATGCCTCCAGATCTTCAGCGCGAAGATCACCGCCGCCAACTCAAGGTCATGGGTAGGGTAGTTCTCCTCATGGGGCTTTAGCTGCCGAGATGCATAAGCCACCACTCTACCATGCTGCATCAACACAGCACCCAATCTGATCCCGGAAGCATCTGTACACACCACAAAACCTCACGATCCAGAAGGCAGAACCAACACCGGAGCCGAGGAGCAATCTCTTCAGTTCCCTGAATCTCCGCTCACACTCCTCAGACCAGACGAATGGCACATCCTTCCGCGTGAGTCTAGTCATCGGGGCCGCAATGCGAGAAAAATCTTGGATAAACTGGCGATAATAGCCCGCAAGTCCCAAGAAACTCTGGATCTTCGTCACAGACCTCGGTCTCGGCCACTGCATCACTGCCTCAACCTTGGCGGGGTCCACGGAAATGCCATCACCAGAATCACGTGCCCCAGAAAGTGCACCTTGCAGAGCCAGAACTCGCACTTGCTGAGCTTCGCATACAACTGGTGATCTCGCAATGTCTGCAGCACTACACCCAAATGGTACACGTGCTCCTCGACAGACCGCGAATAAACAAGGATGTCGTCCACGAATATGACCACGAACTGATCCAAATACGGACGAAACACCCTCTGCATCAAGTCCATGAAGGCTGCAGGGGCATTGGTGAGCCCGAACAGCATCACCAAAAACTCATAATGCCTGTACCTCGTACTAAATGCAGTCTTCTCCACATCGGACTCGCGAATTCTCAGCTGATAGTAACCGGACCGCAAATCAATCCGCGAGAACACTCGCGCAGACTGAAGCTGGTCGAACAAATCATCAATCCGTGGCAACAGATACTTGTTCTTAATGGTTACTTCATTCAGCTGCCGATAGTCAATGCACAGCCGCAAGCTACCGTCCTTCTTCTTCACAAACAACACGGGCGCACCCCAAGGGGAAAAGCTAGGACGAATGTACCCCTTGGCCAGCAGCTCCTGCAACTGCGCCCTCAAGTCCCTCAACTCAGCGGGGGTCATACGGTAGGGAGCCTTCGCCAAAGGTCCCGTACCAGGCACAACCTCGATCACAAAATCGATCTCCCGCTGGGGAGGTAACCCAGGCAATTCCTCGAAAAAATGTCGGGAAACTCGCACACCATCGGAATGTCCTCGACATTCGGCTCCATCCGTTCAGTCACAACCACGGACGCGAGAAAACCCTGACAACCAGAATCAAGCAATCGACGGGCTCGAATAGCGGAGATAAGGAATCGAGAAGAGGCGGAACGGATATCTTAGAAATAGAAGGTCCGCTTGCTCGGATGCTGGAAGTAGACCCTCTTCATTCCACAATCCACCACCGCTCCACGAGTCTCGAGCCAATCCATGCCTAGAATCACATCGTAATCCCGAAGCTGCAACGCATACAACCTGTCTGGCATGCTCTGCCCATCGATCCAAACCGGAACCTGATCGAAGCAATACGGGGTGACCATGAAATCACCCGAAGGCAGCTCCACTGCCAAATAACAAGGCAGCTGGGTCACCGTCTCCTCGATACTCAACGCGAAATCCTCCGAAATAAACGAATGAGACGCGCCAGAATCAAACAAAACTCGGGCCGCGCAACCCAAAATCTGAACGGTACCTTCCACGAGCTGCGACGCCACTGCCTCTGCCCTGGTCATGTGCGTGATCTGGCCTCGAGCTCTCTGCCTGCCTCCCACACTAGCTGACCTGGGTAGCGGTGGATACTGTCCCTACTGCTGCTGCTGCCTCTGCTGCTGGGGAAACTGTTGCTGCGGCGGCTGCCTCTGAGGACAGTCACGCGCCATGTGCCCTGGCTGGTCACACCGAAAACAGATAATCGGCGCCGTGCACTGCCTGCATGGGTGGAACCCACTACACCATGGACACGGTACTCGCGACCCACCCACTGATCCCTGACGCTGCAAGGGAATCGGCTGTTGTACACTGCCCGATGAAGCTTGCCCCTGATCCTTGGACTTCTTCTTACCGAACCCTTTTTTGAAAAACTTCTTGACCTTCGTGCCAAAAGACGCAGATCCTGTCACCGACGCTGCCGGTGCCGGCACTCCTGAACCACCCGACGCATGCTGGAAGGAACCCTGCTGTTTGGTAGCCGACTGCTGGCTGCGACCTGACAAAGACTGTCCCTGGCTGATCGGTCCTCGGGTCCTCTGCATATCCATCTCCAAAGAAGCTGCAACACGAGACGCTGTCTCTAGATCAGTGGCCCCGTTCGCGATCAGATGGTGCCTCAGTTCATGCCTGAAGCCTGAACGAACTGTGCGGTCTTCACCCTCATGCTCCATGATGTGAGGTGCATACCGACCCAGCTCGACAAATCGGACTCTGTACTGCAACACGGACATGTCGCCCTGCACCAGCTCCAGAAACTCACGCATCTGCTACGTAGCAACGTAGTCTGGACAGTACGTACGCTCGAAAGCACTGACAAAGTCGTCCCACTCGACCTGCTCAAGTGGACGAAGCTGAAAGGACGTCTTCCACTCGGAGGACCACCACTTCCGAGCCGTACCCTGCAACTGGTTGTAGGCCAACACCACTCTGTCCTCGGCATCACTCTTCGCAGAACTGAACGCCCGCTCCATCTCATCAAGCCAATCACGAGCCGCATCGGGGTCTGGCTGGCCGCTGAAGTAGGGTGGATGGAACTGCATGAAGTCCCTCACTGCTCGGCCTAGCCCACCCCTAGCTGACGAGCCCTCACCAGCTTCTCCGCCAAACTGCTGAGACATAAGTTGGTACATACCACGGAAGAAATCCTCGGCCCCCGGAAACCTCGCAGTATCCACTGCCTCGGTGGCCGCTGGTGGCGCTCTACTATGCTCCTCATGGTCCCTCTGGACCCCCTGCTGGATCTCCTGACCTCCAGCTGACTGTCCCTGCTGAGAGCGAGTGCTCCGCCTCGGCGCCATGCTCGCTCCTGAAGCAAAAGGCAGAAAACACGAAAACGGCAAAGTCAAGAAAACGCACGATGCCCGATGCCAGCATCATTTGTACATCATCGTTGTGGACTAGTGGACCACTACAATCACTTATGATTCTCGTGCAATCCCACAACCCCCTGCTCTGATACCAGCTGTAACGACCTGAGAATCCGATTACCGGGAAGGCCTGATAACCCGAGACTCGCATCGCCACCCACGAGCCCGAAGGCTCGGAAGGGTTAAAGGAATGGTGTGGAGACTACACAAGTATCACAAATAATTGTAGAAATAAACAGTTATAATATTAAGCCGGAAATAAATTAACAGTTTACATGATACATGGTCCACAAGGTAAAGATAAATAACAACAGCAGCAGTAGTCCACAACTAGTACAGAGACGAGAAAGAAAAGTATACCTACACGGGACATACCTCGACTCTGACCTCTCGCACTACCTATGGGCACCCGCACCACGCTGCACCCCATACGCGCTCCCCTGGGGCGGCGCCTCACCTGAAACAAGGGAAAAACACGCAGGGAATGAGTCTCGGAACAAGACTCAGTAGGGATCACTCGAACTCCACCTCGTAAAACGGGAAATCACTACGCTAGCGGTAGGAGAGTACCTCGGAAAGGAAAGCCATGTACTCTACAAAGTAAAGGTCATACGGCACGTAAACCGGCACACGTGTCACGGTAAGACAACCAAAGCTCAACGGTCGACTCGGCAACCCGAAGGTCAAAGACACGAGACTGACAGTCTGACACTCCGTACTCGACAGGAGTACCTCCCACTAGAAGCACAGCTGGTAGCGTCCCCTGACGTCTTACACCGCGCCGCAGGTGAACTGCCTGACGTGGTAGCGCCTACCAAAGGCACGAACACCGCACAAGAACCACAAGCAAGTGACTAGCTGGGGTCACGTCTGTCGACGTGGGTCCAACCGCCCCCAACCACGTGTGCACACACAGACCGCGTGTCCCTGGTCTAGCCCTCTGATCGATTTTTTCCTCAGTCGGACTCTGACTGCAAGACGTGGGGCTCGACGACAACCGGTCCGCAAACCGTCTCTAAGGATAAGTCCGTACACCACTCCCTGGGGGGAAGGTCGTGGAGGGACTCCACTCCTCTAATACTTCTTCAATTCTACTCTCCCCCTTCTCCTCCTCTTCCTTTTCCTTCTTCTCCTGGGTACCTTAGTCATGTCAATCGAGAGCAAACGGACCCATCACCGATCCAGATAGGTTAGCGAGTCAGCGACGTTTTTGCACCCTCGTCCCTAAAGCAGAGGATCCGATCGGCCAACTGTTTTTTGCAGCTGCGACGGCGCAATCGATTCCACTGACTGGCCCTACCTGACGTCACTGATCCAATGCTTGTCGTTGTGGCTCCTCCGATCGAAGCCGCGGGAGCTCCCGGAGGAGGAGGTCGCGAGTGAGGCGGACCCCCCTCCCTCTCTCCGCCCTAAGATGGCCAAAAGAAAAAATGGCAGCACGAGCTGTATCGTACCGTGCCACAGAGGAGCCAGTACACCCATGGCAGGCAGTGAAGCGAACTTTATTGAACTTCCTTTCACATTTGCATTCCTTAGAAATGTCAGCGGTCATCTTCAGGCCTACGGACTCGAAACCCAGAAAATTGCAGCAAGGCATCAACAGATCTTGGATGGAAGTGAACTCGGAATGCTTGGCTTCCGCATCAAGGTTTGATGCCCACGAGCATGTTGAGGTGGGTCTGTATAAGAAATTAAAACTGAATATAAATGTGTCACTTGAGTAAGAAAAAGGTTATGATAAAAGAAGAGTCAGGAAAATTTTAGAACTTAGTAATTCACGATACTCTAAAACGGTGAGGTCATGTTTGACAATCGGTTAAGTATGAGTAAGGTAGGTTAATCGGGTCAGGTGGATTATTGTTTGTTTGATATTTTTTTCTTAATCGAACTCGGATATGATTAAAATGGATTAACTCGTTCATAAAAAATAGGTGGAATAAATTAATCCACCTCGGTTAGGGTTAGGGGTCAAGTGAGTCACCCCGGGTAGATCATCGCCCCTAACTAACCCGTTATCAAACTCACACTGAAAGAATAATACAAATCATGTCTGAGTATTATGAAGAGCCTATAATATTATATGAGATTCATGGCCACAACTTGATCTCTTAATTAATTAAATAGAAATGTTACGATGCCACACTTTTTACTAATCGAATTGCCACACTCTTTCTTTTTATCATCTGATTTGAAATAAGATTGCAAAAACAGTCGAGTTCAAGTTAAGTGCTCCCACATTCGAGATTACTAAATTTAAGTTCAAAATTTGCATCATAATCATACATTTGATGCTTAAGTTAGTCAGCCAAGAAGCAATTGATGCAGTGAGTGAAAAAAAGGTGTGACCCCATGATATTACACTTATTGAAACATAGCACTGGTCTATGTAATTCTATAACGCAGGTGAATAATTTTTTTAGTAATATTTTGTGCATCGAATTCGATATACAAAGTTAATTCAAATTATAACATTTCCTCTCATCGTCTGTCCAGAAAATTGAAATGAACATTTTTTGTCAAAAAAGGACGTCTCGCGTAAGACCCGTACAGTCTCGTGTCAGATCTATTTGAGCTATTTTTTCACTCTGAGGGAAAACACAGGAGTGAAATAGTTTGTAAGAGTGAAATATTTTGTTACAGAAATAAAACATTTTGTTATAAGAATGAAATATTTTGTTTGACTACACAGATGAACGAATAAAATATTTTGTAGAAACGAAATATTCGTTACGTGAATGAAATATTTGTTATAAAGATAAAACACTACAGAAATTAAATATTTTATTATAAAAATAAAATTTAACATAATATTCAATTCTATATTAAATATTTCATTCATATAGTACACTATTTCAGTCTTACAAAATATTTCACTCGTATTTTTTTGTCGAGCGAAAAAATAGATCAGACTGATCTAACAAAGGATGACCTTTTTGGGATAAAAATGATCATTTCAACTTTTTTTTTTATCAATAAGATGAAAGGTTACGATTTGTATTGATTCTGTGCACCCGATTCGGTGTATAAAGTATTACTATTTTTTAACCAATGCGATATCTAGCCCATGATTGAAATCGGGTGAGACTCAGCTATCTCAGTATTATTTTAAAAGTTTTTTGTTTCATTGGTAAAGGACGGAGACGAAGAATAAATTATTTGTAACCACGTTTGTAGTTTTTTGATCTATTCCTATTATGAAATCTTCTGAGAATAAACTCAAGGACACGTTTGTCTCGGTTTTAATTAGAATGGCTCGTACACATTCCTCTTTGAAACTTCGACACGAAGCATCGCTCTTCTTACACGTTCTCTTCCATCAACACAAGGACAAGTTCTTCATTTCGGTCGAATCCCTTGTATGTTAAGAAAAAAGGAAATCGTGACAAACAAAGTCTACCACTGTTCAAGGCACATGTTTGCATGCTTGTGGCTGAATTTTATGTTAACGAGTTGAATACGTGAAGAATATTCCTTCGTCAGAGTGCTTTCAACGTACTGTTTGGATGTGCCCACAAGGATTCCAGCAGATCTATTCGCCCGCTAAATTTTGGATTTTGAACACTTTCTAGAATTCTATTTACTAATATGCGATTTAGTCGAACTATGACAGAAATCAAATGACTGAAGTACCCGCTAAATGCGTAAAAGTGAGTAAAACTATACAATATAACCGTATGGGGCCATGTTAGCTTCACGGATGTAAGAAAATACTTTTTTACCTATGAATCTGTAGAAGATAAAATTGGATAAAAATTATCTTAAATTTACATTTCTTTCATGTATACCCTCGTGGACGTGAATTAAGTGATACGTGTGTCCTAGCTGTCATCCTCCGTAAAAACCTATTAAAATCTCCTCAGCAGAGATGATGGAAGGAAATAATTAAATAAATACTTTTTTTAGGAGCTGGAATTTTATTATATTGGTATTATCTTCATGTTTGAAATATGCGTGTAAATACAAATGTAAGATATTTTCGTATATAAATTATTTTTTAATTTAATATATATATATTAAAAATCCTATCGAACAGCAGCCAGCAAATGGGTCACTTGCATGGTTGCACTTTCTTCTCCGACACTGACGAGTGATAAAAAAAAAATTCTATTATTTAAATGCCGCCGAGCACTATCGAAGAGGAAAAAGTAAAAGTAACGAATGAAGAGAAGGATACTAGCGCGTTCGGAAATACACGTGGGTTTAAATTTTTTTAAAATTTATTAGAAATAGAAAAAATTAAGATGGAGAAATTCTTAGAGCTTTTAAAAAGTGAGCTCTTTTTTTCTATATCTCTCTAAAATTTAAAATTAACATTTAAGAAAGATAATGTTATTTAGATATATTTAATTTGACTTTTAAGAGGTTAAGTTTTCGAGTTCAAAAGTCAAAGTCTAATACAAATGTCAAAACACGCCCTTAAAACCTTATCGACCTATCGTGGGGGTAGAGGAGGAATGAGTTTAGGGCCTCTTTGATTGAAGAATAAGATGGGATATCCATCCTTATTCACGTTAACTGATTTGGTTGCAGAAATAAGGTATTCCGATAAAAAGGTGAGTTAAGGGCAAAAAGGTGGGTTAAACATATTCTAACAAAATAGTGGAATAAGTTAACCCGAATACAATCAAAATAATATTATTTATTTTTTGATACATCTTAACCTGAGATTAAAGTATGTTCATAAAGTTTCTAAGCCTGCATAGGATTGGTGGGCATTTCCATGTCATCCTTTGTCTTAGGAATGTCATAGAAAATGACCAAATGGTCTGTTTTCCTAAAAGTTATGACCTTTTTTATAAAAAAAATGTACTATCTTTTGGTTTGAGGAATAATAATTTTTTTGACTTACTAAAAATAAAATAAAACCTTAAGATCTCATTCAATGCATCTTCAGAGTCACCTACAAGACACTCGACAATTTGCAAAAGCAGCCAATGACTAGGTTTTAGACTTTTGACCAAAAGCCTGAGCTTTTCTATGTGGATAGGTATCCTCTATAATGAAAAGTGTTGTGTTTGACCATCTTATATGTGTATCTGTTCACGAATGACAGACAAAGTCAAATACATATCCTTCCCGATGACCCTACATCTGAGCTGCGATCAGCCAACCTATCCGTTTCTCAATCCTATCGTATACTGCAAGTACATACAGATATAATTATCAACAAGTATGTAACATTAAACTTATGGAGAAGGAGATAATTAAGTTGGAGGAAGAAGGGACAGAGACTTGTCTCGAGATCCAAATTGTAATATTTTTAATATAAGTTCAGGTCTGTAATCTTCTAATGTATGACTATTAAAGTTAATAAAACATGATCATTCGTACACTTTTACTGCCGGTAACAATATTAAACTTGTTCTAGATATTAATATATTAAATAAAATATGAGACACTCCGAAGGCTTCGACGACAAGAAAGATCTGTCTGAACACGCTCGTCCAGGCCGGTGGATACGGACGCCTCCGCGAAGCTCCGCAGCGAACGTAGACGCCTTCACGTTTCCACTCGACCGCCGCACACGCCCGTCACGTGCGCCAACCGCTAACCGACTCGCAGACGTCACGTGCGGTGACGGAATCCAACTGATCCCCACCCCGTTCTTGCCTACCCGACTTCCTGTCAGATCCAGCTAGGAAAGCGTGTCTTTTTCAAAATTGATCATAGATCCATGACGGTTGGGTAATAACTTATATACCCTCACATTTGAGATATTTTTATATGTAACCTCGATATACATTGCCTAATGACTGCTGCAGTCCTCCTTGGGTTTGTGTCTGCGCGGAAATTGTTAGACATAAATAATTAAACGTGGAAATAGATAATAAAAGTAGGGTTTGTCGACCCAGGTCGTCTTGACTCGCACGACTCGACTCAACTAGATTATGGGCGAGACGTTCGAGTCATAGATCATCACCGGATCTTCCTATTAATTTAATATTATATTATATTAATTATATATAATATCTTTTTTATTTTATTCTATTATTATATATATTATATATATAGTCTTTTTTATTTTAACATAGAACGAGATGAATCGAGACAGATTGAGTCGGGATTGATCCGACCCATCTCAGTCCGTGATCGAGATGACAAACCCTGAATAAAAGGTGACGAACAAGACAGAGATGTTGAAAGTATCTATGCAAATTGAACCTTTTAACCTCCCCCCGACAACTATGATCTATGATTGGATTGTATAATTTATACGTGATACATCCATATTTTTTTTATCGTTGTTCTCACTTGTGGCCTATTTCTATCTTGCTATACGCCATTAACGATAGACAACGGAACAAGAAAATTTAAGAAAAGGGGAAAATGTAGAGAAAAAATATAAATGCTAAAGCTTTTGTTAATGTCACTCTGAAGGTTATGGATGAGCAATTATCCCTTTCTTGTCTACTATTACTTGTAAATTGTCATAGTTGTAGCAAGATGAAGAGTCATGTTACTAAACCCTCCATAGCAATTAATAATGCTGTCATCGTGAATGTTTTACTCTTACCTGATAAACTAATCACCTGGTATTTAACTTATCAAGGTTTTTTAGGAATTTTTGTAAACAAATATTGTTAAAATGAAATATAAAAAATTATTCATGAAAATATATTAGCAAACTTATCATTATTTTTAATCATATTAAGCAAAAATATCACCATGCTTAACTTTCATCGACGGAAAAGTCTATATTCCACAAATATTCTAATATTTTGATAATTAGTTATTAAATGATAAAAATATCTCTCTCAAATCTCCAAATGCCCCACCCTTAAGAGAGAGAGAGAGAATGACCTACGAGGAGAGGAGAGATAATGAGAGAGAGGGAGACATTGGAGGGGACTTCCCCCTTCGACATCAACAACCCACCGAGTAACCTGCCTCGACGACTTTTACCTGCCTCAACTACCTAGACTTGTCGACCACTCCACCTCCACTGCCTTCCTCGTTGGCACCATCGAGTATCTCATCCCCTAGTGGGAAGGAGGGGGGTTCTTATCGGTAGGAGATTGAGGAGGGGGGATGGTTCTAGTGGGAGGGAGAGGGGGTTCTTGCTGGAGGGAGGGAGAGGAGGTTGTAGTAAGAGGGAAGGGGGTTCCGGTTGGAGGGAGTGGGTGTTCTTATCAGAGGGAGGGAAGGTTGCAGTGGGGGGGGGGGTTCTTACCAACGGGAGGTTGTAGGGGTGTGTTATTGTCAGAGGGAGGGAAGGGGAAGGGAGGTTAGGAGGGGGGGTTCTAGTGGGAGGGAGGGGGTGGGGCTCTTGCTGGCAAGAAGTTGGGAGGGGGGTCTGATGGACACTAGAGATGTCAGCGTTGAACATGGTGATGACCATGCCCTTCCCCCTGTTGGTCTTTCACTAGAGGCTGCCACGCAGGCTGAGGAACTTGGGAGTGTAGGTGGTGTGCTAGGAAAGCAGCTTGTTGGGGTATGCCACAGCGAACCTCTCCATGGCCTTCACCTCACCCATGGAGGGCCATGCAGCAAACCTGCTAAGCATCTAGAAGGAGCGGACCATGTCAATGTGAGGTTGCAGGGGTGGGGCGAGAGGGTGTTCTAGCAGGAGAGAGCTTGTAGAGGGTGCAGGGTGTGAAGGTTTATAGGGGGGTGTTTCGGTCGGAGGAGCTTGTCAGGGTTTAGCGGGGGGGGGGGGGAGGTCGTAGGTGGGGTGTGGGGGGTACCAGCAGGAGGGAGGAGAGGTCGCATGTGGGGTGGGGGGTTCCGACGAGAGGGAGGGGAGGTGGGTGGGGGGGATTATTATATTTTCCTACATCTAGTTAAAAGTAACTATGGTTAAGTTCATGGGTGGTAAGGGGTGGTTACGACGATGACATTTTGCAACATTCAAGTAAACATAATAATATACCCGCTAATGTATTTCGGGGAAGGGATTTTGTACATAAACTATTGTTAAAAGTGAATTTATAAAACAATATTCCTGAAAATTTAGTAGCAAGTATACCACTACGTAAAATCAAATAGTGCATAAATGCTATCATAGTTAACTTATATCCACAACAGAGTGAATATTCTAAAAAGATCCTTATATTCATGTTATTTGAGTGTTAAATGACCATTGTACCATCTATTCACTCTCTCTCTCTCTCTCTCTCTCTGTGTGTGTGTGTGTGTGTGTGTGTGTGTGTGTGTGTGTGTGTGTGTGTGTGTGTGTGTGTGTGTGTGTGTGTGTGTGTGTGTGTGTGTGTGTGTGTGTGTGTGTGTGAGAGAGAGAGAGAGAGAGAGAGAGACTCCCCACACCCCCGGTGTTGGCGCCCCTCTCCTCCACCCCCATGCGTCAACGGCTAAGTGGGTGTTGGGCGTAGTCAAGCGGCGAGGCGAGGACGGCATGAGTGGCGACAGTGCTGGAGATGGAGGAAGAAGAGGAGGATAGGGAGGAGCGAGACACCACCCGTAGGTAGAAGTGGTTCTGGTCAGGGCCGGTGCAATCAGGCGGCAGGGCGAGGGTGGGGACGGCATGAGCGGTGGCAACGACAGAGGTAGAAGAAGAGGAGGAGGAGTGGATGGAGCCACCGTCGTTCTTGTCACGGTGGCATAGTCAACGATTGGGCGGGGGCAGGGGCGACACGAGTGCTGGTAGTGGTGGAGGTGGAAGAAGACGAGGAGGAGTAGAGGAGGGAGACGCCACTCGCAGGCAGAGATGGTTCTGGTCAGGGCCGATGTCAAGCTCGAGGTCGAAGTCAGAATTCTTGAGGAGGACGCTGGCGTGGTCCGCGTGGAGGGGGCTTGGGCGGTAGACGGCCTCCCCATCAGTGGGGAGCGAGGTGGGGGTGGGGGAAGAGGATGTCAGAGACGATTGAGGGGGAGGGAGCATAAGACCTAGGGGGTAGTTGATGCCGTAGATGAGGGTGGAGAAGCGGATGCATACGCAAGCAGTGGTGGAGGTGGAAGAAGAAGAGGAGAAGAGAGGCACCATCCGTTGGTGGAGGTGATTCTGGTCGAGGTCGGTGTAGTCAGGCGGTGAGGTAGGGATGAGGATGGCATGAGAGGCGACATTGATGGAGGTGGAAGAAGAGGAGGAGGATGAGGAGGAGATGAGGGAGCCACCGCCCATAAGCAGAGATGGTTCTGGTTAGGGTTGGAGCAGTCGAGTGACTAGGCTGGGGTAGGGACGACATTAGCGGTGGCAGTGGTGGATGAGGAAAAAGAGGGGGTGGAGCAGAAGGGGGAGGGGGCTTTACGACAGCTCCAGGAGGGGGAGGGAGCTTCACCACTATAGGGGGAGGGGGTGCCGGCAGTAGGGGAAGGGGAGGGGGTTTCATGGCGGCTGAGGAGAGGGAGGGGGTGGTGGCAGTAGGGAGTGAGGGTTTCGACAAGGGGAGGGAGGGGAGGGACATGTAGGATATTTTTAGTTTTTTAATTGAGGGTACTTTGGTCATTTTATAGGTCTAGTTAAAATTAAGGGTTTTTTGCATGAAAACCATTGTTAAAAGTGAACTTGAAAAAAAAATATTCCTAAAAATATATTAGCAGGTATATCACTGAGTTAATTCAAATAGTGCATAAATGCCATTTAAGCGTGATTTTCTTGCAAGTTGTTGATAAAAAGAAGTGATATGCATGCAAATAAATATGGTATTTTTACACAATTCATATTACACAGTGATATATATGCTAATACATTTTTAGGAATGGTTTTTTTACAAATTCACTTTTAACAATGATTTCCATGCAAAAAACCCTAAAATTAAGCATAGTCAACCTCACATGTGATAATGGGTGGTTACGGTGATGTCATTTATGTACTATTTGATTTTACGTAGTGGTATGTTGCTGCTATATTTTTAAGAATATTTTTTAAAAATTCACTTCTAATAAATTAATAATGAGTTATTTGCAAAAATCCCTTTCAAAAATAACAATTTTATCAATTCAATTTTAATAGTTATTTATTTACAAAAAATATTCTTCTGTATACCATATGTCAAATGGTATTGCCATCGATTTGAAAGATATAGATATCCACGATTAGGGCTGTCAGCCCGGCCCGGGCCCGACTTCTCAACATTAAGGCCCGAGCCCGGCCCGGGCTCGACTTATATCGGGCCGGGCTGGGCCCGACATTATGTAAAAATTTCAAAGCCCGACTAAGGTCTGGCCCGGCCCGACAACTTAAATAAAATAATAAAAATAATAAAATAAAATATATAATCTCACTAAATTTATTAAAATTTTAATATTAATTACATAATTGTGTAAAAAGAGAGTTTTAAAATTTATCATTAAGTAAAATAATATAGTTTTAACTAAATAGTATTTAAATTTTTATGTGGGAATAAAAAAAAATGAACGGGCCGGGCCGGTCCGCGGGCCGAACTCAAAGCCCGAGTCCGGCCCGCGAGTCAAGTCGGACCGGGCTTTTAGGCCCGACTAAAAGTCCGCGGGTCGAAAATGACCTTGCGACCCGGCCCAAAATCGGGCCAAGCCCGCGGGCCTATCGGGCTGGCCCGGCCCATTGACAGCCCTATCCACGATGATATTTTACTATAGAACATCCATTGAAGCAATGTTGTGATGATTTTGAGGTTATATGTCATGCTTTGCCGCATGATCTTCAGTTCAAACTTCAATGAGCGAAAGGTGTAAAGGCCAAATTCAATCATGAGCAAAAGATGTAAAGTTCCATTTTTTTCTCATTCTGATATTTTAATCATGAGGTTAGATGACTCTAAAATATAATTTTAATGTTTAAGGACAAATCGAATGACACTAAAGTGTGGTACCATAGCATTGTTTTTCAAATTTTTTTATTGAAAGTTTCAAATTTAATTAAAATTCAAATGATAGAGAGAGAATATGAATCAAGTTTAGCATTTTGTTCTTTTTTCGTACTGTATGAGATGGCCATGAAAATTTTGAAGCATAAACTTAGTTTGTATTTTATAGACATTATACGGCCCTTCATGAATACGGGAAAGAACCCAGGGATATTCCCGTAAAAATGCTCTTCTTACACCTTCCCCTTGACACCGTGATGTGTGTCCGTATCGCAGGATCCGTTCTTCTTCCTCCTCTCCTCGAACCTTTTGCTCGTCGCGCCCTTTCATCATTCCCCTCCCTCCTTCCTGGAGGCGTCTCCTCCTCTCCTCTGTTCGTTTCTCTATCCCTCTCTCCCCACCCCTTCCGCAGATATTTCCAGGAGCAACACCCCCTTCCGGAATTTAGTGTTCTGGGAAGGGGGAGAGCCAGGGGAGGGGAGCCCCGCCGAGGTCCAATCCGGGAGCCATGGAGTCCAGGTCAGTGGGGCGGTTCACACTGGGGAAGCAGTCCTCGCTGATGCCAGAGCGGGACGAAGAGCTGGAGGTGGCGCTCCAGGCGGCGGCGGCTGCGGACCAGGCTGCGGGCGAGGAGGAGCCGGAGATCCCGATAAACATCCGCCTGATGTACCTGGCAAACGAGGGCGACGTGGAGGGAATCGAGGAGCTGCTGGAGTCCGGCGCCGACGTCAACTTCACCGATATCGACGGCCGGACGGCGCTGCACGTCGCGGCTTGCCAGGGGTTCGCCGGCGTCGTCGAGCTTCTGATCCGGAAGGGCGCTAAGGTCGACCCCAAGGACCGGTGGGGAAGCACGGTGGGCTCACTCGCTGCCGGATTGTAGCATCTTTCGTGAATTTCTTATTTAGATCTTGCGGAACTGCTGTTTTGCTAATTTCTGGTTAGTAAATTCTTCTGCTGGCACTACTGGCCGGTGTTTCCAGTTTCTCCCACTGGACGGATCTGATGATGTTTCTTGTGTGTGCTTTTTAACTGTTTGATTAATGCAAGGTGGAGCGGATTCTGTCGCGATGTTACTATGATCTTTTGTTCACTTCTTCCTGAAAATTACCGTTCCCGTTTATGTAGGAACCCGATCATCTATGTTCCCGGATGAGAAAAAGGAAGGTCTATTTTTCTTGGAAGGGAAGCGTACCCTGAAGTAAAACCCTGAAGTGGAATGTTTCTTAATTTCTCCGCCGTATTGAAATCCATGGCATAATCTTAGTTTCTTTGGATCACAATGGTTCCAAGGATACAGTACTTGATTGATCTCGCAAATGATTGCTGCCTTCGAATGCCACTTTGTTGAGTTATGGCTCATATTCAGACTAATTCAGTAGCTGGACCAGTTCAGGAGACTTAGATGATGGATCGTCTAAGTCTAAGATGGACGAAGTCCGAGTTAGACGGAGTATAAGTCAGAAGGAAGTCTCAACAAGTTAGACGCAACATTGTGACATCGTCTAAGTGTCATACTTAGATGCTGCAAGGTAGATGGAAGCTACAAGGCGAAGTAAGACGAAGCATCGTCTAAGTAGCGAAGGCTGAAGGTGATTTGGACGAAGCAACTTGGACAAAGTGGACTTAGGCGATACAACGCAAAAGTGGAAAACTTAGATGATACAACGTCTAAGTTAGAAGCTGAAGTGGATTTAGGCACAGCAGCCCCTACGTGGAAGACTTGGATGATGCAACGTCCAAATTGAGATAAAGACAAAGGCAATGGCAAACTCAGACGATACATCATCTAAGTAGCAGGCTTAGACGATGCAACGTCTAAGTGATTTTTTTGGACGATTCAAACTGTGGATGCCGTGGGTCCCAGTAGAGAAGTAGACGATGCGTCTTAGGCGATATGTGTGGTGGTTTTGTATGGTTCTGAGTTCGAAAAGTGCCTTTATGTAACCAATTATTGGTGTGCAAATAATTAGGGGAATATTCTTAGTTTGTTAGGGATATTTGTCGGGTGGTGCCCAGGGTTCCTATATACATGCTGTATTGGGGACTGAGAAATCTTAACTCGAGTAATTCCTAAAAAGGCGAGTCTCAGAGACAAGCCGCCGCAGTTGTACCTTTGTTCTTGTTTTTAGTGCAGAGGGGGAAGTTGAGGAACGTTCTGTGGACGTAGGGAGGCAATCTGGCCAACCGAACCACGTAAGTCTCTATGTTGTCTCTCTCTTTCTCTCTCTCATCTTCTTCTTCCTTCTCTCTTCTCTCTTCTTTTGTGCATATTTGTGTGCTGTATGAGTGATCCGTCATCATCGTCTTCTAATACGGGTTAGGACGACGAGGTTTTCGCTACCGGTGGTGCTTAACAGATTGGTATCAGAGCGCAGAGTTTTGTAGGGATCTACAATACTGCATTAAGGATGAGTGAATTGATGAAGGCCGAGTTCAACAAGTTCGAGGGAAAAGGGCAATTTCAATCTACGACAATTGAGAGTGAAGGATCTGCTGGTTCAACAGACAATCAATAGGGTTTTGACAGGAGAGAAGTCTGACAAGATGGACCCGGAGGATTGGGAGAAGCTGGAGCAGATGACCTTCAGTGCAATCCGGATGTGTCTTGTAGACTCAGTCCTGTATGATGTTATGACAGACCAGACAATGAAGAGGTTATGGAAAGCTGGCAACAGTACATGGCCAAGAGCGTCACCAACAAATTATTCATGAAGAAAGAGTTGTACAGTCTTTGGAAGGCCGAAGGGGAAGATCTGATTCAACACACAACATGTTTAATCAGATCATCAGTGATATGTTACAACTTGAGGTCGGGTTTTATGATGTGGATAATGGGAGAGTGGTTCAGGAAGACATGGTTTTAATTGATGGATATAACATTCCGAAGAGTAGTAGCTTTCGATACTTAGGGTCTATCATACAAGAGAATGGGGAGATTTATGATGACGTTACACATAGGATTAAGGCAGGCTGGTTAAGATGGAGAAGTGCATCAGGTGTCCTTTGTGATCGTCGTATGCCTGTGAAACTCAAAGGGAGGTTTTATAGAACGGCTGTGAGACTTGCTTTGTTATATGGTACCGAGTGTTGGGCAGTACGAAAGGAACACATCCACAAAATGTGTGTAGCAGAGATGAGGATGTTGAGATAGATGTGTGGCAAGACTAAGAAAGACAAGATTAGGAATGAGCGTATCCGTAAGGACTTAGGGATAGCTCCAATTGATAGTAAAATGAGATAAAATAGACTCAGGTGATTTGGACATGTGTGTCGTCGTCCTAACTCAGCGCCGGTTAAAAGATGTGACCAAATCTTAGTGGATGCTAGTAAAAGAGCTCAGGGAATGCCTAAAATGAGATGGCGCGATGTTATTAGGAAGGACATTAGTTTCTTGGGTTTAAATACGAATATTGCACTTGATAGAAATCTTTGGTGGAACATGATTCATGTAGCCGATCCCAATTAATTAGGATAAGGCTCTGATGATGATGATGATGATGATGGTGATAAAGTCATCATGATGTTATACTATTTCCCTATTTTTTTTTTTGATAATCTGATCATGACTTTGATGTATGGCAAGGAGACTCTGTCGTTTGAGGAAGTTACAACAATCCTCAGGTTTAATGGACAAGGAGGACGTGTAACAGGGTTGAATCTCATTATGAAGGTTTGGTGGTCAGGGACAAAAGTCGTGGTAGATCCAAGGACAGAAATCAGGGGAAGAACAGAGGAAAGGTCCAAGTCTAAGTCTAAGAAGACAGAGTGCTACAAATGCCAATAGAAGGGACACTACAAGAGAGAATGTCCTTTGCTGAAATAGAAAGTAGAGGGGAAGAGAGCAGTCTAGGCTGATTCAACAAGTGTGGCACATGGTTTGTCATCTCTTACGAGATGTCTGAGATCTGTCTCTCCAAAGGTCGCGAGAAACGGAGTCCCCAAGACCGAGATCTTCTCCCCCTCCAATTTCCTCCTTCCTCTCCATGTCTCTCTCTACCTCGGTCCTCTTGAGCTTTCTCTCTTTGTCTCTCCCTCTTTCACGGATTCTCTCTGTGTCTCCTCCTGTGACACTCCCTCAGACTCTCTCCCACCCTTTCTCTCTCTTAGTCTCTCTGTCTCCCACCCTCTCTCTCTCTCTTCCACCCTTTCTCTCTCTCAGTCTCTCTCTCTCTTCTCCCCGCCTCCCCCTTCTCTTTGTTTGAGAGAGAGGGAGACAGAGAGGAGGGAAACAGAGATACATGTACCATTTTTATGATTTTTGATGTATTCTTTAGTTTGTGATTTATGTCTCTTTTTGGTGTAACATTTGATGTATATTGACATCGGTGCATGTGAATGGATTTGTTATTGTTATCATTACTCTTTATTTTGTAAAATTGAGTTGTCAATTAGACAAATATGTTTGTGAAATTGAGTGGTTAGTAGAAAAATTAATATTTTCTTAGAAATAGGCTATATATATGAAAAAAATCTCCAAAATCACCGAACCCAATCTCCCGAGATTTTTTGTGATCTCTCCGAGATCTTTTCATTTCCACCTTTCCGAGACGGAGCCGATATTCGAGATGAAAAATTTTGGTGTGACAGCAGATAGATCTGGTGATGTGGAAGTGCTAGTAGATGATGCAGAACGGCTAGTAGTTTCATCAGGTAATGCTCTTTTTCTTACATCTTGGACCACGGATTCTGGATGTTCGTTCCAATATTGTTCGCACATGGAATGGCTTGATATCTACAAGAGCTATGAGGGTGGAGTAGTTGTGCTTGGTGATGACCATCCCTGCAAGGTGATAGGTATTTGAAACATCAGAATTCGGATGTATGATGGTGTCATTAGGATACTAGGAGATGTCAAGCATGTTCCAGAACTGAAGAAGAATACGATATCTCTTGGTTTTTGGGAGAAGTCTGGGATCTCTCTGTCAATAGCTCCAGACAGTGGTTTGTTCAAGGTTATCAAAGGTGCTCTAGTTGTCATGAAGGGGAAGCAGATTGAGAACAACTTGTACAGACTGCTTGGGAGTACAGTTGTGGGTAATGTTGTTGTAACATGTTCAACAGAGACGAGCACCGAAGAAACTACTTTTTGGCATATGTGGTTGGGGCATATAAGTGAGAGGTATGATGGAGCTTCACAGAAGGAAGTTGCTACCAGGGGTGAAATCATACAAAGTTGATTTATGCAAGTATTTTATAATGGGAAGGTACAGTTCAGTTTAAAACTTCTACGCATAGAAGCAAAGACGTTCTAGAACTAGTACACTCAGATGTTTGGAGACCAGTGCTAACCCCATCACTGGGAGGTGCAATGTACTTTGTGAGCTTCATTGATGACTATTCCCGGAAGGTATGGATATATTTCATGAAGCAAAAGTCAGAAGTGTGCACTAAGTTCAAGCATTGGAAGGCTAGGGTTGAAAAGCAAACTGGTAAACATGTGAAATGTTTAAAGTTTGACAATGGTATTGAATACACAACAAATGAGTTTATGGAATTCTGCAGGAATGAAGTAAGGCTGTTTACAACTCTCAGGACCCCACAACAAAATGGGGTTGCATAACGGATGAATCAGACATTGCTTGAGATAGCAAGATGCATGAGGTTACACGTCAGCTAGCTCAAGTCCTTCTAGGCTGAAGCTGTGAACACAACATATTACTTGGTTAACATGTCACCTTCGACAAAGTTAGATGAGAAAGTTGTTGAGGAAGCGTGGAGAGACGAGGAGATATCTTACTCTGACCTGAAAATCTTTGGATGTCAAGCATATATACACATCCAGAGTGAGCAACAATCTAAGTTGGACCCAAAATCTAGGAAATGTATCTTTTTGAAGCTGTGAACACAACATATTACTTGGTTAACAGGTCACCTTCGACAAAGTTAGATGAGAAAGTTGTTGAGGAAGCGCGAAGAGACGAGGAGATATCTTACTCTGACCTGAAAATCTTTGGATGTCAAGCATATATACACATCCAGAGTGAGCAACGATCTAAGTTGGACCCAAAATCTAGGAAATGTATCTTTTTTAGGTACAAAAAGGGTGTAAATGGGTTCAAGTTCTTAGATCCAGAAGAGATGAAGGTGAGGGTTAATGCAGCTGTTGTGTTTGATGAGACATCAATGTTCAGGGAGAATACAAAACAATCTGACAGAAAAGATGACACCAAGGTAGATACATAGGCAAATGCAGAGGGACCAAGGGTGTAGGTTGAGCTTGGCTAGAGCTCACAGACATATGACACATCACATGGGGACACCTCAAAAAATGCTCGGGAACAGTAACCACACGAATAGCCAGGGACTTTAGGCAAACCTAGACGGAATTTTAGACCGCTAGTAAGATATGGCTTTGAGCATATAGTTTTGTTTGCTCTAATTAGTGGTTGTAGAGATCCGAGTTCTTTTCAAGAAGTCATAGTTTGTCTAGAAAGAGAAAAATGGACAGAGACTATGATGGAAGAGATGGAGTTTCAACAAAAGAATAAGATGTGGGAGTTGGAGGAACTCCTTAAGGGAAAGAAAGCCATAGGATGCAAATGGGTCTACATAAAGAAGGGGGCAATATTAGAAAAAGGAGAAATGTACGAAGCAAGATTGGTGGTAAAGGGGTACTCACAGAAGGAAGGGATAGACTATAATGAAATATTTTCTTTAGTGGTGAGGCATACATTTATCAGGATTCTGTTAGCCATGGTGTCCTAGTTGGATTTGGAGCTGGAACAATTGGAGGTCAAAACGGCTTTTCTGCATGCCGAACTTGAGGAACATATTTTCATGGAGCAACCAAAAGGATTTAAGGTGGCTGGAAAAGAAAATCTGGTATGCAGGTTGGAAAAATCACTGTATGAATTAAAACAATCACCGAGGCAGTGGTACAAGCGTTTTGACACATTTATGATGAGTATTGGTTACATCCGCTATGAGTATGATTGCTGTGTTTATTTCAGAAATCTTGCAGATGATACTTGTATATTCTTGATATTGTATGCGGATGATATGCTAATTGCTGTTAAGAGCATAGATGATGTTAATCGTCTGAAGTCCTTGTTGAGCAAGGAGTTTGAAATGAAAGATCTAGGTGTTGCTAAAAACATCTTGGGATGTAGATCTCTCGAGATAGGAAAGTCAGGAAACTTTGGGTCTCACAAAAGGGTTACATCTAAAAGGTGGAGAGATTTGGCACGAGTAATGCCAAACCAGTAGGTACACTTTTGGGCCTTTTGGCCTGTCACTTCAGGTTATCTGCTTCTCAGTCTCCACACACAGATGCTGAAAGTTCCTTATGCAAATGTAGTAGGTTGTCTAATGTATGCCATGGTTTGCACCAGACCTGATCTTGCTCATGTAGTGACTGTGATTAATAAGTTTATGGCTAATCTAGGCAAAGAGGATTGAAAGGCCATAAAATGGTGTTTAGGTACTTGAAGGGAACATCGGATCATGGTATTCAGTTTGGTATAGGAAGTGAAAATATATTAGTCATGGGATATGTAGATGATGATTATGCTAAGGATTTGGATGATAGAAAGTTTACAAAGGGATATGTGTTTACTCTGGGAGGGAGGCTTATTTGCTGGAGATTCATGTTGCAGTCAGTCACAACACTATCCACGGCAGAGCTATGTAGTCTGAGACGTGAGACGACCATGGGGCCTCCTCATGCCTCAAACGCCTAGGCGATGGCCTAGGCGTTTGAGGCGATATTTTATTATATATATATAATTCAAAATATAAATTATATGTCTAAATATCACAAAAATGTCCATATAAACTCAATAAATTTTCTAAATTCATTCAATCCTATGATTCAAATTATTATGACACACTAAATTCACATAGAATTGAACAAATCAATTACAACTATGAAGATACTAATAATGAAAAAATTAATAAAGTTAGATAACTGACATAAAACAAATTTTGGTGAGTCAAAAGGTAATCTCTTACATTCTGAAAGAGAAGAAATAAAAAAAAATTATAAATCCTATTGGCAAAGAGAGAGTAAGATAGACCACTGTGAAAAACCAAATTCTATGTGCGTCTATGTGAGACAGAGAGAGAGTAAGACAAACTGTGGTCAGGGCGAGGTGAGGCGAGTAGCCGCCGCCTCGCCGGCTGCTCGTCTCGCCTCAGCGCCTAGGCGCGCCTTTGACTACATAGCGACAGAGGCTGAATATATGGCAGTGACAGAGACAACCAAGGAAACTTTGTGGTTGAAGAGACTATTGGTAGAGCTTGGTGTGACTCAGCAGGCAGTTTAGTTGCAGGTGTGATAGTTAGAGTACTATATATTTGGCAAAGAATAGGTTTATCATGCCAGGACAAAGTACATAGCTATCAGGTTTCACAAGATAAGGGAACTACTCAGTTCTGGAGAAATTGATCTTGTGAAGGTGGGGACCGTGGAAAATGCAGTTGACATGTTTACAAAGTTAGTTACAGTGGAGAAATTCAAGTGTTGCTTAGATTTGCTCCACGTCACTAGGTTTTAGCTGGTGGAGGTTACTGCTCCAAGTGGAGGTAAGGGTTTGAAACCTCTTCTAGGTGGTGAATATTCGTCAAGGTGGAGATTTATTGAGTTATGACTCACATTCAGAATAGTTCAGTAGCTGAAGCAGTCCAGGAGACTTAGATGATGGATCATCTAAGTCTAAGATAGACAAAGTTCGAGTTAGACAGAGTACACGCTAGAAGGAAGTCTCAGCAAGTTAGACGCAACATCGTCTAAGTGCTAGACTTCGACGATGCAAGGTAAATGGAAGCTGTAGATGGAAGCGACAAGATGAACTTAGACGAAGCATCGTCTAAGTAGTGAAGGTCGAAGGTGATTTGGACGAAGCAACTTGGACGAAGTGGACTTAGGCGATCCAGTGCCTAAGTGGAAAACTTAGATGATACAACATCTAAGTTAGAAGTTGAAGTGGACTTAGGCGAAGCAGCGCCTAAGTGGAAGGCTTGGACGATGCAACGTCCAAGATGAGGTAAAGACAAAGGCAGTGGCAAACTTAGACTTAGACGATGTAGCGTCTAAGTGGCTTTTTTGGACGATTCAAGCTGTGAATACCGTGGGGATCAACAGAAAAGTGGACGATGCATTTTAGGCGATGCGTGTAGCAGTTTTGTACGGTTTTGAGTTCGAAAAGTGCCTTTATGTAACCAATTATTGGTGGGCCAATAATTGGGAGAATATTCCTAGTTTGTTAGGGATATTTGTAGGGTAGTGCCTAGGGTTTATATATATATATGCTGTATTGGGGACAAGGAAACCCTAAGCCGAGTAATTCCTGGAAGGATGATTCTTAGAGACAAGCCGTTGCAACTGTACTTTTGTTCTTGTTCTTAGTGCAGAGGAAGAAATTAAGGAAGGTTCCGTGAACGTAGGGAGGCAATCTGGCCAACTGAATCACGTAAATCCTTGTGTTGTCTCTCTCGCATCTTCTTCTTCATTCTCTCTTCTTCTGTGCATCTTTGTGTGCTGTATGAGTGATCCGTCATCATTGTCTTCTAATACGGGTGAGGACGGTGAGGTTTCCGCTGCCGGTGGTGCTCAACACACTCTTTCAACTCTTTCAATGACATACATGCTTGTCTATCTTCCACCATCAAATCATCTGTGTGTCCGCTGGAACAACCATGGTTTGTGCGATCGGCCAATCCCCATTCAAATTGGCTTATTTTTATTGGGATTGTCCAATGCTTATCTGATTTCGAGGGGAAATCTGATCCGTCCTTTAATGAAAAAGAACGAAGAGTCATACCGTCCGACTTGAATTGGTTGGAATTGGTTGGAATTGGTATGTGATCAGCCAATCCTAAGGTGACCCCACTCACTTCCAGATTTGGTCTAGCTGATTCCAGGACCCGATCCAATTCATAATCTTTGGGAACTACTCCATGTCTTGACTGGGCCGATTCTTGTGGCCCCAGGTTCCAGGCAGGATTCAGTCAAGCAAAACCCAGAGATGGTTACCAATAGTTGGATGAGTAATTCATTAGTTCTTGGGGTTAAGGATGCATTACATTTCAAAGTGGGTCCTCTGAATGGTCTGTTTCTTAGACTACTGACCTTTGAATTTGACACTATGGCTACACCAGTTCAGCAAAGCAGCAAAGAAAGTCTGTGTTGATGTCTATTATGGATTTTAGTTGGCTATGTTATGCTGGAATTGTTTCTCCTCCGAGAGTGAAAGTAGACGGACAAAAGGCTTAGACCATACCACTACGTGCCAGTTCTGCAATTAGTTTGACACTTTTGACTCCTTTTGAGTGTTATGTTTGTCATGTGCTTTTCTCCGGCCATCTTATGGTTGATGTTTAAATTTTTTTTACATCAGCATATTAACTTTTTAACAAGCTGTATGCCATCGCTCAGTTTGGTGTTTTGTCAAGATGGCATTAAAGACTTGGAAGGAAATAAAATATGAAAGCTATGTAAACTTAGAAAATTAAGTGTATCTGAGCAGCTTTGTTATTTTTTCTTCCAAGAGTATGAGGATAAGCCCCCATCCCCCATCTCCTCCCCCAATGATGGGCTGTCGCCTTATCTTAAATGACCACTGGCTATGACTTGGACAGTCAAAAAAACCCCTCGTTTGATGTGCCGAGCCAGACCCGGGTGACCTTCATTATTATTTGAAGATCATACATTTTGTAAGATTTAAGCTTTTAGTCCTCACAGCAGTATTATATGCATCTTCTCACTGGTTACTATTATCAATTGTTTTATACATATGTTGAAAGTGCATAGAATCCAAATTAATCTTACTCTGCACGGAAGTCTATCTATGGAGATTCTCCTGAAATAATTCCAAAAATGCTATTCTTGAGCAGAATCTCCTTTTATAGGGCATTTGTGCACTGTTGCAATGTCAAGACTGATTGAGTTTCTGGTTTCAGATTTAAGTGCATGGGTGAGATGACAATTGATTGGAGGGGAATACACATATAAAGAAGATGTAATGGTGCAATTCTTTTAGTTTTCTCCCGTGGTTGTAGGGATGGGTTCTCATTTGGACTTCTTTCCGGCTTTGAGTTTAGTGGGCTTCACTTGATGATGGAGAAGAGTAGGAGCTTTGGTCATGTCTGAGAATTTTTACAGATGTGTTGAAACAGGAGATGTTGTTTATGGTCAATCTGATTAGCCTGGTGATGAGGACATCAAGGGCTTATGGGATGGTATTGTGTGTATTGGCTTGTATAGGTGTGTGTATTGGGTTGTATTGGCTTGAAAGTGTGTATTTTTTTGATTTCTTTCATTTGGACTCTCTTTGTAAGACTTTAACAGGCCATTGGGCCATTTGTAATGTAGAGTCCATGGCTAGGTTGTCATTAGTAGAGTCCATTAGGAGCTTATTCCATATTGGGTCTTAAGGCCATCATTATGGACCTTAATAGCCACTTAGGCCCAAATAGGTTTCTCCCTCTCACGGGCCACCAAGGGTGGAAGAGTCTAGCATGGTTAATGGGCTTGTTACATGGCCTTTGACCATACTTGGCCCAAGGGAGGCCCATGAAGGGGGCGCCCCCTCTTTTGGCTCCATTAGGCTAGGCTGTTTAATTTTTTTTCTTTCCTCCCTTTCTTTGACCACATGTGTTAAAATTAGGAATTGGCTTTCTTTAAATATTTTATTTTTTGTGGTTGGTCACACCTCATCCCAGCCCTTCAATTCCCCACCCCTAGATCCAAGGGTTGAGGTTGAATTTGGTTGGCATCATATATAAGCTTGTATTTTCATGAGAAAATTAATGAAAATTCAGAAATATTGTGAAAGGCCAAGAGCTTGGTGCGCCCCTAGCCCTCTCCCCTCTGGTTCCTCTCCTCCAACCTCAAGTTCTAGAGTGTTTCTACCTCTATCCCCTCCCCTCTATCTCCGGTGATCATCCGTGCCGCCGCCGCCGCCGCCGCTCGTGCCGCCTACGAGCCGCCACGGAGCCGTCTTCAAGTTTCTGTCCTGCTGGACAGAGGTGTAGTTCGTGAATTCTTGCTGCCAGTCACGAGCTCAGATGGATTTGAAATTTTGAGGGTGTGTTCTTACTTTGAATCCCCATTTCCACCTAAATTTTCACGCCAAAATTCCATCGTTTAGTATTTTTACATTTTCAGTCTTCCATCTCTCCCAGATCTGTCCTGTCTCTGTCTACAGTGACAGCAGCCCTGTGTTTCCCATCTCCGACCATCTTTTTGAATTTTTCAAACCCTCCCAATTTTACTGGGAGTTCTGTCCATCATCCCCTACATCCACCATTTTTATTGATTTTTGATCCGCCCTCTATCCATTTTTAAAAATTCGTGTTCTTCCTCAGCTACAGTGTTGTCAGCCAGATTCCAGATCCGACCCACTGCTAGTGCAAAAATCATAGAAATTCGTAGCCTTCCTCAAATCCAGATCCAAAAATAGTCATGGTTTCCTAGCTTGATTGCCTACAACTTTGCTGAAGAACACAACCCCAGATTCAGACCTTCACATATCGGTCAAAGGCAACTCTCAGGAAAGTTCCCTGCTAGTCTGAGAGTTCAGACACTGTACAACAGCAACCTTCAAAATTCGCCAATCAGAAGTACATGCTTGATTATTTTTCTGTAATCCCCTTGGGTTGAAGCCCTTCGAAGAATCTTTCCAACGGCGCCAGTCTCGTTGCATTCCGACGTCCGGGCTGATCGCAGCGTCCGTTCTCGCCGGAGCGCGCGCCGAAAAACAGAACCGGCAGCCCGTGGCCGGTTATTCCGACCGGTGCCGATCGGAGCCGCCCGGCCTCCGGCCGGCGAACCAGCGCGCCTCCACTCCAGGGAGCGCCCTTCCAGGCATCCTCCACTACAGCGGTGCCACCGGGTCCCACACGGCCCCTCCGGACAGCACGTGGGCCCCATCGTCACGTGTTCGGGTGCGGCCGAATCAACGCGAGAAGCCGCCCGTCAACCCGAATTCGGTCCTCCCGGACCCCATTGTGTAGCCCTTTACCTCCCTGCGTGGAGTGGGCAGCGACTTGTATTGCTGTAATATTGTGTAATATTGTTCCGGGAGTACGAGTTTCGGCCGGGTCTGTCGTCCCCACGCCGAGCGCGTGGAGGTATCGTCTTCGCTCCTTACTTGGCATTTTGCTTAATTTCATATATGCTTGTTTATGCCACTGCTAGAGAGCATGTTTTAGGATCTAGCTCGCTATAATTTCATATCACCGTTGCTACGAGAGAGAGAGCGTAACCGTCCCGTGACCCGATCCGGGCACGAAAGAGAGAGCCGACCACCCTAGCTCACTGCCGGTTTCTCAACCGCGCACGTCCGACGCTTCCCTCGTTAAGGGGCGATCGCGAGCTTGTCGTGTCCGTGGTCTCGTCCCGCATCACCTGGTTCAAGTGATATTTGTTGGAGTTTTGACTTAACAGCATGGCCTATAGTTGTTGAAAGCAGGATTTTTTATTTATTAGCAGTTGGCATATGGATTAACTTAATCTTTCAATTGAACATCAAAAGAAATGAAGGATGAAGCAAGTGTCTTTTAGATGTGAACTATTCGAATGTGGTGATTAAGGTTGCACTACACCTTAGCTCTGCTTAGGTGTGGAGGATAGAGCTTTTTAGCCCAGCCAGCCAACCTGGGTCGTTTGATTGGTGATTTCCCTATCACCTATCTGGACCGGGACTGGGATAGGGTCATTCAAAGGTTTGAGTCTAGATTATTGGGTTGGAAGAGTAGACTTCTTTCTTATGGAGAGGGACTTGTCCTCTGCAGATCTGTGCTTGATAGCCTTCCTTGGTATCCCCCCTCCATCGTCAGGATCCTGCTACTGTAGCTAAGAGACTAGAGGCGATCCAAAATGGGGGGAGTGAGGTCAGTAGTAGATACTAGCATGACATCAATTAGGAGTATGTAAAAGCAAGGAATCTGGAGGAATTTCCCCTAAGAATTTCATGGATTTCAATTTCGCCCTTCTGTACAAATGGCCATGGAAGGTGGGCACAGTGGAGCATGATCTCTGGTTTGCTGCTGGACTTCTGTATATTCAACCTCAGATATAAGGTGCTTCGATCTGGCATTGGACAAGTGATGGAAAATTGGCAGTCAGATGAGCTTATAACCTTATAGCTGATGGGGTGCAAGACATCTGTTAGCTCTGCAGATTGGAAAACACAACAGCCCTTTCAATGTGAAGATTCTGGTGAGAGTCTCCCACGGAAGGTTGCCACATGTGACCATCTTGGTCGTTTCTTGGTTAATATCAACACAACATGTAGTACGTGCATGGGACGTGTAGGGGTTGGCATGACATCGGATGGGAGAGGGTGGCTGCTACCAAGGGACAAGGGGGAATTGAGATCAAGAAGGTTGTGGACTTCAATTTGGCGCTCTTGAGTAAGTGGTTATGGAGGCTGGGGTCAAGGGATGAAAGACTTTGGGCGCAGGTCATCAGACAGAGGTACTTCATCAGGAGGAGAGTTTGGGATTTGGACTCTCCAGCTCCATCCTAGATATCCCCTATTTGACGTGGCATCTTCTCTTGCAGGGACTTCATCTCTTCCAGCATTCGGGTCCGTATAGGGAAAGGCAACCATTGCTTTTTCTGGAAGGACAGATGGTGTGACGACTTCACTTTAGAGATAGCCTTCTCTAGTCTTTTTGCTGTGTCTGCCGACCCTTTGGGACTGGTCGCCTGGGCTTTTGATCCCTACCTTTCAGGGGACACCTGGGCGTCGACTTTCAGGAGGGACCTCAAGAGTGTCGAGATGGAGCAGTTCCAGGACCTACTCCTCCTCCTCTTTGACTTCGTCCTGCACCCCCTCAGGGAGGATGTGTGGACTTGGAGGTGGGGTAGGGAGGGGACTTTCTCTGTTAGGTCTGCCTACTTTATCATCTTGGACGGCAGAGTGTGACACAGTCTTGCCCCCCAGATCTAGAATCGAGGAGTCTGTTGAAGGTGAAGATTTTGACTTGGAGGGTTTCACACGGGAGGCTTCCCACTCAAGATAGGCTTCGTCATTTCGTGTTGGGGATCCAATCGACTTGTTGTTTGTATGGCCTGGAGGATGAGACTATGGACCACTTGTTCATTGATTGCTCTTACTCGCAGGTAGTGTGGGACGGGTTGGCTACGAGAGCCCGCTATACACTTGGCTGGCACATAGAGGTTCACCACGTTATTGAGAGTTGGGGAAGGAGTTGGCCTCTCAGAGGTGATTGCATTGTGTGATGGCTCATTCTGCATGCCACTCTATGGTCCTTATGGAGTGAAAGGAACAATCGAACTTTTAGGAGGGAGGCTAGAGTGGAGGACTCTCTTATTTCTTTTCTTTGTATTAGAATGAGGGAATGAGCAGAGTTGCTTTGTTATATCAATGCCCTTAACTCTCCTCTTTTTGTTTTGCGGGGGGGTTAGCCTGTCACACACCGCCTTGATGTGGTCTTTTGTACAAGGTCTCTTTTTGGCAGTTTTTTGATTACACTTGTATACCCACTTTTTCATTTTATACAAATAGTGGTACTACCCACTTTCAAAAACCATGTAGTATGTGCATGGAGGATGAAGATTCTCTAGATCATCTTTTTGTTGGCTGCTCTTTTGCAATTGAATTTTGGAGGAAGATCTCATACTGCCTTTGTGGCTCAAGCAGTCCCCCTCCATCGGCCCATGAACTCCTCTCAACCTGAGGCGAGTGGTGGGACCTCAAATAGGATAGGATGGTCTGGTAGTTGATTCTTCATGCAACCGTTTGGGTAATTTGGTCGGAGAGGAACAAGAGAATCTTCGAAAAGGAAGCAAGGACCCTTGATTGTGTTTCCGTTTGTTTGTAAGAAGGTCCAGGAATGGGCTACTGTTTTTTGTAATGTGGAGGATAACATTCTTTACTTTTTGTTTCATTTTTTTTGGGGTGGGGGGTTTAACTTATGGCATACCATCTTAGTATGACCCTTCTTGTATATTGGGCCTTTTTTTTATGAGCTTCGCTCTTACATTTGTACGTCCCTTGTGCTTTGGTATATAATTTTATGGTACCATCCACTTTCCCCCAAAAAGGGAAAATTACCTATACCCTAAAAAACACCTGAATTACCGCTATACTCCCACCTTTATTAAATTTACCCGTAAACCTCTAAAATTTTTTAACCCGTGTTGCCATGCCCCTGGAGTTAAGTCCCGTGAAAACGATGGTAACTCACTCATGTGAGATTACCATTTTGCCCCACCCTTTGTGTGTGTGTGTGTGCGTGCAGACGTAGGGCATGCTAGTGCCCTCCCCCCCTCTCCAGTCTCCCTCTCCTCCCCTCTCATGTTACCCCTCCACAATGGCCCAATCTCTCTCTTTGTGGACACAAGGGATGCCGACGCAGGAGAGGGGGGCCTCCTCTAGCGCCATCCCCCCTTTTTTGGTTCCCCTCTCCTGTCACCCCTCCACAACAGTCCAACGCTCCCTTCTTTCTCACTCTATTCTTTCTCTCTCTTGCTCTCTGGACGCTACTAAAGCGGTCGAGGACAGGCTCGTAGCTCGGGTCTGGCAAGTATGCGAAGCGGAGCATGCCGGTGAACTCCTCGAAGGCCCCCACGCGCTCGTAGCCGCCCACACGTTCGTAGCCGTTCCCAATCTTGCTGTGCCCCAGGATGACTGCCAGGTCCGCTGTACCAGCCTTCCGGAGAGCGTTGATGAAGACCGTCTGCACCCTCCTTGGTACCTCTCGCCCCCTCTCCATGCTCCCATTCACCAGCTTGCATGCCTACTTGATCTGCCCCGCCCCACATGCCCTCGTGTACCCCCTCTGGCACCACCCCAATCGGAGCCAGTTCGTCCAGCACCCTGCACCAATCGAATGCTTGAGCTACAGTGTTGGGGGTGGGTGATGGCCGTGGTTGCCTACAAGGTGAAGCTCGTCACGCCCAGCAACGAGCAGGTGTTCGAGTTCCCCGACAGCATATACAACCTTGACTAGGCGGAGGAGCAGGGCAGTGACCTCCCCTTCTCGTGCCTCTCCGGGCCGTGCTCGTCGTGAGCCGGCAAGGTAAAGCAGGGGGCGTTCCGACGGCAGCTTCCTCGACGCCTATGTCGCATACCCCACGTCCGACATCGTCATGAAGACCCACAAGGAGGAGGAACCGCTTGGACATGCATGATGCGCAAATGTCGACCCCCTGAAGTTGCAGAGCGATGTCGTCTTGCTTTTTTGGGGCATTGGCCGCTCTTGGGAGGCGAAGGAAGGTGCCATGGTTGAGATGGGTACCGCTACTGCTACTTCAATTTTGTCGACGACAATGGTGGCCAGAGGTGGGGAGGAGCGAGGATTGCCGCTGCCAGAGAACGTTGGGGACTAGGAGAAGAGCACGGCTACGGCGACACCTGCCAGGGGAAGGAGTGCAGTAGGTGGAGGAAGTGACAACCCCGGCGAGCAGCGACGACGGCGCACCGACACTGCCGTCCTCCCCATTCGTTAGCTCCTCGTCGGCTTGGGATCCCTCATCTCCCTTCCTGCCATCTCCACCGTTCCGAGTGACTATACATCTGTGGAGGGAGCATCCACCATGGGAGGTTGTCCTCCTCATCTCCCACCTCGACCCTAAGACCCTCGCCCTGGCCTCCTGCGTCTGCCACTCCTAGAACACTGCCATGTCCTCTGACTACCTCTGGCGGCCCATTTGCCACTCCCACATCCCTTCTCTCTCTTCCCTCCTCCAGCTCTCCACTGCCACCTCCCCATCTCTCTATCGCACCCGCTTCGTGCTCCTCTACAATGCTTCCACACTCTGCCGCTGGGTCCCACCCCCGCCTAGGGTCATCCTCTGCCAACTCGTTTGCACAGTGGGTGTGTTCCGCGGCGAGACACTAGTCTTTTCCGTCGTCAAGTGAGGCGGTGCTCTGGAGTGCGTCGGAGAGAGAGAGAGAGAGAGAGAGAGAGAGAGAGAGAGAGAGAGAGAGAGACGACACAATGGCCTTCTCCGACACCGATGAGTTAGAGAGAGAGAGAGAACAGGGAGAGAGAGAGATGAGGAGAGAGGAGGGAGAGAGAGTGTGTTTTGACTAGAGGTAGGTTGAGAGAGAGTTAAACTAAGGGTAAGTTAGTCATTTGATCTTTATTAACTCACTTGAGGTTAACCACAGTGACTGTCCATTGACGGTAGGTACACAAGGAGGAGTTGTTTGAGTTTTTCGGAGTTTGCATGTAAATTCCATAAAGGTGGCAGTATAACAGTAATTCAAATAATTTTAGGGGTATACAAGTAATTTTCCCAAAAAACGGAAGAAGAAATAAAAAACTATTCCAAAAAAGATCACCATGTAACATCTCACTTTTCCAACTTATTAGTGACACCTGTGGTATATGGAGTCATACAAGACAAATAAAAAAATAAGGTGATATAATTTACAAACTAAAATATATTATTTTGTTTTATATTTCTATCTCTGCCAATGTGGGGTTCGGAGATGGTTCATTGTGTGCAGTCTTAACCCTTTCTTTTGTGAAGAGGTTGTTTCCGGTTTGTATTCATGGCATCCAGGCAGCCATAAGGCAAACTTATTGTTATTGAGGCTCCTCATCTGAGGCAAAGTAAATATAAAACTAGATATGAATATAGATACTTAAAAACATAAAATATAAGTACAGGCTTTGTAAATAAGTAGGATCACACAGGATCTTAACATCACATTTATCAATGTCAAGTGATTTAAAGGAAAAAGAAGAAAAGTCATACCCGAGCAATCCTTTATTCTTTAGAGGAGTGACATAGATGGCATATTCTTCTATTGCAATATTATGTTTTTTGAACGCACCATACATTGAACTTCTTGATTACATTTTATGTGGGCATATTTGTGTGAATTATTTCTTAGAGCTCGCTGCACTTCAGGAACAGTTTAGCAGTTTATCATCAAATCATTTTTTTGCTTTGGTGGTTGTCTAAATTATATCCATTTGGACAGCCACTTGCTGATGCAATACACTACAAAAATAATGATGTCATCAAGCTTTTGGAGAAGCATGGCGCTAAGATTCAGGCATGTTATACTGCCCTGTTCTCATTTGATGTAATTTGGTTTGTTTATATTTGTTAATGCTCTTATGTCATGAATGTTTGGAAATACTTTTCTATGATGAAAAGGAAAAACAAAAAAGACATGCTATCGTTTAATATGTAAATTATTCACTGGCGCTTCTGTGTATATTCATAAGATGTTTGTAAGTTCTTTATGTGTATAATGCCCTTGTTGGACCCCATAAATTTGCTAATAATTTCAGAGAAAAAGAAAAATAAAGTTGTCATGTGATGGCGCAAAGTGCTAAAAAACCTTGGCCATTGTGTGAACGGACAATACACACGTCCGCGGCATTCCGTCGGACAGAAATACATACAGAAATTCCGTGTGTTTTTACACTGTCGGAAATTTATCAAACACTTCGTGGGCTGCATAAAGCGACGTACCCATGCAGTAAACCAGCAAAGACGATCTTTCTCCGGCCTTCGTGGACCATCCTCTGTATGCCGGGATGTGGTCCCTGCAGTGCGGAAACCCCGGGCAGCAGGTCGGCATCGAGAAGAAAACAAGAAACTTACAAAAACCCCACGTGCTGCTGTAACCTTGGACTGCGAAGCAGAGAGCAATAAAAAAGGGGTTTGAAAGGGACAACTCAACGGGGCTTTTATAAACCCCTCGGGCCGGCTGGCTGTGCTTCCTCTTTCCTATTTCTTGCGGCCAAGAGGACTAGGGGGTGCATGCCCCACCCGGTCCCACTTTCTCTCTCCTGCCCTCATTAAAAAAAGAGAAAAGAGGAAACAAAAAAGGGGGGAAGGGAGATCCCTCCTCCAGTTACCCGGAGGAGGTCAAGGGGGAGGCCGCGACCCCACCCTCTCTCTCTTTCTTTTCCCTCAAATCTTATAATGCCTCCACTTGTTACGTGGAGGGACTTAATCAGCCAATTAAATGACATGTTATTAAATGGGGTTTCCCTGGAGGGACTTGTCCCATGCCCGCCCCCTCCGGGTAACCCACTCAACTCCTATAAAAGGAGGGTGTGGCGCATGAAAGAACACTTCGAAGCTTGAAGACTTGCATCTTGGATCGGAGCTTGGAGTTGGTTGAAGACTTGAAGCCCAGAACAAGACTTTTGTCCATTTGTAAAAACCCAATAAGGGTATTGTTTGCATATATATATATATATATATATATATATATCCCAATCATTAGGGATATGCCCTTGCAATCATGTAAAATATCTGCAAATTACAGAAAAATCATGTAATTGTCAATCCCAAGTTTGTGGGAAAGTTTTGTAAATTGCGGAAAAAACCTGTAATTTTCAGAAATCCTTAAAAATTACAGAAATACCTTGCATTTTTTAGAAATTGCAGCAATGTCTGAAACTTATGAAAAAACCCTTAAATTTCAGGACATTGCATAGAAGCCCTACTGCTGTCCAAAAATTGCAGGAATACTATCTAATTATCAGAAATTACGGAAATGACCCTGCAATTGCAAGAATACCCCATGTTTATGAAAATTGTGAGAATACCCTTATTCTTGAATAAGGATATTAGCCATCACCAATGTGCCCCCCCCACTGTGGGGAGCATCAACTTAATCCGATGGTCCGGGCGTGATCATATGGTGATCCAACGGTCGGATCTTGACCAAATCAAAATCAATGGTCATATCTCGATTTGGAGCGAATCCAACGGTCGGATCTTGATTAATTTAAATCTAACGATCAGATTTCAATCCGGAGCAAATCCAAGAATCGGATCTTGACTTAAAGCAAATCTAACGGTCGGATTGTGACCATATGTAAACAAATGACTCGATCACATGATTGGTGTTCACATTGGTCTTAATCGACCCGTCCTAATATAATAGATGATTATTCTGATCCAGTCTATTAGACATGACCCTCGATATCACAACGGATATTGTAGAGGTTTAGGGTTTTTTTTGGCAGTTAATCAAGAGTGTTCGGACTTTAGGCTGATATAAATTAACACCGACCACGGTTGATGAGAAAAAGTCCAACACACAAACCCTAATCATCTGATAAGCCAAACTCACAGAATTCATCATGTGCATGCTAATTAATTAGCTAAATTATGTGCTTTTTTGTTCAATAAATGAACACCTCAAGATATTTATTTAGTTATTCCGCGTGTTGTGGTAAAACAATCCTAAAATGATTATAAAGTAGCACGAAACTTAACGATCTTTTAGAAACTCTAGTATTGCAAGTGATTCATCTCATGGAGTCTGCTCCCCCTTACTTTATGGCTTAGTTTGTTCCTCCTGCTTCCTATGACTAACTGAGTGCTTTCCTATTTATAAGTCCAAGTGAATTCACCAGAAATGTTCTTTAGGGTGGGTTAGGGGTTTTGGAAAACTAGAGGGAAAATTCTACTTTCTGCGAATCCCCCAAGATTAGTTGTTTAAGAAAATAAACGGTTAAGGAAAACCTTTTGTTCCCAGAATGGGAAAATTATTTTGAAATGTTTCCTACCTTGAGACCTAGGGCAACCTTTTCCTCCTCCCCCCCCCCCCCCCCCCCAAAAAAAAAAAAAAAGAAACCGGGCTTCTATCTTATTCTCCATAGATCGCTCTCTCCCCCACTCCCCCTCTTCTCAACGTTGAGATTTAACCTTAAGCAACATAAAAATTTAACTTTTCCTGACAACTCATAACTATGAAAAAATTATTTGTTCTCTGATAATAGTTTTTAGTCTGGGAAGGAAAAAAAAATCTTTTCCCAGAGAACAAACGGTTTTCATAAACCCCTAACACACCCTGAGGTTGTTTTTAAATTTTTTCTCTTGAAATATTTAAAATGATTACACTGGAAACTAAATAGACTCATAGGTAAAGGATGGTGGTTCACCTGACAGAAATTAAGTTGACTGTTCTGATGAATGCTGATGTAGGTGATCTTTATTTATTAGCCATCAATTAGAACTTGATTTATCATATTTCAGCAATCATCAGACATAACAGTTGCCACTAGTTACCCAGTGAGTGCCTCCATTTCTAAAATATGTTATCTTGTCCTTGCCATACGATGGGTAGTCATCGTCATCGCTTTGGTGGGATCATCGCCATTGCTAGCAAGCAATAATTGCCGATGGTTATCGCCGTCTGCCATTTGCTTTGTTATAATGGCTTCAGTTATTTGTTGAGTTAGGTTATTGTTGTTCGGTAGATTGCCATTATTCAATGTTGATTGCCTTCGATTAATCAAACCACATTGTTATTGCCTTCCTTACTCCCATGGTTATATATACTGCAAACACTTAATTTAAAGTGTTTGCTCTTGTTAGTAAGAATCAATTCTAAATGGTGATACGTATGATTGCGAAATGGTCTTTCAATACAGATAGACAATACAGTGTTTTATTTCTTATTTTGGGTAAATTCTATTATCTATATGCTAGGTTGACAGTTGTTCTTGAAATTGCTCATCTTTACAGAATCAAGGATCTTTTCTTGACTATCTGATTGTTACGGCTATTTAATGATGGTGGTGGTGATAGTGCTGGCGATGTTAAAAAAGTTGGTTATTATTTCTCATTTCTCTTGTAGGTGGTTCCCATGCATGTTAAAAATGCTCGTGAAGTCCCAGAGTATGAAATTGACCCCCAGGAGCTTGATTTTACGAACAGCATTGATATAACCAAGGTGCTTGTTCACTCAACCTTCCTTTTTTCATTCTAATATTGTACAATCTATTTACTAAAAAATACACGTCGCATTTCTATCAGCATTTTGAGAAACACGCCTCTGTGGACACTGTTGGCCAGTTGCATTCATCTTGTGGAGCCGATGAAACAAGAAACAAGATAATGACATGAAACCTACAAATGCCACTCCAATTGGGCAACACATAAGACACATTTATAGAGTCATCTAAAATCCACTCCAAAAATCTTATCCTCCCCAACCAAACAGAAAAAAAAACGGGGACCAATATGATTTTGTAGACCTTGTTACCCATTTTGTCTATGTACTTGCGCATTTGACTTCTTGATGAAGTTATGCTTATTCCATTGTGCCAATTCTCTATACGTTCTTTTTTCCAACATGCCTTTACATTTTACTGTAACAGTCATGATCACTCTTTCTGGTGCATTTGCTTCCTCAGAAGTATGGTGATTCAAGCTACTAGATCTCTGGTTTTAGATAGATATGGATAATAGCTCCTTCCAAACATATTCCTAAAAGAACTTTTGGTGGTGGGATGGGACCAAATGGTGCCCCACATAATCTAATATGCAGGAAGTTACGCCAAACTACCCTTATGTATACATGCTTTGCAAAATTATGTATTAACTCAATCAAGCATTTTGAGTGGTGAACTTTGACGTGCATTGCATATTATGAATAAACATTGTTGGATGCTAGCCATTTTGCTTTATGTGATCATGCATTCAAGATTTCTTTTTCCTACATTGGCTTTTACTGAATACTGGGTACGCTTATTTATTCTTTATGCTTGATTCTTCTCCATTGATGTTATTGAACAGGACGAAAAGTTATTTTAGCTAAGGTCCTTCTAGAAGCATGTGGCGGGACATGTGAATATCTCTTAAAGAAGCATGCATGATTTTTTTTTCTTTTTGGGGGGGGGCATGGGGAGGAAGAGAAGCATGCATGAGACGCTAGGGATAATTTGTTACATCCTGTTTGTGGGAGGTTTTGCATCTTCACCAGATTTTCTTTCCAACATTTTTGGCAATTTGGCTACGATGCCACCTTTTAGTCGTGGGTATTGGATTATTATTTGGTGCGTTTTCATTGTGACATGGAGTTCTTTGTTATCATGTAATTGTAACATCTTCCTAAATGTTTATTTCATTTTTGATCTAATGCCAGTTTTAACTGACCGTTTCTCTCTTTGCATTTTTTATTCAAAATGTTATAGTGTTTGTACCTGACAATGATATATGCATATGTATGTATATGTATAAATTTACAGTTACTTTTGTACTTATCCTTCCTGCTGTTTCATTCTTGTATCAAAATTTTAGGGCACATTCCGTGTTGCATCATGGCGTGGAATTCAAGTTGCCGTGAAGGTGCTTGGAGATGATGTGATCACTGATGAGGACAAAGTGTAGGATGATTTTTTGAAGTTTAGTTTAGATTTTCATTCTCCTCTTTTTGTGTTGTTTCTTTATCTAATGTACTTGTCTGGTTGGTGTGTGTGTTTGATTTTGCAGAAAGGCATTTAGGGATGAACTTGCTTTGCTTCAGAAAATACGTCATCCAAATGTTGTCCAATTTCTGGGTGCTGTAACGCAAAGTAGTCCGTTGGTGATTGTCACTGAATACCTGCCGAAGGTTACCGGAATTTTGAACTCATGCTCTTTTTCTGTGTTTAACATGATTTGCTTGGCAGTATGCTTAGCATCATAGTCTTTTGAATTCTGATGCTGTTTTGTTATGTATAAACATGATATGCTGTACTGTACGTTTAATATCATAATCTTTCTAAACTTGAGCTCTTTTACTTGATTGTTCCTATTTTTATTATCATAGTTCCTATTGTCTGTTCGCCGTACTGAAAAAATGAGGTTGGTGTAACATCAAGTCTTCCTTTTTTATGTGACTGTATGTTTGCCTTTTTTGTACTCTCAACATCGTGTTAGAGAAATAACTCTTGACAGTTTAAAAAATTCACGTTTCCTTTTCTATGATCTTTTCTACTAGTTCTCTTGATTTGCCTGACAAGAATGTTTGGGGATATATAAATTATAAACCATCTTTTATTTATAACTTTGTTTTTGTAGGGTGTGTTATGCTTTCTGTTTTCTCCAAATTTGCTGGGATTGGCATATAGAAAGACTTTACAACATGTTAGGGGTGCATTTTTTACCTTCAAAGTTTTTTTCCTATTTATATATATGTTCCATGAAACATAGTTTGAACTACATGTCTGTAGCAAGGAAGGCAGAATCGGATCGCCCGATCTGATCGGATTTCGGGCTATGCGATCCAATCCTGAGCCAGTCTATCCCGAGTCATGACCGGGATTGGACGGTATCGGCTCGGATCGGACCCGGATCGGCTGATCTGGCGCGATCCCTACCCTTAATTATCCCCAGGCAAGTCCCACTGGGTAACATTAAGAAAAAATGAAAAGAAAGAGAAGAAGAACTGCAAACGAAGAAGAATAAGAAGAAGAGAAAAAAAGAAAAGAAAAAGAAAATACTTACTTGCCGTTGTTGCCGCCGCGTCCATGTCACCTTGCCACCTGCCGCTGACATCGCGGTCACCATCTGCCGTCGGTGTCGCCGCTATTGGCCACCTTGTTCTCCACTGGCCACATTGTCCTCGTTCTGCTCCACGGCCTCACCTGCAGGGCTGCATAAAGAGGAGAAGAAAAGAAAGTCCCGGAACCGGAAGAACAGAAGGTAAAGGTATAAAATTATATAAAACCCCTTAAAATGAATAGTATTTATATTATTTAACAAGGGGTTTTATATAACATTTACAGGGGTTGTTACCTGGAACATAGGTGGGCTCGGTCAGGATCGGCTGGGGATCGGCTCGGATCGGCTGATCCAACCGACCCAGATCGGTTTTTGACCCAGCGATCTGAGTCCGATCCCCGATTTTGCCATCCTTGGTTTGTAGTGGGGAAGTAGCTACTTGGTCATACTTAAACATCCTTGGTATCTTTTGCAAATATTTTTTAGATATCGATTCCTCCATTTCATTTCTTTCTCACTAAAAGCTACATTGCAAATTTTTAAAGGCTACTTTTGCTCAAAAAGCAGCTAAAGATGTATCTTTATGGAATGGCTATGAGTTTTTTGTGGAAAATTATATCTATACCCCTTAAACCTTTCAAAATTACATCTATATCCCCACCTTTATCGTATTTACCGCAATACCTTTATCGTATTTGTTCTCGTGAAAGAGATTCTATAAAATCATGGTTGATGTTAAAGTGTGTGCCATGCAGAAGTGGAACATATAGTTAACTGCCCAAATCAAAAGAATATTGTATCCTAAAGAGATTTACTTTGAAATGTTTGTTTTTAAACTGAGCTGTCTGACTGATCAAAAATCTAACAATGACCTAATTTGATACCCTAAAGGGGGTAGTAGTGGAAGCAATGTTATTGCCAGTGGATGTGATGCTGACATGTTCTTTCTCTTTTGGGAGATATTCAGGGTGATCTTTGTCAATATCTAAATAAGAAGGGAGCCCTGAAGCCAGCAATTGCAGTAAGATTTGCTCTTGATATTGCAAGGTCAGTATACCATATCAAGTGACTGATTTGCTGCTACCAAATTCTGTACTTTTTGTGGTTTTTGAGCTTTTAAACTGATTTTATAGCAGTATCATCTCTCTTTCTCTCTCTTCCCCCCCCTGAAAGTGTATAGTACCAAAGAGTTCATTAATGGACAAAAAGAGTACTGCTGTACTGCTTGCCTGCTGAAACACATATTTTAGTATCCTGAATAGAATATTGTTTTTCAGTATGTTGAATTAACGAGTGACTTTATGTATGTTGATTTAATGAACACTGACATCACTTTTCCAGAGGTATGAATTATCTACATGAGCATAAGCCTGAAGCTATCATCCATCGTGATCTTGAGCCTTCGTAAGTGATCTTACATGGCAATCCAACTTCTCTGTAGAATCCCTTCCATTTTTTAAATTTCCATTGAGTATCGTAATTTCTCTATTCTAACAAGTGATAAAATTATTACCTGAATAGTCTGAAATTGTTTGGATATTCTTACATTGCCAATGCGAGTAAGATAACAGAAACATCTTGCGGGATGATTCGGGGCATCTGAAAGTTGCAGACTTTGGAGTCAGCAAATTTCTTAGAAAAGCAAATACTGTTAGAGAGGATAGGCCATTGACATGCCAAGATACCTCTTGTAAGATTACTGATAGCCTTTCATATGTTATTTTATTTTATTTATGTTTATGATGCCTCTGCAATTTACTTGCAAACTGTTTGTTGATTTTGTCAAAAAACTTGGTGGATTCAAAATGCTTCTTTTCTTCCTTTTTCATTATCTTACTTGGGCTTGAAGTTTGCTGTGATATGTGTTAACTTATGTTGTTCAAATGAACTGATTTTTCCTTCAAAAATTTTTTAATAGTGTTGAAGGGCACTTTCAGTATTTTCAGGGCTTCTATTTTCACTAATTTCGTGTATTTTGTTTTTGGTGGGGATATTCCTGCTTGATGTTGGGTAAACCTTGAGAGACAGGGCATAGGTGACTTGCCTCTAAATATTCCAGCCTGAAGCTGGTTTGAACACACAATTTACACTTCTTGAGTGACATGCATTTTTATATTGGGAAAATTACCCCTATACCCCTGAAATCTTTCAAAATTACCTCTATACCCCACCTTTATGGTATTTCCCATAATACTTCTTAAATCTTTATGAGGGTCGCACCGTACCCCTGTCGTCAATCGTCATCGATCCGTCACAATCAATAACTCAAGGGGGTTAGACGGGAGGAGATTACTAACCTACCCTTAACTCTCTCTCTCTCTCTCTCTCTCTTCTTGGGTATCACAATAGAGAATAGAGAGGGGTGAGGTGGCTGCGGCGGTGGCCGCCGGCAGCACCGCAGTGCACCACCGGCAGCCCTCCTCTCTCTCTCTCTCTAGGGACGCAGGGAATGCCATCCGCCCACCTCTCTGCCAGTCTCCCTCTCCCCCCCTCCTGTCACCCTCCTTCACCGCACGCAACGGCCCACCCCCTCTCTCTCACTCTGGCTTGAAGTTTTGGATACTACAATTCGAGGAAGAGGAGGATCCCTTTTGGCCGGTGGACTTATCCCCTGACCATCAGCACACCACCAACCATTGGAATGTTGGCCGGGGAGGCAGAGTCGAAGGTGTTGCTGCCAGTGGCAGCTGTGGCATCGTTGGTGGGGGAGACCACGATGTGCTTGCCAGAGGACCGACCGAAGGCCCTCATGGGGATCACGAACGCCCACGCCCAACATTGCCGCTTGCGGGGCGTACTGTTTTCGACTCCGCCACTGCCGGCCCAGCAGGAGCTACCGCCAGGAGGAGCCGAGCACTGTTGCTCAGATCGTCGGAGTGCCAGTAGGACAAGGATGAGAACCTAGCAAAGACGTCGCCGCATCGGACCTTGTGCGGTGGCGGCGGCTCTTGGTCCTCGCCCGGGACCCGTGGGTGGGTTGCCTCGCCAAGCCCCATCGTGGAGATCTTGTCTAGAACCGCCACGTTTGTGTCCCACACCAGCAGGTGCATCCCCCTTCCCCATGCCCACCCCACGCTTTGGTGTCCAAATGCACGGGGCCACAACCCTCCGAGCCCCAACTACGGCGCCACCCTCCCCTCTCTTTCGGACACCTCCCTCCACCCCCCACCAACGTGGACAGCGGCGCCCTGTTCCGTTCATCTGCATCTGCTTCACCTTGCAAACCCCTCATCATGTGTGTGTGTGTGCGCGCACGCGCATATAACATGTCTAGTTAAGCCATTTAGAGCATCCATGTATAGGAAATCGACAACCAGGGGCTCAATAACCCCCAGAAAGCACCGACTCCTTGAGCTTGGAGGAGGCATATGATGAGGACCTACGGTCAAACACCTTGAGACGCCATGATCCACCATGGCCACCTCCGTCCATTTTCTCTGGTGACAACTCTGGCAGTGTCACGTCGCCATCCAGAAGCTGCACGACTTGCCGCATGGTCGGCCTCGCGGAGGGCAAAGGGTTGCACCAGTGCAGCACCAGCACCATCGCCAGTGCCAGCTCCCTCTCCTCGTACTCACGCACCTTCACGCCTGGGGTCGGCAGCTTCCGACTGCCGCTGCCCTCTCTCGCTTTCAACCACCTCTCTCTGTCCTCCCAGTCTCGCCAGTGCCAGAGAGGGCCGTTGCTGCAAATTCTCTCTCTCTCTCTCTCTCTCTATATATATATATATATATCAAGGAAGGCGCTTTCGGTGTCGATTTTTTTGAGTCTGAAATCGAAATCGTTTCGGTTTCGGTTTCGGCCCGATACCAAATGAAATATTGTTTTTTTGCCAACTGAAGGAGTTTCGGTTTGTCCGATTTCAACCGGTAGGTTTCGGATCGTTCCGGTCCGAAACCGATATGTTTCGATCTCTTAACTTGAGTTGCGATGCCCCTGAGGTTACATCTTGTGTAAACAGCAGTAACTCACCGATTTCAGGGCTATAGGGGTAATTTTCCCTTTTCTATTTTGGTTCATCAGTGATTTCTTATGGTATATTTTTCAGTGCCTGAAGATTGTTAAAACCTTGTCACTAGTTTGCTAGACATTTGTTGAATGTTAATAAGCTTACATTACTACCCCTCAACCATATCCTCTCGTTGCATCCTTTTTCCTAATATGCGTTGGACATTGAAGTATTTGCATATATATATATATATATATATATTATGTCATAGTCATGTTGTCAACGGCTATAGTAGCTGTCTCATCACCTTGTCAAATGGAATAAGGTGCGACCATATGATGCACTTCTGCATCAATGTTAAGAACTAAGGAATGCGGGCATGCTAGCAATTGCTTTCTAGAACTAGGGATTCCTTTTAAAGGACTTGAGAGTACGAAGTGGGAACGGGACTAGTAATGAGAACAAGATGGAATAAGGGAGCAAAGAATATCTTATAGTTTATAGTTCTAATTTGGGATTTTTGCAGATAAACTATTGTTAAAAGTGAATCGGTAAAAATATCATTCATGAAAACGTATTAACAGGCATATCATTATGTTAACCACGTGTTGCAAAAATGTCATCGTCGTAACTGTTTGTTACCATCCGTTAACTTAACCATGGTTACTTTTAACTGGACCCGTGAAAAGAGAATAATACCCTTAATTAAAATAAAATAAAATAAAAAACTCATCTCGCTCCCAACCCCATCTCCCTTCTTGTACTGCCCCCTTCCTCCCTCTGGAACCCCCCCCTCCCCCGCGCCTGGCCATGCAAGCTCCACTCCCCTTGCCATTGTCCTTCCCTCCCATCGAAACCCCCCTGCAACTCCCCTCCCCTCCCTCGCTGGAACCCCCGTCCCCCCTACGACTCCCCTCCCCTCCCTCCTGTTGGACCCCCCTGCGACTTCCCTCCCCTCCTTCTTGCAGGAATAAACACCCCCCCTACCAACAACTTCCCTCTTCTCCCTGCTAGAACCCTCCTGTGATTCCCCTCCCCTCCCCTCCCCTCCTGCTGAAACCCCCCTTGTGACTCCTCTCCCCTCCCTCTCGGAACCTCCCCTCCCCCTGCGACCTCCCCGGATCCCCCTGCAACACCCCGCTGGAACCCTTCCCCCCCTCCTCGACCCCCAACACTAGGGAGCAATTGATGTTGAAGGCGAATCAGAGGAGCACACCCTGTAGGTCGATGGCAGAGCCCTCGAGTGATGGCGGCGAGGAAGGGACCGGGTGGGAGGGAGAAGTCTCCTCCGACGCCTTCCTCTCTCTCTGTCTCTCTCCTCTCTCAGTAGGTCTCTCTCTCATCTCTCTCTTGTAAGAGTGGGGAATTTGGGAATGTAAGAGGGCTATTTTTGTCATTCAATGACCAACTAACGGGAATATTAGAATCTTTGTGGAATATTTGCCTTCGTGTCGACGAAAGTTAACTGCGATGACATTTTTGCAAGATTTAAAAGTAATCATATGCCTGTTAATGCGTTTCCAAAAATGATATTTTTGTCAATTCACTTTTAACAATGGTTTATATGCAAAATTCCCTTCTAATTTTCTTTGGGAACAAGAGCACTTGGAATGAGATCAATTGCAAGATAAGTGAATCCTGCTTGACGACTTGATTTTTAGAAACACAATGAGAATGGAAGCGGTAATGGGAAGAAGATGGAGAGTGGAAGTGAGGAATATCTTCTAGTTCATAGTTCTCTTTATTTTTGAGGGGAGGGGGGCTGGGGGGGGAGCAGGAGTTGGAACAGGAAGTGGGAGTGGTTTTGGGAGCACTAATGATAAAATGACTTAATGAGTGAATCCTACTTTTTAAGGACTTGTCCATCTTGTTGGACGAAAAAACTTTTCAAGTGTTTGCATAAAAATGTTTAAGAAGGAACCAAGTAATTACAATTACTTGATTAATAGAATTGTTTGTGCATCATGCAACTTGAATTTTGGGGCTTGTCACCCTCTTACACTTGTACATTTTGCCAACTTTTCATTTGAATGGAATTTGTGGTACTATCCACTTCCAACAAACATCATGCAACTAGTAGAGATGGTGTATAGAATTCCTTCGATGGTTTTTGTTCAGTGTTTGGAGCTTGATGGTCCAATCATCATGCAATTATCATTTAATTTATTCTGGACATAAAACAGTTGAAAGTCTGTTATAATAATGTTATTCCTTGACCGCACTCGCATGGTCCTTGCCATGCAGAAGCTAGCTTATGTGGCAAGCCCAAAGTGAATATGTTCACTTGTCTACTCAGATTTGAGAATTCTGAGGTGCCTTCTCTGTAGAAGATAAACAGAAGAGGAAAAGAAGAGGAAAAATGACTATTTTTTTCACTTTCTATTGTTATTGTTCTCATTTAAATTCTCCCTTATATCTCTTGATGAAGCATTTTTTCATTAAAATTTGTTTCGGATTTTCACTTAATTAATCTATTTTAAAGATGACTGTACAATTGATTATTTGAAAAAACATGTGCAGAAATGGTCACTTGACATAGTATGCAGACATGTTAGGCACAAGGCCATGTGTCCAGCCTGCTTTTTTTTTTAAAAAAAATGGATTTTTAGTTTTAAGCCCCTAAATTCTTTCAAAATTAGAAAAAAAATCCCTAATCCATCTATTTAGCCAAAAGGCTCCAAAATCTTCTTCGTTACATAAAAAGCCCCTGCCGTCTCTCATCGTGAGGTAAGGTCTGGTTAGGCTAACCTAACCATGGTCTAGCAGAATTAGGGGAGAGAAAAAGACTATAATACCCCCACCCAATATAGAGACAAAGAGATAGAGAGAGAGAGAGCAGAGAGGAGGGCGTCGGAGGGGGAACCCCTCCCTCCCGACACCGGCATTCCCCCCACCCCATAGAGAGAACGGAGGGGAGAGCTATGGGGGAGAGGAGGGGAGGGTGCCAAAGAGGGAGACTGGTGGCCGGAGAAGGGGAGGGCGGCGGCAGGTTGGTGGAGCTTGCATGGGTAACATCGGCGCCAAGGTAAGCCGGCCGCAATGCCGTCGTGTACATCCACGCCCGGCCAACGCAGTTGTCTTTGGCAAGGATTTAGTTTGCCGTCTTACTTAAATCCCGTCAAACCCATTATCTTCCCTGCGCTTAATCCACATCCATATCAGCACCTGAATCTGGGGGATCTGTCGGCGATGGCGTAGGGGGAGCAGGTGTTGGTCGACGACGGTGTGCGGGCAACGGAGGGGCGACGGGAGGAGGGGTCTATGCAGGCAGGCAGGGTGGTTGTTGGACTGGCCAAGCGCTCTTGCAAGGGGCACATGCCGTCTGGGTAAGGGGGAGATAGAGGTGCTGGGGGTGTGTTGGCAATCTGGGTGGTGGGAGAGAGATGCATGGGGTGGTGGGCGTTTGGGTGGGGGGGGAGAGAGAGAGATGTAGGGCGCGGCGGGCGTCTGGGTGGGGGGGGGGGGAGCCCCAGACGACGTTGTGGAGGTGGGGATCCCGCTCCACCTTCTTCTCCCTTGCTGGCATCCCGCAGATGGGCCAAGTGGCGAAGTCAGCGATGGTGCGGGCATAGAACGCCTTCTCTGTCTTCAGTGTTAGGTCGAGGAGCGGTGTGTCGTCTTCAACCTGCGGCATGATGTGCATGGCTGCGCTCAGGCTGTTCTGTGCCGGGTGACAACGGTGTGTCATCTTCAACCTGCGGCAGGATTCATTTTTAGTGACATATACGACATGGGTGACGGCGGCAGCTTGAGGGAGGTGTACGCGTGCCGGGGAGGCCAGGGCGTGCTCCTCCTCAACGGCGTGTATGACGGTGAGGGGAGGCATGTGCTCATGTGCCGAGAGAGGGAGGGAGAAGGGGAGGAGGTGAGGAGCGGCACCCCAGCAGTAGCAGCCCCCATCCCCGGCCGTGTCTCCCCTGGGGGAAGAGAAAGAGAGAGAGTGCCCACAGAGAGAGAGAGCATGAGGCTTTTTACTAAGGATTTGAAGGTTTTGAGGACTTTTAGCTAAATAGATGGATAGGGGGGGACTTTTTTTTTTTTCTAATTTCAATAGAATTATGGACTTAAAACCAAAAAATCCCCCAAAAAAATTCTGCCAAGAACAAAGTGTCAAGCACAAGGCCATGTATCTGACAGTGTTTTTTCTAATTACTTCCGCCAGCAGTCTGCAATCCTGCCTCCAGTGGTCAAATGCATCCCCATACTCACAGCCACCCACGCCCACAGCTGCTGTGGCCATCCTAAACAGTGCTGACCATGGCCGTCCATTCTTTTCCACCTATTTATTCCTTTCTCCCTCTCATCGTCTGCTTACCTGCAACCACCATTCCGATCCTGCTTGGAGCTCATATGACAGCTTGGTGTGCAACCAACTACCCTGATAGCTTCCCATCCCCACCTTCATCATGTTCTTCTGCTGCTGTATTGGTCTTCTGTGTCTGATATCATCTCTCTCATCCCGCTGCCGGAGTTTTCTTCTCCTTCTGCCACTGTGCCCATTAGCTGCCAACTACAGGCAGCCCACAGCTGCCACTGGTCAAGCATTCCCATAGTGCTACCACTCATCAATTTTTCCCTTGCCAACTTGCTGTGATGATTTCTTCTTGCAGTTGGAAATCCATCGCTGCTTCTACTCATTCCATTCTCTCTCATAAGCAGGAGACTTGGACAAATCCTAATCTAGTTGGGTTAGAGAAAGATAACAGCCAGTGTTAGCAATACCAATGCTGACTTAAAGTTAGCAATGCCACTGCCAATTTCAGCGGTGATACTGCTGACATTATGGTTTTTCCCCCCCTCAAAAAGTGAAAAGCAGTTGAATATGTGGCTTTTAGATACCGAGCCATTCATATGCTACCTGGCTTGCCTATATAACATGTTGGATGACTATTCTTGCAAATATTTTGCAGGATGATTAATTTAATAAATCACAATTAACGTGGGTAATAAATATACATTTCTTTTGATTGCTTTGGCCCTTTCATACCCATTTTTTCTCACTTTTTCGCACATGTCCTGGTGTCTTAGAATCTAAATTTGTAAGTGCCATCTGTTAATGTTGTATTAAATTAGAGTGGAGGAATTGAGGGTACACAATGTTTCTGGAATCACTTCATAATCGACATTTCTGTCCATCTATCTAGCATTTCTAACGTCCAATAGAAGATCAAAGCATATACAAAGTAATCAAGAACCACTTGACCCGACATCTAACATAGCGAAATAGTGAATAGTGGAAGATTGTATAAGTTATCTATCATTCATTCATTCATAAAAGTATAATGCTATGCTAGGCTTCACCTAGATGCCTTGCGTTGTCATCTTTGAGCAAGGCTTAAATCACCTTGCATAAGCAGCATATAGGTATCTTCCTCCCCAACCCTTTCAATTTATTGTTTCTCTCTCTAGTCTTTTCTAGAGAGAGAGGCTTTGGGGATGGAGAGGGGGCTCGAGGCTAACCACTTCCTCGCGGGGGGCGGTGGACCTCGTCGGAGGGAGGTTTTTGGCAGGGGAGGGGGTCCTGGACCCATCTGCTTTCGTTGTTTGCAGAGGGGACACCTGTAGAGGTCCTGTAGGCTTCCCACAGGGGGTCCTTGGTCGGAGACAGGAGGGGTGAGGGGTGGTAGATTCTATGTTGAGGTGGTGAAGCAGAGGCCGGTGGCTCAACCCCCACCGGTGACATGCGACCCTCTGCACCTTGGTGGGCTCTCCATGGAGAGCATGACCGAGCACTTAGAGTGGCTTGACAGGTGCATATGGATCTCCCCCCTCCACGACGGCTTGGACGCGGACACGACGAACGAGTGGCTGGATCGCTGTTGGGGGGCTAGTTGCCCTTGGGTCGTCTTGATGATGCTTGGGAATGGTCTTCTAGCCATTGCGACCAGGGCGCAGGGAGTGAAGGAGGCAGCCGATGTAGGAGTCCTGGTCGGCGAAGGCATTGTCCGCCGGATTCAGAGATGGACCTTTGAATGTGGAATTTTCTCCACCCCGGAGAGGTCCGCTTGTTGGGTCAGGTTTGCAGGGGTGCCACTGTGCCTATGTGATGACGTCAGTATCAGTTTCTTGACGAAACCGTTTGGAGAAATGGAGGTTGGTACTGTGCGGGTCGTTCCAAACTGTCGAGTGAATATGGTGGAGGCCATCATCGCCGCTCCAAGTGCTCTCCAGGCCCCCCTGGCGATTGTTTTCTCCCTCGGACGCTGGGAGGTTGTTGTTCGGGTGATCGTTGGCGAGCCCATGTCGGAGGAAGAGGGGCGGCGACAGGTGCTCTTAGGGTGACCACCGCCCAGTCCAGAGGTAGGGGACGACCTCTTGGCGGGCGTTTAATTTTCGAACGGTTCCTCTGCCCGCGTTGGGTCGGGCGGGCCTGGGTTGGGGGTTTTTGGGCCGGGCGGGTGTTCTAGTGCTGCACTGAGTGGGTGGGCCAGCTCAACAGGGCCATTGTTGTGGGGCCCGATTTCTGACCCGATAACCCACAACTTACTAACCTGATTGACGCACCGGTCTCTCTTGGCTGTCCTCTTGGGCCTGCTCCGACGGCCTCTACTCTTCGTAGCCTCAGTCATCGAGACGGGAAGCGCCTGCAGTCGTTCGCCAGCGCCTCGCCGCCGGTGGTCTTCCATCTGAGCTCTGGCCACCATCGCCGTGATGGGAATTGTCCTCTCTCGGCCTTAGGGGTGACGGGGGACCGGCCTGTGGGTAGCCACCCCGGTCTAGGTCCCAGCATGTGCGGTCATCGTCGGAGCTGCTAACTGGGGACTTGGAGGAGCCCAAACGTTCTTGCTCAGCTGGGCCTCTCCTCTCCCGTGTCAGCAGGCGGCGAAGGAGGCCTCCAGTGGGTCTAGCTCAGAGGGGCAGATCCGGCCGACTGGGGCTGCCAGTCAATTGGGGGTGGCGCAGCCTGATTCTAGCCGGGGCCCTCTCACAGTTGTTATAGGGGCCCTGTGTCTCTGGCAGGGGGGCCCGTCTGCAGCCCCAACGTCATCTTGTCCCGCTGAGGTAGGAGAGGATGCTTTCTGTCATTGCTCACCTGCGCTTGGTGACCAGCAGGAATTGGTGTAGAGCCTTGCACTGCCATCGCTTGGGGAGGAGGTTGGGTTGGAGGGGGTGGAAGTTATCTCGGAGGTTTCGGGGCGGGTGTAGCCCTTATTGCTGTAAGTGTGGAGCAGAAGGGGGGTTCCTACTTGGGGAAGGAGGCAGCGAGGGAGATGGTGGGGATCGTTGAAAAAATTACTATAGAGTAGGTGAAGGAGTTGGCACTCAAGGTGGGGATTTCATTTGAAGCCGGTGCAGACAAAGATGTGTAATGTGCGTTCACCAAGATCAGTAAGAGGTGGTGTGCTACTATCTTGTAGGCAAAGGGGTCGCAGTAGAGAGGGGCTAGGGAGGGGGAGGGGGGTAAGGAGGAGAGGAGTTTCCCAATGTTCTCATGAGGATTGTCTCATGAAACGTGAGGAGGTTAGGGGACGGGGAGAAGAAGAGGGCAATGAAGGAGCTGATTAGGAGGTGTAAGATTGACATCCTTTGCATCAAAGAGACAAAGTGTGAAGGAGATGGTGAATCTCTGATGAGAGAGTTAGGGGGTGCTAGACTTACTATGAGAGCGGTGTCTCCGGCGGTGGGCAGGTCCTGGGAGATCATGATCCTATGGAACCATTTTGATGTCAATGAGGTGGTACTGGACAGACAGGTTAGCAGGTGGGTTATCTCCTTACACCTCAGTAATGTGAGGGATGGCTTCTCTTAGGACTTCACCGGAGTGTCTGGCCCACAAAATAGGGAGGAGAAGCGGCTCCTGTGGGAGGACTTGGCCAATCATCACCGATCTTCGGGCATGCCTTGGTGTGTAGGTGGAGATTTCAACGTGGTGGCTACCCCTTGGGAGAGGATGGGGGAGAATGCCCATGCAATGGGCATGGAGGACTTCTCTGCCTTCATCGAGGAGGCAACTTTGGTGGGCATCGGCATGATACATGGTCAGTTCACTTGGTCCAATATGAGAGCCAATGCTTCTTGCTCCAACCAATTAGACAGATTCTTGGTTTTTGTGGATCCAGCCAATTAGACAGATTCTTGGTTTTTGTGGATCCAGCCAATTAGACAGATTCTTGGTTTTTGTGGATTGGGAGGACCACTTTTCCCATGTGCAGGTTTTTCTTTTGGCCAGATCTGTCAGATCACAAGCCCATTCTGTTGAAGACCAGCCGTCTGCAGGATATGAGTGTCAACTTCAGATTAGAGTAGTTCTGGCTCAGGGAGGCAGATTTCATGGACACGGTCAGGGGAGCATGGACTTCACAGGTTACTAGTAGATGTGCCATGGCTATGCTGGTGTTGAAGCTGAGGCACACTGCCCAGGTCTTCAAGGCTTGGGGGTTGACAAAACCATCACTAGAAGGACAACAAAGGACATGTTCTTCGTTAGATAGAGGCTTTGGACTGTTTGGAGGAGGCGAGACTTTTTGAGACAGGTGATAGGAGTCTTTAGGATTCTCTCAGGGGCCAGTTTGATGAGATCCTCTCTAGGGAGGAAATTTACTGGAGGCCAAGATCGAGGGACAGATGGATCAAAGAGGGGGATAGGAATACAACCTATTTCTAGTGCATTGCCTAAGCAAGGAGAGTTAACACCATCAGTTGCATTAGGGTGGGGGAGCTCTTTGTGTCTTCGGATGAGCATATCAGGAGGTTGGCAAGGGACTACTACTCCAGGTTGTTTACAGGGGAGGACCACTTCAGGTTGAGGATTGTAGATGATCTCCTTCCCCAGATATCACCTGAGGAGAGGGATGCTCTCTCCCAGAGTTTTTCAGAGGAGGAGATTCGTTAGACAATTTTCTCTCTTGTAAGGGATAGAGCTCCAAGGCCGGATGATTTCTTGCTGGTCTTCTTCCAGAAGTGTTGGGACGTCATCAAAGTTGAGCTTATGGTAGCTGTGAGGGAGTTCCAGGAGGGGGGGCGCATTTGGAGGATATCGACAAAACCTTCATGTTCCTTATTCCTAAGAAGTAAAGAGCCCAAGATTTTCGAGATTTTAGGCCCATTAGTCTGGTGAATGGCACCTACAAGATTATCACCAAGTTACTGGCAGGGAGGTTGGATAGAGTTATGAACAGAGTAATCAACTGTTTCCAGGGAGCTTTCATCAGGGGGAGACATGTCCAAGATAATTTTTTGGTGGCTCATGAGTGCTTATTTGCCATGAAGACTCAGAAGAGGAAAGGAGTAGTCCTTAAGCTAGATTTCGAGAAGGCCTATGATAGGGTCAATTAGTCATGCTTATTTGTTGTGTTGGAGAAGATGGGTTTTAGGGATAGGTGGTGTGGCTAGATCTAGGCTTATATTTCATCAGCTTCTTTTGTTGTCCTTATCAATGGGAAGCCTACTCCTCTTTTCCACAGTGGCAGGGGACTCTAGCTAGATCCTATATCTTCTCTCCTTTTTGTGCTGGTGGCTCATGTGTCGAGTGGGGTGTGGCTGAGAGCAGAGGTTTCAGGTCTGATCAGGGGTTTCCAGGTTGGGAGAGGAGATCCCTCAGTCACTCACTTGTAGTATGCCAATGACACTATCCTGTTCTTGGAAGAGGACGAGTAGCAATTGTATGTGGCTAGATATTTGCTGGAATTGCTTGAGGAGCTCACGGGTCTCAAAGTTAACTTCAACAAGAACAGGTTTGTTGGGGTTAACATCGAGGATTTGACTCTTCAGAGAGCGGCGTGCATTCTGGGCTGCCACGTAGAAGCTTTCGTTATCTCCTACTTGGGTCTCCCTCTGACCCCAGGTGCTCTTCGGTGTGCAGATTGGTTACCCATCTTACAGAGATATGAGTCTAGACTGGCTGGTTGGAAGGCTAGACTACTATCCTATGGGGGCAGATTAGTTTTATTCAGATCAGTCTTGGACAACTTACCAGTTTACTTCCTCTTCGTGTTTTGGATCGCGAAGTCAGTAGGGAAGAAGATTGAGTCTATTCAGGGAGATTCTTTTGACATAAGAGTGGGGGGAGATGCAGGGGTTAGCATGATATCAAATGGGGAAGGGTGGTTGCTAGCAAGGTACAGAGAGGCCTGGGGATCAAATATGTGAGAGATTTTAATTTGGCTCTCTTGTGCAAGTGGTTATGGAGGTTAGGGACATGAGATGATAGTTTGTGGGCGCAGGTTATTAGACAGAGATATTTTGGCATGAGGAGAGTCTGAGACTTGGACACATCAGCTCACGATTGGGCTTCATCGATTTGGCACGACATTTTGACCTACAGGGATATTATCTCCTCTGACGTGTGGGTCCGACTAGGGAAAGGTAACCAATGCCTTTCTGGAAGGACAAATGATGTGGCGATTTCACGCTAAAGGATTCTTTTCCATCCCTTTTTGCTGTTGTAGCTGACTCTTTGGGGTCAGCTGCCCGGGCTTTTGAATCCCACCTTTCCAGAGGCACCTGGACGTCCATCTTCAAGAGGGACCTCAGGATCGACAAGATGGAGTAGCTTCAGGACCTATTACGCTTCCTCCTCGCCTACGCTCCACGCTCAGACAGGGAGGGTGCGTGGTGGTGGAGGTGGGGTAGGGATAGGGCCTTCTTGGTGAGGTCTGCTTACTCCTTGATCGCTGACGGTGAGATGCCCCACAGTCTCGCCCCTCATGTGTGAAGGTCGCGGAGTCCACTGAAGGTGAAGCTCCTCACTTGGAGGATTTCTCACGGGAGGTTGTCCACTTGAGACAGGTTACTTTAGCTCCTTCTGAGTATCCAACCGACTTGCTGCCTTTGTGGACCGGTGGACGAGACCCTAGATTACTTGTTTGTAGGTTGTGCTTGCTCACAGGAGGTGTGGCAGGGGCTCGCTAGGAAAGCCCGGTGTGTCGTGGGCCCACAGAGAGAAGTGCATCTCTTCATCATGTCTTGGGAGAGGAGGTGCCCAGTTAGAGGGGATAGTATTGTGTGGTGGTTGATCCTACACGCCACTCTTTGGTCTTTGTGGGGTGAACTTAACAATAGGATCTTTATGAGGGAGGCTAGAGTTGAGGACTCTCTTGTTTCTTTTATTTGTGACAAAGTGAGAGAATGGGCGGAGCTGATTTGTGATGTGAATTCCCTTTAACTCCCCTCTTTTTGTGTTGCTGGGGGGTTAGAGTGCCCCACGCTATCTTGATGTGTCTTTGTATAGGTTTTTTTGGGAAGCCCACTGCTTATACTTGTACATCCCTCTTTTTACATTTAATACACTAGTGGTACTACCCACTTTCAAAAAAAAAGAGGGAAAATTACCCTATACCCCTAAAATCTTATGAAATTACCCCTATATCCCTACCTTTATCGCATTTACCGTAATACCCTTAAATCTTTAAGAAAAGATCCATTGTGTCCCTATCCGTCCCTATCCTTAAAATAGAAAATTACCCCTATACGTTTGTGAAGGGGCACAATGGCTATTTTCTTAAGGATTTCAGGGGTATTACGGTAAATATGATAACAATAGAGATATAGGGATAATTTTGAATGATTTCATGTGTATAAGGGTAATTTTCCCCCCCCCTCCCCCACCCCAAAAAAAAAAAAAAAAAAAAACCTTTTACATGTTCCTCCCACCCAACCCTCAATTCATTCTCAATCTTCCTGCCACCCTATCTCTACCTTTAGCATCCCCTGTGGGAGGATGTTGGGCTGCTGCAAGGCCCATCAACATTCAATAGCAGCAGTTATGGGCCGATGCAGTGGAACATTAATAAAGGTGCGGGTGTTGCAAGCAGATGGACTGATGCAGGCTAGCTTGGGGATTTTGGTTGTGTGATTGCCAGTGGTGACCAGCACAACAACAGAGGTCAGGGAGATGTCAGTGATGATGGTGGTGGAGAGGGAGCAGGAAGCAAAGGTGGGAAGGGTTGAGGAAGTGGGAAGACTGGCAGATGGCACTAGAGGAAGCAAGGATGGCAGTATCGGTTTCGGTACCGGTTTCGGCCGATACCGAAACCAATACGTACCGGTTTCGATACCGGTTTCGGTTTCGGCCGAAACCAATTGAAACCATTCAAAAAATTAAAAAAATTAGTGATCCTCTCTGGTTTCGGCCGAAACCGTCCGGTTTCGGACCGAAACAGGTCAGTTTCGGCCGAAACCATTAAAAAAGTATTCTTTTTAGGTATCGGACCTGCTACAGTGTTGGGGTCCGGTTTCGGATCGGTATCGGCCGATACTACCAACCATGGGAGGAAGTGGCTGGGTAGGAAGGCATGGGACGAAGGCAAGGAATGTAGTTGGCCCAGTCAGTAGTAGTCAAGTGAGGTTACATTGGCTGCAACTGAGGGATATAGGAATCTTGCCTATTGCATGATCTGCTGAAGATGTTTTCATCTCATAAACCAGTATCCAATAACATTCTACCCAAACATTGTTGCGCTTTCATCTACCCTCTGGAAGATTACAGATCCTTCAATCAAACTTTGTTCCTTGCCTCTTTAACTAGTCTAAATATGACACTTGGATTTGATGCTAGGCCAGGTTGACTATTAAGTGGATATGCGATCCAGACCCACATCATATCTACTGACTATCGGGTAATTTAGATCTGTTTTGGATTGGATTTGTTATCATGCTTGTTTAAAATCCCCCCGAAACCCAGCCCATTTCACCTCTACCTAATTATTTTGCCAACTTTTTGTGTAGCTAGACATGGACCACATACAACCCTAGTACAAAAAAAAAAAAGAATACCGAGTGTTATGAACATTATTAAGGGGATGCCTAGCAGCCTGGTGCTATGCTCAACTTGACACACATTGGTGTGTGTTATTGCCTTGTCCGGTGCACTGTCTGGTGTCTGCCTTAAAACGAAAGTAGACACCTTTTTCAACGGTTTCTCTGTAATTAATCTACTAACTACTCGGTTGGCAGTTTCGGCCGAAACCGATACGTTTCGGCCGAAATCGATACGTTTCGGCCGAAACGTATCGGTTTCGGCCAGACCCGATACGAAAACTAGGGTGATCACTGTAGCTTCAACGAAACGGTATAAGTGTATCGGTTTCGGGCGAAACCCCCGTGAACTTGAGTCCCCCCCCCCACCTGATCGTTCTCAGCCAAAAACCGCAGCCTCAGCCGAAACCCTCTGCGGCTCTGCCTGCGTTGCTGCCTGCCGGCCCTGCCCTGTCGCTGCTATTGCTGCCTCGGCGACGCCGCCGAGGCCTGCTACTGCTGCTGCGCCCGCGCGCCCGCAGGGGGTGGCCGCTGCGAGCCTGCTGCTGCTGCTGTTGCGCCCGCAGGTGGTGGCTGCTGCGAGCTGCTGCGACTGCTGGAGGTGGACAGGAAGCCAGCTGCACCTGTGGGACTAGGGTCCAGGGAGAGGGAGCTGCGTTGGCCAACTTGAAGGATCATTCATCAAGGAGGATAAAATTTTGACTGTCATAATTTAGGGTTTGATTGTTTTGTTTTAGGTTATTTTGATTGTCATAATTTAGGGTTTGATTATTTTGTTGTGTTATTGACGAATGGGTCAAAATTTTGGGGTGAGCAAGGAGGGTAATAGCTAATGAAGCCCTAATTACTTCATAAAAATTCGGGCTTTTGTCTAATTCGAGTTTCTTAGCCACAATTGAAGGTTAATTAAGTTTCATTGACGAATTTGGAGTGGGATCATGCTGGGATTATATTTTTATGAACGGTAATTAGGGCTTAATTAGTAATTAAGGCTTAATTAGTTTAAACAAATTGGGGCTTTTGTCTAATTCGAGTTTTCTAGCTATAATTGAAGGTTAATTAAGTTTCATTGATGAATTTGGGGTGAGATCATGCTGGGATGTCATTTTTATGAAGGGTGATTAAGGGTTATTTGGTAATTAAGCCCTAATTATCTCATAAAAATTGGGACTTTCGTCTAATTCGGCTTTCTTAGCCACAATTGAAGCTCAATTAAGCTTCATTGACGAAATTGGGGTGGGATCATGCTGGGTTTTTTTATGAAGGGTGATTAAGGGTTATTTGGTAATTAACCCCTAATTAGTCCATCAAAATTGGGGCTTTCGTCTAATTCGACTTTATTACCCACAATTGAAGCTCAATTAAGCTTCATTCAATAATTTGGAGGTCTATCATGTAGAATTGCCTTTTTTTCATCGTACTTACAAGAGATTGTCTTTGACTGTCTTAATGCAGCATCATGCCTAGACGTCAGCAAACACAGGAGCAGCAAGGGCAGGAGGATCCGGGGTGGGCCCACATGTCCTTAGTTGATGCTAAGAGAAGAAAGGTGAAATGCAATTACTGTGGTAGGGAGATGTATGGCGGAATTACCAGAGAAAAGTAACATTTGGCAGGGATAAGAGGAGAGGTGAGACAATGTGACAACTGTCCCCGAGAGGTGTGAGAAGAGATGCGCCAGTGCCTTCTGGGGAAAAGGGAGAGGGTGTAACAAAGGGCTGAGGATGAGGTTGAAATTACTGAGGAGATTTCTGGCAGAAGGGTTAGGAGGGATGATGATGAGGAAGGCACTGAGGATTCTGATCCAGAGCTGATTGAAGCAAGGGAGCGTGAACAAGCCGCTCGAAGGAAAGGGAAGGGACCCATGGGTTCAGGGACCTATGAGAGTACAGCTGCACGACGTCCTGACATTGGTGCTGCCCCACAGACGCAGAGAACAGGTCCCATGGACAGCCATCTGCACAGAAGGCCCCAAGTTACACAACCTAAAATCAAGCAAGCATTGAGAGGGGTCAAAAAATCAGCAGAAGTTGCAGGGCATGCATTTAAATCTATCTGCAAATGATTTTTTCATGCAGGTGTCCCTGCACATGTTCAAGTGAATATTTCCAACCTATGATAGATGCCATAGCAGATGCTGGCCCTGGCTTGAAGGCCCCCTCACGTCGAGACATATACGGGCGTGGCCTTGAGGGAGAGGTTGAGGAGCTCCATGATTGGGTTGAAAGCTTCAAGCATATATGGGTGGAGAGAGGATGCACCATCATGTGTGATGGTTGGACTGGTACCACGAAGAAGTCCATGATAAACTTTTTGGTTTATTGCATCAAAGGTACAGTATTTGTGAAATCAGTTGATGCATCATATTATGAAAAGAATGCAAATTATTTGTTTCATTTGATGGATGGCATGATAGAACAAATTGGAGAGGAGATGTTGTGCAAGTGGTGACTGATAATGAAGCCAGTTACAAGGCTGCAGGGAAGAAATTGATGCAGAAGCGCAGTCATTTATATTGGCTACCATGTGCAGCACATTGTCTGATCTGATGCTTGAAGACATAGGGAAGGAAAAGCATGTGAGGAAGACAATTGACAAGGCACAAAAAGTCACATAGTATATCTATGGCCATCCTAGGATACTGAATATGTTCAGGGCGCATGCCAGTGGAGGGCGAGATATCATCCGTGCAGGCCCAACCAGATTTGCTTCCAATTTTATTTCTTTGGAGTCTTTACACAGATATAAGATTGATCTCAATTCTATTAACTTTATCCTTACTGATATGTAACAGTTGATGCAGCTTCAAATTTCATTTATTTGCACAGGTACAAGAATGAGCTGAAAGTTTTCATGTATCACAATGCCCTACGGGAATACATCGACAAGGGCAATGTTGATGCTCAGATGGATTATTTGGATGTCTGCCACGTCGTGGACGACAACAAATTCTGGGACAGGGTGTCACGGTACTTGAAAGTAGTCACACCCCTCGTGAAGGTCCTAAGAATGGTGGATGGCGATGAGAAGAATGATATGGGCTATCTGTACGAGGCCATAGACCGTGTCAAATTGGAGTTGCAGCATTCCCGTCCCAGACATTATGCAAAACGGTGGAAAATTATTGACCAGAGATGGGACAACACATTACACCACGACTTACATGCAGCTGGTGAGTGATTAATTGTACTGAAAGTGGGGTAATGCCTTTATGTTATTTTATATATAACATTTAGTTAATTATACACAAATGCAGGTTATTTCCTCAACCCTCGATTTATGTACGATGCCGATGCACATGTTGATGGCGAGATGCTCCAAGGGACTTTAAAAGTCATTGGTCGTCTATCGAGGAATTCAGAAAAGAGACTTCAGGCTGAAGTAGAGGTTGGCTTTTATTTGATTTTATCAATAACATGTATATAATTTATTTAAGTAGTTATGTTAATGTATTACTTTATGTTTGTAGATGAACAATTATAGAATGAGGACTGGGACATATGCTGACTCCCAATTGCAATACGTTGTGGGAAGAGTGAGCCCAGGTATATTTTATTTTTTGGATTTCTTAACCTGAATATATATTTCTACAACTTATATGCATTTGTTTATGCTTGGTGGAACAACTGACTGATGGATAATGGTGAACAACCAAGATGTGGGCAGCAATGCATTGGCTTTCATTGCAATTAGGGTGCTCAGTCAAACAACATCGGTAAGCCAATGTGAAAGAAATTGGAGCATGTTCAGCCTTATACACTCGAAGGTTTGCAATCGGCTAAAGGCTGAACGGTTTGAGAAATTGGTTTACTGTCATTACAATATGAGACTGAGAATAAAGAACATGAAGATAAGACAAATGCTGAGGGACAAACGCGTCGCTGAGGATGGGAGTGCAGAAATTGATGTGAATGCCCTATTTGATGATGAGAATCCGTTGCAGTCTTGGGTGGAGACACGAGAGCAGATTGATGAACCTGTTTTTGATGATGATGATAGAAGATGGGCAGAGGGCATACTAGATGAAGATGAGCCAAGAGATCCCGAATTCAGAAGAAAATCAAAGAGGGCCAGAGATACTCATGCGCACCAGTCTAGGGTTGTTGAGGACACTGAGAAGCAGCATGATTTTCAGCCAGCTAGACACTCAGACTCAGATAGCAGGCCAGTCACTCCTAGAATGAACAAGGCACCTACATCCTTAAGAAGAAGTATATCAGTGCATGGGCAAACTGAGAGAACAAATGCTGCTGCTCGAGAGGACCTGGCAATTGAGCAGTTGAAGCAGATTTATTTGAGGCACATGCCAAGGGGAACATGATTCATGTCAAGGGTGCAAGAAGAAAGCACACTGGCACAGGAAAAAGTATCCCCAAAGGCCAAAAGGCGACTGGAGACTGCAGGTGCTACTACTGGCGGTGGGGATGCTGGTGGTCCTTCCTCCTTCCACGCAGACACAGGCAGAGGATACAGTCAGGGTGAGCAAGGATATGATTCACATACTCAATATGGGCATCCATCAGGTTATGGAGGTGGCCAACAGGAGGCAGCGATTTATGGGTCGTGGGGTTATGAACCATCATTCAACTTCCATCCGGCCAGTTCCTCTTCTCATCCTCAAGATTCTTATGCTGATACTGGATTCGGCTCAAACCAACCAAACACTCCAAGAGGGATCCAAAGAGGGATACATGACTTGGCTACCTCATTGTTTGGTTATAGTGAATATAGACCATACATGCATCCTTCTTATGGGTATGAACATGAAAAGCCAGACGATGAGGGAGAAGGTTCTAGTTATTACCCATATTAGTGCCTCTTCATTTAGGTAAAAGATCATTTAATTTTCGTAACATTTACTGTGCCTACTTTATGCAGATTTATTGGTATGCTTCAACCTACTTTATGCTTAGTATGTACTCAAGAATATTAGTTTAACATGTTCAATGCTTGAATTTCAATGTCTACTTCATATTTATTGCACTTAATCTAATTTCTTTACAATCAAATGCATGTCTAATGAATTAAAAAGCCTTTTTATGTGATTATTAACTTTATATCTATTTATATCTATTTGTTTATGAATTTTTAGGTCCATTTTTATTTTTTTTAAAGCTTTTGACTGGGTTTCGGTCGGTTTTGGCCGAAACCGATACCGATTCGTATCGGTTTCGGACTCGGCCGAAACCGAGTCCGAAACCGAGACTGCCAACCTTTACTAACTGAGGGTATCTTGGAGATTTAAATTGTGACATGAAGAGAAAGTCCATCTGCTGGCTTGTTCAGGCCTGATGGCAGAAGAGAAGAGAAATTTTATTCCATTTTTTATTTTTTTTATTTTTCTTCTGCGTCTTTGATGTATGTGGATATGCAGCAACACCCAGCTATGGCGTTTTATACATAGAGCTTGGCAGAGATGTTTCTTGTACATGGAAGGGATTTCAGGGGAAGGGCTTTTGGTGTTCCTTTGTCCTAATTATACACCTCTTCATTTTCTATTTAATGAGTGCATAGTGTCATCCACTTTCAATGAAAGAAGTCTTTTGATGAAGCATTTTTTTTTTCAACTTTTGGTTCCTTTGCCCCTCGTGTCCCTACTTCTCACCCACTTCTAGGCAAGCAGAGCTTTCAAACTGATCCTGGCACCAAAGATGAAAGAACGGAGTGATCTACTGATTTCGTAATTTAAGTTGTAGGATCCACATATTATCTTCATATGAAACTGTAAGATCGGAATTAAGAATGCTCTCTTGCATGCTTGAGAAGTCACTTTTAGAGGATGAGAGATGCATCGTTGGCAAGATATACACTGGGGTAGGGCCAGCAAAAGTAAGGACATGGGAAGTGTTGGCATCAAGAATGTTATAGATTTCAATTTAGCTCTCTTGTGTAAGTGCCTCTGGAAGTTGGGGGCAGTGGACCACGGTTTGTGGGCTCAGGTCATCAAGCAAAGGTGTTGTCGCAAAGCAAAAAAATGGGATATAATACTGACATCTCAGCACAATATATCACCCATCTGAAGTGGTATTTTGACTTACAGGGACTTCATGATTTCTAGTGTTCGTGTCTGGTTGGACGGGGAGAAGTGCTTATTTTGGAAATATAGATGGTGTGGTGATTTCACCCTGAAGACGTCTTTTCGAGGTTCTTTGCTATTGCAGTAGATCCCTTGGTTTTATATCTCACTCTTTTGATGTTCAACTATCAGGAGGGGCGTGATTGCTGACATTCAGAAGGAACCTCAGACCATAGGAGATGGATCAGCTAGAGGGATTGCTTACCTTCCTCCTTGACTTTGTTCCAAAGGCAGACAAAGATGACCAGTGGTGGTGGAGGTGGGATAAGGGGGCTGCTTCTCAGTTAGGTCGGCTTACACATGCTTATATGATGGAGGGATGCGCCATAGTCTTGCTTCCTAGATTTGGGCTCCTAGGAATCCTTTGAAGGTGAAGCTCCTCATTTGGAGGATTTTATATGGGAGGCTACCTACTTGTGATATTCAGAGCTGCAATAATTATCGTGGAATTAAACTTATGAGTCATACTATGAAATAATTGGGAAAGAGTAATTGAAAAATGCCTTCGATGTGTGACTACCGTATCAGAAAATCAATTTTGATTTTATGCCGAATAGATCTACTATAGAAGTCATTTTTTTGTTACAACAATTAATGGAGAAGTATAGAGAGATGATGAAAGATTTATATATAGTTTTCTTGATTTGGAGAAGGCGTATGATCAAGTACTGATAGAGCTGATTTGGTAGGCATTAAGAAAGAAAGGAGTCTCTCAAAGATATTGATTTGGTTCAAGATATATATGAAGGTGCTATTATTAGTGTGAGAATTATTACTGGAGAAACTTGTGAATTTTCGGTTACTAGGTTTGCATGAAGGTTCTACATTAAGTCTGTGTCTCTTTGCCTTAATTATGGACGAAGTAACGAAACAATTGCATGATGATATCTCTTGGTGTATACTATTTGCAGATGATATTGTCTTAATTGATGAGAGTATTGATGGTTTAAATGCTAAGTTAGAACGTTGGAGGCATGTCTTGAAGTCTAAAGGTTTTAATATTAGTAGAGTAAGTCAGAGTTTATGCACTGCCATTTTAGTAATGAGAGAGTGGCACATGAATACACGGTTCTAATTGATGGACAAAACATTCTTAAAAGTAGTAACTTTCGGTACTTAGGGTCTATCATACAGGAGAATGGAGAGATTTATAATGATGTTGCACATAGGATTAAGGGCAAAGGCAGGCTGGTTAAAATGGAGAGGTGCATCAGGAGTCCTCTGTGATTGTCATATACCTGTGAAACTTAAAGAAAAGTTTCATAGAACGACTGGGAGACCTGCTTTGTTATATAGTACTAAGTGTTAGGCAGTAAGAAAGGAGCACATTCACAAAATGCGTGTATCAAAGATGAGGATGCTGAGATGTATATATGGTAAAACTAAGAAAGATAATATTAGGAATGAGCGCATCCGTGAAAACTTAAGTGTAACTCCAATTGATGGTAAAATGAGGGAAAATAGTCAGGTGGTTTGCACATGTGTATCGTCGCCCTAACTCAGTGTCAGTTAAAATATGTGACCAAATCTTAGTGGATACCAGTAAAAGAGTTCGGGGAAGGCCTAAAATGAGATGGTGTGATGTCATTAGAAAGGGCATTGGCTTCTTGGGTTTAAATATGAATATAACACTTGATAGAAATCTTTGACGGAGTAGGATTCATGTAGCCGACCGCAAATAATGGGATAAGACTCTGATGACGATGATGATGATGATGATGGTGATGATGCTGCCTACTTGTGATAGGCTTGCTCTTTTTCTCCAGGATATACCCACAATGTGCCGCTTGCGTGGAGAGGATGTTGAGACATTGAACCACCTCTTCATAGATTGTTCCTACTCACATGAGGTGTGGACTAAGGTCACGATGAGGATTCATTGTAACATTGGCTTGCAAGGGAGTGTGCATCACTTGATTGGCCTTCGGCACAGGAGTTGGAATCTAAACAGGGATAGAGTTATTTGGTGGCTGATCTTTCACGCTACTTTATGGGCATTTTGTGGAGAAAGGAACAATAGATCCTTCAGATGAAAAGCTAGAGCGGTGGATAGAGTGGTTTCTTCTATTTGTGAGAGAGAGAGACAATAGGTGGAGCTCCTATGTAATGTGAACTCTCACAATTCTTCCATTTTTGGTTTATTAGGGGGTTAGTGCCAACCACTCCGTCTTGGGGGGAATGCCTCTTTTGTATAAGGATCTTTTGAGAACTTGTTGATTATACTTGTATATCCCTCTTTTCATTTAATATATTAGGGATACCACCCACTTTCAAAAAAAAGTCACTTCAAGAGAACTACAAAGTCAACATTTCAATCCATCTTTTTATTCTCTTCACTAAAACATCAAGCTGTACAAAGAGAACATTTGTTTACATGCAGTCTTTTTACTGTATTCTTGAAGTAGATATCTCCTTAAAATTCCATTGGAGTCCTGGAATAAGGTCACTAAGTCTTCGTGGTTCTCTGTAGTTTCAGAATAAAGGTTCCTTACCTTTGCTCTTAGGTACTGCCTGTACTTATGAAATAAAACTGGTAGTGCAGTCTGCACGTTCTTCTCAAAAACAAGAACACACAAAAAAGGAGTACAAAAAGTAAACAACATGCATGAGCCAAGCAAAATGACCAGAATTAAGTGCTATATAAGTTGAATACTAACAAAAATATAATGCTAAGCAAGGTATTGCCTAGGTGCATCATCTTTTTGCCTGAGCTGGAAGGTTGTTGGCTTCCTTGCTCATGTTGATAGCTTTGCAACGATGACTCTGAGTCACAAGAAACATGTGTATCAGGTGTTCAGATCAGCGCACGCTAACCAGCCATTCGGCCTTCTTTGATCAGATCCAGTGGTATTTTGGTAATTATCGTGCTCATCTGTCATCTGTTTCATTACCTGCTGGTCAGCATCTGCCATGTTCCCCCTCTTTAACCACGACATTTGACTGCCAAGTTCACTGTGAATCTTCTAGATCCACTGTCACTGGATCCAATGCTTCTCAAATCTTTGCACATCAGCTGCTGCTATTGTCAGATTTGGGCCTCCTGTCTCCATTTTTTGTCTATATATCTAAAGAAACAACCTTACATTTGTCCTAAAGACCCAAATAACCCAAAATTCAGAGTGTACAGCATCAAAACATACTCAACCTGACCTACATTCTTATAGATCTAGATGCTGAAGCTGAAGCCTGAAACAGGCCCATCAACACTTTTTTACACCAATTTGCAAACCATTGTATTTTGTGGACAACCAAGGATTTTTTGTGAGTCGATATCATCTGTTGATGTGGATGCCTTTTGTTAATGCAGCAAGCAGAATGTTAGAAATAAGTACTTTCTTGCACATTAAAACAACTTTTAAATTGTTATATTGCGATAATGTCTATGAAAGTTAGACCACTGTTACATAATTTGATATTCATTCTTGTGTATAGTCACTGTCACTGCATAATATGCTGAAAATGACTACATCTCATAAACTTGTGTATGCAATCAACATTCTACCTAACAAAGTTGTGTTCATCTACCCTTTGGAATTGCAGATTCTTGCATAAAACATCGTTCCTTCTTTCTCTTGTCCTTCCTTTTTAAATGTTAGAGAAAGTTGTGGAAGTTGCTTGTTTGCATAACCTTACGCTGACCAGCAAGGTTGCCTATCTGCCCTTGAACTGGTTTCTTTGAATCTCTGGCTGTGTACCCTTTCCTGCCCAAAGTTGACTGGCCTGGAGCTGGATACTCCATTGGGTCCTAAATTGATGTTAAGCAAAGTCTTTGATGGTTAATTGGACTACAGTTCATTTTCTTGTGCTTATATTTCTGGTATCCTTTCTGTTCAAATAATTTATGTTTTTTTATCTATGATCAACAGGCCGTTATGTTGCTCCGGAAGTCTATCTAAATGAAGGATATGATACAAAAGTGGATGTCTTTTCATTTTCCTTAATATTACAAGAGGTATGTTCATTCAAACTTGATATGGAATCCTGAATAAGAGAGGGAAATGTTGGTGGAAACTTATTTTGAAGTCTAAAGGAAAGGAGTTAAGTTGAACGTCTTAAAGATAAAGAATGGAAGGTGGTTTCTTTTACATAGAAGGCAGGCTAGCTAGAGAAAACAGGTCCATTGATCTCATGGTTTCTTGTACTGTTGGATTTGATGCCCGTGTGCCTGCTTGGTTCATTGTGGCCGAATTAGGTTACTCAAAGAGCTGTGGAAAAAGAGGGTGTTTTGAGCATCATTAGAACAAAGGTTATGAAACATATCAGTCATAGGGCCATGGATGATAATTAATTCCAACTATATCTTTTTTGGCATCTTTGACATGCTGTACTTGAATGGAGGGAAATGCAATTTGACATGACTGCATCAATGAATTTTGGAAAATTGTACAAGTATCTGGGGGCCTGGGGTTCATTCTATATCTTCGAGTCATTGAATTGTAACGTGTAGATATGAAATGTTCATAAAATTGGTGGTACAGTCTACTTTCTTTCAGGGTAAAAAAAATGTAGATATAGAATGTTCAATCACTTGTGGAAGTCATCTATACATGGTTTATTGAGACTGTTTATATCCCCTCAACATTTTTGTAATCATACTGGTTTCATGACAAATCAATCTCCTTATTAATCTTATGGTCTGGGCTTGTTACATAAGTTACATTTTATATTTACTTTTGAATTGGTAATTTCAGATGATTGAAGGGGTTCCTCCTTTCCATGCAAAGCATGAAAGTGAAGTTCCAAAATCATATGCTGCAAAAGAACGGCCACCTTTTAAAGCTCCGCTAAAACTATATTCAAACAGATTGAAAGAGTAAGCGTTATTGTCGTCTAATGCCTTGTTCGTTGCTAATAAAATTTGGAATATTAATTTTAACAGTTTGTTGACAGAAGAATCATTAATCTCTTTGTTCGAGTAGATACATGAATAATGCCTCGATCAGGGTGTCAGCATATTTTTATTTTAGAATGCACTCCAGAAAACAATTGATACATCTTGAAGGATTTTAGTGCAATGTGTGTGGGGCAGGTTGATTGAGGAATGTTGGGATGAGGATCCATCCAAGAGACCAACTTTTAGAGTAATCATCGATCGTCTATCCTCTATTCAGAATCAGCTTGCTCATAAGAGGAGGTGGAAGGTATGTCTATTGAATTGTTTTTTATTCTGAATAGGAAACGCCTACTAGAGGGTATAATTTCAGCTGGTCAGCAATGCCAAATGTAGGTTGACCAACATGTCTTCACCGAACATGGGGATATTTCTATATACTGTGGTAGATGAATTGACACAGATTTCTTGGCATGCTGTTCTAGAATTTATGCTTTAAGTTAGCTACTTTGCGCAGGTTCTTATTGGTTGGCATCAAATTCCACCTTCCATTTTAATGTTTCATATTCATGGGAAAATATTTCACTTTTTGAGTATGTTTTTTCATAGATAAACATGTCTATCACTATTCTTGTTTTCCTAATCATTTGATATGACAGTTGCGTAGAAATGAGATAAGAATAAAATAATGAGACTGGCATTTTCTGACTAGTTGCAGTAGTATCTAACATTGAATATGTTCTCGCAGCAAGTGCTGTATGATAGCATGGGGCAACATCCCACAAAATAGCATCTTTAAATCTGCTTAAAATTATTTTTCCTCTTTTAGTCAGTTAGTGTACTTCAAAGCATATTTATGAATGGGCATTTGGGGATTGTGGTTTTGCGATTTTATATTGTGGGAGTAACAAAGTTTTTGAACGTGAGGGCTATAATTTGTAGATGTCTGTTTTCTTTATGATATTTAACATCGACCAACATCTGAAAATGAACTTTTAGAAAGTTCTCCGACTTTGTGACTGAAAGTTTCTCAAATTGCAATTTTCCAACATCTGTCTAATTCCATAATCACGAATGTATTAAAAGTTTACGCTAGCCACTATGTTCATGGTGGTGTTATGTTACTGCAGAGGCTTCTGTGTATTACTTGAATGGAATGCATTCCATTTTCCATGCTGTCTAGGTGAGACCTCTAAAATGTTTCCAAAACATTGAAGCTATGTGGAAGAAAGATCACTCAGATCCGAGCAGCAGTTCCTCCCGGTCATCACGTTCAGACTGCTAGATAGAAGGAACTTCTGGTAATTCAATCATCTCAGTTGCTCAATTGGTTCAAGAAATACAAGATATTCATTTATTCATCTCTGGATCATCTCGTAAGAGCAAATGTGTGTGACTACCCACTTTGTATGTTAAGAAAGTGCAACGTGTATCTCCTGTTTCAGTTCACGAGTATAGTCATTGATTGTACCTAGGTTACAAATGCTGGATATTGTGTGGTGATGTATATGGGAACTTAACTTCCCTAAGCTCGTTTGATTGGGATGAGTACAGTGAAGCAAAGATTTTTTTTCCTTCTTTTTTTCCCCTGTATTTTCGTATTTTGCTTATCCTTGCTAATATTTATGCAGACAAGAGTAAAGTTTGTTTGTGAATTCCATTGGTCTTACTAGAGTGAACTACTGTTGCCATTGATGCTATCGAATGCCGACTCCAGCCTTACCCTTAAAATGTTGCCCGACCGAAACTTACCTCTTGTTACGGCTTTGTAGTCGATAAACTGTGGTGAACAGTCCATAAAACTGACACAATTTTGAGCAGTCTTTTGTTGTGTGATGAGAGCATTAAGGCATCACAACCGCTAATCAATTTGTCAATCAAGTTGCGCATGGTTTGACATGGATGCATTCTTCTGCAAGAATTGAAATTTGGAACTAGGTCTCTACCGTTCGGGCTGTTAAAGAACTTAATCCCCTTCAGACCATGTCCCGCTGAATAAATATGCACTGAAAATTATTCATATATGTTCCGTTTAAAACAGAATTGGATGCATTCGCCGTTTATTTATTTCTGTGTAGCCATTCACCCATCAAAGGCAGGCACCTCGAAGTAATCATTCATCTCAACGGCGTGTTCGGCTTGGCGAAAATCTTCATCCCAAAAGTACTTTTGGCATAACCCCTAATATAAAAAAATGCAGAAATTTTGGAGTTGTAACAGTGAAAAGGCCCCCCCCTCATAACTCTCGCCTTTCTTGTAATGCAGGGAGGCCTTGTTTTGAGTTTTTGTATGGAAGCCAAAATACCACATGATTGACTTTCCTAATTTAATTATCTTCTCAAGATGTTTAGATTGGAGGGCTCGTAGCCCAGACGCAACGGGCAAGAGGCCAAATCCCCCCAGTGTATGAAAGCAAGTGAGCTAGATCACGTACTCGACCAGCTTACACTGCTGGAAGGCCTAAGCGACCTGATGGACACGATCACATGTCAAAGAAGGGGATAATGCATGGTTCATAATTATCCTTTTCTCTCACAAGATTTTTCCTATGTGAGACGGAACAGATGCAGCTGCAGCCCCACAGAAGGGCAGTCCACTCACACTATTAACGACGAAAAATATGCAGCTGCAGCGTCAGAAGGGCAGTCCACTTACACTGTTAACGAAGAAAAGGAGTTACGAGAAAGTATTGTTACATATCTAGGTGAAATATTTTTAAATTTTTATTTTTTTAATTTTTTAGAGTGACTTTCAAGATACCTTAATTTGAGGTATAAATTACGAATAAGTTATTCATAAAAAAATAAAAAAAGAAATCAGATTGAGTGTATAGTGTTAGATTCATTCTTTTAAAAATCGATATATTTTATTTTTAAAATTTTAATAATCAAATAGTGACGTGATTACACTCTAAATTAAGATACATTGAGAGTTACTTTGAAAAAAAATTAAAAATATTACACACACCGAGATCTCTCAAGACTTATGTATAACTTGTCCCACAATTGAAACACGTTGAGATCTACTACCAAGAGATTCAAGTTCTCTCATATGAACTAATTTCCCACCTGTGAAATGGGCATGGAATTTCTATTTGGATTAGTAGTCTAAGCAAACTATGCTCGACAAGTAACTTGAAAATTGTGATGAGGTTCCAAAAGATCTGTTTGACTTGTTCTTTTGTTCGAAGTTGATTGACATCCGATTGTTTTTCTTTAGTAATTCGTTCGTGTTCATTTATGAACTCACTTAAAATTCAAACAAGTCCATAGACATTCGTAAGTGAGAAATAAACATATTTTGATTAATCTAATAATTCCAACATGTCCGTGGAGATTAAATAAATCTGAGTCACTTCGTACGTGAAGAGCCTGATCCTGGCTCGAATAAGTTTCGAGTACTAGAAACTTATAAGAAGAGCAGAACCTTACTCCTTTTAACAGCTAAAAAACTTGAGCATGATAACAAACAAATTAAATATGCATAGACTGTAGCTCAGCTCAACTTGGCTCGCTTACACTCCTAATTTGTATACGAATTTAGTATTCAATAAGAAACCAAATATTCATACATCAAAGAAGCTACATGGGTGTGTGGATTACCAAATGTGATGATCTAGTAACATAAACGGAATACCAGGGATTCTATCCAATCTTTTGTGACGGGGATTATTCTTATTCTCTAGCCCCTCTTTGATAGAGGGTTAGATAAATGGAGGATATCCTCCTTGGATTAGTCTGTCACTCACTTACTCCCATTTATTTTGATAAGAGAGGTAGGTTAAACTATTCCACCTATTTAGGTGGGTCACACTATCTAGATTAGACGAGGGTTATCCTTCGATCTAATCTGAATATTTATATCCCTATGTCAAATCAAAAAAAGAATAAAATGAGAGTTATCTCCGGGACAATTGGGAGATAACCCCCTATCAAAACGGCGCTAATTACTCTGTGATAACAGAGTAGGAAAATCGAGCTAGTTTAAACTCAGATAAATAATTCTTACTTTTCACTTGTTTATTTTGAAACGTAATCTGAATTAAGGTGGAATAACTTGTTCATTCTATCTTTTTCGTTAGGATGAGTTATTTCAAAAAAAATTGGATTAGAGGTAATAAAACTTATCCGTCTTATCGAACTGTATTTTTACTTATTCCCTTAGTTAAAGCCCCTTATTTCCCCCGATACCTACCTACAAGAGATCGGGAATTGAATGACAAGTAATACTTGGTATATATATTACTCTTTAATTAAAAAATATTTGTTGTATACCCTGGTGTGCAGCTCGGGCCACACATCCGCGTTCCATTGGTAGGCTAGCTGGTGCAGTTGCTGGAACGGGGCGGTGGTGCAGCATGTAAAACTAGTAAGCGAAACTCAGGTCCAACCCCAACGGATCACTTGGTCTGAGTTCTGTTGGGCCGTGGGCCGGCTCGCTCGATAATTCTATGCCCACCAATGGGGAAACGGATGCCTGAACTGAGAGAGCACGCGCACCTCAAAATTCTTCATATATAGATCAGGTCCCATCGGAGTAGAGAGAGATAACGTGTTAGTTTCCTATTGGTTAAGCGCAATGCGCCGGGTGCACAGAAGCCTTGCTTAGTCCTTTCCGTTTTGTTCTCTCTCTCTCTCTCTCTCTTCTTGCTTGGTGACGGAGGAAGGAAGACGTCAACAGAGGCCGAGAAGGAATGCCTTGCTTTGCGTGGCTTGTTCTGCATGCGTCCTCCCGTTTAAATCCCACACACTCCGCCCCTCTCTCGATCCCTCCTCCATTTGTGGTGTCTTGGATCTATAAGCTTCTAATTCTCTGCGCTCTTGTCTGGAGAAGAAATTAGTAAGGGAGATATATATAATTGAACAGCGCGCATCATCAACAACAACAACAACATGGGCTTCATTGGAACCGTAGCTCGGCATCTGGATGCTCTCATCGGGTATGAGCCTGCCTGCATGGATCTTCTCCATGATTCTCTTCCATCAACACTCGAACTGTTCTTGTTAAGTTTGATCTCTTGCGTGGTATATATATATATGCGTTAATTGTTTCATTGGGTTGGAGAAATTAAGTATATATATATATATGTGTAGCTAATTGTTCTGTTCTTGGTTTTCCCTTTTTCTTAATTGGTTGGTGCGCGCAGCCCGGGGGTGATGCTGCTTTATCCTCTGTAAGTGAAATCTTTCTGGCTTCAGGAATTTTGGCGAATAATTAATTCTACCTGGAGAATCATGGGTCTGTGCATATATACTTGTGTTATATATATACGCACGCACTAATAAAGAAGGCACTGATGCGGATGCAGGTTCGCATCGATCAGGGCCATAGAGACCCCCACGACCGTAGACGACCAGCAGTGGCTCACCTACTGGGTGTTGTACTCGCTGATCACACTCTTCGAGCTCTCCTGCTACAAGGTCCTGCAATGGTGAGTAATCCAAACATTAATTGCGCGCCCATTGATTAATATGCAACATGGCCGCCGCCTTACAGATTTATATATTCTTCTGATTCTGAAGAGTGTGTGTGCGTGTGCGTGTGCGTGTGCGTGTGTGGTGGTACTCTTGATCACATGCATGCGGGCGCGCAGGTTCCCTCTATGGCCATACATGAAGCTGCTGTGCTGTCTCTGGCTGGTTTTGCCTTGTTTCAATGGGGCTGCCTACATCTACGAGAACTACGTGAGGAAGTATTTGAAGATTGGGGGGCGTGTGGGATCGGGTTATCCGGAGGAGCAGAGGAGGGTGCTGCAGATGATGAGCCTGGATGCCAGGAAGTCCGTGGAGCGGTTCATCGAGAGACACGGCTCCTCCGCCTTCGACCGGGTCGTCAAGGCGGTACGTATATATATACATACATACGTGATCGATCACTAACAACTGATAATAAAATAAAATAGTACTTAATTTCTCTTCATTTGCAAACATACATATATATTCTCCTTGATTATAAATTCATTCGCATACATGCCTTCCTTTTAAAAAACTCAAATATATATACATATATATAGTCTCTTAATTATTATAACAAATATTCTTTTTAATTATTTGCCGGGGCATGCACAACGTTCTGCTCATGCAACTGATCTGGTTCCCCCGCACGTGAGAATACTGGTTTGTTACAATGTACATATATATAGCTATTAATTGGATGTGGTGTGCATGCAGGCTGAGATTGAAGCCAAGAAAGAGATGGGGTCCAAGTAAATAATGAAGGCCGGGCGCTCGATCGTGCTTCCCAGCGTGGAATTCCGTCTCATGCAGCATGTCCCCGAAATTTACTTGAAGCACACGGTGTCTGCATTAATCAATGCGTCATATATATATATATATATATATATATATATCAGAAGAGGATACATACATATATACTAGTTCATGTAATTTGGAGTGAAGATATATACTGTTGTACATATTTGAAATGTTGTGGGTACTGCGCATCAAGAACATATAATTCAGCATCTTTACTCTCTCTCTCTCTCTCTCTCTCTAATTCAACATATGTATATATATATAAAAGGTCACCGAAAGCACATAATTAATTTTTCTATATCTGTATAATTGAAGTTGATAATTAGGATAAGATACGTATGTGAAGAAATGGTTGTAATTGGGTAGGATTAATTTATAGCAAATTACGTGTTTTGGAGGTACTGTGCTGTGTCTGCCCAACTCATTCTATTCAAATTATGTGACTACTCCTCTAGGCTAGGCTGTCATGTAGAGCAATTAATACTTTAGCCCAAGCTCACACTGACAATATATAGATAATTAACCTTTGACTTCATCTTAATTTTCTCAGCAAATTTGCATTTTTCATATAATTATGAAATGAGTGGCAGAGCGGAATACTTGCAACATGACCATTGTGCAAGGACATCCACACACCTTTTTTTTTTTTTTTTTGGTGAAAAGATCTTTAATTGTTGACATAGTGATAGTGGTGGACTGCTCCATCCTGCAACCTTTTCAAGTGTAATCGGCACAGAACACATCTTAATTTCCAGACCATATGTAATTAACAATGTTTCTCGATGGACGAAAATTTGTGACTAATTCCGTTTGACTCTAATTACTCATAAATGTAATTGAACACACTATATATGTGATATAAACATAAGCGATATCCGTATTTTTCAGACCGTTGAAGCCATTAATTATATTGTTCTAGAACGTCATATATATTTGTATTTTCATCGAATTTATTCCTCACAGGTCACCGATGTATGAAAAATTACATAGGCTAGTTTCAAATCCCAATTCTCCGATTCCTCTCCCCGTATCTCCCTCGATCCCAGTCCACTAACTCATGTAATCGAAAAACAAACAAACAAACAAACGAGGTGACCTTTTTTTTTCTCGATAATTCATCAAATTTATACGCAAATCTTATGGAATTCAGCTGGTTACTGGCACAAAGAGATTTGGATTCATCTCTTTAAGTGCAAGGAAGGTACCGTTGGATCATCCCCTTGCAGCGGTAAATCTCCTTCGGGCTACTCGCCGATGTCTTTTTATCCATGGACTGGGCCTTCTTTCCCTGACCTCGCCCCCAGTACGTACTCTTGTGTCAAGATCATACATATCCCCCAAGAAAATCCTCACCTGCCAAGATTTGGAACATCCAATCCCTGCTGCAATAAGAGTTACGGGGGCTGGACCCGGATTAAGTGACCACGATGGACGTATGGGTCATTAAGCCTTCTTATAATATTACCTCCAATTGGGTATGATCTAGACAGTGCCATCGTTTTCTAATTGAAATCTTAGAAGGGTTGGATGGCTAAGGCTATATATCTCCGGGGACATACGATTTACGATTTAAGATTTGCAAAGTCCCATCTGATAACACTTTAGATTATGGATTTTTTCCATAATCTTTTAGGGTCACTTTGATAACAGATTAGGATAAGTTATCTGAGGTGGGTCCGGATGAGTTATTCTTTAGATTTAATCGTTTTAAATTTGATAACTTATTATTACTACGTGAATAACTCATTCCATGTGAAATGGTAGAGTGAGTTATTCTTAGAATAAGACACTTATTCTTAACCGACCCCAAATAACTTAATCCTGCTATTAAACTCGGTTAAGCCTGAGTAGGCGGAATAAATCATCCTATTCACCCCGATTCTGTTATCAAAGTGGCCCTAGAGAGGAAAGAAGCGGGTGGAGATCAGTTTAATTTTAGAGATTATGAAAAGTGCTCTCTTTTCTCTCTCTCTCTCTCTCTCTCTAAAATTGATAATCTAACTTTTGAATAATCTGACGTGACAAAGATACATTTGGTGAGATTTTTGAGGGTGAAGATTTTAAGGTCATAATCACCCCCTATTTTATTCCCAGAAGAGTAAATAAGATTGTGTCTAAATAGGATTTTGATTTTACCATTGTAATTTTTGACTTCTTTTTTACATGGTTTTAAATCTACCACCCGAAGTCTTAAATTCACACCCAGTGCACGTAGTTTGACAATATTTGATGTATTTTTCAAAATAAGAATCTAAATAAATATACTTCAATTTAAAAAATTTCTTGTTTGTACGACAAGAGTAGTTAGAGAGGTCAGTGACGGCCGGTGGCGATGGTGAGATGACTATTCAAATAATAGATATGGTGGGAGTCGATGGGACGTCATGAATGTCACGGTGAGACAGAATTTGCACGGTTCAAAAATGAAACATAAACTCATTCTTTTATAATCTAATTAAAATTAAAAATATTTTAAAAGGTTAATTATGATATTTTTATTAAACCATCTGATGAAAAGGAGAATTAGACGTCAAATGTTATGAAATGGAACTTAATTTACGGGCGGGAGCAAAGTAGATGCAATTAATCATACAAACCGGCTTCCATCTAAAATAATGTAATCAAATCTCGTTGAAGTGGTACGCTGACTATTGCCCCTCACTCATGGCTTATTATTTTGAGGATGTTCGCTACACCGCCTCGACTAACTACACCGCGGGGTAGCCGATTCTTTTCATAGATATTTTTTTATTTTGTTAAAGTGATATCGACGTCACTCTATTTTAGATTGAATTTTATGTAATAAAAATTTACCTTAAGAATTAAGAAAAAAATCGAGAACCTATCAATAATGTAAACTTCACATGATCTCACTTTTTTTAATTTATTGGAGAGTGGGATGAGGGTGGAGACCCTACGTCAAGATGTCTTAACATGCGAACTATGTCAAAAAGATTTAAAAAAAAAATAAAAAATTCACTACACTACCAGCGGTGTAGTTAGTCGGTGTAATAAATATTACTCAATTTTTTTGTTCGACTCTGCAGCAGTTAACTAAATACTTATGTCTGCTTTTAGTGGAGTATCTGTTAGACACTTGCTCATTAATTAGGCACGTCTTTTACATAATAATATAACATATATAGACAAAAACATAAGTCTTATTAACATACAGAACACTCATCTTAATCATCTTAAGGAACTATCCACTTTTGCCTCAGTCTTTTAGTTGAATGCTTAGTTGATAAGTTAAACTAATAAATATGTCAATCATATCACTTTCACGTATCCACAGTCGAATTGAACCTTCAGTCAATGAGCTTTCACATAATTCATTAGTCACAACTTTTCGGCTAACTCTTCCAGTAGGCCTTTCACCTATCCCTATCGACGAAAAAATGCTTCCACTTATGCCTCTCACCTATCAGTCCGTGTTAAGCTCCTTTGACAAAGGAGTAAGCGTGGTTAGAATGACTTATTGGGGGTGAGATGATTTATTCTTATTTAATTTTTTTTCTTTAATTGAAATTGGTTAAGAATAAATTAAGATTTTTTAAATCTCACTAATAGAGTGGAATAAGTCATTCGAGATAAATTAGGGATAAGTCACTTGGAGTGACGTATCCGTCTGTAACTCATCCCTTTATCAAAGTGACCCTAAATATTTCAATCTATACCTTGTGTCTGACACTTAGTCAAAAACATTCAACTATTAGATCTAACCGACAGCTTTCAACTGATCTTTTTAATTGACTTCATAATTAGCTAATCGGTTTAAGGCGATGTCTAGTGCCTGTCATCGTTCCAACTGAGTTTATTCTAAGTGGAAGTCTTTCAACTGTTATTCTTCTGTCTGACATATTGTAGATTGGTTAATACAATTCAATTGTCATGGAGTAATAGCACGTCAAAATTTTTGTCTACCTATTTTTATGATATTTTTACACATATATATATTCTCGTAAAATTTAATTTTGTCAAATATACCTCTCATATGAATATATTATCATGAATATCCATTATTTAGACAGAATTATTACGATTAGGACTGTCAATAGATCGGGTCGACCTGATAGACTCGCGGACCTGACTCGATTTAAGACCGGACCGTAAGATCTTTTTCGACCCGCGATTTTTAGTCAGGCCTAAAAGTCTGCCCGACTAGACCCGTGGGCCAGTCCGGCTCATTCTCTTTTTTTATTTTCACTTCAAAATTTAAAAATTATTTAGTTAAAATTATATTATTTTACTTAATTACAAATTTTAAAACTCTCTACTCATACAAATTATGTGATTAATATCAAAATTTTAATTGATTTAGTGAGATTATAAATTTTATATTATTAAATATTTTATTTTTATTTTTTTAGTTAAATTATCGGGTCAGATCAGGCCTTAGTCGGGCTTTGTATTTTTTAAATAATGTCGGGCTCGGCTTGACCCGACCCGACATAGGTCGGGTCCGGGCCGGACTTGGGCTTTAATATATAGTGATAAGTCGGGTTCGGGCCGGGTCGACCTAAGCCCGGCCCGGGTCCGGCCCATTGACAGTCTTAGTTGCTGTTATACCCCTTTAGTTTACTGTCATCGACAGAGAAGAATATTCCACAAAATATGTCATCTACGGTCATTGGATCTAAAATATATTTGACAAAATCAAATTTTATAGGGATATATATATATAAATCTTACCCCTTAACTCACACTTAACTTGGGTTAAACACACGAGAGTTACAGCGAAGGTATAATCTTAACATTACCTATATTTTTGAGATTATTCGTGATAATATACTCTGACAAATGGTATATTTGACAAAACTGATCTTTAAAAGAGTATATATGTAAAAACCTTTTTTTATTGATTACTCTCTTCACGAGATAGTCTTGATTGACTGTTTATTTCCAACTAAGACATCTATTTTTCAGTTAATTGAGATATTCAAACAATACTAAATCAACTAACTTCTTTAAACTGCCGTTCTATGTCATCCGTTAATATTTTCTAAGTGATATTATTTGTATTTCAATTGACTGTATAATTGCCTAACTAACTTGTAAGTGTCTACATTTCAGGCGATACTCGAACTATCATTATGACCTGATTGAAATTTTGATCGACTAACTCCATCAACTGGCTTTGTCTTACTCATTAGTCTCAGGTAAGATGGTTTAATTGTATATGTTCCAACTGATATATTTTGCTGACATATGAAATTGCATTGAATATCTTTTTGTTGGTGTCTACTTTCAGTGAATATAATATGATTTCCTATTATATAAGAGCGATGAATTAATTTGAATTTCAAATGCATGAATTGCTTAACTTATTTCCTAGGTATATTCACATAAAACCTAATTTATATGGTTGATATATTTTATGACTAATCACTTTTCAAATATCAATCTATCCCTTTCTATTATTCTTCTGCTTATAGTACATTTATATTTTTTCTTGATATCTGTTGATAGACATGAAATATTTTAAAGTAAGATTCGTCGTACCGTCGGGTCGAGCCAACCCGATTCCTTGACATTACGATGCAGTATGATGTCCATCTAGCTCGATGTTGACGACTTTTTTTCTCTGGCCTCCCCTTCGACAGGAGGATTTTTTTTCTAACCTCCCACATTGGAACTACCTAATAAGAGCTACTAAAAGAGTCTATGGTTCAACAGTACCGATATCCCTCTCACAAGGGAAAGTGTCGAGTTCAAATACTGCCGTAAGAAGTTGGGCAAGTGGACTCATTTTACCAGCAAATTCACAGGGGTCATTAATATTTCAGTATACTCCCTGCAGGTGGTAGAGCTAGTAGTGAATTTATTCCCCTATAGTGGGACTTCTAAAGTCGGAATTAGGGATGTCAAAAGTATCTGTAAACTCGATTATCCGTATCACCTGACTCGTGATGGGTCGAGTAATACTCGAATAAACAGATAAACAGAGGGTTTTTTTACATAAATACCCCTCTAAATATCGGTTATGCCAAATATACCTCTAATTTGAGTATATTATCAAAAATATCCTCTATTTAATCTTAAATGTTGCAACTATGCCCCTGTAATTTACTGACGTCGACGGGAGGTGAATATTCCGTGTAATATCCTATCTATCGTCATTAATTGCAGTGGAATGAGGGATATATCTGGCATAACTGATATTTAGAGGGGTATTTATGTAAAAAACCCAAATAATTTTACTGCTTAACTCATGTTTAACTCAAGTTAAATCAACGAAGGTTACGGTAGGGATATAGTTCCAACATTTAAGATTAAATAGAGGATATTTTTGATAATATGCTCAAATGAGGGGTATATTTGACATAGCCGATATTTAGAGGAGTATTTATGTAAAAAAATCCTATTTCAGTATACTCCCTGTAGGTGGTAGAGCTAGTAGTGAATTTATTCCCCTACGGTGGGACTTCTAAAGTCGGAATTAGGGATGTCAAAAATATCTGTAAACTCGATTATCCGCATCACTCGACTCGTGATGGGTCGAGTAATACTCGAATAAACGGATATGGATTCAGGTTCGGATATGTTTAAAATACACGTTTCATATTCGGATAGGGTATGGATTTAGTGCACCCAAATCTATATCCGATCCGAACCCGCTCTTAATAACTTATTGTGCATATTAGGCCTATGATTTTGACATGAACTCAACCCGTTGTCCGTCTTGTTGAATTTGTGAGTTTGGACTTCTTGCCAAAATTATAAGGATATTTTTATAAAATATAAAAATTAAAATATTTTAAAAATGAAAGAATTGACCGGATTTCTATTTTCTCAATTCTTATAAATCTCACATTTTCTTGGACGTGGATATAGACTCATGTTTTATGGACGGATACGGATATCCGCGGGTATATCCATACCCGTGACGGATATACCCGTATCAATATTTATGAAAATAATAGGATATTATTCGAGTATGATATTTATAAAATTTTACAGATAAGATATGATATTGGTCTATCCGAGATCTATTTATATCTCTAGTCGGAATAGTCGTTTGTGTGCGTAGGCGGAAACATCGTCTGTAATAGAATTATCACGAGATGAAGTGAGAAAAAAACTATAATTAAAAAGGAATACTCGAGTGATCGCTCGAATTGTAGATATCTTGACAAAGGGGACCTTCAAAGTCAGAATAGTCGTCTATGATCGACATATCACTTATATGGGAAGAATTACCACGACATTGTGCGGAAAAATACTCGTAACTAAGACATCATATATACTGAAGAGGATTAATCGGAATTATAAAAACCCTGGCGATGACGACTACTACTACTACTACACGACAACAACAGCAACAAAAGAATGGTGTAGGGGGGTGCCGCAGATCCGAAAACGTCGTCATTAGGCCTCATCGTGGATTTTTTAAGCTTGTGTATGATCTCTCTTGGCCGTATTGCCAAGTTCTTTGCTTCTGGATTCCTGACACCACAGGAAAAAGTAAACAAATACGAGGTTAGACTCTTGTAGTGATTTTCATTATTCTTAACAGTTGCAATCCGCGTCAGGCTAGCGTGGTATGTTCCGGAGAAGAATGATTGGAACTGGAAAGCAGCGTGACGTGCAGTGGGGAAGAACTGGGATTCCCATTAAAATAATCATAAATTTAATTATAAAGTTTATTTAAATATTTATGAGAACCGTCACGGGGCTGTCACGTCCGCAACCCGGCGCGTGAGAGAGCGGGAGTTTGGGTTGCTTGTTACATCTACGGCCGCACTGAGATCTCTTATTTCGCACACACAGTTACAATTACAAGGGATGCTGCCTTTATATATAAGGAGCTAGGGCAACCCTCCTGGGTGAAATTACAGTAATACCTCCCAAAATTTTCACCTCGGGGGCTCCGCCCCCGAACCCCCGGCCTTACGGGCAAGAGGGCGCTGCCCCCCTGCAACCCCCCCCCCCAACTTACCGCGAAGTTGGATCCGCGAAAGGACAGGGGGAGCCTACCGATATCCAGATCAGACTCCACACTCCCCCAACAACTATACCCATAGAGGGGGCCGGGGGAGAGGGAGAGAAGGGCAGGTGCACAGCCCCCGGTTGCGGAGGCAACGATGGCCCCCATGCCCTCCTCCCCCCGGCTACTGTGCTTGGCGACCCCTGCCGAGGTCTTTCCAAACCTGACCACGCTCCGGTTCGACGAGGGTTACCCGCTGGTATGGCCGAAGCCCAGATGGAGGAGAGGCTGTACGATCGACGGAGAGACGGATGACGGGTCCAACCCAGGTTGCAAACTTTGCGACGAACGCCTCAACCAAGGCTGCGTAGATGGGTTCATTGATGAGAACCAGATTCCTCAGGTGCAGTGGGGGCTCGCTGGATCTGGCTGGGCTCCCCCTCCTCATAACCAGCGGGAGGGCGAAGGATGGCGGCGGAGTAGTACTGTAGGTGGCCCTGTACCGGTCGATGAGCTCCAGAGGAACGTGTGGACGCAGGAGGAAGGCGGCTGGGGAGTACAGCTCGCAGGTGGTGCCAGCAAACACCATGAGGAGGAGGAACATGATCGAGCCAGCGCTCTCTTGGTACTACTGCAACCATGACACTACGGTGCTGCCAGGGTCGAGGTCACAATCCCTCTGTGCAACTCTCACGTTTTGGGCAGCTGCGTTGGCGTACCGGTCAGGCCTGAGGCGCCGCGTACTGCTAGCTCCAGGTAGACGTCGTCCGGTCGCTGGCCCATGCCGGAGTAGTACTCCGAAGAAGAGGTGCCTGCAACTCCCTCGACGGTGTTGTCGTCGTTGCCCATGTCATTTGCGGAGAGAAAAACATCTACGGTTCCGCAGAAGGCGGGGGAGAGGGGTGGTCGTCTGGGAGAGACGACGTTGGAGAGAAGAGTGCGCGGCGGACGGCAGAGATGTGGGATTTGGGGGCAGCGATGACGGCCTTGGGCTGGGCCTGCAAGAGGGGTTGTTCTTGCACTAGTTCACTGATTCATGTGGAAAAAGGGGTTGTTCTTTAAAGTTGGATACTCGCATATTAACCTAAAAAGCCTTCCATATTATACTGCTTATCTCTGTATTCCTTGCCATCTGTATCTGCATAATAAGCATATCTCATAGCCATATATATATATATGTGTGTGTGTGTGTGTGTACATATAATGTTGAGCGAATGAGACATGCTGGATTTTCCCCTCCTTTCTTATGATTGTCACCACTGGTTACTACGACTATGAAGCCTGGTTGAAGTCATAAAAAATTACCCCTACAATCAGATCAAAGAGAGACATGGTGACGGGAAAATGTAACATCGACGAAGAACATTAAACGGTCTTTTGATTTCTTAACACGTACGAGTGAGAACACCGGTTCAAAGAGTTACAATGCACTTGGGATTAATATGTCAGTCACCATTCTCTATCTATGTCACACTTAATCTTCCATGAACACTGTGTTGTTGCGCATCTCATGATACATAGTGTAGTTTTTTATTTTTTAAAAAAATCAAATTGACTTTGAGATCCACCAGAGGCACACATTGGTATAAATGCACTGTGATTGAATGATCCAAAAAAAATTCTAAAAAAGAAAAGGCCAGATGCCTTTCATGAGTCGGAAGTGGTCTGATCTTTTCTTTTTGATTTTTTGGACTATCCAATTATAGTGTGACTAGTATAAACATGTATTCTGAATGGGCCCCAAGATCGATCTATAAATTTTTTAAAAAATAAAAATAAAAAACTTACTACACACTGCACAATGACCCAAAATATGCAGTGAATATTAATCATCTACTGTATAGATATTTGTGTGTGTTGTGAACCAGAGACGGAAAAGGACTGGTGTCAAACACTAGCGGGTCGTGGTGTCTCCTCTTTGGAGAATTTTTAACATCTCTATTCTTGTACAACGTATTATCATGAGGGATTTTTTTTAAAAAAATTAAAATCTCATTTGGCGTGGGATGCAGCCATTTTGGGTGAGCGGACGATTTTTGGGTGTAGGAAATTTAATTATTTTTTACCCTTATTTAATATTTAATATTTTTATTTAGTAATTAGACGAATAGTATTTGAAAATAATACAGTAAATACTATAATATGTTTGGCAAATTTGAGTTACTATTCATCTTCCACCGTTAACCTGTGATGTAGGCGAATGAGGGTGGGGCAAGGATGACGTCATTCGCGAGTGAGGGACACTGACAAGAATGGTGACGAAGGGTGAGTAGTAGTAATGATGGCAACAACGACGGCGAGCGCAACATTAGTCACGACCAGCGAGGGCAACAACAACAACAACAACAACCATGATCGTTTTCGGCATCCGTATGTGCCATAGAAGATGGCCCATGTGTGGTCGTTTGCGGTGAGCGTGGGTGATGGGGATGGGTAATCAGAGGAGTAGAAACAAAATTTGCTCCCAAAATCCACCGCTGCCTCTCATGAAACTCCTCTGAGCGAGTTTCTCATGATTTTGAAATGGTGCTCGAGATGTGTCTAGTTTTTCTTTCCTCCGAAATTAAGTGAAGTCACATGAACCCATACTTTATGACTCATTTGAAAATGTCATGGGAGATGTCAGGGATTCCAATGATTGGAATTCTCAGAATCCATCTCATAGTTGTTTCCAAACGTGGCCTTTGTATCATCATCTTCCTCCTTGTAAGGAGTTATACATTAAGGATTTTGTGCATCTATGAAATTATATTAGGTCGATTATGCGATGATACACAAGATTAGCCTATAAATTGTAGTTTTAATTAACATATTTTTTTACAAAAGTAATAAAATCTATAATTGAAATTATTGTAACTTAATTTTAGATCTTACTCGTGATCATTACAATTTTCATACATTAATTTTTTATTTTTTGTAATTGCATCTACCTACTAAGTACAAGTAGACAACTTTTTGATTTGCATTGATCTGGTTAGAAACTTCGTAGAATCAAATTGAAGCAATACCTAAATCAAGTTAAAAAATGAAACATTTTTAAATTAAATTAAAATTAATATTTCTTTTTGACTTGATCCCCATATCTCTCTTTCTTTGCCTCCCCTCCTCCCCTTCCAATCTAATGTCAACTTAACCATAAGGAGAGGGTGATTGACTAGCAAATATATTGCTCTTTTAATTTAGAAATAAATGTCTATGATTTTCAAAAGTTATACACATTGTAGAGGTCAAAAAGTGTCCCCTTTATCTCGTACTACACCTTTAACATTTGTTTGATGAGGAAGAGCAACTCACCATCATGAGAAAACTTGTAATCACTAGGAAGAACGTCAAAATGAGCTTTGGGAGAGATCTCAGGGGATAACTCTTTAATGCTTAAGTGAGGACCGTTCGAGAAGAGCCAAAGTGAAAGAGAATAGAAGAGGTGGAGAGTTGAGAGCCTGTAATCTTGAGAAGGCGCTCGGAGAGTGCTCGGAGAGACATGAAAGAGAAGAACTGTGAAGAGACCTCTTTCTCACTGGTATCCGGTTGGGCTAGTCTCTTTTGGTGGCGAGCGTGTGGGGAGCTCTCTCTCTCTCTCTCTCTGTGTGTGTGGAAGTTTCCTTGTGCTGTTGATGTGAGTGTCTCAGTTGCTTGTGTATCCGTGTCTGTCTATCTCCCTGAGCCCGACTGGGGATCTATTTATATAGGGAGCAGTGGCATATCTAACTTAGTAATGATGTCCTTTGGGTAGTGGTGTCCTTTTTGATCGTGGGATCGTGCGTCGCCTACTCCTCCGTTCCTGGAGAGAAGGCACCATGGAGAGTATCTCGGCGGCGTGGGGCTAGCGACTCGGGACACGTTCGTACAAGTCCAGTGATAGTGACCTAACGTTTATTCGTTGGTGAATTCCACTGCACTCGGAACGCCCGCGCGCAGGTATCCCACTCATGTGCTGGCGAAACGATATTTTATCCGTGGGTTGGCGATGTTCTCATGGACCTCGATTGGGTCATGTCCATTAGACCTTTAATGGGTCAGGATGATCCGTTACGGACTATAACGGGCCTAGTGTTATTGAGTCACGCTGAGTTTGACAAAAAATTTTCTCCTCACTCATAATTTACTATTCTCAAACATTTTATGTAATCAAATTTCTTAACGAAAGGTGGAACTTCCAAAACCCAATCCCTACCTTTCAGCTGCCACACAAATAAAAGGGGAGGGGGATAACAAAATTACGCAGATGCCCTTGAAATGTTTCTAAATTTTTTTTATACCTCTGCTTTTACATAATTTATCTATATGGTCATAAACTCTCTTAGAAGTAAAACTCACCTGTATCGCGTATCTGCATATGAAATTTAACGGTAAATTTTGAACGATAAATTTTAAGGGAGATTTTGATAATAAGTTAGAATATGTTCCTCGGGATAGTCTTAGGTGAGTTGTTACTTGAGTTTTTTCTTTTGAATTTGATAATTTTACTCTTATGTGAAAGTGTCTAATAAGTTTAACTTCAGAATAAAGATTTTAACCTTAATTAACTTTACATAATTTAATTTTACTATCAAACTCGATTAAAAATATATAAATAAAATAATTTATTTTATTTTACCCTTATTCTTATTCTATTATCAAACTCGTTTAAGAGTACATCAACAAATTAGATCAAATTATATGTACAATTATTTGTGAATATTTCAAGTATGTAAGTGCCAAAATACTGAATGATTCCTGTAACCGCCTAATGACTTCATGTCCATGCTCGTAATATTCTCTGCAGCTCTAGAGCCTGCTCTCCCTCTCCGGTTGCTCCCGCCACTGCTGCGCGTTCCCCAACTTCTCTTATTTTCCCATCGCGATTCCACTCTCATATGTGTAATCCGTTACATGCAACATCTGATACAGTTTCATTTCCCTCCCGAAGAACCCGCTCCTCCTCTCCTTCCTTGCCCACGAGTCCGCTTATCTCGCCAGCTTCTTCCTCCTTGTGAGTGGAAATTTTCCTGTTTATACTTCTCTGGGGGAGATTCTGGTCATGCATGCCAATCTGGGTGGTGGCAAAAGTGGCATCTTTTTAACAGCAACAGTATCACGATGATGTAAAGTACCATGAGATTAATGGCGTTGTGTAGATTTTTTTTTCTGATTTTTTCGCAAATTCTAGCTATTTTTCATGCCTCTTTTGCTTCTTTTTTCTATGTCTTTCTACACTCCTGTTCTGCTCAGCTTCTTGTAATCCCCACTGCCTTCCCTTTCAGGAAAAGTGCCATCTGTCCCACCCGGCGAAGGATTCCCCTCCGAGTTTCCGTGCAGCAGCACAGCGCAGCAAGAAAGGCGGAAAAGAAGGGAGGGGGCAGCCGGAGAGGTCGATTGGATAGATAGGGGGGGCTCGGCTGGCGGCACATTTTGTGAAGATTCTAGTGCCAAATAGTGGCACTCCACTCACGGGGTGAGGGCCACCATGCCAAAATTCCTCACTTTTCCCCACACTTCCGCTGTCCTGCTTTTCTGGGTCCTGTGCATTCCTGGTTCTGCTTTGCCATTTCTCTTCACTGCTCTGTTCCTTTATCTCTGGCTCGTGTTTTTGGGTAAGATTATATAATATTGAAATTTGCGGCGGTTGCTTGCGGTCGATACACCCACAACGCAGAGACCTAGAAGAGAAAGCTCGGGTTTTCACCCGCAGAAGGCGGAGGGGGAGGTGCTCGGTGGGGAGGGGGCGCATCCCTTCCTCTTTGTCACCAACCCTTTCCTGCTTCCTGCGAAAACTCGTAGCTTTCTTTCTCTTTCTCCTTGTCCCTTTGAACCAATCCACGGAGTAGGAGCAACCCCCTTTGAATCCCCTCTGCTCCACATCTCAATTCTTCAGCTGAGACCCCTTGTTGCTGCTTGTTGGGTCTAATCTTGCGAGAATTATCCTGTCCTGGGCTTCTACCTCCCCGTCCGCCCCTTCCCCGCGCATTTTTTGCTCTTTCAGACTGATTACTCCGGCTCCTGGTGTGACATGCAGGGGAGTTAGTCCACCTGAGGACATTTGATGAAGCCGGCCTCGCGGCAGGGCGGGGGTTCGAAGCCTGAGCACATGCCGACGAACAAGTATGGCAGCCGCAACCCCACATCGAGGGTGGAGCGGCTGCTTCGGGAGAGAGAGCTGAGGAAGTTCAACAGGACAATTCAGCTCAACGACGATGCCGGCGACAGTGCGTGGGACGGTGGCTTCTCAGAGCATGAGCGTGGGAGAGATGACAGTGGCGACTGGGTGACTGTGGGCGAGGATGAGCTCCTGGATGTGGCAGCGGCTTCCATGAGGGCGGTTAGCGAGGTGTTCGATGACCAAGATGGGGGACTATTCAAGCAGCGGCTGCTGGTGGTTGCGAACCGGCTGCCGGTCTCCGCGGTCAGGAGAGCTGAGGATTCTTGGTCCCTGGAGATCAGCGCTGGTGGACTTGTCAGTGCTCTTCTTGGTTAGTGGCAAAACATCCTGCGGCTGTTTTTTGTTGCTTGTACAATTCTGTCATCCTTTGCAATCTAGAAGGGATGCTTGGGAATTTTGTCATTCTTGCTTATTTTGTTCATACATATATTGCACCAGGAGTTTTCTCGTTTGAGATCTTTTACTAGAATGATAGTCAAAACTATACGTCTCTTTAAGCACTTTCTGCAATTCCTGTAGTTCTTTTAATATGTGGTTCTGGAAAAAAATTGCAATTTTTGATTTTTTGTTCTGTTTCATTGTTCTCACTCTATTTCAAAGACAAAATTGTTGCATTTGTATTTTGTTCTCTTAGCGTTTAAAGACAGCATGATCTTCCTTACTAGTGTGATCTGATTGGCAAGGATTATACCAAATGTTGAAGCCTTTGTCTAAACCAATAATTCTTCTTCCCTTAGGTGTAAAGGAGTTTGAAGCTAGATGGATAGGATGGGCCGGTGTAAATGTACCAGATGAAATTGGGCAGCGAGCACTTACAATGGCACTGGCTGAGAAGGTGTCTGTGGATTCCAGATTCCATTTTCAATTATCATGTTCCATCTTTTTCATATCGTGACTCTGACAACTTCACCGCTGATTTCATCCAGATTTTGATGCTAGTGATTAATTTTAATGGTTATCCTCATTTGAATCACATCTCAATGTTGTTCTATCTCTTGCAGAGGTGCATTCCTGTGTTTCTTGATGAAGAAATAGTTCATCAATATTATAACGGTTACTGCAACAATGTATTATGGCCATTATTTCACTATCTTGGGCTTCCTCAAGAGGATCGGTTAGCAACTACGCGTAGTTTTCAGTCGCAGTTTGATGCTTACAAGCGTGCAAACCAAATGTTTGCTGATGTGGTGAATCAAAACTATGAAGAGGGAGATGTAATATGGTGCCATGACTACCATCTTATGTTCCTCCCAAAATGCCTTAAAGAGTACAATAGTAAAATGAAAGTTGGATGGTTCCTTCATACACCCTTTCCCTCTTCTGAGATTTACCGGACACTGCCGTCACGATCGGAGCTGTTGAGATCTGTTCTGGCAGCTGACCTGGTCGGGTGAGTCAGTAAATTTAATTGTAATGTTACTTATATGGATCTCCTGCAGCTAACTAAACATTGCAAGTATTTTTATTTTTATGGAACAATGTTAAGGGAGTAATATGTCTTGGTTTTGTCCTTTTTTCCTCTTTAAGAATCCCCATCAAAATATCTTGTTCTCTTGATGATTGCATAAACATCTGATAAGTTTTACTTTCTCATTGTGAAAGTAAAAAAAAAGGCTCAGTTTGAAGTAGCCCATCTGGAAAATATAACGAGTACTTGTACATGCCAGTGGGTGTTTAAAATGCATCCTGGCTACTTCCACTTTTGTATGTATCAGTTATGTCAAATGCTGACTTGGCTGGCCACCGTGAATTTCCTCCAGAGACCAGATGGGGTGATTCCTTGTGTAAAACTGTGAATATGCTTGGATGAAGTAATAGAAATGTTGCTCATGCTTATGCTTCCAACCCATGATTTTTATCCTTGCTGATGTTTACTGCTAAGAATATCTAGGCCACAAACAACAACAAGGGTCCTTTCTTTTTCCTCCTCGCATTTGCTTGCTATTTTTCTTATCAGCAATCCCATGTTGGAACCTTTACGCCGAATTCCTGTTCCTGTAGCATATCTTTGATGCCTTGTTAACTTCAAAAGTTAAGTTTAATAGGCTGGATATGAACATTTACCTGAGTGAAAGTATTACTAAGGCTGTCAACAACAAAAGTTAAGTTTAATAAACTGGATGTGAACATTTATTTGAGTGAAATTGTTATTAAGACATCTAAAATTAAAAAAACGAGTGATTGTTTCTAAGGCATCTGAATCATCAGCATCAGGTTACAAGGGCATATCTTATTATTATTTTTTAAAAAACAGTGTTTATTTGTGGATTATCTTATTTCTATTTTTTTTCCTTTTAACTCCTGAAAGATGGCATCCATTTGTTACTTGTGACCGCACCGGTGAACTGGAATTATTGAAACTAACATGAGACAACCAGTGTTTAGGAGGACTTTTTTGGGGTCAGGCATTTTATATTTCTGATGTTGCTCTACCCTTCACCTTTCTGATATAGATCATGGAGTTGTCCCAGGAAGTATGTTGTACTTTTTTTTTTGATAAAGCTCACATCTTCACTGGTATTGGATAATGAGCATGATTGACCATAAACAGGACATTCTTGGCCACAAGGAAGATTCTATGTTGACCTTGTTTGGATGTACTATTGATTCTCTTTGCGCAAGATTTTCTGGGGAATTTTTTTGCTTTCTTGTTGGTTGTAATTGGTTGGAGTTTCTAATGCATTTTCCCAATTCAATTTTTATGCTGAATAGCAGCCGGATGTTTGATTGGTCTTGTTAATTCTACATCAAGTTCTTGCATCATGCTACAGAAATAAACTATTGATGTGAAAATTACTTTTCCAGATTTCATACTTATGATTATGCAAGACATTTTGTTAGTGCCTGCACACGGATTCTTGGGTTTGAAGGCACTCCTGAAGGGGTGGAGGACCAAGGGAAGCTGACTCGGGTTGCTGCAGTAAGATTTGAATTGTTTTACTTGATTATTCATTTTGTGGAGGAATTTTCCCATGGTAACCATTGTCATGGAGCTGGATAACAGTAGGAGTACTAAATCCTGCCAATCTGGTGGTACATAATGCAAAATGACAAAATATACTGTCTTTGTCAAAAGTAGCATTTTATTATTGTGACTTACACACTTAATGCTACACATCAAACATCTTTTATGCAAGATAATTGTACTGCATAATTTCCTAAAAGGTCACGTGTTGAACACATTAATGGATGTACTCTTTAGATTGGTTTTGGACTTTCACTTGACTGTTCATCATCATGTCTTATGTTTCAGTTTCCTATTGGGATAGACTCTGACCGTTTTACCCGAGCACTTGAGCTTCCACAAGTTCAAAATCACATAAAAGAGTTGAGAGAGAGATTCGCTGGGCGAAAGGTATGGATAAAGTTATTGTCTCTGATCCAGATGTCTTTTGAACTGAGGTTGTTCTATTTTATATTTTATTGTCAAATTGAAGCATTCAAACGTAATATTTAGATATTCTTAAAGTGCAGAATTGTTGGGGAACAGCAAACGATGTGGGATAATTGGACTATATAAATTTATTCAATGCTTTTTTATATTGGCTTGATTTCATACTTACCCTCTTTGATTTTCCTACATTCCCTCTTAAGACTTGAAAACTTCTACAATTGTCACCTGGGTTGACTTCTGTGAGAATATTATATGAATATGCTAACTGACAGTTGTTTTTGAGAAAAGTAATGTATAGAATAACTAAATGCCCTTGAAATCGTAAATACTCTTATGTGTGTGTGTCTGTGCTGTCACACCTGGTGGCCCGATGAATCTTCTCTCTCATGGCAGAGACATAAGAACTAAGCTCAAAGATTTCTTTGGACACAAGGGCATGATGATAAAGGCTGGCGAGTGGTGACCTGCATTCGATTGCTAGAAGAGGGACCGTGCATTCTGAGATGCCAGTGGGACAAGGCACCTAGGATGCCCTTGTCGGCCACGAAATTTTTATCGTAGATAAAATATAATAATGTTCTTTTTGAAAAGAAACATTGCCCCCCCTATGTGTGAAGGGTTTATTCCGTGGGTGCGTATTGTATCAGACGATTTGGGTTCGGGTGCTGGACCTCTCCCCACTGACCACAGTCATTGTTGATTTACATCGGCCTAACGTCCGAGCACCTTTGTTTAATTGTCAAAGAAATCCCAAAGCCTTCTATGGGGGTTCTGATATTGAGGGCAAGCTCGTTTGGAGGGCTCACAATATCCACTCACTTACCACCGACCAACAGAACGACTGAGCTAGGGTTTCAACTGAGGCCCCTTATATTTAGGCAAAAACCCTAGAATTTAGGAGTATGAATGCAAATGTGTGAAAGTCGTAGGCATTTTTGAAGTCACGGGAGGTTTCCTGGACCCTGGGGATATTTTGATAATTTTACGTCTCCAGGGTATTTTGGTAATTTTACCAGACCAGGGGTATGTCTGAAATTTCAGGGTTGAAAAGAAGGTAGGATAAGGTTCCCAGCTTCCCAAGGCGTTGAGGCCGTTTCTGGAGGGTTTCGGGGGCTACTAGGCCATTTCTAAGTCACAGGGGTATTTCGGTAATTTTATCACACCTTTATAGACCTAGGTTTGAGGTGGTACCCAAGTGTCGGACTGAGCTGACAGCACTTTCGGACTGAAGGAATGACAAGGGGCTTCATAGAAGGCACGCATTTGTCAATTTTGTCAAAAGAGGGGTATGTGTGTAATTTCCACAAGTCGGAGGGGTTTTCTTATAATTTTTCCTAATTGACATACAAAGGAAATTTGTAGATTACATTGGATACATTTATAGCCCAAATGGGTACAAGGGTTGTCGGCGAGTTGTCGACTGTACAAAGATCCGCACTAATGCGGGAAGTAGGGGCGTAGCCCGAATTACAGGAAAATGCAGGGTAGAACTGCAAATGACAGGACTTTTTTTCTCACGACCCCGGGGGGGGGGGACATTTGCGTAATTCCTCTGTCGTAGAGGTGGAACTACATAATTTTGCCGTCCCGAGACGTAGAAACTTACAAACACGGCCCGCTGAGGGACATAATTACAACAATATCCCGTAGGGGCATAAATATAAGATCCGGGGACTTACCCCTCACAGGCCAAGACAAACAAAACAAACTCTTTGCGCTGGTTGCTTGGCGCTCCGTGTGTCTTCCTCGTTCATGTCTCCACTTGGACCCTTGGGGTCTATTTATAGAAGGCGGGAGGACCCAGGTTGACAGAACCGTGGAGAATTGCTCCGATTCTGACATGGTGGGGTTTAAAATCCCCTTTTTTTGTCAAGGTGGGGTGGCTAAAAGCTTTTTTGACCTCTCTGCTCTTTTTTTCTATTTTTTTTATGGGAATATGGACCCTGGAGAGGGGTCGACTGGCCCGCGGACCCAGAGGGGTCAAATGACCCCGCGGGGGTCAAGTTGACCCCACTGGGGTGCCAGCGGGGTGGACTGACCCCGTGGGGGTCAGTTTGGACTCCTCCTGGGGGCGGCCAGCCTTGGGCGCAGGCCAGCGGAGTCAAATGACCCGGTGGCGCCTTTTTTGGTTCCTCTCTGTGGCTTTTTTCCCATTTTCTGTCAACCTGGGTCAAGGAGCAATCGCATACCAAATGAGGAGGGAGGTGACAATCCTCTTATGATCACCATTGGCCCGGGAGGGGACCGGAACCCCCCGGGGGGGGGGGAGAAAAGTGGGGTGACCATACCCCATTGGCTTGTTCCCGGTGGGATGCTGTTCGTTGGTGGCAACTTCTCACCCCGGGGGTTTGCTGTTTCACCCCGACCTGCTGCTGCTCCAAGGGGGCTGACCCCACTGCTACTGCTCTTGCGGGAGGTTGACCCCGCTACTACTGTCCACCCCGGGGGTGGGTCTCGCAGGGTTCACCCCGCTGCTGCTGTCCACCCCAGATCTTCACCCCGTTGCAGACACTGACCCAGCTATTGCTGTCCACCCCGGAGGTGGGTCCAAGGCTGTTCCTGTTGCTGTCCGCTGTCCATATCGAAGGCCACTGTAGGGACCTTGCCTGGCGGGGCCTACGGTTGCCGGAGGTCATTGCTTAAGCAATGTAGGATGGGAGTTTGTCCCAGGGTAATTTACTCCTTTTTTTAAGGCAAAAATTATTGCCAACAAATGCCCCCACGGAACGTTCGTCAAAGCTGGGGGCGGAGGCAGACGGTCCGTGCCCTCCGTTGTTTTTATGGATTTCTCCCGAGTCTTCATGACATGGGGAGATCGTTGTAGGACTACGTCTCACTGCTTCATTGCTATTCCTCGGCGAGGCACTTTGACCTGAGATTGATGTCGACCAACCCTTAGGGTATACTGGCCAGAGCTAATGTATCTCGTCCCCTCTGACATATTGGCCTGCAATTGGATGCTGGCCAATCCTTGGGGGTTCATTAGCCAAAGTTGATATGGACCGGCCCTTAGGGCATATTGATCCAAAGTTGGTGCAGGCCTGCCTTGGAGAGGCTTGTTGGCCTGTAGTTGATGTAGACCTGTCTCGGCGAGGCTTGTTGGCCCAAAGTTGTTGTAGGCCTACCTCGGTGTGGTTTGTTGGCCTCAAGTTGACACATGCCTTGCCCCAGAGAGGCACATCCGTCTGAGTCGTCGTCGATTGACTGCTGATTTGTAGTAGCCGTGGCTTGGTCGTCCCTTGGGGGTGCATTGGCCAAAAGTCATTGTGCCCGCTGACCGCTGAGGTGTCGCCGAAGATGTGTCGACTAGCTGCTGAGGCGTGTAGCCGCAAGTTGAGGCTGACTAACCGTTGAGGTGTCACCAAAGATGTGTCGGCTAACCGCTGAGGTGTGTAGTCGGGAGTTGCTGTTGACTTGTGGTAGCCAGAGTGGATGTGGACCAGCCCTTAGGGCATGTTGGTCTGAGTTGATGTCGGCCGTACACGAGCTGAGGCAGATTCCATCTAGTGTAGACTTGAGCACAACACTACCCTGGGCAAGGGCGTCGTAACTTGTACATCAAAATTCTGCACATTTCATTTTGCGACGACTAAGCTTGCGTCTTTATGGGAGGAGTTCGCCCGCCTTCACGCTATTTAGGAGCGGAGGCGGAGGACTCAGCTGACGATTCAGTAGGAGGAGGAACAACTTTGCAAAGTTCGGGGAGCCCAGGCTGAGGTGGGCGTCCCAGGTTGAGGCCGCTTACGAGCGCGAGCAGATGGCCTCTCGAAGAGTGGAGGAGCTTTTGCGAGAGGTCCGGGAGACCGAGGAGAAGCGCAGTCTTGCACGTGCAAGAGGTCCAAGAGACCGAGGAGGAGCGCAGTCTTGCACGTGCCAATGTAGATTCTCCGCCGTAGGCTTGAGGGGCTCCAGGAGGAAGCCGTTCAGAGGGAGGATCGCCTTGCCGACCCGAGGAGGAGCGAGTCTGATGCTTGACGGGCCTGGCCGTCTCTTATACTTGTACGCATGGCTTTTATATTTTGCCCATGCTTGATGATGTTGATAAATAAAGGACAGAGCTCAACAGTTTTTGCTTCTATCCTCTTGCACGTATGCTCTTTTTTTTTTAATTTTTTTTTGTCACTTTACCAGCCCTACCGCCCTTTCGGGTTTTCGCCAGGACCGGCCCCCTTTAGCTTTTTCCGGTGCGCCCTTACGGGTTTTCACACCGAGGGGTACCCATTTTTGCCTAAGGCGCCCTTTCGAGTTTTCACCTTAGCTGGGTTAAAGCATTTTTGCCCTTGATTGCTCCCCTAACAGAAACAACCAAGTCCGCTGGGGCATCAATATTTTTAACCCCATTTTTTTTTCTTTTTTTCCATTTTTTGTATGAGTACCTATAATGCCAAAAGGTAGAGAGGGTATGGCATTCCCGGAGGGATATGTGTGCCGCACTGGTGGGGCAAGTGGGTGGATTTGACTGTCGTAGTGGGATGCGACTAGCCAAATCCAAAAGCCGATCGGTTGAATGGGCTGGCAACCCGAGAAGGGCGTGCATAAGCCAAGCCCGGTTGGGACAACAAATAAGTAGGTTTAACAGTCTGAAAGGGACATGCGGGTTAAACCTGGAAGCTGATAGACGAGATGGGCTGACAGTCTGAAAGGGGCATGTGTAGGCCAAGGCCAGTAGGATGAAAGAGGGGATTTGACAGCCCGGGTGAGACATATGAATCAAATCCGTAAGTCGATAGGCAAATAGGGTTGGCAGCCTGAGGAGGCATACATAGGCCAAGCCCGTGGAGATAAAAGAATGAACTTGACAATCCCGGTGGGATAGATGAGTCAAGTCTGGAGCCAAGAGGCGAGATGGGTTGACAGCCCGAAAGGGACATGCATAGGCCAGACCCATAAAAAAGAAGGGATGAGTTTGACAGCCCTAGTGGGACGTGAGAGTCAAACCCAAAAGCCGATAGACGAGATGGGTTGGCATCCCGAAAGGGGCATATTGAGGCCAATCCCTAGAAGGTAAAATGAGCCTAAAGGCATGATGGGTTGGCAGCCCGAGAGGGCATGCTGAGGCCAATCTGTAGAAGGTAAAATGAGCCGAAAGGCATGGTGGGTTGGCAGCCCAAGAGGGCATGCTGAGGCCAGACCCGAAGGAAGGATGGATTTGACAGTCCTAGTGGGACGTGAGAGTCAAATCCGAAAGTCGATAGACAAGATGGGTTGGCAACCCGAGAGGGACATGTATAGGCCAAATCCAAAGGAAGGAAAAGATGGATTTGACAGCCCTAGTGAGACGTGAGAGTCAAACCCGAAAGCCTATAGGCAAGAGATGGGTGGCAGCTCGAGAGGGACGTACGTAGGCCAGACCCAGTGGGAAGAAATGATGGGTTTGACAGCCCTAGTGGGACATGAGAGTCAAACCCGAAAGTCGATAAGCAAGATGGGTTGGCAAACCGAAAGGGACATGCATAGGCCAAACCTAGTAGGACAAAAGGCAAGTGGGTTTAACTGTGCGAAAGAGACATATGAGTTAAAGCTAGAAACCAATGGGCGAAGTGGGTCGGCAGCTCGAGAGGGGCATGCATAGGCCGAGCCAGGTGGGGCTAGAGGGGCGGATTGGATAGCCCAGAAAGGCATGGAATCCAAACCCCGGGAAGCCCGAAAGATGAGTGGAGCTGACATGCCAGGGGGCGTATGAGTCAACTCTTGAAAGGAAATGGATAGACTCGACAACCTGAAGGGACATAAGAGTCAAATCTATTGAAAATGGCAGTGCTGGTGGTCCCGGTGGGATAGAATGTGACAATGTCGGGACGCCCCTGTGGGACTGGGTGTCACAGAATGACATGGGAGGCATAGCCATGACATCAATATGATATTTTTGCCGTGATGGGGTGGAGTCATTGACTTAGAACCACCTATGAAGCAAGCTGAGGGAGGATTTTTTTTTCACATTACCAACCTCACCGCCCTTTCGGTTTTTCGCTGAGGCTGGCCCCCTTTAACTTTTCCCGGTGCACCCTTGCGGGTTTTCACATCGAGGGGTTGCCCATTTTTGCCCGAGACGCCCTTTCGGGTTTTCACCTCGACCGGGTCTATGGCCTTTTTGCCCTTGGCCAACCGTTAAAGGATGACTAAGTCCGTCGGGGTATTAGAATTTGTTTAACCCCATTTTTTTATTTTTTAACTGGAATCTTCACTGGGGATAGGCATGTCCTGTGAGGACTGTTGCAGAAACTCTTGCGGTGGCCCATGGTAGAGCTTCATATGCTTGCCATTAAGAGGAGGGAAGGGATTATTTCTCGTGGTTGATGACCGTATAGGCTCCTCCTTCATAGACCTTCTGGATGACATAAGGTCCACGCCAATTGGGTTGGAGTTTACCGCTGGACCTTCCCGCGAGGACCTCCTTTTTCTTAATCATGACGAGGTCGCCTTTCTTGAATGTCCTTTACTTGACCAGCTTATCATAGGCACTTGTCATGCGGGCTTGATACACTTGCAAGTGTTTGTAGGCTTTGAGTCTTTTACCTTCAAGGTTGGATAACTCCTCAAGCCTTCTTTCTATTTCGGATTGGTCCTGGCAGTCCGGCGTGAACAGCAACGCGATAGGATGCCAGGTCGATCTCCACAGGGACCACCGCCTCGGCTTCGTAGACCAAGGAAAACGGGGAACAACCCGTAGGGGTTTTGTAAATAGTCCGGTAGGGCCATAGGGCTTCGTGGACCTTCTCGCCCCAATCTCGTTTGCGGCCACCTACTATCTTGGACAGCAGCTTGCAAAGGGTTTTGTTGAAGGCTTCGGCCAACCCGTTGGCTTGGGGGTTGTAGACGGACGATGTCCTCCAATCAATATAAAATTTAGACGCCAAAGCATAAACAATCTTGTTCCTAAATGGCGTGCCATTGTCAGATATAATCTGACTAGGGGTGCCGAATCTATATATAATGTAGTGCCTCACGAAATGGGCAACTATCTCTCCTGTAACTTCCCGTAGCGGGACGGCTTCAGCCCATCTGGAGAAGTAATCAGTGGCGGCCAGTATGAACTTATGGCCTTGAGATGATGGTGGGAAAGGTCCCACAATGTCCATGCCCCACTCCGCGAACGGCCAAGTAGGCGCCGTTGGATGGAGCGGGTTGGGCGGCCTCCGAGGCACTGGCCTAAATGCTTGGCATTGGTGGCATGTACGAACATATTGGTTGCAATCTTCAAACATGGTGGGCCAATAAAACCCCTTGAGCTTGATGTTGTTCTTCATCTTGGCACCTGCTTGATGAGCCCCGCACAATCCAGAGTGAACCTCGTACATGACAGTCTTTGCTTCCTTAGAGGAAAGGCAGCGTAGGTGGACCGATCGGTCCTTTTCATGGACGAGCCTGAAAAGCAGGCCGTCAATCAGCCGGTAGGATGTCGCCCTACATAGCAGGTGCACCCTCTGAGCCCGATCAGGGGGAAGCCAGCCGTTCTTTATCTTTATAATTGGCTCACGCCAATCTTCTTCTTCAGGAGCATTCTCCTCTTGAATATTGTTGACCTCGTAGACGGTGAGGCCAGATTCTTCGTCGAGCACACTTGGCATGAGGCTTCGGCGTCTGACAATGATATTCAACTCTCCCTCAGGCGGGAGCTTTAAGGCTGCTGCCAATTTTGCCAGAGCGTCAGCTTAGGAGTTGCTGCCTCTCGGGACATGGGCTATTCCAAATAGGTAAAATTTTTCCTTGAGCCTCATGACGACTGCATGGTAGGGGATGAGCTCCTTTTTCCGGACGTCATAGTCGCCCAAGACCTAACGAATGACGAGCTGAGAATCCCCGTAGACTTTGATGCACTTGATTTCCATCTCCAGTGCCAACTGAAGACCGATAATCAGCGCTTCATACTCTGCCTCGTTATTAGTCAATGACTTCATGAGAGCACAAGAGTTGTGGATAATGCCGCCTTGCGGAGATACAAAGACTACCCCCGCGCCCAAGACGAAGTCTGTAAGGCCGCCAACCCTTTTGATTGTCCGGGAGGCACCATCAAAATACAACTCTCAATGTGGGAGGTCGAGGGTGAGGACGCCCGACTCCATCTGCGGTGGGACTTTGTCATAGACTCATAATACTCCCTGATTTCTTGAGAAGGTACCAACACCTCTTCATCGAGCAACTCGAAGTTAAGTGGGGAATCTTCTGGCACAGGGTGAGCAGCTAAGAACTCCGTCATTCCTTGCCTCTTGATCGCCTTACGCGGGACAAAGGTGATGTTTAATTCCATGAGGATAAGCGCCCACTTGTCGAGCCTACCGGAGAGGACGGGCTGACTGAGTAGAAATTTGAGTGGATCACATTTTGAGATGAGTTCCACCAGGTGAGCTAGAAGGCATTGCCTTAACTTCTTGACGGTAAATACCGAAGCCAGGCACACCTTTTCCATGGGCGCATACCGGTGCTCAGGCCCGATCAGCTTTCGGCTACAGCGGTTGCTCCTTGCCCTCGTCATTGATCTGGGTTAAAAGTGCCCTTAAAGAGGCATCCATGGCAGCAATGTAGAGGATAAGGGGCTTCCCTCTGACGGGTGCCCCTAAGACTGGAGGAGTTAGTAGATACTCCTTAATTTGCTCGAAGGCTTTCTGACAGTCTTCATCCCATATGAAGGGTGCTCCTTTCTTCATCAGTTTGCCAAAAGGCAGGCATCTTCCCGAGAGATTAGAAATGAACCGCCTAATATAGGCAAGCCTTCCTTGCAGAGATCTGAGCTCTGTCAAGTTCTTGGGCGGAGGCAGTCCTCTTACGACCTTGATTTTGTCAGGGTCGATTTCTATGTCCCGATATCTGACAATGAAGCCAAGGAATTTGCCGCTGGAGACGCTGAAGGCACACTTCATTGGGTTCATCTTGAGTCGATATTGTCGAAGCCTTTCGAAGACTCGACGCAAGTCAGCCAAGTGATCTTCTCGCCTTTTTGTCTTGACGACCAGGTCATCGACGTAGCATTCGACGAGGTCGTGCAACATCTCGTCGAAGATCTTGGTCATAGCTCTTTGATAGGTTGCACCGGCGTTCTTCAGGCCAAACAACATCCTTTTATAGTTGAAGATCCCCTTGGGAGATCGGAAAGCCGTATGGCCTTTGTCTTTGACGGCCATACGGATTTGATTATAGCCCGACGACCCGTCCATAAAGGACAAGGCTTCGTGACCAGTGGTCATATCCACCATTGTCTCAGTGATTGGGACAGGAAAGTCGTCCTTCGGGCAGGCCTTGTTCAAGTCTCGGAAGTCGATGCAGACTCGGACTTGGCCGTTCTTTTTCTTCACTGGGACTATATTGGCGAGCCACACTGGGTACATGCAAGGCTCTATGAAGTCCACGTTGAGCATCTTGTCAACCTTAACATTGACTTTCAACTCCAGCTCGTGGCGCATACGCCTTTGGGCTTGTTTGACTGGCTTGACTATTGGAAGTATAGCCAGCTCGTGTTCAGCCACAGAAGGGTCGAGCCCGGGCATTTCTTTATAAGTCCAGGCGAAGCAATCCCTGAACTCTTCTAGGAGCTGCCGATACAACTGCCTTTCTTTCTCACTAAGGAGAGCACTGACAAAGGTTGGCCGATAGTCTTTTTTGCTTCCGAGATTGATCTCAATCAACTCGTTCACAGTTGCTTGGCCACCGTCTTCAAGCTCCGATGGAGCCGGTTGGAGGTCGACGAAGTCTCCTTCATCATCAGTATTTGCTTCATAGACTTCAAATTCTTCGAAGCACTCTTACTCGTTGCTTGAAGTCGAAGGACTTGCTTCGTCTTGCCGATGGTTAACAGGCTGAGCTGTCCTTCCCTCGTGGGGGTGATCGAGGTTGGCTTCTGGTGATAATGCCACTGATGTCTCACCGGACCCCCTTGCAGAGTCGTCGATCTTGGGCTCAACTTATGCTTGCCCATAATGAGGAGGTAGCAGTCCTACGGTGTTGACTGCGTAGTGGACCTCAAAGTTCCTCTCCTGGTCATAGCCAAGTCCCCGCGTGTCTTTGCGGGAGAAGGGAGGTTGTCTGCGGACCTGCGGAGGATTCCATAGTTGGTGGAAATATGCCGCTCGCGCGGGGTCCTGAGCCTGTGGGATATGCTGCTTTTTACACATTTTCCTGATATGTTGGGGAATATCGTCCCTCTCCTGAACCGGCTCTGGTGCAGCGTCGGTGGGAGTATCCCAGCCGAAATCATCTTCAGGAGGGCCCGGTGGGACTAAATCACCTTTGTAAAAGATGATCGACTTGTCTCCTTTGCCCTTGTTGCTTCTTCTCCTCCGCTGATAGGAGACCGTGAAGGTTTTCAGCTGCTCTACCTCGTACTCCTCTCGGTGGGACGATAGTTGAAGGCATTTGGGTGGTAGGGAGATGCTTCGGTCAATGACCCGACTGATGAGGTTGGCTTGAAAGTCAACACTTCGCCTCTCTGGTTGAGTCGGCTTGGAGGCAGCTTGGAGGCTTAGCCTGTGCAGTTTTACCATGTCTTGATTGACAGTGAACGGCTGCCCTTCCTCAACTTCAAAGTCCACTTTTTACTTCCCTTTGTCCTTTACAGGTTCGGGGATTGCTAAAGTGGGCTTCCCAAAATATAGGGAAGCATCGACCAAGTGGCACTCATTGGGGTGGAACGGGGCCTGATCTGCAAAGACCATATGTTGCTCCCCTCCCTTAGCATATTTAATGCACTGATGCAGAGTTGACGGGACGACCCAATTTTCATGGAGCCAGGGTCTCCCAAGTAGCACCTTATAAGATGTGTCGTCGTTGATAATATAAAATGTCACTTGGGTGACGAAATTGCCCAAGGCTAGCTTGACTTCAACCCGACCAAGCGCCTCCTCGGAATCTTGGTTGAATCCCGAGATCTTGACCGCGTTCACCTTTTGCAAATAAAGGGCCAAGTATAGAGACTTAAAAGTCTTCAAAGGCATGATGTTGATGGCTACTCCAGCATCGACCAAAATGCGATTCACATCATGCCCGTTGATCGTCCCCCTCATATATAAGAGACGGTTATGGCACGGAGAGGACAACAACATGTTTTTGTCCGTGAAGGAGATGTTGGCTGCAAATGCCTCGTATGCCTGGGCTTGCAACTCAGCAACATGGGCTTCATAGGCCTCTGGGTCTTGAAGTATTTTGACAAGAGCCTCCCTGAGATCCTTGCTCCAAGCGATAGCTTCCCAAATAGAGACATTTGTTGGGAACCGCTTCATATGATGAATGATCTTGCGGTCCGCCCGAGCACAGGTCTTGTCAAATGGCGGAATGATCTCCTTCAGAGTTTTCGGTGCCTGACGAGGCTTCTCCCTCTTAGAGGGGCGCTCTTCCTCATTCTGGCCTTCTGTATTTTCTTGGAACAGCGGATCCAGAGACTCCTCCGGAGGTGGTAAGAGCTCGTCATTGTTGATTTGTTTTAATTATTAGATTCCTATCCCGCCCCCTTTAAATACATACATGCATAAACATGTGAATCAAAGACAAGGGTGATGAAAGGATGGAAATACTAACCGTGATCGCCACCAAGGTTCCAACAACGCCAAAGGATGAAGAAAGGAGAGGAACGATGCCGTGTACCTTGGAAAGAAAACTTGATCGCGCTTGAAACGGGGTGCGGGGGAACTTGTGGATTCAAACCTCCTCTCCTTCCAGCCGGCTAGAGGAAGAGGGCCTCATGTTGTATTCATGCTCTCCTGCAAAACAAAGACAAAACACAAATGTAAAAACCCATTAGAACATGAAGTGCAGAAATATGCCCAAAGTGATAAAATAGCATGAATAAAAGGGGGAGAACGCACCGGGGGAGGTTTTTAACCCCTGTAGAAGGGTGGAAAAGATAGGTGGGTGTGTTGTGCATGCATGAGATTTGAAATCACGAGATTTGATTGAGAGAATAGAGAGAAAACAATGATGCAAAACAGAGAAAAACGCATGTGCAGTAGAAAGTGCAGAAAACTGTGATGATTTGTGATTTTGAGGAGACTAGAACTAAGAGTGTAGACCATGAAATCAAACCCAAAAGGATGGAATTGAAAGTTAATACTTCTCTCTCCAAGCCAAGGTCGAAGTTGTGAGTTGGAGTTGCAGCATGGCTTCGCCCCACGTCCGGAAAGAGCCCCCCGTCGCGACTGCGAACTGGGCAATTTTTATAGAGTTTTGTAAGAAAGCCTCATCTTCTTATCATGATTCCCGGAGATAGAGTCCAAGATAAATCGAGTTCTCTAGATCAAACTCGAGATAATACTAAGAACAAGAGATAGGAACAAACGGGGATCAATTCGGAGGAGGATTCAAGAAGATATAGCTCTTGGAAGGCAGCCCCGGAGCCTTATCTGCAGAGTTTGAGTTGAACCAGGATACTTAAATCTTGATCTTGCGACCCAGATCATGAGAAAGATAGCATATGAAATTTGGAGTTCTTTGGACTGAATTCAAGATAATACCAAGGAGAAACCATAGGAACAAACGGCGCTCAATCGGAGTAGAATTCAAGAAGTTATGGACTCTGCAAGAGGGCCACGACGCACAGAAACGGAACAGAGTCCAGCACGAATTGGACTCTCAGGTGTGTGTAACGGTCTATTGTAGGACCTTCAGAGTTATGTAACGGACTAGGGTAGGTCCGTCACACTCTGGGGGTCGAACAGGGCGTTTTCGGATAAGTTTCGATGTAACGCACCCATACTAGGCCGTCACATGGACTCTGACGGTCTAGGGTAGGACCGCCACATTCTGGGGGTTGAACAGGGTGTTTCGGGCAAGTTTCGGTGTGACGGTCTATCGTAGGACCGTCACACTGATGTAACGCACCTATATAGGGCCGTCACTTTGATGGAGGAAAAAAATGAGCAGACTGCGCGCGACTTTGGAAATTGAAGCGTATCTCTCAAACGGTGCAGAACTAGCGAACATGGTAGAAGAAGAAATTGTAGATAACTGAGAGAGGAACAACTTTCATGAAGAAAGAAATTTGAGAAAATGATTGGAAGAGGGAGAAAATGGGGCTGGAAGAGAGAGGAAAATTCTGGGATGTTGGTGAACAGCACAGCACGCCGGAAAAATGTGAATAGCTCACAATCGGGGCAGAACTGGCCAACGGCGTAGAAGAAGAAGTTGTAGATCTTTGAAGGACGCACAACTTTGATGAAGACAACTTTTTGAATAGAGGACTGGAAGAGGGTGAAAAAGAACCACTTTCAAGACTGCGCAGTGAGAGAGAGCCGATTACTTGAGGGAAGCCGGCCTAAATGGGCCGAAAGTTGACTTGGAAGCTGGAATTTGACAAGATAAGCTCCGGGGCTATAAGAAATCATAATCTCCAAGACTCAAATGATATGAAATGGTAAAAATAGGCTTGAAATCCATCCGAGAAAGCTCCAAAATAATGGCGAATTCGGGACATCAAAAATGATGAATAAGAGAAATGACGCGACTTGCGGGCTAAAACGGGTGTCAACAGATGTCCCTCCTTGATGTCCGCTTTGCAAGGGAACGAGCGAAAGTGGCGCGGAGGCAAAGTAGATGGAGCGAAAGCGATAGCGACGTGAAATGGAGATGAAGCGGAGAGAACTGAAAAGCGGGCATCAAGGCAAAAAGACACCCGTCACAACCAAGAAGCGACAGGAATTCTCCCGAAGATGCCGAACTAACCACCTGGAATGGATGACAAGGATGAGACATGTCTGGAGAACGAAACTAAGGGAAAGGAAACACGACCAGTCTCATCGGGGACACAATCCACGGACAATGAGTGGGTCGGCAGAAACACAGCATAAGAGCTGGAAAAGGAGAGATAAGACTGAGATAAAATCCAGACAGGAATCACGCTGGCCAAACAGACCAAGCGGCAAGATCAGAGAAATCGTTTGAATTCAGAGTGGAATGAAGAATCTCTTACCCAAGAGAACTTAAGTGCAATTAACCATTGCTGAGGAGAAATCCTTGAATAGATCACGAGGCATGAATGCTCAAAATGACATGATGCATGCTGGGCTAAAATAAAGAAATAATTAAAACGAATGCAAAGAAAGATAAAATAGAAAGTACTCAAGGATAATATTGCTAGACTGAGCAAAATGGGGTCAAGAGTCTTCTTGCAACCACGGCGTGCGAGACAGAGTCTATCGTCCCCCACCCGACTCAACCGAGCGGCCTATCCAACGATTAACCGTATGCTCCTAGATCATCATCGTTTTTGTTAAAGGGGAACATCAGATCCCAGAACACACGGGCAACCAGTCGGTCCTTGAGAGGATATAATAAGGTAGATATCGTATAGTAATGCAACAATGAGAAGGGATAGAGAGCCATACCTGACTTACCTGCCAAGCGAAACGGCATCTTTTTGGATTTTTTGATTTTCTACTTTTTATGGATTATCATCATAAGACAACAACCACGTGACATGACAGGACAGGATGTGAACATGAACGAATATGAACGAGTATGACATGAACATAACATAATAAGAGAAATATGAACGAAACATGGCACAACATAACATAACGAAGGTGGATGAAACATAACAAACAAACAAATGGCAAGCATACATGCGACTAAAGGCACGGTGGGACAAGACAACACGCACACGGTGGAACAGCACACACGGTAGTATGAGGACATGGTGGGACAAAGACACGTGGGATGACAATACCACGGAGGACAAAGACACGTGTGATGAATGACACGGCAGGATAGGGACGGAAGGACAAAAGACATAGAGGACTAAAGACATGATAAAGACAACAAACACATTCTTCAATCAAAGCCCAAGATCAGATGAAGCGGAACCGCCAGGTTCAAAATCGTGATACAATGCCTCTCATGGAAACATGATTTAAGCAAATAAGCGAAAGCTGAGAAGGCCATGAGCTTCAGAATAGATATTGAAGAGATGAGAACAGATCGAAGAATATGATCAAGAGACAGAGCGAATGATAGAGCATGGAAAGCTTGAACATGTAACCTGCAGCCTGCACACTTAGCAAACAGATTATGTATCTGTCCTCAAGATAAAAAGGAACAAAAGAGAAGTATTTTTAGATTTTTGTATTTCTGAATTTTTTTGGATTTTGAACGATATTTGATTTTTTTTTTGACATATTTGATTTTTGTGGATTTTTGACATATTTGATTTTTTTTTGGAATTTTGACAATATTTCATTTTTTTTAGAATTTTGAAATATCAATCTGCAGCACCCAAAGACAGGCTCGAACTATTGGCTAGGGATCGCCGTCCCTCCCCTCTCATTAAAGGCTTCCCTTAAGCAGGACGTGCATGTGAGGGCGGCTTACCATAACCAACCGCCTCTAAAGAACGGTGCCCCTACTAAGGCCATACCCGGGATACAACCCAGCCTAAGAGGGAGAAGCAGAAGAAAAATTGGAGACAAGCTTTATGCAGGATGGGAGATATCTAGACTTGACTTCCTTCCAGGGCATTACCCCTCAAAGAGTAGGTCTGTTGCGCCGGGGCTTTGTGTCTTTGATTTTGAGACCCATATTTATTAGGCACGCATGCGACCGGGCTCATAACGTCCCGCGGGACTTCACCACTCTTGCCATGTCTTTGATTTTCATAATTTTGCATATTCATTCTTATTTTTGGTAGCCCTTATTGGCTAGATAAAGCATGAAAGCTCATTTTCGAGGGTCAAGACTGCCCCTATTTGAGACCTCTCTCGTATTAGGGAGCGCCTAGGTTTGTCATCTCATCCATCAATCTCTTGTCCCTGCACTTGGCCGAGTAAAGAAGAGAAAAGGCCTTTGTGTATACCCAAAGTATGGCCAAAGCAGCAACGATGTTACTCGGAGAGATCGGCTATGGCTTGCCGTGTAGTGTGCGAAAAACCCATGCTTAAAGGTTACCCTTAACGATCGGGGAAAGAAACTAGACTCCCAGCGCGGAGCTATCACCAGCCTAAGGATGCTGCAGAAGCGAACTCATTTGAAATGAACTAAGCAAATCTCTAAAAGTCACTTAACCATGTTGAGGAATAGCATTATAACCATGTGCAGGAGTAATAAGAGTAATAGCAATGATAACATATTCTTGCACAAAATACCTTTGCAAATCCATGGCGTGGAAACCGGCATCCCGAAGCGATCTCGATCATCGAGCTTCGAGCAGCACAAGCTTTGTATTCTTTGCTTGACAGGATGAAAGGGAGAGGATAGCAAAGAGATTGAAAGATTCCTTGACATGGAGGAGCGGCAGACATTAAACTGGACGAAGAAGGATAAAAAGGAAGAGAGACGAGGGCTAGAACTCCCTCGTTAAGGTACTGAGGCCCTAATAACAAGGAACCAGATACAGAATAAACAGATCAACTGAGATCAAGGCGGACTAAAGCCTCGAAAGCAGCAAGAAAGGGTAGACCCTGAAAGGGTAAAAGAGAGAATAGAAGATGAGAAGATTGAAAAAGGTAAGGGGGAAGAAGAGTGATCATCCGACGTGGTCGGAGAAAAGGAACTAGGACCACCCGACAGAGTCGGGGAAGGAGAATGAGAGTCACCCGACAAGGTCGGGGAAAAAAAGAAACCCGAGATACGGGGAAAGAAGAACTGGAGATACCGAGGAGAAGAATCAAGGAGGACATAGGCTGAGGTCGAGCATGGAGGAGATGGAAAGTCGAGGTTCCGGATAGGAAAAGGAAGAACGGGGATTCGCGAATGAGATGGGAGGAGAGAATCGTGGAGGGAGAATTAGGAGAGGGCAGATACACCACCCAGGGGTGGGAACCGAGCAGAAGAAATGATGAGTGAAATGAAGAAGAGGGAAGAGAAGTGGACCCCTGAGTGCACAACTGACGGCCCTTAAACTTACGCCGTCGCCTCTTCTTAGCTGATACTTCTTGAACATGGACTCGCCTGGCGCGGGCTCGAATCCTTGGGCACCTTGCCTTGTAATATCTTCTCAAATAGCGAGCCCATCTAGCAGATGGCCTGGCCCGGCCATGAACATACAGCTTTGCTGGGGCTATTACCCCTAGACACCCCGTGCTAACAACAGTAAGTGGGCATTCTTGGACAAGTAACCCTTCAGAGTGATGAATATCGCAAACCCACGGGGTTTTGTCTCTCGGCACTAGAAGCATGAGATTCGGCAACTCCACTCGGAACTCAGCCTTGAAGCACAACTCCCTTGATAAAAGAGACGGGTGAAGTTGAGGAAGAGTAATACACGGCGTTGACATGGCCGGTTTACTAATAAACCGAGGAAGATTGCATAACAAGTGCAGAATATCCTTGGAAAGTGTAGAAGATACAGCCAATTGTCCCTTGAACATAGAATCCATAATCTGCTTGGCGGCCGTATGTGTTAGCACAACACGGGTAGAGAACCCTTCTTGGCCTGTCATCTGAACAGCAATAGAGCGAGGAGAAATGATAGCATCAACAGTGAACTCTCCGGCGAGCAAGGAGATTGCCACCGGCCTTGCTCGGGAAGAAACTGGCACCAACTCAAGGGAACTCTTCTTAGCAACTCTCATCTTTGAAAGTAGAGGCGCATCATCCCCAAAATAACCAGGGACGAGGACACGAACCGGCATCCGATAGATAAAATCTTGAATCTTGAAATGCATGGTCGGCACTGAATCATCCTGACTTGGCTTATTGTCTCCCTGGGGATTAGACCCGAGGGGCACCAAAGGAAGCGCACACCCACTCCGTGGGGTGGAAGTGGTTGGAGAAGTAAAGGGAATATGCTTGGGTGGAACACGTGAAGGTTTGTAAGGCATGGAGGCTTCAACGGGAGTGGTGATAGAAAGTGAAGGCGTAGGCGATGTGGCGATGATAGGCTCGGGTGGCAACAAAGGTGAAGGTGAAGGCGTGGCTGAGGGTAAAGGTAAAGGAGAAGGTTTGGCTTGCTTAGGCTCGGGCAAAGGTGATGGCAGAGATGGAGGCGAGGGTGGAGATGGAGATGGTGATGGAGGCACTAGTGGTGGATACGGAGATGATGGTGATGGCAATGGAGATGGTGAGGATAGTGATGAAGGCAATGGGGGTAGTGGACATGGAGGTGGAAAGGGTGAAGAGGGAGGTTGTGGTGTCCACCGTCGACGTGTCGACATAACGCGTCGAGCGGTGTTAGGGATAGAAGTAGTGGTGGAAGAAGTAGAAGAAGGGGAGGTGGCACTAGCCTGAGCAGAGGCTTGGGTTTGTGGCGGCGATGGAGCCGGGGTAGGAGACAGTGAAGGTAACAGGGTAGGTGATGGAGCAAGTACAGCACTAGACAAGGAATCACAGGGGTGCCCCTGGCCTTGAAGTAACGGAGACGGCTGCCCCGGCGGCACTTCTTGCTGCTGCTGTTGGCTGCGAAGATGTAAAATGACTTTGTGAATAGCGGCCCAATCAATCATTTTCTTAGCTTCCATATCATAAACATAATCCCGGAATTCGGGGCAATCCTCAACCAAATGCCCCTGCTGGCGGTGAAAATCACAGAACTGGAGCATATCCCCGACCGCGGGTCGGTAAGGCACAACCGGAGAGAGCGGCAACGCGTGAGTGGCCATCAAAGCCCGAAATATATCGGTGAAACACTCCGGCAATGGAAGATGAGGAGCCTGCTTCGGGCAAGGTGGATGCCGAGGGATATGTAATGGTGGAGAAGGTTGTGGAGACGGAAGTGGAGGTTGCGTAGGCAAGAGTGCATGGCTAGTGGTGGAGGGCTTTGGTGATGGCATGTGTGGAACGGGATGAGAGGGTATGTAGACGGCATCTACTTGCTCGGGATGTGGTGTTCCCTTGACCGGAAGTGGAGATGGAGACGTGTATGTGGATGCGGGAGGCTGACTCATGGAAGGTTGATATGCGGAGGCGTATGGGTATGTAGAGGCGGGAGGTTGGCTCGTGGAGGGATATGTGGCGGAAGGTTGACTCATGGCGGGCCGACTCATGGGAGCGTAGGGTTGGCACGTGGAGGGTGAAGGTTGATATGTGGAAGTGGATGGTGGAGACTCGAGGTCAAGGGAATCTTGGATTTGTTGGCGAATGAAGCGGGCTCGGCTGTAAAGTTGTTGCCAGGAGGTGATGTCGTTGAGGGCTAAGATGAACCGATACTCGGGCACGGCATTGGATATCAGCATCTTGATTTGCTCTCCCTCCGGTATGTGCCCCGGGACTTGCGCGGCAAGGCGACGCCAACGATCGGCAAAGGTAGAGAACTCCTCTTCGGGCTTCATCATCTCATGGGCCAGATCTACAATAGAATACTTGGGCCCAACTTGGTCTTGGAACTGCTGAAGAAATTTCCCTTGCACGGCTTGAAAATTCACGACTTGCTCTTGCGGAAGAGAGAAGAACCAATCCCGAGCCAGGCCTTCCAATGACAGACCAAGCAGATAAGCCATCAAGTGTTGGTCATGTCGAAACTGGGCCGACTCATAAACGAACTCCTTCAAGTGCACATTAGGGTCACCGACTCCACTATAACGGCGATATGTGAGAATTTATGATGGAGGTGGGAGCCGAAGACCTTGGAAAGCGAATGGAATACTTAAGGAGGATTTGGGATCGATCCGGCGTTGAAGCTCATCAAGCTGACGTTGGGTTTGAGCAATCATCTCCTGGGTAGGGAGAGATCGAGAAGAATATGGGCCATCTTGAGCAAGAGGTTGTGAATTAGGACCAAGAGCATGGTATTGGGCCGGATAAGAGGATCCGGGCTGAGAAGAAGAAGGGCCCATTCCAAGAATGGAAGGATAGGCGGGCCTGGAAGAGGCATGAGCATATGGGTTGAATGGGCCAGCATCAACATGGGCAGAATAATGAGGCCCATTAAGAGAATAATGCCCATTAGCAATTGGGCCAGCAGCATATGAAGGAGAAGGAGGAGGCCCATGAACCGAAGATGGCCCATTATGAGAAGAAGGCCCATGAAGATGAGATGCAATAAGACGTTGGGCCTGGGCCGGGTCCATTTGGCGAACAAGGCTTGAAAGATGGGCCATGAGATTGGCCTGTTCTTTAGATGGGTCAGAAGGACCATGGGAAGATGGGCCCGCATGGGAAGAGGATTCCACGCGGGAATATGAAGAAGGATAGGAAGAAGGATGATACACGGGGTTGGAACGATGCTCCATGAGGGCAAATGGAGACTTAATACAAGGATATCAAGGAGAATACAAGTGGGGAAGCAATGGCTTAATGGGCTTGAGAACAAGAGGGGACTGACCCACTAATGCAAAGACGAATGGACAACGGACCACGAGACAATGGACTAGACAATGGACACACAAAATGGGCTAAGCTAAATGGGCCTAACAACAACAAAACATATGGATGATGAAAGAATGCAACACAAAAATCACTAATGGGCTTGGACAAGACCAAACAACACAAACAATGCAATGTGAGAGTTTTCACCTAAGTCAAACAAGTTGATATGATGGGAAATCTTTTAGTGGTTTTAATAGACATTTTAATGATTTGAATTAATAATAATTCCCTCAAGATAGGAATCCTATGGGAATAAGGTCCAAACTTTGTGTTGACTAAGGTTAACTCCCTCACACGTATGCAAATGCAAGCCCAAGGTGTGGAAAGGTACAACCGGCCCGGTGTCCGTGTGGGAATCCACGCCTCACGGGGACTTATGGAGGTCCCTGATGTGCTTTCCTGGTCGGCCCCAAGGAATATGGAGACGAGAGGTCCACGCACCAAGGTAGGAGAATGCAACTATGATATGCAATGTATGGCCCTATGTGCACCGGAGTGCATGCAAATTCTAACTTAAAACTAGAAAATCAAGACTTGATTAAACAATGCAAACATGATCCAACTAAGACAAATAGTATATGGATGGAAAAACAATACAAAGGTCTGCACAACGGGCCCAAGAACAGATCAATCTGACCCCGGGAGGTCAATCAAATCACGGAGCAAAGTTGCCCCCGTGAACCTGTGCGCAGACCACATGCAGATTTTATGGACAAAATGCTAAAATGATGATAATTTTTAACTAAGCAAACGTGACCCAAATGATGCAAGTAGTATATGGATGGAAAGACAATACAAAGGACTATCCAATGGAACAAAAATCAGTGCAATCAGACATCAGGAAGGCAGTCAAATCACTGAGTAAAGATGTTCCTGTGAACCTGTCCCAGAGCCTGCCTGCAGAACTTATGCAGAAAACTCAAAAAGTTAAACAATATTAGAATATGCAAATGTTAACCAAATGATGCAAATGATATATGGATGGAAAGACAATACAAATGGCTTTCCAATGCAACAAGAATCAGCTCAATCGGACTCCGGGATCAAAAGTTATGTCCCGATGAATATGGCCCTGTGAGCATGTGCGCAAGACTGCCAGAAGCTGTAACGGTCTACCAAATGACCGTTACATGCATGTGACGGTCTACTATAGGACCGTCACACTACCAGAGCCCTTAAAACCCCCCAAACAGTGGAAGAATGGATAAAATATCACCCAAACATGCACATGCACACACCCAACTCACAAAAGAGCATGAAAACAAACGTGATGGGCATTGGTGTCCCACCGTGATCGCCAAAAAACTGTTGATTTGTTTTTTAATTATTTAGATTCCTATCCCGCCCCTTTTTAAATACATACATGCATAAACATGTGAATCAAAGACAAGGGTGATGAAAGGATGGAAATATTAACCGTGATCGCCACCAAGGTTCCAACAACGCCAAAGGATGAAGAAAGGAGAGGAACGACGCCGTGTACCTTGGAAAGAAAACTTGATCGCGCTTGAAACGGGGTGCGGGGAAACTTGTGGATTCAAACCTCCTCTCCTTCCAGCCGGCTAGAGGAAGAGGGCCTCATGTTGTATTCATGCTCTCCTGCAAAACAAAGACAAAACACAAAGGCAAAAACCCATTAGAACATGAAGTGCAGAAATATGCCCAAAGTGATAAAATAGCATGAATAAAAGGGGGAGAACGCACCGGGGGAGGTTTTTAACCCCTGTAGAAGGGTGGAAAAGATAGGTGTGTGTGTTGTGCATGCATGAGATTTGAAATCACGAGATTTGATTGAGAGAATAGAGAGAAAACAATGATGCAAAACAGAGAAAAACGCATGTGCAGCAGAAAGTGCAGAAAACTGTGATGATTTGTGATTTTGAGGAGACTAGAACTAAGAGTGTAGACCATGAAATCAAACCCAAAAGGATGGAATTGAAAGTTAATACTTCCCTCTCCAAGCCAAGGTCGAAGTTGTGAGTTGGAGTTGCAGCATGGCTTCGCCCCACGTCCGGAAAGAGCCCCCCGTCGCGACTGCGAACTGGGCAGTTTTTATAGAGTTTTGTAAGAAAGCCTCATCTTCTTATCATGATTCCCGGAGATAGAGTCCAAGATAAATCGAGTTCTCTAGATCAAACTCGAGATAATACTAAGAACAAGAGATAGGAACAAACGGGGATCAATTCGGAGGAGGATTCAAGAAGATATAGCTCTTGGAAGGCTGCCCCAGAGCCTTATCTGCAGAGTTTGAGTTGAAACAGGATACTTAAATCTTGATCTTGCGACCCAGATCATGAGAAAGATAGCATATGAAATTTGGAGTTCTTTGGACTGAATTCAAGATAATACCAAGGAGAAACCATAGGAACAAACGGCGCTCAATTCGGAGTAGAATTCAAGAAGTTATGGACTCTGCAAGAGGGCCACGGCGCACAGAAACGGAGCAGAGTCCAGCACGAATTGGACTCTCAGGTGTGTGTAACGGTCTATCGTAGGACCTTCAGAGTTATGTAACGGACTAGGGTAGGTCCGTCACACTCTGGGGGTCGAACATGGCGTTTTCGGATAAGTTTCGATGTAACGCACCCATACTAGGCCGTCACATGGACTCTGACGGTCTAGGGTAGGACCGCCACATTCTGGGGGTTGAACAGGGTGTTTCGGGCAAGTTTCGGTGTGACGGTCTATCGTAGGACCGTCACACTGATGTAACGCACCTATATAGGGCCGTCACTTTGATGGAGGAAAAAAATGAGCAGACTGCGCGCGACTTTGGAAATTGAAGCGTATCTCTCAAACGGTGCAGAACTAGCGAACATGGTAGAAGAAGAAATTGTAGATAACTGAGAGAGGAACAACTTTCATGAAGAAAGAAATTTGAGAAAATGATTGGAAGAGGGAGAAAATGGGGCTGGAAGAGAGAGAAAAATTCTGGGATGTTGGTGAACAGCACAGCACGCCGGAAAAATGTGAATAGCTCACAATCGGGGCAGAACTGGCTAACGGCGTAGAAGAAGAAGTTGTAGATCTTTGAAAGACGCACAACTTTGATGAAGACAACTTTTTGAATAGAGGACTGGAAGAGGGTGAAAAAGAACCACTTTCAAGACTGCGCAGTGAGAGAGAGCCGATTACTTGAGGGAAGCCGGCCTAAATGGGCCGAAAGTTGACTTGGAAGCTGGAATTTGACAAGATAAGCTCCGGGGCTATAAGAAATCATGATCTCCAAGACTCAAATGATATGAAATGGTAAAAATAGGCTTGAAATCTATCCGAGAAAGCTCCAAAACAATGGCGAATTCGGGACATCAAAAATGATGAATAAGAGAAATGACGCGACTTGCGGGCTAAAACGGGTGTCAACAGATGCCCCTCCTTGATGTCCGCTTTGCAAGGGAACGAGCGAAAGTGGCGCGGAGGCAAAGTAGATGGAGCAAAAGCGATAGCGACGTGAAATGGAGATGAAGCGGAGATGAAGCGGAGAGAACTGAAAAGCGGGCATCAAGGCAAAAAGACACCCGTCACAACCAACAAGCGACAGGAATTCTCCCGAAGATGCCGAACTAACCACCTGGAATGGATGACAAGGATGAGACATGTCTGGAGAACGAAACTAAGGGAAAGGAAACACGACCAGTCTCATCGGGGACACAATCCACGGACAATGAGTGGGTCGGCAGGAACACAGCATAAGAGCTGGAAAAGGAGAGATAAGACTGAGATAAAATCCAGACAGGAATCACGCTGGCCAAACAGACCAAGCGGCAAGATAAGAGAAATCGGAGCTCTTCCAACGCGGGGGTCTGCGCCTCTCTCCCAAGCTCTTCCTCGTGCGTGGGATTACTGTCCCCATCAACACTATGGATGTCCTCCTGGTGTTCTTCTTGTCGCGCCAGCTCGGGCTGAGATGTCCCAGCAGCCGGTGCCTGCTGTGTCTGGGCCAGGATTCGGGAGACTGGCCTCGACCTCCTCGAGTATTGAAGAGGCTGGTTCAGGTCACCCGAAGTGTCCTCCGGCTGCTTATCGGCGGAGGTAGTGTAGCAGGTAAGCACTTTAACAGAGTTATCGGTCACCTGAACCACCCGCTTCTTCTGGGGCAGTTGCCTGCTAGGCTTGGGTGCCATCCTTAGTCTGTTAAAAACAGATACTCGGGGCATGGAAGCCTGTGTAGAGCAATTCTCGTCCGTGGGTGTTGAATTGGCCCACGGTGAGGTCGACCTCACCTTCTTGCCGGCTCCTCGGCGCTTTTGCCCACGCGGGGGCTGAGGTGTAGGCCTCGGGGATGCCGAGGTTTCAACACTTGTCGGGCTCCGTATTTGTTGCAGATCCGACATGTGGAAGGGCCCTTCTGCCCTTGCCTGTTTGATGATTCGGGCCTCCTCCTTGGTGACCCAAATTTTCTTCAATTGGAGGTGATGCTCCTCCACTGGATTGTCCCCTGTCCTTGACCGGGGAGCTCGTGGCTTGGATCGCTGCAGGGGGCCCTGAGCTGCCGCCGATACTGCGGGCTTCTTCATTTTCGCTCCGTCCTCCCGGACTTGCCGGAGGAGCTCGAAGCGGTTGGAGGTAGAGATGGTCGGGACGTGTCCCGAGGCAAAATCGGCTCGCCTCCATCGAGCCGAATGCGGAGATCTCTGACGATTATAGTCTTGCCGGAGCGAGATGTAGCTGCCGCAGGCTTTGTGCCCTGGCAGCTACGACGTTGCCCCCGCTGAGCATGAGCAACCTTGGTGACACCCGCCGTAGGCGCAACGTCATGGTGGCGGCGACGCTGTCCCCGTTGAACAGGAGGAGTACCTCTGAGGGTTGCCGCAATAGAATCGGTGCCGTTGCGGCGACGACGCTGCCCCTGTTGAGCAGGAGCGACGCCAGCAGTGACTTGATTGACCGAGAAGACTCGGCCAGTTGCTGGGACAAAGGGCCTGACACTCCTGGTCCGCGAAGAGACGGCCGGGTGAACCCGACCAATTGCTAAAGCTGAGGGCCTGACACCCCCAACGGTGGTCTTGTTGACCGGGCTAACCGGGCCAGCTGCTGGGGCCGAGGGCCAGACACCCCCGACAGTTGTCTTCTTGACCGGGCAGGCCCGGTCGATTGATGCAGTCAAGGGCCTAACACCCCCGACGGCTGGCTTGTTAGCCGAGCGGACCCGGCCAGTTGCTGAAGTGGAGGGCCTGACGCCCTTAGTGGCTGTTGCCGGAGGCGTGGCTGAGCTGGCCTCAACCACAGGCACCACGCCCAAGAAGAAGGGCGAGCCGACGACTGGAGGGAAGTCGCCGAACACAAGTGGGGTCGACCGGTATCTGAACCTGGCATGGTTGGCGATGACCTTGGGGGCCATAGGTGACGGCCGCCATTGTCGTCGTAGTTGTTGGTGGTGGTACGTATCACAAGTGGAAAAAGTGCGCAGATGCACAAAGACCCCGTACGTGAGTGAAAGAAATGAGCCCTCCTCTTCCCGTCCTGTCAGAGGAAGAGAGGCGATCAGAACCTTGAAGAAGGTTTAGGGACTTTCTTTGACAGAAAGAAGAAAGGCGGGAAAGGTCTCATCGGGCGTGCCAGTCTGTCGGCCACGGAATTTTTATTGTAGATAAAATAGAATAATGTTCATTTTGAAAAGAAACATTTCCCCCCTATGTGTGAAGGGTTTATTCCGTGGGTGCGTATTGTATTAGACGATTTGGGTTCGGGTGCTGGACCTCTCCCCACTGACCACAGTCAGTGTTGATTTACATCGGTCTAACGTCTGAACACCTTTGTTTAACTGTCAAAGAAATCTCAAAGCCTTCTATCGGGGTTCTGATATTGAGGGCAAGCTCGTTTGGAGGGCTCACAATGTCCACTCACTTACCACCGACCAACAGAATGACTGAGCTAGGGTTTCAACTGAGGCCCCTTATTTTTAGGCAAAAACCCAGGAATTTAGGAGTATGAATGCAAATGTGCGAAAGCCGTAGGCATTTTTGAAGTCACGGAGATTTCCTGGACCCTGGGGGCATTTTGATAATTTTACGCCTCCAGGGGTATTTTAGTAATTTTACCAGATCAAGGGTATTTCTGAAATTTCAGGGTTGGAAAGAAGGTAGGATAAGGTTCCCGGCTTCTCAAGGCGTTGAGGCCATTTCTGGAGGGTTTCGGTTACTAGGCTATTTCTAAGTCACAGGGGTATTTCGGTAGTTTTACCACAACTCTTCTATTCTCCCTCGTGCAAAAAAAAAGAAAAAAAGGTGGAAGACCCACCTTGACAATTTAAGGTCCAAATTGGCCTTTTTTGTCAAGGTGGGGGTCCAAAAAATGCCTTTTTTGTCTGAATGTGGTCCAAAACCCCTCCTTTTGTCAAGGTGGGTCCCCCTACCTTCTATAAATATCTCCTGGGTCCAAGGAGGACGGCTACACACACAACGAAGCAAAGGAAGCAGTTAGAGAGGAAGAACGCGCCAGAGTTTGTTTGTGTGTTTGTTTGTAAAGATCTATTAAGGGTATGTTCTATCAATGTCCCGGGTCTTACATGTATACAACTGGAGGTTATGTCTATAATTTTTCATGCATTTTGGACGACCAACTACGTAATTCCTTCATATAACTGAGAACTATAGCGATGCCCCTCCAAGAATTGCAAAAAAAACCCAAGTCTTGTAAGCTGCAGTTCTATCCTGCAACTTTCCATAATTGTGGCTATGCCCTCATGTCTCGCATCAGGGCAGAGACCTCTTGTGTACAATCAACAATTCTCCGACAACTCTTGTACTTACATGAATTACGAGTGAATTTAGTTGCCTTCTCTCATGTATATGTCAAGGAGAATTACGGATAAGCCCTGACTTTTGTGAAATTGCGCATATGCCCCTCTTTTGAGAATCAATGCACGAGCTCCATAGAAGCCCATTGTTGTTATTTCACTTAGGGAGCTTGTCGGTTCAACCTTGCACCCAAGTGTCATCTCTAACCTAAGTCTGTCTCGCGTATGGTAAAATTATCAAAATACCCATGTGATCCGGAAACTGCCTAAAAGCCTTCAAAACCTTTCGGAAACTACCTCAGTGCCGTTGGAAGTTAGAGATTACACCATAGTCTCACTCCAGCCCAGAAATTATGAAAAAGCCCCTGGCTTGGTGAAATGACCAAAATACCCCTAGCACTTTGAAATTACTAAAACACCTCTGGAGTCCAGGAACCTTCCCGACACCTCTAGGCGTTCATGCTCCCAAATTCTAGGGTTTTTTGCCTAAACCTAATGAGGCCTTTCATAAAACCTTAGTCCTAGCAATTTTCCGGTGGTGAATGAGAGGTAATTATGAGCTGTGCAAGTGGGCCTACCCTCAGCATCAGAACCTATGTAAGGGACCTTAAGATTTCTTTGACAGTCAATCAAGGGTGTTCGAACGTTATGTCGATGTAAATCAACACTGACTGCGGTCAGTGGAGGAAGGTCCATCAGTAGAACTCAAATCGTCTGATACGAAGCGCATCCACAGAATAAACCCTGCACAGGCTATTTATATAGCCCCTATATGTGCATCTTTATAAATTTCTCATTTTTCATCAAAAGACTCAATGAGAAATTTATAGAATCCAATTTTTTAAAAGAATATTCCGTGACCAACGGGTGCCAACTCAACATGAACTGTTCCTGATGTTTGAAGAATAGTGTATATAATATACTTATTGATGAGTTGTCCAACTTAATGCTGTTAGTTTTGCTTAACCCAATCATCCATATGGTTAGCCTTGCAAGCCAATTCCTGGGTCTTGCTATTCTAGAGTATGATATGTCTAATCAAAGACAATGCATGGTGGTTCTTTTTTCATACTTGGGTTTCTTACTTCACCATAATCTCATTCTTGCTTTCTTAATACGGATTTCCAATTATGAATTCTTAGAGGGAATCTAATGGAATAAGTTATTAGCTGTTTAATGTCAGCATATGACACAGGCACGTGCCTCATTATGGTTTTTAAAAGCATTTTTAAAAGCATAACCTTGGGTTGTCTATGTCACCCTTGTTTGATTCCTTGCCTTTTGACTTTTCGATGCTTGATGCAGAACCTTTCTTAAATAGATGACATTGTTTCTCTATAACTGATTTCATTTTACATCAGGTAATGTTAGGTGTGGACCGACTTGACATGATTAAAGGAATACCTCAGAAAATTTTGGCATTTGAGAAGTTCCTCGAGGAAAATCCTACTTGGCGTGATAAAGTAGTTTTGTTGCAAATAGCTGTGCCGACGAGAACAGATGTTCCTGAGTGTACGCTTCTCTTTTACCCCTGAAATTCTCTACATGATAATTATTTTGTGTAGAATCACCCCAATCAATCCATTATTCTCATTTTGAGGTTTCCACGGTTTTTACTAGTTTTGCTTTCTGATATTTTGTGAAAATATGGCAAAGCAAGTAGATACTACTAGTTTACCTTTAAAAAGAGAGTGAGTATTATGAGTTATTTGTCCCTGAAAAAAACACAAGTAACTAGTTTTAAGCCACTTGTTTTTGGGACTTCTATCGAATCATTATGTTTGACATTTACAGTTTATAAGAAGATTGTCTCAAGGTCAACTTCGACAAAAGCCTTCTTGTAGGGGTGAATATGGAGGATAGGACTCTTCAGAGGGCGGCTCGCATCTTGGGACGTAAGATTGGTGCTTTCCCTATCTTTTATCTGGGCCTCCCCCTATTCCTTGGTGCTCTACACCGTGCAGACTTGCACCCTTTTGTATAGAGATGATGCTAGATTGATAGGATGGAAGACTAGATTGTCATCCTATGGGGGTAGACTGGTTTTATGCAAATCTGTGTTGGACGGCCTACCCATTTATTTCCTTTACATGTTCTGGATCATGAAAACGGTGGCGAGGAAGATGGAATCCATTCGGGAGAGATTTTTTTGGCGCAGAAGTGGAAGAAGGTGTAAGGGGTGGCATGACATAAAGTGGGGTAGAGTGGTAGCAAGCCAGGAAGTGGGAGGAGTGGGGTTAAAGAATATTAGAGACTTCAATTTGTCCCTCTTGTGCAAGTGGTTGTGGAAGTTGGGGGTTGGTGAGAATGCACTGTGGGCGAAGGTTACTAGGTAGAGATATTATAGCAGAAGGAGAGTCTGGGACTTGGCACCATTTTCTCAACATCATATTCTCACATTTGACTAGATATCTTGACTTGCAGGGACATTATCCATTCTAGCGTCCGGGTCTGACTAGGAAAAGGTGACAAGTGCCTTTTCTGGAAGGACAGATGGTGCGGCGACTTCACTCTGGAGACGAGTTACCTGACCCTCTTCGCGGCCTCAACAGCTTCTTTGGGGTCGGTCTACCAGACTTTTGACTCTCAGTTGTTAGGAGGCACCTGGGCACTGACATTCAGGAGGAACCTCAGGCTTGCGGAGATGGAGCAGCTTTAGAACCTCCTTCGTTTCTTCTTGGACTTCACTCCTCAGTCAGATAGAACGGATGAGTGGACATGGAGGTCGGAGATGGAGGGTACCTTCTCAGTCTGATCAGCCTATGCCTTTATCTCCGATGGAGGGGTTCGCCACAGCTTACTCCCTCAGATCTGGAGGCCTAAAAGTCCGCTGAAGGTGAAGCTCTTTACTTGGAGGATCTCTCATGGGAGGTTGCCCACTCGGGATAGACTGCAACCTTTCCTCCCGGACATTTCTCTGACCTGCTACTTGTGTGGAGAGGAGAATGAGACCTTGGACCACTTGTTCGTAGGCTGCACTTACTCATAGGGAGTGTGGGAGGAGTTTGCTAGGAGGACACATTATGTTATTGGCCGTTAGAGTGATGTGCATCACCTTATTGGGACATGGGGCAGAAGCTGGACCCTCAAGGGAGATAGAGTCGTCTGGTGGATGATTCTCCATGCTACCTTGTGGACTTTGAGGGGGGGGGGGAAGGAATTACAGGACATTTAGAAGGGAATCTAGGACAGGGGAGATAGTGGTTTTGTTTATTTGTGATAAAGTGAGGGAGTGGGCGGAACTCCTTTGTAATGTAAACTTCTAAAACCCGTCTCTTTTTGTTTTGTTGGGGGGTTAAAGGGGAGCACACTGGCTTGGTGTGCTCCGTGCATGTACAAGGATATTTTGGGAACTTACTGACTATACGTGTACATCCCTTTTCATTTGATATATTAGTGGTACCACCCACTTTCAAGAAAAAAAAAAGAAGACTAACAGACAAAATCATTATGGTCTATTCTCAAGAGAGTTATGTTTTTAAAGGCATTTGCCTTAAATTCTCATTGATATTATTTCAAATTATTTGGCCTATGTTTTACTGATGTACTTTTTTGTTTTGTGCATACTGGACCCATTTACCTAAACCAGATTCGTTAGACGACAATTCTAGTTGAAATCTGTGTAAACTCACTGACCATTGTCCTCTTTAATTCTTTCTGATGTACACCCAGCCATAAATCATTGGCTAACACAACTAGTTAACGAATAAGATTAAACATCTGTATCCCTCAGTTCCGATCCCAATAATTGTACAACCAACCCAACTGACTTTCCGATGGCCCATTCAATACCTATACACTTTAACCTAGTCCATATTTAGGCTCTGTTTCATACACAAGGAACCTAGGCCTCCCACTTCTGTCCTGCATGAAGGCTTCTTTCAAATGTTTGCTCTTGTTGCTTTAACACGAGATTCCATGCCAAAGTGAACTTTGTTATGCTAACAAAAATTCTATTAAGGCTTCAGGATTCCAACAATAAATGAGAACTGACCATATTCATTTCACATGTATTTTTTGATGATATTTTGTGGACATAATGTCAATTGCTTTACCCTGGAACAAATAATATCTGGTATCTATGCTTGATTTTTGACGTCAACTCGTGGAAGGCCTGATACTAATTTCTCCTAATTTTGCCTTAGCCTTTATCTGAATGCCATATTTTTCTATTTTAACATTTATTAATTTGGGTGCAGTATATTGATAAAATATGATTGTCATGTTGTTCTTATCTTGGCCTTCTTTTCTTGTTCTTTCCTAAATATTTGGGTTCTTGGATCTTTCCTAAACTGTCCATAATTTTAAAAAAAAAATACCTATGTACCCCCAAATCTTTATAAATGACCCTTACCCCTCACCTTTATGGAAACTACCCTAATACCCTTCAAATCACCAAATTGACTGCTTCATGTCCGTGGATTTAAGAATCGTTAACCTGTGATGCATATTCATGGAAATTCTGTACCAGTAGCCAGAAAATTGTAAAGACGCATTTACCCTTAAAGAAATCACCCCTTGTTCTCTCCCTTCTTCCTCTCCAAGGAATAATTAGGGTTGCTTGCAATTCCGACAAGGAGGCTTGGTTGATTATGACACAATTGGGAGGCAGCCATCAGTTATCAGTTGCAGAATGAAGCTATCGCCGGTTGCTAGGAAGATAACCAGAGCAAGGGAGAAAGCGACTCCTGTTGCAGCGACAGAGAAGAGCATGCAGCAGTGGAGGATGCTGAGGTGATCCCTATGGATCCAGAGTGGAGGGCTACCAGAACCAGCACACAACACCCCCAATAAGATCCGATCCCTTTGGTTTTACTGAGTTCAGAAGTCATGCTGGTGCAAAAAGAGTCATCCAGGCCTCCAATGGGTTGATGCTTAATGCCGAGCAGATGTTCAGGCTTATATGGTAAAACATGGAGGCAGCAGCAGCTGGACAGGCACCTGTTGGCCTCCACAATTTGCATGCCGAGATTGCAACAAAAAAAGAAGATTAATATGCCAAACACCTGAGTGTATGTGCTCAAGGCGTTCTGTATACAGGCATTTCATCAAATACCCGAAGAGCATGTAGGTTCAAGGCGTCATACACACTGACATTCTGTCAAGCACCTATTGGTGCACAGTTGTGAAGTACAGATTATGTAAGGATATTATCTTAAAAAAAACTTCATGAGTGGGATGCACCCACAAACTCTACAAACAGTCCATAATGCTCTTCTATAGGACTGTTTAACAGTTATATGTGGTTACCCGGACAATGAGCTTGATGCTCCACAAGGGATGGTCACTGTCAGGACAGCAAATGACACCCGGCACCACACGGACACCAAGCTCCACGTGCACAGCCTGCCCTGCACTGTGCAGCAGAAGACGACAAAAGAAACAGAAAAATATGAGTCAAAGCCTCCTTTTATAGCCCATAGGGCCTGCTGCAGCAGGTTTTGGAGACAGCCACCCCTCTCCACCTGTGCAAGCCACTGGTGGGAGCAGGGAGAGGCCGGTCCCATCCATGCATTGTGCTAGGTGGAACCCAAAGTCCCTTCCACCGGTGGCACATCACTGAAGAAAAGAAAAAGGAAAGAAGAATAAGGAAGAAAAGAAGAAGACAAGGGAGAGAACCTTTACCTCTTCTCCCACCTGTGCACAGGGCCCGGGGGAATCCAGGGGTGATCTCTTTTTCTTCCTCTGCACCCCCACCTGTGTCAGGCCACTGGGGGAACACTGCGGGGCCTCCTCCACTTCTGTCCCCTCCACCTATGCAGGCTACTGGTGGGAATAGAGGGGGTGCAGTCCCACCTGTGTGCAGGTCACTGGGGGAACCCAGCGGGGCCGCCTCCACTTCTGTCCTCTCCACCTATGCAGTCCCACCTCCACAGGAAAAAGGGGACGGTCTGTCCTCTCACCTGTGCACAAGCAGTGAAGGGCTGGGGGGGTTATTGTTCCTCCATTTAATACCACCGGGGGAACCAAAGGGTCCACTCCCACCACTTGCCTCAACTGGTGGAACCGCCACCTCCTATTTCTCCTTTCACCTTCTAAAAAACAAAGAGAGAAGGAATGAGGAAAGTAAATGAGTGAGGTTTAAATGAGGGTCCACTCCCACCACTTGCCTCAACTGGTGGAACCGCCACCTCCTATTTCTCCTTTCACCTTCTAAAAAACAAAGAGAGAAGGAATGAGGAAAGTAAATGAGTGAGGTTTAAATGAGGGTCCACTCCCACCACTTGCCTCAACTGATGGAACCGTGGCCCGCCTATTCCTTCTTTCACCTTCTAAACAAAAAAACAAAAAGAGAAGACGAAATGAGGAAAGTAAATGGGCGAGGTTTAAATCAGGGGTGACCTTACCTCCCTTTGTCTCATTAGTGGGGGAACCCACATGGAGTTACCACCGGTGGAGCCTCATGCTGCCTCCTACCACTCAATTGGTGGAGGGAGAACCCAAAGGATGATTAATGCCATTAATATCCAGGAAGCTCCCCCACCTGGCTGCACCCCCCTATAAAAGGAGCAGAAGAACGAAGAAAAAAGGGAGAGAGGCTGACAGAAAGAGAAGCTCACAGCGGAGAGGATTAGAAGCTCACAAGGCAGAGTGCGCAGAGAACTCCAAGGTACTTGTTCTTCAAGAACCTCAAGAAAACTTGGGGAATTGTAAGAATTGGGTGAGGCTCGGCCCCCAAGATGTATATTTGATCTTAAAATTCCCATTTTAGAGGGGATTTGAGTGTTTTTGCACTTGAATGTAAATTCTGGGAGCAACTGCAGAAGTTAATGTAAGGAAATTGTGAAAGAGTCTAAAAATGAAGTTGGAGCTTTGTTCGATTGATGGGTAAAACCCATTACGAGTATGTCCATATGTATATTTGGATCCTAAAATCCTAATTAATGTTTATTAGGAAACAAATTATGGAGGAAGAAACCCACCAAGGGTATTATGTGTGTTTTAGAAATACAAAGTCATGTGTAAACAAAATGTCTGAAAATTATAGTTAAAAGGAGGGAGGGCAGCTGCCTCTTCCTCTCCACTGCGTATACCAGCAGGTTCTCCACTAAATGCCCTTAATCTATGTGGTGGAATACGTGTATTCAGCAGCCCAGCAGGTTGACAATAAATGCCCTTAATCCATGCCCTTAATCCATGTGGTGGGGCAAATGTATTTAACACCCTTGCAGAACAAAACCTGCGCACCTGTTCTCCCCCCCTTAAAGGGTAATAAATGCTTGTAACTGATGCAATCTGAGAGGAGAAGAATAAATAGCCCTGCCATCTCTCCTTAACTGATAAGTGATGGGTTTAAGAGAAAGCTAAATGTCCTTATGGAATTAAAAGTAAATCTCCAGACCCTACAAGCCTTGATATCCGATGGAATAATTCTGAGGGTGTAAATCCTGCTATCACCTTGGCTTGTTTAAAACAGAGATGAATGCCACCTCATCCTTATGTTATCCGATGGAGTCTTATGAGAAGGACATATGACGAGAAGAAAATGTGTGCAGTTATTTCACACATGTAATTTTATGACGAGAAGATGGGTGAAGGTTCATTCTGTAAAATGAGAATTTAAAGTTATAGATATATCCTTGTCATGGGATATTAGAGTTGTCATATACTCCTGCAACATAGTATTGCAGCCATCCTCCCATAACAGTGCATGTCAGAAAATCTGGGTATTAACTCCAGAAAGTATAAAAATATCCCCTACTAGGGATAATTTGCAAGAAAACCCAAGAAGATCCCTAAATTTGCACGAAAACCTAAGAAGATGCAGAAATTACAAGAAACCCTTTCTGCTAACCGAAAATTGCAAATATACCCCCGGTGGACAAAAAATTGCAAATATACCCCCGGTGGACAGAAAATTGCAAATATACCCCCGGTGGACAGGAAATTACAAATATACCCCCGGTCGGCAGAAAATTGCAAATATACCCCCGGTGGACAGAAAATTGCAAATATACCCCCGGTGGGCAAAAAATTACAAATATACCCTCGAGTGGGTAAAAAAATTGCAAATATACCCCCGGTCGGCAGAAAATTGCAAATATAACCCCGGAAAGGAAAAATTGCAAACAAACCTCCGAAAGCAAGAAAATTGTAAATGCAAGATCGCAAGCACATTAAAGGGTTGCAGATGCCACCCGTTTATAAAGCACGACGATTCCTTGGGGGCATACCCAGGGTATTAGAGCCGGCATTATAGTCAACAATTCTTGGCAGTTAATCAAAGGTGTTCGGACTTATACCGATATAAATTAACACCGACTCCGGTCGGTGAGGAAAGGTCCCGTACACGAACCCTAAATCGTCTGATAATTCCTATAAATGCGGAATCCATAAAACATGCCAAAAAACTAAAACAACGCTATGCGCTTGTTCGGCTTATGTTTCTTTTCCGCGTGTAAACAGACTGGCACGCCCGATGGGAGCTTTCCTACCTTTCATCTTTCTGCCAAAGATTGTTACACTTAATAAAGGCTCTGATCGCCCTTCTCTGCTCCCTTTCAGGAAGGAGCCAGGAGAGGACTTCAGCATCAAGGGTGCATTCTCTTCAGTGAGCTCTTCCGTGGACGAAATGGCGGCCGTGACATATGGACCTATTCCCGTCGCCAACCACGCCCGGTACGGCTACCTGGCGACCCCGATCGTATTTGGGGACCTTCCAGCTGTTGTGGGGTCCCCCTTTTTCCTAGGGGTGGTCCCCGCTCCCCAACAAGTTTCTGCGACGCCAGTTATCCTTGCGGGCTCCGGGGGCAACCGGTCCTGCTCCCCGCCGGGCCGAGTTTTCTCGATTCATGCCATCTCTTCCTATGCTGTCCCCGCAAAATGGGGGCAACGAAAGAGCCGTCAAAGCGGCATGCCTTCGGCGAAACTCTCCAGGTCAGGTAAGACCGTCTTGGTTGGGGGCATCCGCGTCCGACTAGACGGTGCTGGGCCACGCCTGCCTCGGGACAACCACGTCCCGACCATATCAACTTCCAACCGCTTCGACCTCCTTCGTCGAGTACAGGAGGACAAGCCAGACTTCAAAGAGAAGTCCAAATCTAAGCTTGGGAGTAGCAAAGTTCAACAACGCTCCCAGAAGATGAAGAAGATTTGGGCCACTAAGGCGGAGGCCCACCAAATCAAACGAGCCAGGGCTAGTCAGCTCGACCAAGCTCAAACATTCCACCAAAAGTCTGGTCAAGCTACCCAGCATGTTGACCCCTCACCCCTCCAAGGGAAGAAGAGAAAAGGGGTCTACCGAAGATCTGACCGTGCTCCCCGAAGCTTGGAGCCCTGTCAACTCGAGACACCCATTCGTGGTCAAACACCACCTAATCGGGTTTCGGTCTTTGACAGACTGGCAAAAGCTCCGCCGACACGGCCGTCAGTCTTTGACAGATTGGGGGCATCCTCCCGCACGGGGTTGCAACCCCCGAAGAAGCGGAGAACGGTTCGACTCTCAGACGCTGGAGATAGCATGAAGGTATACACTTGCTATACCTCCGGCAGAGAAGCCACAGGTCCTGTCGACAATCCAGCCAATGAACCTCCCCGGCCAGATGACTCGAACCTGGCTGCCGACGCGGTATACCGCAATACCAGGACTGCCGCAAGGAGGAACCTCCAAACCCAATATAGTGGCCATCCAGGGACCTCCAGCCAGGGACAGCACCAGGAGCAGAATCCTGACCAACCCCGAAATCAGGAGGTCAACTTCGTCCAAGAAGAAAATGACCCCGACGAGGTCAGGAGCGCCCATGGAGAAGCGGGAGCCCAACCTCACGGTGGTTCTGTCAACCCCGTTTTTGAGCCACCGACAAGGGCGACATTTCAAGCTATGTCCGACGATGCCAAGTTCGAGACTATGCAGCGTTGGCATATAGAAATGACCAATCTCATGCTGGAGATGAGACGCCAGATGAATTTAACTACCCCAAGGCCAATAACACCAACTCATGATCAAGGCCTTCGGCGAGAGCAGTCGGGTAATCCCATTATTGTCGAGCGACAAGTGGGAGCCCCTTACCAGGCAGCCATTGAAGCAGGTGTTGAACTGCCTCGAGCCACGTCCAATGCTCAGTCTGCCCGCGCCCTACCGGCGGAGGACGTCATTGCCCAAAGGCGGCTTATTGAAAAAATTGTCGAAGATAAGTTTGCCCAGCGGGGCGAGGGGGTAGCCACTGTTGATTTATACAGTGTGCCGTATCCTCTGCACCACCAATTCAAGAAGTTACCGCCGGACTGCCCAAAGGCGCCTAAATTCCAGAAGTTCAACGGGTTAGGGTCTCCCCACGAACATTTGGCCTATTATGTAACGGCCATGGGCGAGTTGGCACTTGAGGAGTCTTATCTCCTCCGCTACTTTGCGACCTCTCTTACAGGCAGCGCCTTCCAATGGTATTCAAGGCTGAAGCCCAATTCCGTAGCTGACTGGGCCGAGCTTCAAAAGAAATTTATTGATCGCTTTCAGGCAGCCGAAAGAAAGGTCTCTCTTGCAGAATTATGTTCACTTAAGCAAAAGAGGGGCGAAGCCGCGCTTGACTTTATCAAGCGCTGGAGGGACTTTAGCATGAGGTGCGACAACCCTCCTTCTCAAGAGGACGCAATAACCATATGCCGAAGGGGCTTATCAACGGAAATCAGCGAGAAGCTTCTGGGCGCAAGCATCAAGGGGTTCGACCAGCTAAATTCGGCCGTCGCAGAAATAGAAATGTTCTTCGCAGAGAACCCAACATTCACACCCTCCAAAGGGAAACCTTCCAAGGAGCGGGGTGTTGTAGGGAAGGAGACGAAAGAGGCAAATGCCGTTGATTTCTCTCCCACCAATGGGTCGGATGAATTGGCGACCCCAAAAGAGTCTGGCAAAAAGGCCGAAGGGAAAGCGCCCGCAAGGTTGTCAGAGCGTATGAAGACTCCCTATTCCTTCAAAAAGGAGCATACCAAGAGGCTATTTAACCTTTGCCTCAAGAATGAGCTCATATCCCTTCCAGAGCCAAAAAAGCCAGAGGATGCCAACAAAACTGACCATCCCAATTATTGCGTATATCATCGCATATTGGGCCATACCATTGAAAATTGCTACGTCTTTAAAGACGAGGCAGAGAAGATGATCCAAAGTCAACTCATTACAATGAAGAATGGTTTGGTGGATCCTCCAGAACCCCATCCATGGGACCGGCCGACACGTTCAGCCAATGTAATTAACCATTCGAATGAGGGGACCTTCAGGGCCACAGCATTTATTTTCCCTGACCCAGAAGCGTCAGAGGCCGGTCCCAGTCAAGCAAGACCCACGTTGTGGTATCCAGGTTGGAGGCCGTCCCATCAATGTTCCTTTCCCAAGGAGAACACTAAGGAGATATTCGATCGCCTACTTGAAGACGGGCGAGTCTTGGTGTATGACCCGCCCCCAGGTTACACCAAGGTTGAAAAGAGGCATCCCCGATATTGCAAGTACCATGCTACAATATCCCACCCCACTGGGAAGTGTAAAGAGGTACAGGACCTCATCGAAGTTCTCA